>JAUPFR010000033.1:0-600000 GCA_036925125.1 Oreortyx pictus | reverse complement strand
TGTGCATCGCATCGCATCACTGCGGGTTGGGCACAAAGCAGTGCCACTCTCCCAGCGCAGAGCTGCAGTGTGACACCTTCAGAGCCCAACGCTGCTCCGGAGGTGATGCACAGAGCACTGAGCCCTGCTCAGGGAAGCCAATAAACGGGAAGCGTGGCCCCATCGCGCTGCTATACCCATGGAGGAGCCCTCCAAACTCACTGGGGTTTCAGCAGCCAACCTGTTTGTTTTCTTCTTGTTGCTTTTAATTCCGAGGGAGAAAAGCAAAGCGAAGCAAAGCCTGGCCCATGGGTATCAATTTTCCTTTTGCAAATCAAAGCCTCACGTCCACGCCACGCCAAACTGAGTTTAAATCTCTGGGTACCTGCAGCAACCTGGCTGCAGCAGACAGGATTCCGTGGGAGCTTTGTTTTAAATGAAGATTTTTAATTAAATGAGAAAAAAAAAATAATTAACACGAGTGCAGCAGCCCTTAATGGCACGGCAGACTCCACTCCTAACGGCGTGCTGCAGATTTTGGTAATGCCCATTCCCTGTGGGGACTTTGGTGACAGGGACACCAAAGGTGTGACCCAGAGGGGTACACCAGAGGGGTGAGAGTTTGGCCACAGCCTGCAGGAAGGTCCTGGTGGGGTTGTGGACACAGTGGGGACGCCTCGAGTTGAGCCAGCTGTGCCAAGCAGGGCAGGGGCTGGGAGCAGAGTGCCCAGGGAGCTCCTGTTGCTCAAGAGCTGCACGAGGGGCTGCAGAGATGTGCCACAACGATGCTTGCAAAGCGCTCTGCACACGAACTGTGCTCCACAAATGCTGCGAGGCGTTGGTGCTGCCAGCGGCACTGAGTGAGCCCGCACCCATCCAGCCCTCCCCTCCCACAAACTCTGTTGGGAGAAGCGTCTGTTGTCCTTCCCCTTCCTGCCCGCAGCATGGGAGTGCAGAGGGCAGCAGACGGGGAAGGCAAAGCCAGGCTCCGGGCTCCTATGAAGGAAATATCATTCCCATGTGGCTCTGCTGGGAGTGCCCACGGTGCCGTTTGGCCCCAACAAACCCAGTGTGGCCGTGGTGGTTCACCCCAGAACCAGTATGAGGTACTAGGCAGCAAGTGAGGCACAGAACAAGCTGCCCTGCGGGGATGCTTTCTCCCTGCCCTCCCACCTCGCACACCAAGCACACCCTGCGGCACCGATCCGTCAGCGCAGCACGAGGAGCTGCAAGGAACAGAGCCAGGAATGGCTCCCACAGGTCGAGGCATCATCCTCTCACATCCCCTGCTCACAGTCCGGCACTGGGGTGGCACTGGGACAGCACTGGGTGGCCCTTTGCCCATGCCCACCTTGAGGCCACCCCTCGACAGCAAACCAGAGGGAGAAAGTCCTCAATTTCACATCAATTCACCCATTTACAGGTTGCTTTTGTGCTGGAGAACAGCTCCCAGGGCACTTGAGGCTGCTGACCTCACGGAGCAGTGGGGTGGCAGCTATTTAAGGAGCAGGGAGAGGCATTAAGCCCCGTACCAACGTCCGGCGCCCGCTCCAGGTCACAGCACGCTGCACCTCCAGCTCTGATCCTGGCCTCATCACCAGCAAAGCCTGAGGAAGAGCCTGGTGTGAAGTTCTGCAGCTGTCCTCCATCCCAGACACTGAGCACCCACCTGCGCTGCCTGCTGTGCTGCTTCCCCAGCTCTGAGTGCCCCAAACCGCAGCCACAAAGCGACAGACGGATGAGCAGGGTGCTGTGATGGGGAGCAAGGAGGGCTCCCCACAAACTGCAGCCTGTTCCCCACCTCCAGACACCCGATGGAAGGGCAGCATCCATACGCTGGCCCTCCTTGGGGTTGGTGGCAGTGGGAGGGCAGTGCCCTCTGTACTGCACCATCCCCACCCCTCTCCCACCTGGACCAGGTGGAGAGTTACTCCATAGTGCTTCTCACTGCTCCTTCGGGCCACAATTTCCGACATCATCCTGCTGCTGCTTGAGGCTGAGCTGCACCTTTTCAGGGTCCCCATTCTGGGGCCAACACAGCAACAACTGAATCACTTCAGTCACCCCTCAGAGCGCACAATGGGGGGGTCCCACCCACAGCCACACAGTTCAGTCGCAGGGGAGCTGCATCCACACTGCTTAATCTACCAGTGAGAATTAATTAAAAATAACCCAATGCCAACCTGAAGGCAGACAGAACCCAACAGTGGGACACACTAAGGGACGTGGGGACACACCAAGGGGACAGACAGCTCACGGCACCCAACTCCATGCACTGTGCCACAGTGCCAGCACACAGCAGCACTGTATCAGCTCAACACCAGTGCCCACCACCACTATATCAGATCAGCCCCAGCACCCACCGTCACTATATGAGCTCAACCCCAATGCTCAGCACCACTGCCCAACACCACTGTGTCCACTCAACCCCAGCACCACTGTACCAGATCAGTTCCAGTGCCCAGCACCACTGTGTTCACTCAGCCCCAATGCTCAGCACCACTGTATCAGCTCAACCCCAGTGCCCAGCACCACTGTGTTCACTCAGCCCCAATGCTCAGCACCACTGTATCAGCTCAACCCCAGTGCCCAGCACCACTGTACCGGACCAGCTCTAGTGCCCAGCACCACTGCGTCCACTCAGCCCCAGCACCACTGTATCAGCTCAACCCCAATGCTCAGCACCACTGTATCAGCTCAACCCCAATGCTCAGCACCACTGTATCAGCTCAACCCCAGTGCCCAGCACCACTGTACCGGATCAGCTCTAGTGCCCAGCACCACTGCGTCCACTCAGCCCCAGCACCACTGTATCAGCTCAACCCCAATGCTCAGCACCACTGTATCAGCTCAACCCCAATGCTCAGCACCAATGTACCGGATCAGCTCTAGTGCCCAGCACCACTGCGTCCACTCAGCCCCAGCACCACTGTATCAGCTCAACCCCAATGCTCAGCACCACTGTATCAGCTCAACCCCAATGCTCACCACCACTGTACCGGATCAGCTCTAGTGCCCAGCACCACTGCGTCCACTCAGCCCCAGCACCACTGTATCAGCTCAACCCCAGTGCCCAGCACCACTGTACCGGATCAGCTCCAGCACCCCGCACCACTTCATCTGCTCAGCCCCACTGCCCAACGCTCCGTTACTCTCCGTCCCCCCACCCCCACCCCCCCCCAAAACCCCACTGGGGGTCTCCCCCCCAATCCAGCCGCAGGGCCGCTCCGTGGCAGCGGGGCCCGGCCGAAGCGAGGCCCCCGGTCCCCGCGTCCCTCCCGTACCTGTCCGGGGCGGCCTGCGGCGGCCTCACGCTCATGGTTCCTCCGTGTCCCCGCGGCCGCCGCCCGGCGCCCCTGGGCCGCAGCCCCGCTCAGGGCTCGTGGAGCCGCCGCCCCGCGCCGGCCGCCACCATCCCCGGCGTCCGGCGGCCCGCGGCGGAGCGCGGCTCGGCGTTGCCCCGGCTCCAGCGTCCCCCGAGCGGCACCGGGGAGCGCGGCGGGCCCGGCCCGGCCCGGCTCGGCCCGGCTCGGCGCGGCGCGGCTCCGCTCGGCGCGGCCCGGCTCGGCGCGGTCCCCCCGCCCCACCGCCCGGCGCTGGGGGCCGGGCCGAGGGAGAGGCCTAGAGCCCTCCCAATCCCCGGGCTCGCCCGGCCCTCGGCCCCGCCGCTGAGCGGGCAGAAGCGGCGGGGGCTGCGCGGGAGGGGTGGGGGGTTGGGGGGGGGGGGGTGGTTTAGGAAACGGCGATACCCGGATATCGGGGGACCCGGGGGGGTGAGGAGGGGGGGGGGGGGGGGGGGGACAGCGGAATTCTACGGGGTGGAGAGGGATCTGGAGGGTATGCAGAGATTTGGGGACGTTGCTGGGATTGCGCGGGTTTTGGGGATGTGTGGGTCTGGGTGGGGGGGCATGGTGGATAACCCGATATGGGGGACCCACAGGGACAGCGGGGATTCGGGGTACCCGTGAGGGTAGAGCAGATTTGGAGAGTGAAGTGGACAGAGCCTATTTAGGGGAGCTACGGGGACAGCAGAGATTTGGGGACCTGTGAGGATAGCACAGATTTGGGGGTATGCATGGGACTGCTCCGGTATGGGAAGGTTCCTGTGGATAGAACAGATCTGGGGGACGCGTGGGGACAAATGGTTGTGAGAGGAGCATAAGGGACAGCAGAGGTTGGGGTGCACTGAGGGACACCTGGGAAAGTGGGCAGCACCGATGTGGGGGACACATGGGGACACCCAGGGATGGGGGATCCGGAGGGACAGCACAGATCTGGGGACCCTCAGGGACTGATGGGTCTGGGGGAGGACACAGTGGAAACCCCGATATGGGGCACCCACAGAGACAGCGGGGATTCGGGGCACCCGTGGGGACAATGCAGATTTGGAGAGTGGGCAGAGCCTATTTGGGGGACCTATGGGGACAGCAGAGATTTGGGGACCCACAGGGACAGCCTCAGTACTGCAGACCCATAGACACACCCTGGCTATGTGGGACCCTACAACCTGGAGGCACCTCCCATGTCTCAGTGTCAGTGTCGCTCTGCAGATGTTGGGGTTCCTCCTTCGGGGGATTCCGGGGATCATCCCAAATCCCCACCACCCCAGGAACCCCACAGGTGTTCTGTGCTATGCAGGGATGGCGGATGGGGCACGACAGCCCCAGAACGGTCCCCTTTCCCTCTGCAGATTTCTCATCAGGGAAAATGTGGAAAAGTGAAAATGAAAATGAGCTGGAGCCATTTTCCAGGAATTCCTGGTAGCGAGCAGTGCCTGCCGGGATCGTCCCCCAAACCCATTCACCCCCCACCACCCCACTGTGTACCCCACGTCCCTTTTGCATGAAGGGGTCCCAGTGGCAGACCCCAAGGGATCTGTGGTGACGGTGGCTTTGGGGTGCTGCCAGCGAGACAACCACAGCCCTCTGCAAACAGCTTTATTTCCATCCGTGTGGGTGGTTCGGGGTTCGGGGGCCACTGTGCCCCCACGCACCCTCCCTAGGGTGGCTGCAGAGGCCAGCTGGGGGGTCGGGGGGGCACGGCATGCTGCGGGGGGGTGAAGCTGGTGGAGGACAGCCCGCTGCTGCCTTTCTCCCTGCCCTCCAGCTGCAGCTTCACCCTCTGTGCCATGGCTGTGCCACGCTGGCCTTCATCCTCGTCCTCCTCGTCCTCCTCCTCCTCGCCGTCCTCCCCGGGATGCTCAACCGTGAGCCCCCCCCCAGCCATGGTGTGGCCACCGAGGAGCCCAGGGGGGCAACGGGGGCCCAGCGGGAATGGCTCTGATTTGGGGAACCCCATGGGAGAGGGGGCTCCCAGCTGGGGGGGCAGCAGTGGTGCGGGGTGCGGTGGGGGGTGCAGGACTGGGAAGGGGGCCCATTCACGCAGAGGGGGGGGCAGCAGCGGGCAGGGGAAGGCAGCCAAGCGAGTGAACTCCTCGGGGCCCCCCAGGCGGCAACAGGAACCCCCCAGGCACGGGGGGGACATTGAGCTCAGCCCTGTGTGCAGCAAAGAGACAGAGCCCCGTGAGAGCCTCCAGGTGCTGAGACCCCTGCGTGCACCCCACATCGGCACCCTTGCCCCCCCCCTTCTCCCTTCTGCAGCCACTGGGTGCTGCTGTGGGACCAGCAACGGCTGCAGCCCCACTTGCATTCTGCCCTGTGCCTGCACCCAGGGGGAGAGCTGCGGCACCCATTGCCCCCCCAGTACCCATTGCCCCCCAGAATTCATTGCCCCTGACCCACACCAGTGACTGTCATCATTCCCAGGTCGGGCACACCGTGCATGTCCCTTGCCCTGGTGCACATGAGCCATCAGTGCCCCACACTTACGGGATTTCTCCGGTGCCTCGGGGAGCAGCGGGTGCCGGGGACCCCGGTGCCAGCCCAGCGGCTCTGCCAGTGCCCTCCGGCTCAGCAGCGCATTCTGCAGCAGCTGTGGGGGACAGAGGGGGACGTGGCAGTGGTGGGGATGGGCAGTTGTCCCCAGGGCTGTCCTCTCTGTGCTGGGACTCTACCTGGCTCGGCAGAGCTGGGGGCACGGCGCCCGCCAGCAATGGGGGGCAGCGCAGATCCCACAGCGGGCAGTTGACGAAGATGAGTTTGCTGAAGTTGAACTTGTAGGTGAAGCGTTTGCCCTTGGTCTTGTGCAAGATGCGCTTGTTGTAGTAATACCTGCGGTGGGGGGGGGGGGGGGGAGGGGGGGGAGGGGACGTTAGCAGCATAGATGGAAGGAGGGAGGGAGGGAGATTGGATGGATGGATGAATGGATGGATGGGTGGGTGGGTGGACGGACGGACGGAAGGACAGACATATGGATGGATGGAGGGATGGACATGTGAGAGCTTTGCATAAAGTCCCCGCATCACAAGCTGAGAACCAGGAGAGACAAAAGTTCCCAAGCCACATCCCCACTGTCCCACTGTCCCCATGCAGGTGGGCTGTGCTGCATGGGGGGTTCAGGGCCAAGTGTTCCTGTGGTGCCACATCCCTGAGGGCTCCCCATGTCCCAGAGGGCTCTCCGTGACCCGGCAGCACCTGAGAGCTCGGCTCAGCTTGTCGTAGTTCATCTGGGGCTTGCACTTCCTCCGACCCCACAGCCGTGCCACCTCATCAGGGTCCTTGATGACGAACTCCCCGTACTCGCCCTGCTGCCAGGCGATGACATGGCGGAACTCCTCCTTCTGCAGCAGCTCCAGGATGAAGTGCCAGAGCTGGATCTGTCGCGAGCCGGGGCTGGACTCGGCCTTGTATGCCCAATCTGGGAAGGCAAGCCCTGCAGGGTGGGCAGCAGCTTAGAGCCCTGGGATTGGGGACATCACGCCCCAAGCTGGGCTCTAGCCCCTGGTCGCAGCCATGTCCCCAACCCAGTAGGCAGCCTAGGTCTGTAGGGAGAAGCGCAGGATGGTCCCAGTCTCTCCCAGTTTGGCTGCACTGGTGCTCACCTGGTACCCAGTAGGAGCCGGGCAGGGCGGGCAGCCCCGGGGCAATGCAGCCACACTGCATGCTGCAGCCTGCGGGCAGAAAGCAGAGGGATCATGGGGTGAGAACCCAGCCCTGGGAATACACCCAGTGCCGGAGGATACATCCAGCACCAGAGGATGCTCCCAGCACCAGGGGTGCACCCAGCACCAGAGGATACATCAGGGGATGCTCCCAGCATCGGTTGGATATGAAAGCAGGAAGGACAGGCGGATGGAGATGGCACCTTGACCACCCTGAAAACCCTCAAAATTTGCCATTCCTTTTCTCTTTCAGAAGCATCCAGCTGAGAGCAGAAAGCACAGACCCGCCAGTCCCCGTGTCCGCATCCTGCCCCACTCACCTGCAGCACTGTCGGGGACCTGGTCCTGGGCAGGAGTGAGAGCAAGCATCTGAGGGTCTTAGGGAGAACCACCTCCATATATACAGGGAGGGGATGGGTAGAGCGTAAATCTTCTTACCCCCGTCAGGAAGCGAGAAATTGCTGGAAGGGCGCAGCACGAGCTGCAGCTCCTGCTCCCAATTTGCTCTGAGAGAAGGGGGAATTTGGGGGCACGGAGCAGCCCCGTGCCTGGTGGTGCCCATGGTTTATTCAAGGGTGAAGTGAGATTGGGTGAAATAAGGAGAAAGAGGTGATGGAAGTGCTGGGAGGTGGTGGTGGCCCTTTTTTGGGCTGTGAGTTCCACATTGGCCCCGGCGCCGTCCCAGGAGGGTAAATAGAGCCGGGGTAGCACGGGCTGTTTGGATTCGAGCAGAAATGCAAACAGGCCCCTGAGAACGGCAGATACAAAGGGCAGGAGGCGAAGAACCGCCCTGAGGGCTCACTCGGCACCGAGCGGTTATGAAAATGCCTCTTGCCTGTTCTTCCCTTCTTGTTTGCTCTCCTCATTTGCTTTGCTCTCCCCACTCCTTTATTCTCCCTCATTAGCGAGCGCCTCGCCGCCGCTTTTATGTCTCTGCGGTCCCCGTGCCAAGGGCTGTGGGTCGGTGCTCCCTGGCTGGGCTGAGCCCTTTGGGACCCCTGGGCCTGGGGGTGTCACCTTGGAGTGCCCCCCCCTCACCCCCCTTTTGGAGCAAAGGACACCCAGAGCAGGAATGTAGAGGGAGGTGATAGGCTCCCAACTGAGGCTGGGGTCCCACTGTGCTGCCCAAGGGGCACAAGCACTGGGGTGTTCCTAGGAGGGGGACACAGCGCACGGTGCCAGTCTCATGGGTCAAACTCATCTGTCTGTCCAGGCTGAGGTCTGTCCAGGTTAGGGTCTGTCCGCGCTGGGGTCTGGCTCGAATCCTGCCCCTTTATCTCTCCCAAATCCTGCTCCAATCCCCTTATCTTGCTCAGCCCTCCCGGGCATCGTGTGGAGCAGGCGGAGGTGAAGGGGCTGTTTGTTTAAAAGCATTAATGCTATTAAAACAAGCGGCTTAGGGGCCATCGGAAAAGCACAGAGCTGGGGGTCCGAGCAGGGCGGGCAGGGGGCCCATTCCAGGTGTGTGGCAGGGAGAGGGGCTGCCCACCCCATCCATATATGGGGATACAACATCACCACCACCCCCTGGAGATGTGCCCCCCAATTTCCCAGTTCCAGAGTCCCAGTGCTGCCGAGTCCGACCCCAGCCCCAAATCCAGGCTCTGGTGCTCACAGTGCTGTTCCTCCTTCCCCCCTCTCCCCTCACGCTCCTTCCATTCCCTCCGTCTCCAGGGGCTGTGGGATTTAAAAGGTTTTGTACTGTGGTCAAACAGAAACCCTAACCGGGGAGAGACACTGGGGACGGGGTGAAGGTCACCATGGAAAGGCAAAGTCCCGATGAGGGGATGGGGACAGGGGCTCAGCACAGCCCCAGTGGACAGAGCGATGCCATCCCCATCCGTGCTCTGTCCCCGCTGCAGGAGGTGCTGCAGGAATTCAATGCTGAGTCGCTAACGAACCCCTCCTGCAAAGCAGAGCTGGGACAGGAGCGATGCTGGGGCACTGTGTGAGGCAGCCCCGGGTGGGATGCGGACACAGGACAGGGACAGGGGACAGCAGGACAAAAGTGATCTGCGAGCATCCCCACTTCCCGAGAACTGCAGTGACAGCACCCAACCGGGATTTGGGATGGGATATCGGCTGGGATGCAGGATGAGATATTGCTGCTCCATCCCCTGAGCGAGTTCCTAATCCCCAGAGCTCTTTGAGGTTTTCCCTCGCTGCTTAAATCCGCTTCAGTGCAGGCGGTGAGCCAGGTGGATGCAAGCAGCACAGGATGCTCAGCCAGGGAGAATCCATCCCCCCAAATTTCCCTCTTTTCCCCTTTCCCCCCCCCCTTTTTCTCTCTTGCAGTTCATCCAGCAGAGAGAAGCAGCACACCTGGAAGTTCCCTGCGGGGCGAGATCTCGCTCTGCAGCCGTCAGTGAGGCCGATGACACAGAGCAGCTTCGGCAGCACGAGGCCACCACTGCCACGGTGACCCCAAACACCCTCCATCACCCTGGGGATGTCCCGGCATGGGGACAGCGATGGGACAGGTGCGGGACATTGGGACTGGGACCCCCCGACGCTCTCCTACCTCCAGGCTGCCGCTCGGCGTCCGCCTCCCCCGGGCGCTCCCCGCCACTGTCGCCCCCGACCCGATGCATTTCGTCGCGTGCGGCGTTGGGGTTACTTAAAATGAAAACCCAGTCCTCGGCGCTCCCGGGAGGGCGGCCGTGGCTGCGAGACAATCGCGTTAACCCCTCACCGGCCACAGGCTGCCGACCGCTGCTGCCGCCCGACCGCTGCTCCCCCCATCCTCCTCCTCCTCCTCCTCTTCCTCGCTGGCAGTGGGGATGCTCAGGGCCCCCTGCACCCACACCTGGGGTCGCACCCAGCCAGGCCCCGGGCAGGGATGTAGTGGAGTAGTGGGTGGATGTGGTGTCTGGGACAGAGCTCTCCGTCTCTGGAAACCACCTCGAAGCTGCACAACCCGGGGTGAAGCACACAGGCATCAAAAATGCCAACAGCCCAACCCCCCCTGCTGCAGCGGGCGGCTCTGAGCTCACTCCAACCCCATTCCCTAGTCCAGGCCCTCTGAACTGGGACAGAGAGGCACAGGAGCTGCTATTATCCCATGGTACATCCCCATGCAACACTCCACGGCCCAGCAGCAAGGTGTGGGGACAGCAGGGCTGGACTCTGCCACCAGCTCCGTCCCATTGGCACCAGGTACCCAGCGCATCCCCTTGGGATGCTCCACAGTACAGCAGTAGGACGTGTGTGGGGACATGCGTGGGGACACAGAAACTGGGCACTGCCATTGGCACCAGGTGCAGAATGGGTTCTGCCCACCCCACATTGCTGCTGGTACTGGGGTGTCCCCGGTGCCCCCATGGGCTCAGCTCAGGCGCAGGCAGCGGGCGGCCGCCTCCTGATCAGGATGGGAGAAGCAGCGCCGGGGAATTAAATTCTGGGGTTGTTTTCTGGTTAAATCAACCGAGGCTAACGTGATGGAAAGCGGTGTGAGGGGGGGGTCCGGCCAGGCAGTGAGGCACGGGGCTGGGTGCAGGGCTCAGCGCAGGGTTGGGTGCGGGGTTGAGCACAGAGCTGGATGCACAGCTCAGTGCAGGGCTGGGTACAAGGCTCGGTGCAGGGCTCAGTGCAGGGCTATGCACAGGGCTCAGCAGTGCATCACCCACAGCTCTGTGCCGCCCGCTCGATCCCTACCGGAGCCAGACGGACGCGCCCGGGCAACACATTGGCGGCGGCCGGGTGGAGCCCGAGCGTTTCTTGCCGATCCAGGAGCTTGCTGTTAGTGCCCACCCATTGCGACACCCTGAGCACGGTGGCAGCGTTCCAGGACCCCGGGCGCTGTGTGTTTGCCTACCAAAGCACCATGCGGGCTCAGGCTCCTTTGCTTTCCCTGCCTTTAATTGGGAGGGATTGCCCGGGCGGCTCGTGAGTTGTTCAGACATGAAGGGCTCCAGGGAGCACAGTGCTGTGTGATGGGGAGCGCGGTGCCAGGAGCAGCACTTTGCCCTGGGTCACGCTCCTGGCCCAACCCTGGTGGCCCCTAATGTGCACCCCATGTTCCTGTCCCATGGGATGCAGCCCCTAGGGTCAGTGCGGCACTTCTCATGGGTTAATCCCCCCCCTCTTCTAGGAGAACTCACATTAAAATAACAACAAAGAAGAGGTGGGGCAGGAGAGAAGAAAAGTAGAGGCTGTGGGCGGCCTCAGTGCAGGGGGTGAGTGATGGGTGTCCGTGAATTGGGGCTGCCCAGGGTTTGGGGCAGCAGAGACAGTGGAACGGCCAAGAGCATGAAAAGCAATGGCAAAAAGAAGGGAGGAGTGGGATGTGGGCAGAGAACCACTGGGAAAAAGGGAGTCAAGTGAGAGGAGCAGAGGGGATGCAGAAGGATGGAGAAGGAAGGAGAGAGGTGGCTGCAGGAGGAGGACATGGAACCCTGAGGTGGAAAGAGAGAGGGATAGGAGAAATGGCAGAGAAGGAGCGAGAGCAGAGGGAGGAAAGGAGAAGGGGAGGAAGGGGCGGCTGCAGGGACGGGGCCGGGAGCAGCACGCGGCAGCACGCAGCAGCGCACGCTCGGCTCCGGTCACCGAAGCCTCTTCACGTCCCATTAGCAGCAATGGAAGGTGACAGCTGCGGATCGATAACAATCGCAGCAACAGACTCCGTGTAATAAACCCATCTCGCTCACATCGCCGCACCCCGGCCCCATCCGGCGCTACGTTGGGTCCCGGGCTCAGCCTTCCTGCAGTGCTGGGGGGTGGGCTGCGGTGTCCGGGGCTGTTATAATGGCCCGGTGCAGAAGCGTGATAGAAGGAAGCAGTGAGTGTGGATGGTGGAGATTTAGGCTTGCATCGCATCTGTGATTTGTGCCATAGGAGCATCCTGAAACCACCCATGAGGGTTTTGGGATGGAGAGGCCAGGAAGACCCCCAGGGGTGGGATGAGCCCCATCCTCCTCCAACAGCAGCACCTCTGTGTGTGGTGGGCTCTGTGCAAAGAGCCGAGCAGGGCTGGAAAGCAAACAGGAGAGGCACAGCTGCCCTACACCTGTACACAGGTGCAGGAATCGCCACCTGCGTACAAGCATCTCCTGCACCTGGCATCCTTCTGCACAATCCTAAAGGGTGGAAGGCTGGGGGGACCCGAGCTGTCCCCCTCATGGTATTAGGAATCCTGACCCCAGAGGGATATTTTGCTATGTGAACTGCACTCTGCCGTGCACAGCGTGGCCACCCCAACTGCTGCAGGGAGGATCAGAAGAGACGTGGGGTGCTGGGTGGGGGTTTGGGGCCTTTTTCCAGCATTCTCCCCCCCTCACCACAACCCCCCCCAACCCACTGTGGGTCCTCTATGCTGAGCGGAGCGAGAGCAGATAATGCAGCAGCCAAATGAGAACTGAGATAAAGCAATTACCTGATCAATACGGGTGAAATTGAGTAATCTAACAGATCAATAGCGCCGTCCCTCCCGCCCCATGCCCGGGCTGCGCGCGAGCGGCTCCGCACCGCCGGGACCCACGGAGAAGGGGTCAAGGAGATGGGAAGGAGCAGAGGGAGAGAGACCGCCAGTTCCCTGCTGCAGCCCCGTGAGTTCCCCTTCAAGGGGATTGCTTTGGGGCTGGGATGGGGACACGCAGATCCCAGGGACCCTCTCTCCTCCCTCCATCCCAAATCCACGCACTCCGTTGGGTTGCAGCGTGTGCGGAGCGGGGCCGGGGGCTTTCCCATTGCCCCTCCACTTGCTGTAGGCTTTGAACTCCTATTTTGGCTGTGGTGGTGTTGGGGAGGAGGGGGAGCACCTGGCGGGAGCTGTAATCAGCTTTGCCATCAGCTCCACGCTCCCAAAGAGCCGCTGGGGCCGAGCTGGAAAATTACCACTTTGATTTTACTGGAAGTTTCTAAACACTGAGCTTCGGTTTTCCAGCTCGGGCCCAAACCTCCCCTATTTTCCCTGGAAAGCAGACAGCGCTGCTTCAGAGGAACCGTCAGCAGGGCTGGGAGAGGGCTCCTTTAATCACAACATTGGAAAAGCGTCTGCAGAGCCGCAGTTCTCCCTTTAATCAGGAGTTGGAGGAGCGGCTGAGGGCTGCAGCATTCCCCCTCGCTTCTCGGGGCTGCTTTCTGTGCAGGGACGCCGAGCACTAACCCATGCACCCCTCCAATTTTGGGGGACGTCTCCCACCTCCCCTATTGCTGCAGCTCTGAAAAAGCTGTGCCGGATTTGGATGGGAGACGCCGCTCTTCCCCCACCCCCAACCCCCCCCAACCAGCCTTTATCTGCCAGCTCCGTGCCGGCGTATGGAAACATTTTCTGCTTTGGACCTCAAGAAGCAAACAGACGGAGAGAAATATTGGCAGCGGGAAGCCGAGCAAGCTCCCAAACAGGACCGGTCTGTGCCGAGTGCCGTAACACCCCGAGCGTTGGCCCCACAACTGCAACGGGAGCAAAGCGTTGGGGTCCTGGATGCAGCACCCAACCGCTGGCACAGGAAGCGAGCGGCGAGGATCAGCCTCGGTGCACGTGGCACAAGGATTAATCGGCACTCGATTCAATACGCGCTTCTCATCAGGTTAATTAAGCATCGAAGGGAGGGAGGTGAAAGCCACAGGGCTCGCACCGGGGCTGTCCCATTTACAGAACAGCAGCGGTGCAGCGCGGGGCCGGGTGCCAGCAGCCCCTAATCCGCCCCTGACACAGATCCCTCTGTGTGCTCCAAGAAACCAAACTAAAGAAGCCCCAACCACCGCCTCCCCGTGCAGAGCAGCGCAGCCCCACACCTCTCCCCCCCCCCTCCTTCTCCAACTGGAGTAACGCTATGTAAAACAAAACAAAGCAAAAAGAAAAACCCACCGAAAAAAAAAAAAACCCCAAAACAACAAGGCAGATTGGCCCCAAGCCTGGTCAGCAACGTGCGGAGTTCAGGGCGTGGATTCGGGCCAGTCAGAGTTAAATTTAGTTGAGAAGAGGGGGCCAAAGCTGCTCCTGCACCACCGAATCCCATCACACATCCCTGCTCAACTTAGGGGGGGACGACAGGGATGAGATGTGGTCACTTCACCCATGGGGACCGCGGGGGGCAGAGGACAGAGCTGAGAGCAGCAATGCTTATTTAAAAGGTTTATTTAACTTTTAATTTGAGGTAAAATACTTTTTTTTTTTTCTTTTCTCTTTTTTTTTTTTTAATCTCGTTTTGTTTTCTTTCAACTTCCATAACAAAATACAGAGCTATCAGATACCCCTGGAAAAAAAATATGTATATTATACATATATTTCTATAACATTACATCATATATATATAATATATATATGCAAACTTTTTTTTTTTGTTTGTTTGTTTGTTTTTGAAGACTTTATAGAAAGTGGAACGTCTAAAGGCACTGCACAATGGAGTATTTAAGGACTACTTTACATGGTTATGTACATATACACACACACACACCGTCCTGCTCGCCGTGCACAGACCACTCGAGCTCACCACGTCCCCAACGTATGTGTATGCATCCTTCCTAATCCCTGCTGAATCGAGTCTAGTTATAAAGTCAAAGAACATGCCTCGGGAAGAGTGATCCTTAAAGAAAGAAAACAACTTTCTATGGGTAAATACTTTCTCCTTAAAAACGCTCTAAAATCGAACTTCTTTAAAAAAAAAGAACAATGAAAACATGATTATGATTAGCTCAAACCAAGAGAAGAAATTCATTTTTCTTTTTTTTTTTTTTTCTCTTTTTTTAAACCCATCAGGATTCGTAAAGACACCGAAAAAATCCGAAAGGAAAACTGACGACGACGACAAAATCTGTTATTTAAAAAACGAAACCGACATTGTTATGGAATAAATAAAAAAAGAATAAAACAAAACAAAACAAAAAAAACAACGAGGGACAACCCCGAGCTGCTGTGTTAATGCTGATGGGGGCTCTGCTGTCGCTGTCCCCCTCCACCCCCCCATCGTGGTGGTGGGGATGGGGGTCGGCTCCTCCTGCCCACCTTCCTCGGGCTCTTCCCAGGTCCCGGCCGATCGCTGGTTGTCCGATTAAAGTCTCTTTTTTCCTACAGATTCCCTAAGACTAAAAAGCCAAAGAAAAAAAAAAAAAGAACAAATAATAATAATAAAAAAAAAACCAAATGGTTTAAACATTAACATGCTCTTAATTAATTAGTACAGGCGGACGTTGAGATTTCAACCATTTAAACTTTACAAGTTTAAAGATTTTGGCACATTGGAATATATATAATTTTTTTTTTAATCCTTTTTTTTTTTTTTTTCCTCTTCTTCTTTTCTTTTGAAACGTAAAATGTTATTTATAAGCGTCCCTGCCCCGGGGGCTGCCCTGGGCACCAGCCGGAGGAGCCCTCCTCGCACTGCCCCGCTCCCTGGTCCGTTGTTCCTGAGAACCTGAGTCCTTATCCCTGATGGCGGAGCTCCCGGTTTGCAGTGCAATGGCTATGAAGAACCCCCGTCCCAGGCCCAGAACCCATGACAAACTTTTAAAGCCAAACGACAGTCCAACTTTGTGGGGTTTCTTTTTTTTTTTTTTTTTTTTTGTGGGTTTTCTCTTTTTTTTTTTCTTCTTTCTTTTTGCCTTCAAGAAGCGTAAAAGGGCACTGCCCCCTCCCCAGATGGGAGCAGCCCCCGCAGGCTCCGGCACTTGGGTATGAGGGGCGACGATATGCGTTACGGATGGGAAAGGCCTCGTGTTGCTAATTCCTGAGTTCACGCTGACGTTGGCTGCAGGGCTGGGGAGGTGGGGGGGGAGGGGAGGGCGGGAGGAGCCCGTTCCCCTCCGGCCCCAGTGCCAAAATCCCGGTGCCAAACCCTGGTGCCGGGTGCAGGGATGCTCTCTGGTCCGCAGCCACATTCACTGCGTATCGGGGCGTGCGGTGACGCGGTGCTCACGCACCCGACCCCTCTGAGCGTCACCAAAGCCCCACGCCTGCCGGCCGAGACCGCCGGCACGCGGCCACAGCTCTGCCCCCAACGCAGGAGAGGGGTCCATCGTTTTTCAAAGTTCCTTCCGAGAGGAATCGTTCGGAATCCATCCTGATGCAGCAGGAGGTTGGGAGGGGGAGGAGGAGGAGGAACGCGTTCCTCGGCGTAATCCGGAGCCTAAATTAATCAGCCTAACGAGAAACGCAGCTACGGAGGGAAATAGCAGATTTATAGCGAATACAGCAAGATTTACACGGCGGGCTGGAGCCATTCCTCGCCACCCGCACTCTCCTGCGACCACTGTGGGGCTGAATCCACCTCCACCGAGAAGCCCGACCTTGGCCACCGCCTCTGGCTCCGCACAGGCTCCTTCTGCCAACAGACCCTGCTCTCATAAAGTGTATACGTAGTTAAGGCATGAGTCAAAGTGATAGGGGAACCAAACAAAAGGAAATAAGATTTAACAAAGCTCCTGTCATTCCTTCTCCATGAACTCACCACAATCATTTCAGTGTTAATCTTCCAATCACTCCCAGCTCCACCCATACAATTACGAAAAGAAAAAAAAAAAAAAAAAAATTAAAAAAAAAAAATTCCTAGGGTACATTTTAATGCGTATATTAAAGGCATTAGGTTATTATTTTTTTTTTCCCACCCCACTCCCTTCCCTGAAAGATTCTATAATTTGCTCATGGCTTCTGCAGTATTTCTGAAAGGCCCAAAGGACGGCGGCCGCGTCCCGAGGCGCTGCCATGTCCTGGCACCCAGAGCTGTCTCTCTGCAGTCCTCTCCTATCCGAGGACAGTGCAACATTCTCTCTCCCTGTCCCCTCCCCGAACCGACCCCACCCCCCCCCTCCCCCTCCCACCCCGCCCCTCCCAAAACGCAGACAGCTTCCGATGCTGGCACACGGCACGTCTCCCATCGTCAGGAAATCCTCCCCGCCATCGCACCAGACTCCATCAAACAGGGAACTAGATGAATTCAGAGATTCCCGCTTCTATAAATACTAAAGCGCGCACAGAACAGACTGCGCTGGAGTTCCTCTGTCTCCGGTGGAGGCCTCAACCCCTCTGGAGTTCGTGCGAGGTGTGAAGCTCGCGCACCCTCGCCTCTCCTAATCGGAACAAGACAACCGCGTCTCACCTGCAAGTCAACAATGAAAACAAAGAACACAACCCCCCCCCCCTAGTCTCTAGAATTACCAAACCAGCCTAGCCCCAGCCCACCCCCCCGCCCACCCCCTACGCTCTGCAACCTTGCTACATAAATACACGGATGGTTTCGGCATGCAGCCTAGGCGTCAGAGGCAGCGGCAGCCGCCACGGCCTTGGGCCCAGCCACGAGGTGAGGGCTGCCCAGCACCCCGTTCCAGGGGACACGGCCGTTGGGGTGCTCCTCGGGGGCATCCGCCTGTCGATCCCCGTTCCAGCGGCGCTTGAGACGCAGCTTGGGGGGCATCAGGGCGTCCTCACGCTTCTCCTGCGCTCCCGGCTCTCCGGAGGGCTCTCTGGGGGGTTTCTCACCGCTGCTCTCTCCTTGATCTTGGGGCTCTTCTGCTGGGCCCAGAGCCTGGGCGGGCGCCAGCGGTCCCGGGTGCCAGGATGGGGCAGCAGGTCTGGCAAACACCGGCCCCTTCTCTTCATCCAGGCTGGTGCTGGGTGCTGCCATGCTGGAGCTTTCTTCCTTCTCACTTTTGTCTTTTCCCTTTGCGGGCAGCTCTTCACGCTCGGCCTCTTTGTCCACGGGGGGCTCGAGCTTCACCCTGGGGGGAGGTGGAGAGGCGAGCTGGGGGGTCGCCGACTCTTCGTTGCTTTCCAGTCTCTCCCTGTTTTTGCGCCCGACGGGTGGAGGCTGCAGCTTGATGGGGAACTGGGGCTGCTCCTCCATGGGCATTTGGCACTGTAGTGGTGGGACCATGAGCCCCGGATAGCGGGGGAAAGTCCGGGGACTCAGATGGTAGTTGAAGACGGAGCAAGCTTGTGAATGCAGGTAGTGTTTCATTTCCTCAGGGTTAAAAGAGAAGCAGCTGCTGCCTGTGAAGGGGCTGAGGCCTGGAGACGGGCTGTAGGAGAACAGGGTGGGAGTCAGGGACAGCGCAGGCGAGATGGGAACGTTGAGGACCCCGCCGCGCCCTGGCAGAGGGGACACGGCAAAGGGGCTGTGAGGATCCGGGTAGATGCTGGGCCTGGTGAAGAGAGGCAGCATGATGTCTGGCTTGCGCTTCTGGTGGTTGACACCCCCTGCACCTGCAGCGTTGCGTGAGGCCATGAGATCCACACCGCGGCGCCAATCAGCGGAGCCGTCCTCCAGCTCCGGCAGGTCAGGCTTCCTCTCACTGCCATCACCCAGAGCTTCTGGGTTGGATGGGACCAGGGAAGGGCCGGAGAAGCGGCCAGGCTGCGCATCGTCAGTGGGAGAGTGGCTGTCCAGAGGTGGGAAGTGGAAGCGGGACGAAGCCGTGGGGACAGGAGGAGCGCTCTGTGGCACAACACCTGGGCACAGGGAAGGGAAAAGAGAAGGGGAGTTAAAAGCGCCGTTGCCAAGGGAGTTAAATCAGAGGCAGAGCTGCTTTTAGGGCTGCACCCGCAGGCATTTGGAAGTGCAACACAAAAATACCAGGGAGCTCTCAGCAGCGCAGCAATCAGATGGGAGGCACCTTCCCCATCTGCTCCCCTCTCCTCTGCCCACCTCAAAACCTCGCTGCTGCTGGGAGGAATCTTCTCTCCACCCGGGCAGAGGTTTCTCAAGCCTCCAGTAGCACTGAAGGAACTTCCACTTTCGGATGCCCTCCCCTGACCTCTTTGCTCTGGTTTAACCAGAAAATGGCCTCAGTGACGGCGTGTTAGGAGCACGGTTAAGCAACTGTGTGCCAACGCCACCAGCAGAAGCGCTGCTGGTAAACCTCAAACTCTTGAGGTGGAATACTGAAAGTCCCTGATTTGTGGGTGCTCTCTCTCTCCACTATTTCTGCCCGAACCATTGCTAGCTCCTGCAGGCTGATCTTCCCCATCCTCCTGAAGCAAGCTCCACCACGGTGCCTACAGAACCACGTCTCCACAACTCACTCCCTCTGTACTGAGCCGTATCGACGCAAATTCCCCCCACACGCTTTCTCACCTCCACAACACACCGTTCGATTCTCCTTTCCCTTCCAAACTGCGTGAGCGAGTCAAGAAACCTGATTCCAGTGCCCCAAACAGGTTTGATATCCCAACCCCCATCCCAGCCAGAAGGAAAGAAAACAGGTTGTAATTAGACAAGTGCATTCCAGTTCTCCAAACTTCTTTTTTTAAATGCATGCCCCTGAGATAGGAGGGAGTGGCTGCAAACAGGGAAAAGGAACAGCAGTGAGCAATATTGAGCTGGAACTGCCCAGACTTGTTGCTGCAAGTAATTATAGATTTGCAGCACTGTTTCGTACTACATCTTACACCCCCATGCTTTGGCTAAGGACTCCTGGAGAATACATTTCCTTCTCCCCGCTGCCGTAAAGGCAACATGTCTCACACAGGTGAGGCCTCTATGAATATTTCTGTTCTCCCAGGGCAGTTTTCTGAGTTACTGCCTGCCCAGAGGACAAAGCCTTGCTATCACAGTGCTTCCCCCCCCCCACCCAAGGCAGAGATGGATGCAGGCGGCTCCAACTGCCAAGATCAACGCGCAGTCATCGCAGTACGTAGGCACAGAGCACACAGCACCGATGAGAAATCGCCTTGCCCACACGTAACCTGTTTTTCTCAGCCACTAGGGTTTCAGAGTCAACATTCAATCCCCACTTTCCCCCGCTCTCTCCCTTCTCTCTCTGCTAGACAAATCTTCAAGGCTTCCCCCGAGGCGCTCTTCTGGAGGTGAGAACTAAGAACACGGCGCTGTGAGAAAGGCTGGTTCAGGCGCCTCTGCAGTCACGCTTTCTTTGCTGCGGAGAGTTTGCAGTCTAGGGCCTCACTGTAATGACTTCCAGAAGCCTTTTTTTTTTTTTTTGCCTTTTTGTTGTTGTTTTTGTGTTGTTTTTTTTTTTTTTTTTTTGATGGACACGATCGCCATTAATTTCCCTGGTCGTGTGGTGGCTGTTCAGTTGTGGAGACAATCAGCTCAGCTGCAGAAATCTAGCTATGGGGGGATTTAACTCCACCAAAAAGGATCTTCCAAACAAAGGACCCTCCTTCCAGAGAAACCACAGCAGTAATGCTGACTCCAGGACAAAACCCAGCGTGAACTTCTGCTACTGCTTCTGGCAAGAGATTCAAAGGCCTTTTAGGACAAGCAGGGAACAATTACACTCCATTCCCAAACTCTTTTTCGTTATCCTGAGTGTCAGCACACCGTTCTGCTGCAGGGAGGATCCAGAAATACCTGTGACTTTAGCCAAACTGTGACAAGCTATTACTCTCCTCTGGAAACCGAAGAAATGCTCTGTGCTCACTATTACGTTTCTTTGAACTCCAGATACGTTGCTTTGAAGAAAAAACAAAAAAAAACCAAAAAAAAAAAAAAAAAAACACCCAAACAACCCCAAAGGACCTGCAACAATAAGGGGCTTTTGCAGGAGAGGAGCAGAGAGCAAACTGCTGCTAAGCTGTGAACTCTCTGATAGTGCTGACAGATACGCCTCGCCGTGCGCCTCTAAGCGCCTTGTCAAGGAGGCTCCCATTTATATGGTGCCATAAACTTACGTGACAAACATGTGAGGCAAGGTCCCTGCAAGAGAAATAAAACCCTCTTATCCCAAGGACGCCCGCACCCCAACAGCAAAGCAAAGCAAAGCTGCAGAACCAATAAAGGCAGTCCAGCAGGCAGGCTCAAATAGGAAACCAAAATGCCCCGAGTCTCCCCTGAGGACAACCACAGATGCGCCAGTGACAAGCTGAGGGAAGGAGCACTGCAGATAAAGCTTTATCAGTGCCCAAGCATTCCCACCACATCAGCCCTGATTGCCCCAGCAGTCTTTTTAAGAGTAGGAGGTGACTGATAGGGGGATGTGCAGAGGTTGCTGCCCTGGCCCCGCTCCTGCACCCGCTGACATGCAGGGAAGTTGCCACCTCTGTGCTCACCGTTAGGCCGAATGTTGATGAATGGGTAGTTGGGCATCACCAGCTTGTTGAAGTTGAACTTGTAAGTAAACCTTTTGCCCTTTGTCTTGTGGAGAATCCTCTTGTTGTAATAATATCTGTGAAAGAAAGGTAGAGAGACCAATCAAGGCACGCGGCGATCTGGTTAGGAGTCTTTGTCTGGTAGTGCCACCAACAACCACCTTTACCATACCCACAAAAATGAACTTTTTTTTAAATGGGATTCAGAACTGAATAAGGTGACAGCCTGCACAAGTCAGTGCAGTTACAGAGGGACCAAATGAACCAGATGCCCTTGGATCTTATTTTCCCTTCCTGCCTTCAAGGCCTCGCACACAGTGAGAAACAGTGCAGTGTACAGAGCACCAAATCACACACAGGGAGAGCTGGTTTCTGTTGCCATCACACCTGCAAGCAAGTTGCTTTCCTTCCATTTACCCATTAGCACCACAGTTCACAGCCCCAGCAAAGGTAGAGCACAGAACTCATGGGGAGAGGAGGTACAAGCTGGACCACAGCCTCCTCCCCACTTCCACCATCACCACCACCATTCGTCCTCAGCCTTGTAATAATGGTGTACAAAGGTGTTGCACACAGATCACAGCCACAATTCTTTACACTCAGAGCTAGGTTAACACATGCTGTTACTGCAGCACGTGTCAAACAAAGCGGTGTCAGCTCCTGTAGACAGGGGGAACAAGGCAGAGCTCCCCACCTAGAGGAGCTGCCAACAGCCACAGCGCTCCTGTCCCTCTGCTGTCACATTTGGCATCGAGATGCCAAGACATGATCAGTGTTGGCAGGTGGTGGCTATTTTCCACTCCCATGAATCAATTACAGCCCTCAGTGCCATTCAATTTATCGTTTCCTTCCTGTTCCAGCATGGGACTCAAGTGCTTGCTGCCTTGTTTGTCTTTGCCAGCTCCACCCAGGAGGTATCAGAGGGCGTAAGGCAGCGAAGTCCACGTCGTAGACAGTGCTGATAATGCCAGGACCTGTCAAGAACCCGAGCACTCCTGACAGGCTGGAAATGCTGAAACACTTCATAGGCTTGTGTGACATTCTTACTGTCTGTATTTCAAAATACAGATTAGCCACTGAAAACACAGAAACCGTCTGAGAGTCTAAATAAAAAACAGAGCTAACTTTTAAAGGAGATTTTAGTATTAAGAAGTGCAGAGTGAGGAACAATCAGTGCCTGTCTGAAATGAGGGGAGATCGGTGGCTGGAGGGTGCCCTTCACCCACAGGCAACTTGACGTCACCAGGTTCAGGACACGGAAGTCACTGCTACATGTGACAAACTGTGAAGGGGGTGGCGACAGGTGACTGACACACACACAATCCCTGGGATGGGCACCAGCTTTAGCAGTAAAGAAACAAAAGCATGTTAGAAAGGGGAGCTGCTTTCTCTGAAACGGTACCATTGATGGTGTGATAATAGAGTAACACCTCTGGTTTCCTCCCACACCTTCTTGCTTAAGCCAGCATCAGCAGTGGAAGCTGAGAAAAAAAGACACAGAAAAGCTCCCCAGAAGGAACCCATCCTGATAATAACAACCTGAGCACCAGCTGCAAATTTATGCTGTAACGCTTGGCCGCAAAATATGTCACCATGATCCAGGAATTCCCTCTCCTGTGCCTCCCCAGTCACACCCTAGTACAACCAACCAGACCCTGCCTGGCACCCCAGAACTCAGATTTGACACGAACCTCCCAAAAACACAAGTAAACTGAGGTAAAAACATCTGCCAACAGTCACCCAGATGGGTGGGCCAGGGAACCTCCTGCTCACCTGAGAGCTCTGCTCAGCTTGTCGTAGTTCATCTGGGGCTTGCACTTCCTCCGGCCCCACAGCCGTGCCACCTCATCGGGGTCCTTGATGACGAACTCCCCATACTCGCCCTGCTGCCAGGCGATGACATGGCGGAACTCCTCCTTCTGCAGCAGCTCCAGGATGAAGTGCCAGAGCTGGATCTGTCGCGAGCCAGGGCTGGACTCGGTCTTGTATGCCCACTCGGGGAAATGATAACCTTGGGAAGTGCCAAAAAGAGTCATTCAGACAGTGGCTCACAGCTACAGAGATCCCAAGTGCCAAACGCTACGGCTGGGAGTGAGCGCCTGCACTATGTATTGGTAATGTTCTTTCCAGAGCAGGACGACGGAGCGTGGCTAGGAGCTGTAATTCCGATAAGTATTCAGTGCAGAAGCAAAGAAGCCCGGATTTCTCACACTAGTTGCTCATTTTCTTACTCATTTTACCCCTACTCTCCTTGGAGAAGTCCCAGGGGAAAAAAAAAAAAAAATGGTAAAACAGAAAGGGGCATGAGAACCATAGAAGAGTCAGACACAGTGGAAAGGAACTCAAGAGCTTTAAACACTAGTACGATTTGGATTCCAGGTGCCTCGAAATAATGGGAAAAACAAACAAACAGAAAAACAAACAAACAGAGTTGAATATCTGGTGCACTGGTTTTGCAGGAGGCAAGCACCGGTGGCTCCAGGGGGCTCCTTCTCCCCATCCCTCGGAGCACAGCACCCTGCCCCAGCCTCAGCCGCGCCAACAGATGTTTCTGAGCTGCTGCCAAGTTCGGCTCCGTCAGAGCAGTTTCCCAGCACAGCTGCTATTGCGCGGTTTTCCAAATCATCGTGGCCACAATTTTCAGCTCAGGGAGCGTGCACGGAGCCTCGTCGTGCTCAGATGGCACCCACCCCCTCCCCCCCCCCACATCCCCCCACCCATCACAGGCTGCGGCTGAAACAAAACCAGGGAGCGCTGTGCCAGACCGAGGGGAGCACACGAGGAGCTCTCAAACCCTCACAAACAAAATGTCTCCACGAGGATCCATTTGCATATTAACACGGAGCTCACAAAGCTGTAAAACTGGCTGAGAGTGCACCAAGCGGGAGCCTTATCGATTCCCAGTGACACGCAGCAAAGAGCTTCGAGGAGAGGTGGAATTAATCCCGCCTGAGCTCCTTCAGCCTGGGAAAAGAATTTCTAACAGCTGAACACCCTGCACTCAGCCTTCCACGCGGCGCGCGTGTCCTTACCTCCTCCTCCTTCTGGCTTATCCACAATGCTGCAGCCTGCTTTCATTTTCTCCCTCCTGCTGACTGCGAAACAGAAGGAAATCAGCGCCAGCGCTATCGCTACACCGACCTCGCGGGCAGCAATTTGAAGCCCGGCCCTCCCTGTGCCCACACCTCACGATCGGTGCCCCTCTCCCCCCTCCCCCCCACACCGTGCAGCTGCACCGTGGGGCGTCGGGCTCCGCTCGGCGCTGCTGTGTCGGAGCGGCCCGGCGGGGCCGTGAGGCAGACAAAACAAGCCCAGTGCAGTTTGTCTCCTGTTACGAGACGGCCGCGCTGCCAAAACACACAAGCCGCTGAGCTCACCCAGATGTACCAGCGAGGGGAGGGGGGATCCCGGCTCCCGCTCCCCACTCACATCTGACTTTAATTTCGGGAGGCGGGCGCCGGGCCGGGCGCTACCTGCGGGCGGGGCAGCGGCACCGAAAGGCGCCCGGGGAGGGCCCGGCTCCGGGGGGGGGGGGGGGGGGAGTCGGGGGTGAACGCCGCCAGCCCTGCCAGCCGCGGAGAGAGCCCGGCCCCGCGCTGTCCCCGCCGGGGTTTCCTGCCCGGCGCCGCCGCTTTGAAATGGTAACGCCATGTAAATAGCTGCGAGGGGCAGGCGCGGCGCCGGGGCTCCGGGCTCCCGTTACAGCGCCGGCGGCGGGGCCGCCCCCTCCGCTCCCTGCCGCCGGCCTGCCCGGGCCTGCCCGCCCGCCGCCGCGCTGCCGCCCCTGCCCCGGGCTGCGGGCGCTGGCTCCGCGCCCCCCCCCCCCCAAAACTACTACGCCCGCCAGAATGGGGCCGCGCAGCCGCCCCCGTTACCATCACCCCTCCTCCTCCTCCTCCTCCTCCTCCGCCGCCGCCATCCCGTCGCTGCCGGCTACCGGAATGCTTCTCCCCGCGGCCCCCGCAGCCGCGCGCCCCCGCTCGCCTCCTGCGCGCTGCCGCCCACCCCCAACCCACACAGCTACACGTAGCCATGGAACCCCCGCCCCACCGAGCGCCTCCGGTAACCGGGGCTACCCCGCTCCTCCGCCCCTCCCTCCGGGCCCACGGTACGGCGGCCCCGCACCGCCCCCGCCCCCCGGAGCCGCCCCCGAGGCCACCCCCGCCCCCAGCGGGCGGCCTCCGCCCCTCTATCCGCCCCCTACCCGCCCGCCGCTCTCCCCCCGCCGCCCCCGCGGGACCGAATCGACGCGCGTGGCGTGGCCCATCCGGATCTCGGCGGGCGGCGGCCACGACTCGGCCGCGCCCGGGGTCGGGACCCACCTGCGGGGGCGGCACGGGCCGGGCCGGGTCCGGCGGGCGGAGCAGGTGCGGTGGGGCGGCGGGAGCGCGCCCGGGCCGCGGTGCCGATGGGGGGTGCGCGCCGCTCGCCTCGCTGCTGCCGCCGCTGCCTCCCCCGCACGGCCGCCGGAACCGGAACCGCCGCCACCGCCCACACACTTCCGGGCACGCTCCCACGCGCTTCCGCTTCCGTCCAGGGGGGAAAAATGGGCGCGCGCACGCACGGCGCCGCTCCGCCCCGCTCCCGCCCCACGTCGCTACGGGTGGCGCCGAGGGACAAGAGAGAGCGGAAAGCGAAGGGCCCAGCGGTGGGGGGGGGTGTTGAGGCGCTCACCCCCTCCCCGCAGCCCCACCACGCATACAGGCGCTGGGTCCTCTTTCGCTGCTTTTATTGGGGCCGCCCCGAACGAGGCAATGGGGTGCGGGGAGCACCGCCAGGTCCGGGCTCCTGCGAGGGGAGGATGGGGAACGGACACGGGGAAAGAAAGATGGGGGCAGACCGTCCGGCTGTCCATGCGTCCATCCGTCTGTCCGTGGTCCCTTGCTCAGGCTTGTGGCCGGGCCGTGCCATCCTCACCAATCATCACCTCACTGTAGATGGTTTTGCCAAGGCCCTGGGGAGCAGGGGGACGTGAGAGCAGCCCAGAGCCAGGAGGGGCCCTGTGGGGACACCCCACTGCCCCAGAGGACATTGCCATCCCCACCCCAATCCGGGCGCTGGGTCACTGCCCCACCTGCTCATCCCTTTCCTCAACATCTCCCCTCTGCACCTGGGAGTACAGCAGCTCCTCGGGGCCGGCAGCAGCTGTGGGGCAGATAAGGCCGTGAGAGATGGGGGCAGCCCCCTCCTGCCTGCCCTCAGCCCCCCAGGCTGCAGCCTTCACCCCATGGCAGCGCCCACCGCTGTTGGCTCTCTTCTTCCTCCTCAGCAGGTACAGTGCGATGCTCAAGACTCCCAGCACAGCTGCCAGCACTGCCAGGTAGATGGGCCACCTCCACCTGCGCACCTCTATGGGGACAAGGTGTCAGGATGGCGGGATGGCTCTGAGCACCCAGGGTGGCAGAGGGGGACAGTGAAGGGCTTTACCGTGCGTGCACAGTGCTGCCAGGTACACAGATTTGCTCTTCTCTTGCACCGGGTTCCGGGCCACACAAGTGTAGATGACATTGAGGGTGCTAGCAGGGACGGTCAGGTGCAGTGTGCGGCCATCCTCGCTCTTTCTCCAAATTGCACTGGAGGTGTTGTTGTGCTGCCAGGTGGTCTGAACGCCGCTCCTGACTGGCACTAAGCACCGCAGGGTGATGCTGCAGTCCTGGGTGCTGAGGGACTGCAGCTTGTGCTGGATCTGGGGTTCTGGCACGGGCTCTGCTGGGAACGTACGGAGCACTGCTGGGATAGAGCTACCTGCAGGCACCTGGGGACTGCAGCCTCCAGGAACTGAGAGGGACAGGCAAGTGACAGCGAGAGGGACGTGCAGGTGGAGGGTAGATTTGTCGTAAAACAGGAAAATTCTGTTTACAGATGCTCAGCAGCAGAGTGCACCCAGGAAAGGGGAAGGGAAAGCACTGATAACTCTCGTTACAAAAGGGTTTGTCACTTCTCCCTGGGATTGGGATGGTGTTCCTGCCACCCCCTCCTTCCCCAACAAAAAAAACCTTCAGCTCACCATAGACAGAGAGGTTGAAAGAGCGTTCATACACTTCTGTTGACTGGTATGTGGCCTGTGCCTCGTAGACCCCACTGTCACTCAGCTCCAGAGCAGTGATCTGCAGTACTGACTCATTGAAAAGCTTCAGCCGCTCCCTGCTATACTTGGGTTGTGTGGACAACTCCAGGTTGAACTCCACCACTTCCTTTTTAATGCTGCCATTGGCTGTGAACTTCCAGCTGATCCTCTTCACAGTGCTGCTGGTGGACAGATTCAGGGGGAGCAGCACAGACCCCCCCAGCACACCGCTCACTGGCTCAATCTGGACAGCTGTGGTGCCTGGTAGAACAGCAGTGCTCAGAGGGATGGAGAATCCCAGGCACCCTCTTGGGTTCTTTAACCTTCACCATCCCCTTCCCTGCCTGTGGCTGGGCACTGCCGTGTGCTGATGCCACACACCCGTGGTGCCACGATGTCTTCAGACCACCCCTCTCCCTGTGATGAACACAGCTGTATCGAGATGCTGTCCCCGTTGCAGAGCTGGAACTGGAGCAGACTTAGGGGTGAAGCCCGTAATAATTCTCCCCCAGACACCCTTCAAAGCTGGAGGCTGAGCTGCAGGGTGCAGCGTGGCTGCAGTACCCTGTTCCCAGCCATGTGGCGAAACAGAGCTCCTGTGACGTGAGCAGGAGGTGGCTTTCAGATGCAAAAAACTGCAGAGAGGTGACCATGCTGGGGACCAACGTGTTCCCACATCACAGGGCTCATCCTGCATCAGCCACTCGCTTCCTGCCCACATTCAGGGCCAGTCACGCAGTCCCCATCCGCTGCTTTGCTCTCCAGTTTGAAGAGAGGAATGAAAAGCTGCAGGAATCATCACGCAGACAGCAAACTGCATTGGGCCGGGGTGGGGGTCACAGCCCCACGGAACCACATGTCTCCATTGTTTTGGAGATGCTGACACAGAGAAGGACCACATCCCCATGAATCATCCCTTCTGACACTGAGCCACCTGCTCGTATTTTGCCCCAAACAAATTCCCCACATTAGTGTGCAATGCAAACACAGCCTCTGCACTTCCCAGCTCGATCCTGCTGTGGGAAGCTCCGTCACTTCCCTATTCCTGTCCCCAAGCCCTCGCCCTGGAGTTTTCTGGCTGGTGGGGGTTGCACCCACTTGTTAGAGAGCAGTGAGAGCCTGGCTTTGTCCTAGTGCAGCCCCGCCAGCACTGAGCAGCTTTTGCACAGTAGAGCATCTGCTTGAGAGCTTTGAGCTGTGCAAGAAGACCCCAACAGGCTCTGAAAAATGTGTGGGTGAGCAGAGACCAGCAGAAAACTCATCAGTTGTCAAGCCAATATGGAGCAGGGCAAGGTACAAATGGTCCTGCCTGGTCCCAGCCCCACTGTTGACAGTGAACTTCTCCAGGTGTGATTTATGCGAACAGTAAATAGGGTTGGGTGATGCCGTGCCTCGTGCCAAGCTCTGCCTGCTCTGCTTCTCCCAGGGCTGGGAGTGGGCATATCCCTAGTCAGATCCCCTGAGAACAGCGTTTGGACTCCTTCACAGAGGAAAACCCAGCTTCCAAGCCTCTTATTTCCCAAAGATTTTCAAACCTGCACTAAACCCGAAGGCTGAGCCTCATTCAGCTCCACGACCACCGTTTCGCTGGGTTCCCACAGCAGCAGCATTGCTGCTGAGCCCCCCTCCCACCTTCAGTTCTCCCCCCGTCACGTCCACGCTCAGCCCCTACCTGCGGTGACAAGGAGCAGAGCCAACAGCCGGGGGATGAGAGGACACTGTCGGCCACACGGTTCCCCCATCTCTCCATTCCCCAGCTCGAGGCAGCGGTGGCCTCAGCTGCGCAGGCGGTGGAAAGGACATGCAAATCTACCCACGGGTTCTAGGGGAGTGGCAGCTTGGGGACAAGAGACCCTGCCCAGTCCTACCATAAGCTCTGCAGCATGTGCAAGGCTACTAGAGGCAATAAATGAGGGATGGAGCCCGGATGCTGTCGTTGTTGGGTAAATAAGAGCAGATGGGCTGGCTGTGGGATAGATACCTAGCACAGGGAGCACATATTCCCCCATTTCCTGAGACTGCACTGAGAGAATGCTCCCACCCCACCAGGCTGGTTTCCCCCCCAGTTTTCTTGAAGTAAAATCCCAGCAGCAGAGAGGCAGAGACACGAGAACGTGGGAAATGGCCCCACGCGTGCAGGGGGCAGAGGATTTGGAGAAGCACACAGGGCTGGGTTGTTGCAGAGCTGCTCACCACCGCTGCTTTTGTGTTTCCAAAATGGGGAAACGAGAGGCGGTTTCTGGGGAGGCAGAAGCAAACCGTGCACAGCTCCGAGATGACGTGACTGCGAGGGGTCCACATGTGGGTGTGCACAGCAGATGTACGCCCGCACGTATAGCCCCACGCGCGCAGCCCCCACACACAGCCCCACACACGGCCCCACGCATGCTGTCAGCTCCCTGCTGCGCTCTCACCAAGATTTATTTGCTGTTTTGGTGTTTTTTTTTTTTATGACGTGGGGAGGTTGGGCCGAGCACAGGACCCATGACAGTAGGTGCTGGACACACACAAGTGAAACTCTCCACACACACCCCCACCTCCCTCCCCCCCCCCCCCTCCCCCCCGTAATGGCAGCACATGGGCAACACAGGAATGGCTATGGGGTGGGGGAAGAGCGGGCACATCTCCCACAGGCATCTGTCCTCCCCAGGCATTGGTCCCCACACATGGCCCTGGGGATGTCACTACCAGGGTCTGCTCGACCACAGGGGAGGGGGGATGGGTGCTGAGCTGGAGGCTGGGAGCAGTGGGGGTGGGGGGTAAAATCTGCACCAGGTGGTCCCATCTTGGATCTGCAGTGCTTGGATCTGCCCCTGCCCACCCAACTCTGCCTTCCCTAGATCCCAATTCCCCCCTCCCTCCCAAAATAAACGTTTTGGTTCCCCTCTTCTTTCTCCAGGGCAGCTCACTCTCTCAGCTGGCAGAAATGGGTCTGGGAACCCCAGTTGTGTGGGTGATGGAGCCATGGTCCCAGCCCGGTGCTGGAGGAGGGACCCAGCCTCGTCGCTGCTGCTCATCTCCATGTCCCCAAAGGGGCCACGAGGACTTCGGACAGAGGATTGGACAAACCAGAGGTGGGTGGGGAAGTATCCGGCTGGCTGTACTCAGAGATGGCACCTCCATCCCCAGAGCCAAACCAGGGGCTGGAGAGGGATCGGGTTTGGCACACAATGCACGTTACAGCCCTTCAGTTACATCCTGACGCTCCAGCGCTGTCGGCGCCTGTGGGGAGAGAAATCCTTCAGCTGGGACCAAGGGCTGCCCTGTCTGTCCATCTGTCTGTGCACCTCCCCGCAGTCAGTGCTCGTCCCTCCTCTCCCCTTTCTCCACCACACCCGGACCTGATGCGGGCATGTCACGCAGTGACAGAGGTGGGGAGTGCCCCCCTCGCCCCGGTCCCCCCGGGGGCAGACACGGCCACGGGCCACCCGCACCTGAGGGCCTATGTCACCTCCTCGGCCGTGTCCTCTGGCTCCTGTTGGATCTGCTCGTACACGGTGCTGCCCGGTGCTTTCTCTGCTGAGCTCGGTTCCGGATTGTTTTCAGGGGGACGTAGGCCCTGAGGCAGAATTGAAGTGCTTATGGCCCTTCCAACGCCGATGTGATGGGGACCCCAATGCAACAGGGACCCCTGAGCACAGCACAGCTTCGGTGCTCCTCACCTGGTCATTACCTTCCGGGGGGCTGCGGTGCACGATCTCGGTGTACTGGGGCTCTTGGGGGCTCTCCTCAGCCGGCGCCGTGGGAGTGGCAGCTGCAGGGAGGGGGATGTCATGGTGGGGGGAGGGCCAGGAACGGCTCTGATCACAGCTCAGCTCTGAGTGCTTTCACTGACCTGGGTCCGCTGATTTCTCGCTGTTGAGCCGCCAGCACCAGAAGGCTCCACCGAGGCTGACAGCCAGCAGGATGAGGGTGAGGACGATGTACCCTGATTTGGAGAAGGACACCTGTCCCCCTGGAGGACACAGAAAGGGGCTGAGCGAGGGGACGGCCATGGGAACCTCACCCAAGCTAAGCTGGGTGCACCCAAGGGTGCTCAGACCCCAAGAACAGCCCAGCTGCTCACCTCCACTACGGCAGATGCTCTGCAGGTCGAAGGGAACGACTTTCTGGTCAGCAGGGTTGCTGACGGTGCACGTGTAGGTGGCATTGGCCGTGCCAGGCTGCAGGGCCAGGCGCAGCGTGGTGCCATCCGGGGACAGCTGCGAGCGGTCAGTGCCCAGCTCTTGCCGCCCGTTGTCCCTCCTCCAGGTGACATTGACGGCCCCTTTGCCAGTGCCCTGGCACTGCAAGGTCAGGTTGCACCACTCCAGGGTGCTCGCCAGCAGCTGGCTGTGGGTCCGGGGCCTCGGCACCGACTCTACACTCAACAGAGAATGGGTCAGCGTGGTACAGCTCTGCTCGGACACATCACACTGTCCTGAACTATGGGGAAGGGCACAGCCAGCCCGCAGATGTTTGGGGTGATGGGAGAAGGGACCCCAAGGTGTGGGGCTTGGAAGGCCAAGCACGGGATGTGAAAGGTTGGGGTCTAACCTAAGTCATTTCATTGCGCTGCCCCACAGTTTCCCCATTTTAGTGTTCCCAAAGCCCACCCCCATTTGGTAGCTGCTCACCGTAGACAGAGAGGTTGAAGGATTGGTCCTCCACCAGCGCTGGGTGCAGTTTGATCCGTGCCCCATAGACCCCGCTGTCGCCCAGCTCCAGGGCCCCGATCCTCAGTGCTGTAGCGTTGGGCATCTCCAGGCGCTGCTTGAAGCGGTCCTGGGGGTCAGGGCGCTCGAAGCCCCCTGGGCCAAACTCAGCCACCTGGATGGTGGCACCAGCACCGGAGGAGAAGCTCCATTCGATCTCCTTCACCCGGCTGCCAGGGGGCAGCACTGGGGAGAGCAGCACCGAGCCCCCCAGGATGCCAGACACCTGCTGGGGCTGTGCCCGCACCTGGCCGAACAGGAGCTCTGGGGACAACAAGGCACAATGTCACCAGGGTGCAGGGGACAGCGCGGGGATGGGCAGAAGGATCCCTGGGGACAGGTCCCACCCGGCACCGCTGTCCAAGCTGGAGGAAGAGGATGAGGAAGAGGAAGCATCGCCCTGCCCAGTGCAGACTCGTCTGCTCTCTGCCCGCCCTCTGCGGGATGGGGACACCACGGAGGCCGTGCGGAGCTGCTGCTAGCGGGGAGGGGAGGTTGCCAGGGTCGAGAGCTGGTGTCCAACAAGAGCTACGTGTTCGGATGCTGAAGCTGCATCTGAACGGCGTGATCTCGGCACTGCAGCCGGGCGCTCACCGGAACAATGCTCCAACAGACTCTGCGAGGAGTTCCCCGCCAGCATCTGCAAAACCTCATTGTCCGCCTTAAAACGCGCCTCAGCCCAGATGCCTACGAAAGATCACAACAGTTACGGCAGCAGGACTGGACTGGACCAGGATGGATCTGGCTCCAGAGGGATGCTCGTGGGCACACGCCAGTCCCACGTCCCACTGCTGCGTGTGGGTGAGCGTGGGGACATGGAGGGGAACCGTGGGTACTCAGGAGGGATGGAGCCACCTCCAGGAATTTTTGGGCTGTGCCTACACCGTGGATTTTTGGCAGTACCAGCAGCGCTCTGCAGTCACGCTCAGCACCAGCTCCTGGCACCGGCAGCTCCCGCCTACCTACAAGCTGTCTCCTCCACCGCCTCCAGCCCTGCTGGCATGAGAGGGCCAGGGGGGCCAGCGTCTCCTCAAAGCCCCCCACCACCTGTCCCCATCCTACACACTGAGATGCCCAGGAGTGAGGCCACGCTTTGTCCCATCCAAGCTGAGACCTGGGCACAGTATCCCCACGCTCCTCTCCCCCCACCCTGACAGAAGCAGATGTGCTTCTATATTAAAGCAGATTAAAACCAGACATCCCAGTGTTCGCTTTATAAAAAGCCTTCGTGCAGCCTGAATTACAAGCTGTCTCTTGGCTTTGCTGGGGAAGCAGAGCTTCCCACCACCAGGCACTTGCTGCTCTGGTCCTGAGTGTCAGGGGGGGCTCTTCTTGGTTCTTTCACTGATTGCAGCCTTATGCTTCGCTGAGCCCCGCTCCCTCCCATCCTGCACGATCCTTCCCTGGGGGATCCCCACATTTGGGGGCATGGTTATGGGCTGGCACGTGAGCTCTTTGCACAGATGTCGAGCAGATGCTGAGCCCCAGGACGCAGTGAGGGGAGGGGGGCATCACCACAGCCCCCAGTGCACAGGGGAAACGATGGCTGGGGAAAGCAGGAGGGTGCCCAGCCACCACCGTCACTGCCTGTCCTGGTGACTTGGGGTTCCCAGAGATGGTTTGGGAGAGGGAAGAGGGTTTTTTCAGTGCACCCTGATCCAGCTCGGGTCCTGAACCCCAGCAAAAGATCTCTAAAGGCGATTTAAACCCAGGGTTTATTCGATACACATCAAGGAAGCTTCACTCTTCCATCACCCCCGTGCTCCGAAAGCAGATTCCTCAGATCAAGGGAGGGCTGGACGACCCGCAGCCCCCAGCAGCCACTCTGCCATCATGCAGGGCCATATTTGTGCCACTGTACGCACCCTGTGCTGCCACCGCCAACCCCGTGTGACGGCCGCACGCTCCGAAGCCAATTAAGCATTAGGAAGATAAAAGCTCCCTGCTAATCTGCCCGGACTAGAAGATGCTTTCTGTCGGAATCGAGGGTTTTATGGGAATTATTAAATGTGTGGATTAGCACGCTGGGAATTAAGGGGATTCCTCTCCCAACGTTTTACGTAAGAGCCTCAGCAGGCACAGCCCGGGGTTAACGGGCTCCGTGGAGCGCGAGCGACGGCGGCAGCAAGCAGAACCCCCCCCCCAGGACGGGGCAGTGGGATGCTTGGTGCCCCCCGTTATGAAACCTCGCCGTGGAGCATCACGCGCTTGCGCGCCTGCCTCGGACCCATGCGGCCGAGAGCCCACGGCACGCGAGGATGTAGCACAGCAGGGACGCAGCCCAGTAACACCACTGCCCACCCCGCGGGACGAGGGCACGGTGCCCAGGCACTCACCTGGCGCGAAGCCGAGCAGCGCCAGCAGCAGCGCGGGCAGCCGGGCTGCGCTCCTGGCCAAGTCCCCCTCCATTCCTGCTCTGTGCAGCTCTGGTGGGCAGAGTCAGCGACAGCAGAGATGGGGAGGAGCAAAGCTGCTGCTCACTGCAATCCGTAGGCAGCCAAGCATCGTGGAGTGCTGCGCGCCTCTTAATTAGCTGGTGGGAAATGAGCAGGCGTGCGGGACCTGAACTGCACAGGGGAGAAACGTGGCTGAGACCCCTGGGCTCTTTGCATCCTTGGTACCCCAATCAATAAGCAATGCTCCAATTAACAGGCCGTGACCCAATTAATGCTGGTGGCACTCAGCGCATCCCTGCCCCTGGTCCCCCTCCAAAGGACAGCTCTGCAGTATTCATAGAACCTCAGCAGGGAGCCTCGTTTGACCCTGAAAATCCCTAGCCCCAACTTCTGCCTCTTTTAGTTCAAAGCCATTCCTACTTATCCCATCGCTATCAGACCACATCCAAAGTTGCTCCTACTGCTACTTATGAGAGCTTTTCCCGGGCACATCCCACACATGGCTGGGCTGAGCTTCTCTGGGTGAAGAAATCAGCACGGGAGGGGACGCAGAGTAGGAACCCCCTCCCCAAACCATCACAGCCCCACATTAGATGCTTTTTTTTTTTTTTTTTTTCTTCTAATTCAATCCTCCAACCAGCCAGGGGTAAAAAGAGTTAGAGGGAAACAGCCTCAACACCACATCCAACTTTCAGCTGGGCTGAGCATTAGGGAAGGCTGCTGGCTGCCCTCCACCTTCAGTAAAATAATTAATGTGCTTCCAAAGGAATGTTAATACCAGGCTTGCTCCCAGGGCAGATACTTTCAGGTGAGGATGCTCAAGCTGCCAGGCAAGACAGCTCACAGCCTCATGGTTGCCTTCCAGGTGTGGGGCTCAGCAAGGGCTGTCCCATCCCCCGATTCCTCCCACATCCCTTGCATTTAAGTGGGATGCAAAACCAGCTGCGCAGCAATTTCCAGCTGTTGGGGGGAGACCAGCACTCCTCGTGGGCAGCGAGGTGTCTGAGAAAAAAAAAGTGGTTCAAGGCACCGGGCTGCATAGCATAGCCAGGATGTGGTCCTCTGAACATCAGTGGTATGGATGCAGCCAGAGCACAGCAGCCTCACACTACAACCTATGGCTTCCAGCCCCACATGGCCACATCCAGCCCAGGGGCAGCGCTGCTGACGTGCCAGGCTGCACTCTGAGTGCCCAATCCCTCCTGCATTGTCCCCGTGTGCACAGAGCCCGGGGCTGCCGCGGGCAGGGTACGCCTGTCAGAGGCAGAGAAGTCACACAGCTCGCTGGGAACTCGGCTCAACGTGACCGCAATCAGTCACTTGACGCACAGAGAGGGAGGGGAAAAAAGCACTGAAGCTCTTCTCAAAGCTGGGAACATTGCACTCGCACCAGCAAGGGGGGCCACCACGTGAGCTTCAAATTAGTTAATTTCTGCCATCTCCAGCTATCAATTCACAGCTGGTCAGTTGTGAAGGACTGCTCCTTCACCAGCATCAAGTGCCATTTAATCTGCTCCTCAGCCAGAGCCATTGGTTCAGATAGGAAACCTGTGACTGAGCCTGGGGGAAGCCACTTCCCATCCTCCTCATCACAGCTGAAGAGATGGTGACAATGCCCGCACAAAGCAGGGGCTGAGCAGTTCCATGCACCCAGAAGCATGTCCTTAGGAGACCCCAGTCATTGTCCTTCCACACTGCCACCAGTACAGGGACTGGTACATGTTTAGGGTCACCAAAGTCAATGTGTGCACACAGCTGTGCCTGCAGGTTCTCAATCACTGCCCCACTGGGCTCAGGCCTTTCTCCTTGGTGAAGCCTCCACTCGAGACAGATCAACTGCGAGGTTGTGGCTTTCCAGCAGAGGGGAGTACAGCCTTAGGAACAGTCGTGTCTCTGCCGACATCCATGCAGTCAGGCAACAGAAAATAGGTTATATGGGAGGAGAATTTAGCAGGTGATACCACATCACAGGGGCCAAATCCCAGAGCCATCCTCACGCTCCCACTTCAGCACAAGGGCAAACCAGGTCGGCAACGAGAGGCACTGCATGAGGCAAAACAGTCCAAAAAAGCCCAGCACAAAGGGCTGAAGGGTTTCACCTTAATCACCACCAGCCTCCCTGCCTCGCAGACCTGATTTCCACATGAAGCTGCAGTGAAGGCTGCTCTGTTAGTGCTCACTGAGTGCAGGCATGCTGCTGGGGACAGATCCTGCTCTGCACCTCCTGTGGCCACTCAGGTCAGCTCCAAGCAGGCAAAACCTCAGTTGAACACCAAGAGGAGCACAGCTCTGCATCCCATTGTCCTATTGACTATAATGTTTTATCTTCAGGTAACAATTTGAACTGCCGGCCTCTGGGGGCTGGAGGGGGGGAGGGGGGAAGCACACAAGCACAGCCCCAACCTGCCAGAAAATACTTGCGCTCCTCAAAAAGAAACTGAGACATGGTCAAAACACAACAGGCTGCCGCGCACGCAACCGGCTGGACACAAAGCACCGCCTGAGGCCACGCACAGGAGGGAAACGGCGTTTCATTATTCAACACGAACAGCAGCAGAGATCCACCTCCACGCGCCGCTCCCTCCCGGGGCCAGGCCGCAGTTGACGCCATTTGACGCTCGGCAGCACGTGGCGCGGCCCAGCTCGACCTCACCGCTTCAAGGCCGAGACCTGCGGGAGTCCCACCGCCCCCGAAGCCTCGAGCTACCCCAGCACTCGGAGCTCCCTCGCCTCCTCAGCGGGTCCTGCCCTGCCCGGTGCCCCCACCGGGGCCCAGGCCTACGGGACTGCCGCCATTCCCACCCGTCCCCGGCGCACATTGATGACGCACAAAGCGTGCGCCGCACACAACCCGCCACGGCGCCTCGGTCCCCCGAGGGGAGGGGGAGGAGGGGTGTGATCACGAAGTCTCGCGGGATTTCCGCGACTATAAATAGCCCCGCGGTGAAGGGCGGTGCTCAATTCCCGCCCAGCGTGGGGCGGGGGGGAGTGGGGGGTGGGGTGCGCTGCGTGTGGGGCCGTGTGGCGGCGCTGCGGGGGGCCGGGCCTGGTGGCTCAGTGTCATCTGTCACCCCTTCACTGCTGTCCCCTCCCGTGCCTCCCCGTCACTGGGGAGCCTTCGTGCACGTCGCTGTCCCCTTCGTCTCCCGGTCCCGTGCTGCCCAGCCCACCATTGGTAGCGCTGTCCCCGTTTTAAAAACACAAAACGTGTTTTGCGTGCTCAGCCCGGCTGCTTGGCCCTCCCGTCAATGCTCTCCAAGAATGCGCCGATTTTCTTTAGGAGCCAAATCAGATCAGATTTTTATCACCGTGCTGGGTGGCAGAGGGCCAGAAGATTGAAATTCCAGGATGACGGCGGCCAGGGCAGGGGTGGGAACCCCATCTCTGCGCGCCTGCAGCATGTTATCCGTGGGCTCTGGAAGGCAAATGATGATTTTCTTCTGGGACATTCAGTTTTTATGGCCCGCTGGGGCTGTCAGGGCAGCTTGGAGTGTGTTTGAAGCTCTGATGAGGGCTGAGGGACTGCTGCTGTGAAGAGAACTCGAGTTTGGGGAACCCCAGAGCCCAGGGCTGATCCTGACTGCTGCCAGCTCACATCCTGGCCTTCCCCATCCCCACGGCATGGGACAGGGGATGGGGAGGTCCACTGGGCTTTGCTGGGCTGCAGCAAACAGAACTGAGGTCAGTTTCTCCCCACCCCATTCTGTTTCCCCAAACTGCGGAGGTGTTCCCTCGTTGCAGTGCAGCACGTCGAAGAGAACTGCGTGAACTGAATGAAGGCGAAGTGAAATATCACCCTCCCCTGCTCCTCGCGAGGCTGAGCTGTGCCGTGGCTGCGGGGAGGAAGAGCGAGGAGAGGGATTTCTGCGGAGCTGAGGAGGCGGCAAGCGCGCTCCATCCCAGGGAATAAATGAGAATCCATCTCAGCATAAATGAGCTGCACAGCGAGGAGGGAGGGTTGTGTCCTGGGGAAATGCGGCTGCCTCCTTAGCGAGGTGGAAGCAGCCCCAGGGCCTGGATTTCAGAGTCGATCTCGTCTCCAGGTGTGAATTCACAGCTCCGGGTGATGGCCAGGGGAGAGCAGCCCACGCTGTGCTCCTTTGAGTTAAAGGGGTTATGGACAGCAAAGAAACTTAATGTCTCCCCCTCCCTTCTTCTCCATCTCTCTGTGCATCCATCCCATGCTTCCATCCATCCACCAACCGCACACTCCACGCTCCAGCAAAAGCCATTAAGAATGACAAAGCACCTTTTTGTTTTAAAGATGGGTCCCGGGAGCAGCAGGCAAATTGCCTGGTTCATGCATAATAAACCAGGCGTGGAATCACACAAAGTAATAGGCTACATTTGTAGGGAAACAAAATCATTAAGCGAGAGCCTGTTTGCAGGCTTGACTGTGGGAAATAAAACGCAGCGAGGATGGGTGCGGAGGGGCTGCCAGCGTGCCCAGCCCTGCTTGGCACCAGCTCCTGCCAAAAGCTTTGGGCAAAAAATGGGTCAGCTCCAGCACGTCCCATCCCTGTGTCTTCCTGGTCCCCACCAGCACCCACGTCCCCATCAGCAGAGTCCCAACACCCCCACCCCCCCCAACCCCGAGCAGTTCCTGCAGAACAAAGGCAAACTGCTGCCCTGTTGTTTCTTTTTCTTTTTTTTTTTTTTAACGTTTATATTTATATATATATATATAAAAAAATTAAATATATATAATATATCGTGTTTAAGACTAAAAATATAGTACATAATATTTAAAAAAAAGGAAAATGAAAAAATAAAAAAATGGCGGGTTGGGGGGCAGGGTAGGGGTCACAGATACGTGTCTCTAGGGGTGGGGGGAAGGGGGGGGAGTCTACAACAGCCTGTGCTGGGAGGGGACCTGCTTGCCCCCACACTCCGGCCGCTGCCGCCTGTCCCAGGGTTCCCTTTGGGCCGGGGAGGGGGGGAGGGGAGGGAGGGGGATCTGTTCCCTCTCCCCCAACCTGGGGAGTGGAGTTTAAAGCTTCAGCTTGGCTTCAAAGCAGGTGGCGGCGGGATGCTGCTGGGGTGCTATTGCTATAGTGGGGTGCAGCATTTGGGGCAACAGCCGGGTTTACATCAGGCACCATTGCGAGAAATGGCACACGGTCCAGCCGGGGTGGGGGGCTCAGGCTGGGTCGGGCTCAGCACCGTCCTGACAGTACCTTTGGGGTCGTGGTTAAACCTGATGGGGACAGGAGGGGTAGGGGACCCCTGGCTGTGCCCCTTCCCAAACTGTCCTGCGGCCAAATCGTACCTGCGTGCCATGGGGCAGTGAGGAGGAGGAGGAGGAGGAGGAGAAGAGGAGGAACTTCTGTGGGACAGGGCCACCGAGCTCGCCCCCTCCCTTTGCCAGAGCCAAGCAGGTGGTGAGGAAGCTTCGTACCTAATCCCAAGGGTCCATGGGGATGCACCCCCACCCCAACATCGTGCTTTCACACTCACATTGTAACCCCCAAAGCCACCGTGCTCAGCTGCAGCCTCAGGCCCTGCTCTGAGTGGAATTGATGTCCCTGCTGCTCCCAGTGCCCATCTGGGGACCAAAATCCCTCTCCGAGCCTCAGTTGGGGGGTGAGCCCAGGGGTGCAGCCCTGCTCTCCAATACACCTGTATATACATTCACAGAGGGCTCCCGTCCCATGGCCGTGGGTGTGCGTATGGGGGCTCCGCTGAGCTCACTGTACCGGGATGGACGGATGGAAGGACGGAAGGGCGCCAACCCTGAGCTCGAGGCGTCCCCAAAGTCAAGGCACAGGGAATGGCAACAGGCTGGGATGGGGTGTTTTGGGGAGAAAACAGAAGCCAGGCACAGCACCTCTGTGTGCATACGGATGTATACGCGCACACAGCATCTCCTGTGTGCCCTAGGACAGTGCTGGTGGGGCCATGCCCCCATCGGGAGGGCTCTGGGGTCCCCCCAAGTGAAACAGGGAGGGGTCTGAAGGGTCCAGCAGGGGAGGACACCCTGGACCCCTTTGGGAAGGTACCGCAAAGACAACCAATATCCCAGCAGGGAGTGGAAGCTCGTAGAGAAGGGATCCGGCGCACGCAGAAGTGAGGCGGGGGGGTCATGATGTGCCCCTGAATATCAGGGGACGGTCACCGGGACCCCATCACCCGCCTCCCTCCACCCGCCCTAAACATGTGTCTGCATCCTCTGCTGGAACCGCTGCCCATAGTCCGAGTGCTGGGAGGTGTAGGAGAAGCGGGTGGCACTGGCGTACTTGCCCATGGGGTCATAGGCATCGTAGGGTGCCCGCTCCAGGCTGGTGGGCTGTCCGTAGCCCAGCCGATACCCGCCGTAGCCACCACCAGCTGGGAAGGCAGCGTGCCCCCCATAGTTCTCATAGGAAAGCTGGCTGGCTGTTTCACCACCTGCAGTCCCTGGAGGGGCCCCAGTGCCCGTTGCTGCCTCGGCACTGTACTCAGATGCAGGGCCACGGCTGTAGGTGTTGAGCTGAGCGTAGCCGCTGGAGTGGGACAGGCGTGAGGGCGGACGTGCGTCGTAACGGCCCGGCCCCGGCGCGCGGTAATCGGCGTAGAGCACGGTGCGGGAGGCTGGGCGGTCCTCGTGGGCACGGACGTTGTAGTAGCCATTGGTTGGGTCCTGAAGGGAAGGGAGGGTGGGAGATGTGTGCAGCTGGGATGGGCAGGGTGAGGAGATGGGCCCTGCCCTCCTCTGAGCATCCTGCATGCAGACAGAGCTTTCCTCTTCCACGCCCTATCCATGTTGACATCCCCATCCCTGTCCTTGTCCCCATCCCCAAGACGTCCCTGTTTTTGTTATCATCTCTATTTCATACCATCTCATGCCATTCCCATTCCCATTCCCGATCCCATCCCATCCTACCCTCATCCTTATCCCACCCCATTCCATTTCCATCCCTTGCTCCCACACCTTCAGCTCGTACTCCTCGCGGGTATCGATGGTGTCACAGCGCAGGTCCTGCTTCAAGTCCACGTCATCCTTGAACGACTGCAGGAGAAGCAGGGAGAGACAAGCTGTTTCCTCCCCAGTGCCACCTGTCATGCTCCCTGCACTGTGACCCTGGTGAGAGCCATCCCTTACCGAGTAGATGGCCTTCATGACACGGGTGGCAGTGGAGACGCTGGCTGTGTCCTCCTCCCGGTCAGTATGCAGAGTCAGTGGTTCCCTGTTTACTGTCTCCACCTTGATGTCCAGCTTGCGTAGGGTGACATCCTTCCGACCTAGGGACAGCACTGGGCTCAGCTGCCATGCATCCCTGTCTCCCATCCACAGCCCCCAACCCCCCACTCACTTCCTTTTCGGCGCCGGTAGAGGAAGCAGGCGAGTGCCACAAGGAAGCTGATGACGAGGATGCTGGCCCCAATGGTGGCCCCAGCAATGATGCCCACGGGCAAGACCTCTGGAGGGGATGAGGAGACAGGCAATTAGCTGGGGGACAGGGGAGGGGAGGTGGACGCTGGCAGTGGTGTGGGGACCTTTCTCCTCCAGCTGGATGATGGCGGTGCCTGGCCCGAAGCTGTTCCAGGCGGTGCAGTTGTAGTGGGTCTGGAAGTCAGCCTCCATCACATTGTTGATGGTGAGGGTGGACAGCACCCCACTGCCCATGGTGGTCCTCTCCACCGTGTAGCGCTCCAGCGTCCCTGCCTCCAAAATGTTCTCCTTCCAAGCCCAGGCCTGGCAGGGGGGGCTGTGTCAGTGCCACCCCAGGGGATGTCCCCCATCCTCCCCGTGCCCCTTTGGTGCCACTCACGATGCGGTCCGGTGGCGGCGTGCTGCCGATGAAGCACTCCACTTTGCCACGGTCGCCACGAGCCGCATACTGCACCACCTCACTGGAGATGATGGGGGGCCCTGCAGGAGGCACAAGGGGGTCTTGCTGAGACCTAGTGGCACCAAGGGACCCTGGTTGGCACTAGGCCCCGTGTTGCCTGCTCACCGTTGACGTAGAGTGTGACCTCGCGCTCGCCCACACCGATCCGGGGGACGATGGCTTTGCAGATGTACTGCCCCGCATCCGCCTGTGTCACCGACTTCAGGTACAGCTGGTTGCTGTTGCTCAGCACCTGGGTGGGTGAATGAGAGGGGCTCAAACAGGGGCCGGGAGGGGGCACGGGCCCCTCTTTGAGCCCCACTGGCTCGGCCCTACCATGTTGGACTCCTTCTTGGTCCAGGTGAGGGTCAGCGGGGGGTTGCCGGACCACATGCAGGTCAGCGTCACATCGGAGCCGATGTCAGTGACGGTGGGTTTGGGGGCCACCATGATGCGAGGGGCGACTGGGGGGAGATAGGGGGTGAGGGAAGGGGTGGGGGACATCCAAGGGGGTCGAGGGGGGACTGCCTCACTCACAGTGCACGTCCACCAGCGTGCTGACGTTGGTGCTGCCGATGTCGTTGTGCACCTCGCAGGAGACGGGCTCCGTGAAGAAGGTGTAGTCCACCTGTGTGTCGTACCTGTTCTCCTTGGCCTCCTCAATGATCACCCCCCCTTTGGCCCACCTGGGGTGGCAGAGTGTGGTCAGGACCCCCCCAACCTCACCACCACGTCTGGAGGTTGGGGTGAGCCCCCCCCCCCCCAGGTGTGCCCTTACCTGTAGCCTTTGATCTCAGGGTTGGCGGTGGCCATGCAGGTGAACACAACCCGCTCGCCCTCCTGCACTGTCTGAGGTTGGATGGACAGAGTGACAGTCGGGGGATCTGTGGGAAGGTGGGCGCAGTCACCGCAAATGCTGAGGAGGCCTCGGCATGGCAGAGGGAAGAAGCAAGGGGAGAATCCCCCAGCCCAACACTGCATGGCACAATGGGAAGGGAGAGCCCCAAAACTGCCACGTGGGGACACCCAGCACCCCTGCCCAAAGACGGGTGGTGGAGCATCCTTGCCTGATGGGTGTACCCATCATCCACGCTAGATATGGGTGTCCAGCATCCATTCTAGAAGCGGGCACCCAGCATCCAAAATCATAACTGGGTACCCATTATCTGCCATAGATTTGGGTACTCAGTCCCCCCTTTAAATGCCAGTACCCAACAGCCCCGCACAGCACCAGCCTGGACAGGCAGTGCCTTCCCTCAGCCACCACTGGAGGTCGGTGTTCACCACACAGTGCCCGCCCAGCCCCGCCTGCATCGCGCTGAGCATCCACCAGCTCAGCACCACGGGGCTGGAGTCCCCATGGTACCCCATAACACCCTGACAGCTCCTCTCTCTGCCCCAAAGCCACCCGCACGTCCCCTCTATGCCCACAGCGGACTCACGGTGCACATTGAGCTTGACAAAGGTTTCCTTCCCAGCGGGGATAGCATCGTTGGTGCTGCGGCAGGAGAAGACGCGCCCGATGTCCAGGTCGGTGGGGTTGATGGCCAGCAGGCTGGTGGTTGTCTCCCGCTTGCCGTCAGCCAGCACCTCCTGCCAGCGACAAGAGGACGGTGCCCGTCAGCTCTGGCTCCATGTGGGGACACGGTGGGGCCGAGGGGATGGGGGTACCGTGGTGGTGATGGCTCCATCCTGCTGCAGTCCGTCGCGGTACCAGACAATGGTGGCAGCGGGTTTGGCGCTGCGTGCCCGGCACGTCAGGTTGTAGGGGGTCCCCGCACGCAGTAGGATCTCGGGGGCTCCATCAATGGTGGGGTCCTCAGGGGGGACTGCAGAGGGGACAGGGGACAAGCTGCAGGCAGGGACATCAGAGACCTTCCCGTGGGGTGGGGAGTGGAAACCCTGATTTACTAGGGCTGGCTCTTGGGGAAAAGTGAAGGTGCCAAGAAGGGAACTGGGGGGCTGGGGGGGGGTTGGTTTGTACTGTGCTTGCAGAGGTGGATGTGCTGGAAAGGGCCTGACTGTTTGCAAACCGTCCTGGGGAGATGTCTGCAATGATGCAAATGGGAATTGTGTGTCTGGTGGAGCTGTGTGGCTGTAGGAATGGCAGCAATGGGAGAAGGAGTGGCTGTGGTGATGGGGACCTCCTGCCTGGGACTCCATACCTGGGTCCCCCTTGTCTGGGTACCCACTATCAAGGCACCTCCACCTGGGACCCTCCAGCCCTGCCCCATCTTGGGCTCAGTCTGGGGGGAGGGGACGCAGGGGAACCCCCTGAGCTCAGCAGAGGTGGAGATGTCCCAAGGTGTCTCCTTCTGTGTCAGGGGATCCCTGCATAGGGTCTGTGGGGTGGGCAGAGCATGCTGCTCAAGTACCCCAGTGACATCTCCTGCTTGCTTGCCTTTTCTCACCCTCCATTCTAATGGGAATTTCAATGCCAGGGGAAGAAGGAGAAAAAAAATTAAGAAAAGCAAGAAATCCGCCCAAAACCCCATTCATGCAACATTTCCGCTGCGGCTCTGGCATCTTATCTTCATTTCTTTTTTTTTCTTTTTTTTTTTTTTTAACAAGACACAAAAGTCAGGGAAATCAAAGTTACTGCACTCGTAGGTCCCGTAACTCAGCCACGGCGTGAATATAGATTAAGGCATTAAAGATAATGGCAGAGCCAGGCTGCGGGAGGGAGGGGAGGGAGCGGCACGGCAGCAGCAGCATTCCCGCGCCTGCTGGGGGGCTCAGGGTGGGGTGGGAGGACCCAGAGGACCGGGGGGGCGGGGGGGTTAGGGGGGTTTGCTCCTTACTGAGCACGGTGAGCTTGGCCCGACGTGAGCGCAGAGCGGCCTCGGTCGCCTGGCACTCGTAGACGGCGTCGTCGGAGAGCTCAGCATCGCTGATCTCCAGGTTGTACTGTCCTGAATCGGCCGTGCCCACGATGCGATAGCGTGGCCAGGCTGCAGGAACAACAGGGGTCGGCACAGAGGGGACAGGGACCGTGTGCTGCCCGGTGCTAGGTCCTCCATGCCCTGCTTCAAACCCAAACTCCCCAACGCTGGGGATCAGTCAGTGCCACGTGTGACATGGGCAGGCAGGGTGGAACCAGTAGATGTGGCATATCCAGGGTTTGTGGGGGTCCTCAGCGCGTGCAGGGATCTCAGTGTGTGCAAAGACCCCGGTGTGTGCGGGGACCCCACTGCATGCAGGACCCCAGTTTGGGCTGACCCCCATCTGTGCAAAATTCTAAAGCCTGCAGAACCCCAAGGTAAGCAGGACCCCAGTGCACGCAGGACCCCAGTTCATTCAGGACCCTTGCCACGCAGGGATCCTGGTGCATGGAGGAAGGAGCAGAAAGCAACACCTGATCCTGGGAAATATGGGGATGCAGCAGTGCAGGAGCCCAAGTGCCAAAAGCCTCCTGTGCAGTGCCACCCCCCACCCCAAGCTCTCCCCACGTACCTTTGAGGCCCTGCCCCATGCCCAGTGCCAGCCCATCCTTGGTCCATTGCACGATCCCGGAGTAGTTGAGCACCACACAGGACAGCACGATCCTATGTCCAGCCACCACGGTCTGGTCCTCAGGCTCCTCCACGAACCGTGTCTGCGCCGCTGAGGACGGAGAGTGGGGATTGGAGATGGCCTGGGATGCACCAAACGCTGCCCAGTGCTCTGTCATGGTGGTGGCAGTGGTGTCCCCAGAGCTGTCCTCAGCCCCGTGGGCCATGTCTCCATGGTGTAGTGGCCGTCACGTGGCCAGCGGGCATCGACCAGGGGGGGTGTGGGGGTGTCACATTGTGTGGCTGTGTCACACGCATGTGGCTCTGTGTCACGCTGTGTGGCTGTATGTCACACACGTGTGCAGGGGGTTGGCCTGGGGAGCAGGACATTCCCTGCTCGCTCAGGAAGGCGGGGGGGGGCACTGGGACAAGGGACATCTCATCCCCTCAGGGTGGCAGGGGGAGCACCTCTCCCCCGCGCTCGCCTTCTCCCTCCCAAGCCTCCTGCTAAAATATTCAAATGATTTCCGCTGTGGAGTGGGAGAGGGGGAGGCAGAAATCCCTTCTGGGGATGAGCGAGCAGCAGATAACGGAGCTGCTAAGTCCCCGGCCCTGCCTCTGTCTGCACAGCCCCGTCAGACCCGGGCATGGCACAACATAGCATGGAATGACACGACATGGCACGACGCGGCGCAGCACATCATCTCCAAAAGCCCAGGATGGGGGACCCCAAAACCCCCAGGATGCAGTACCCCAGCACCAGAGGAGTGGGTACCCCAGGCATGGAGGGGGAACCTAAGGACATTCAGATGTCCCTGTCCCGTGCCCCACCCCCCCCCTCCCCCTCTCCATGACAGCGTTTTGGGAGAGGGAGCAGGGACAGGAGGCGGGAGGGAGATAAAGGGAAGGAGAATGGGAAAGGCGAGGGGGGAGGGCTGGAGCTGGGGGGGATGAGAAGCGGAGTGGAGATCAAAGAGGAAGGTGCCTGGAGAGGTGGGCGCGGGGGAGGATGAGAGTGGGGGAAGGGGGGAGCGGTGCAGGGGGGGGGTGGGGGGGCACAGGCAGGCAGGCAGACAGACAGCAGAGACACATCACCCTGGCCACCATGGGGTGACAGGGTGATAGTGTGCACACGCGTGTGCAAACGTGGGAAGGGCAGCACAACCCTGCTCCCGTCCCCATCCCCACTGCTGTTTAGTCTGCAGCAGGGTGATGCGAGGAGGGGCGGGGGGGGAAGCTCAGCCCCATCCCTTGGTGCGGGTCCTTGACCCTGCGATAACACAGTCCCTGAATTCTCACCAGGCACAGTCACAGGGCACTGGGCACGCACCCTGCCCTGCCCACCCGTGGGTGCCCGACACGCGTGGGCTCTGCAGGGACCGGGGGACCCAGCCACACGCCCGGCCCTGTCTGCCTCTATTTATCAAATGAAGGTCTGATTAAGCCCTGGGGCTGGTGCTCCAATCTCCCTCTCTCTCCTCTCGCTATTAAACTCAGGGTTCAAAGAAAAGCTTTTTATTCGCGCTGACAGCTTTCAGATGGAGCTAAATCTCTCCGCGCTAGAGGTTTTTTCTTTTTTTTTTATTATTATTTTATCTCTCTCCCTCCTCCCCTTCCTCTTCTCACCGCTTTTAAATTTAAGCCTTTCCCCCTTCCTCTTCCCAAGTTGTTCGCTTCTATTTATATTGGGGGGGGGGAGGGAAATACACAAAAAAAAAACAAAAAAAAACACACACAAAAAATACCCACCCTCTGCGGGTTTTATTCTGCAGGAGAGAAAAGAGGATTTGGTGCCTTGTGGCCCTGGAACCAAGTGGAAAGGGAGAGATGGGAGGGGGCCATCACCCCATCCCTGTGCCCATCCCCATCCCTGTCTCCATCACTATCCCTGAGCCCATCCCCATCCCTGCCCCATCTCCACCCCTGAACCCATCTCCATTCTTGTCCCCATCCCTGTCCCCATCTCCATCCCTTTCCCCACCCCTGACCCCGTTCCTATCCCCTCTCTCCCGTGCTGTCACCGCACTGTCACAGCCTGCAGCCACTTGTCACCCAGCACGAGGCAATGGGATGGAAAAAAGCACAAGCACTGCAGCCAGCCCCGAAATGCCCCGCACAGCGCTGAGGCCGCACTGTGGGGAAACCGAGGTTGAGCTCAGCCCTGAGCGATGTCACTGCGTCCCCAGACCGGGGATGTGACCATGGCCTGCGGGTGCCATCCTGCCCGGGCGGGTGCTGTGCCTGGCGGGGACGAGGCAGCGGAGACATGATCAAGGCTGGCACTTCCCCGTCCTCCCGCCCCATCTGCTGAGCGGGAGCTATTTTCAGCTCCGGCAATTTGGGGCTTTTTGCTGAAGCTGGGCAGGGACACGGGCTGGTGGCGGTGGCCTCAAGGACACAGCCCCCAACGTGTCCTAGCACAGAGTGGCACCTGGAGCCCCAAATCCAAGAAGGGAGCAGGGACAGGCACCGGGATAGGGCACTCTGCATTTTGGGGATGCCCTCAGGCAGCTCTCACGGTGTCCCCATGTCACACGACAGCACTGGGATGGGGACACGGGCACGATCCCAGCCCGGCAGCGTGCTCACCCGCAGCTTGCAGCCAGCAGAGTGGTATTTGCTAGAGAAGGGTCCCCGTTGCCATCCACAATTTATGAGGCTGCTCCGCCGCGATTACCGCAGCACGACAGCGCTGCCCGGCACGGCGCGAGCCGCGCGCTCTGAAAGCATCTTGGCAGGAGGAGCCGCTTCCGCTCCGTGTTTGAAGTCACTCAATGCCCTCTTCTATTTTCCTCTCTTTCTTCCCCTTCGCTTAACGCTAAAGCGGCCAGAGGCAGGCGGTGGGGATGGGGACCCTGGGACGTGGCACAAGGACTGGGGGACACAGGGACACGGCGTGAGGTTTGGGGGTCTCAGTGCCAGCTGTACCATTTGGGATTGAAACCCCAGTGCGTCCCCCTGGCTCCTTTTATCAGCTCCGTGTGCAACCTCACCAAAACCCATCCAGCCGCTCGGACAACATCTCCTTTCTCTAATCCGTCTCTGATTGACATTAATTGAATATTACTACCTTTTAATTCCTCTGTAATTGAATCTCACAGCGGCTACAACGCAACCCCTGCACCAGCATCCCTGTCCCCATCTCCATCCCTGATCCCATCCTCGGTCCCTGTTCCCGTCCCCCCCACTGCTCCCTCCGCTCCCGTCCCACAGCATCGGAAACTATTTCTCTGCCACCCGATGACGGCAGCACAGCACTGGCACGCGCCCAGCGCTGGGCTGGGAGGCACCAGGGCGATGGCAGGGACGGGGCCACGTCCTCCCAAGCCGCTCGCTGCCACCCCCAGGGAGTGGCCCTGGGGTGTCCCCTGGCACAGGGTGTTGGGGGCTGCTCTGTGCCTCTCCTCCCTTCCTGCTGCCGGTGGTGGCACAGCTCTCCGGGGAAGGGATGCTCCAGTTATTTTCATTTTTTAAAAGGCAAAATTATAAAAACAAATGAGGAGGAGATGGGTTCCCCTCCTCCCCACTGCCTTCGGGCGCACCGGGTCCCCGCTGTCCTCCCCAAGCCCCAGCCACCGTAACCTTGGTCGTGCCACCCGCGGGGTGTCCCCATGGGGCGCACACTGGGGGCATCACTGCAGCTGGGGATATCAGCGCACAGCAGACACAGAGAATCACCTCCACATCGGGGACAACGCTGCGTTGGAGACATCTCCACAATGGGGACACCACCATGATGGGGACACCTCCCGCTCTGGGCTGGCTCTGCGCTTCTTCCATTGCAGCCTCAGCAGAGGAGTGCCACCAGCTGTGCCAACACACGGTGTCCCCTCGCTGCTGCCCCCCACCGCGCTCCCAGTGGCTGCCGCGCGCCGCCGCGATTGCTTGTGACACCAATCTCACAACAAATTTAGCAGCTCATTTCCCGGCCGATCAAATATTCCACCTCGATTACCTTGCGGGCAGGAGACGGGCGGCGTGCCGCCGTGCGGGCAGCCAGCACCTCCCGCCGTGTCACAGCCCATCAGTGTCACCAGCACGGGGACGCCTGCGCTGCCAGGGACAACGGGAGGAGGGCTGGGGGGGGGGGGGGGGAACGACATGGCCCCATAACCCTGATGGCACCAACCGGTGTGATGGGGAAACTGAGGTAGGGGGACCGTTCATGGAGAGGGGGTCCCCAATGGGGAAAGTGAGGCATGGGGAGCATGCATGGAGAGGGAGTCCTTAATGGGGAAACTGAGGCACAGAAACACTGCATGGACAAGGGGTACCCAAGAAGCAGAGCAAAGGAAATACGTGGGGGATGGCTCTGACACCCCACAAATGCCATCAGCGATGGGGATGAGGCAATGGCTCATGATCAGACACAGCGCTGGGAACATACGGAGCGATTTTCAATTAAACCCTCGTTGGGAAGAGGCATAAATACCAGGGGAGATGACGCGGTGGAATTGGGTTCTATTTTTCGTTCCCGAGGAGCCTTAAATATTCCCCACCTAATAATAATAATATAAAAAAAATGAACTCCCGACTTACGAAACAACATATAAATTCCCCTCGTAATTACATTACTTTCAGCGCAGCAAAGATGCCAATAAAATATAAACCAGCGTTGGGCAGGGAGAGGAGAAAATATAGAACCAAATAAATGAATTGCGTTATTGCATTACAGCAAATGAGCTGGGGGGGGGGGGGGGGGGAAGGGAGGGTTGGGAGCCACCGCTGTCCTCTCTGCTGCCACTGTCCAGGGGGCTTGCGCCCCATGGGAACCCCACTTTTTCCCCATTAGAATCCCATTTTGTCCCCCTGGGAATGCCATTGGTTTCCCCATGGAAACCCCATTGCTATCCCACTGGAACCCCATTGCTGCTCCGTGGGAACACTGCTGCTGTCCCCAAAAGTCCCGTGGCAGTACCCACAGAAACCCCACTGGAAGTCTTCTGGAGCTCTACTGCTGCCCCATGGCATTCAGTACTGCACTCAGGGCTGATCCTGGCACTACCCCAATGAAATGCCCCCACAGGAACCCCCCCCAGTCACAACACGCACAGCCACTCCACAGGACCATTGTGTCCCCAAAATCCCCAAGCCCCCCCCCAACCCCCCGCATGCCCTGGGGGTCTTTGTCCCCCCCACCTGCCCTGCACGGAGGAGCCCCGGCGCCATTCTTTGCCCTCATCCCCTGAAAGGGGGCAGCCAGGCAGAAAGACAAAGGCAGTGGGGCCGAGGGGCACCGGGCGGGGGCTGCGTGTCAGCACGGCGTTGTGCATGCGTGCGAGTGCACTTATCTGCTGGGACTGCACGGTGGTGCACACGTGGGTGTGCACCAGATGTGTGTCTGTTCAGGAGCGTGTTATGTGCACGCACCACATGTGTGCTTGCACAAGAGTATGCTGTGTGTGTGTGCACCAGATTATTTGCTTGCACATGAGTGTGTGCGTGCTTACACGGGAGCATGCCTGTTTGCACATGCTCCAGCTGTGAGCTTGCACGGAACATCCAGGTGCTGTAGGAGCTGAGAGTGCAGGCCATGTTCACATGCACGCTCTTGTGCACGTGTGTGCATGCATGTGTGTGTGTGCAGCCACATGCATGCTCCCTGAACCCACCAGAGCTGTGCAGCCTTTGCACCCCAGCCCCTTCCTCCTACTCCTCACCCCCCCACTGCCCTTTGCACTGCCACCAAATAAAGCCCTGTGCTGCAGCTGTGCCCCCCAACATTAGAGCCAACCCCACCCCCCAAGTCCCAGGGTGCCCCCAGCCCCCACCCATGGGCGCACACAGAGCTGGCAGAGCTCTGCCCTCGTTATTTCCTCTTCATTTTTGGGGCTGTCAGAATTATGGAGCAGGGCTGTTTATTGGCTTGAGTTTAATTAATTTGTGTAATATCCCTGTTAGGAACAATGTCTAATTAAGACTTTTGTTTGTGTGTGCATGCTGCGGGGAGGGGACTTCTTCTTTGGGAAAGGAGGGGGGACAAAAAAATCCCTAATCATTAATGGAGGGGAGAAAATATTGAAACGGGGCTGGCAGCCTTCCACCGAGCTGCTGGTACGCGGGCTCGTTACAGATGTCTTAATGAGACATCTCCTAATAATGGGATTATCAGTCACATTGAATCGGGACGAACAGCTGCGAGTGCGACTCGGGCACGGGGCACAGTGAGAGCAGCCGTGGGGGGCAGGACCCCCACCTCAGTTCCCCCCAACTGCTGTGGGGTGGATCTCGCAGCACACTCAGCAAACGGGGCATTAATATTAAGTCCTGAACTGGTGTTGGGAGGGAATTGGTGGCGATGATGGGGCACTGTGTCCCCCACCCCATGCCAGGAGCGGCAGGGATGAGGGGACCCCGGTGCGCTCTCACTGCACGGCCCTGAGTTCCCTTCCCCCCCTTTCCTTTCCCTGATCCCAATGGGAAACCACCCGCAGGAACCCCAGCCCCTCAGTCCCTCCTGACACCAGCTCAGTGGGGATTTGGGGTCCTGGGTGGGGGCAGGGGTCTGCAGGGCACCCCATGGGGCGGTGGCACCAGGGGGGTCCCGTGGACTTAGTACCCACAGCACTGCAGTGTCTCAGCCCCAAAGTTGGGGTCCCCGTGGGGTGAGGGAGGTGGGGATGGCACTGGGGGGTGGGACCCTGCAACCCCCACCACGGCCCCGCACAGGAGAAGCCGGAGCAGCGCTGGCTGCGCTCCTGCGGTCAGAGCCCAGCAATGATCCCACAAGCCTGGAATTTGAGGAATTTCCTGCCAAGGCTCTCTGGAAGACAGGGAGAGAAAGAAAAGCAGCGCTTAACCCTCGACTCCCTGCACCCGGCCCCAATCCCATAGAGGTGGGGGGGCTGCCAGCGGGGTGGGGGCACTCTTAGGAGGGCTCTATTTTGGGGGTTCACTCCTTGCTCCCCCCCCCACCCCTTTTCCCCCCTGCTTCGGTCGAAAAGCAAACCCTTGCGGCCGTCCCTGGGGAAAACAACTCCGTGCCTCAGTTTCCCCACCGCAGCAAACACCCCTGGTGCAGCCTGTTCCCTGTCCCCAGTCCCCAGCCTGTCCCCACGTTAGTCCATAGGAAAACCAGTGCCAGCCCCCCCACCCCCCATCCCTGCAGCCCCCAGCCACATCCCTGTCCTCTCTCCCCTCCCCTAAGGGCTTCAAGAGGTTGGGAAATCCCCACACCGCCGAGCACAGCTCCGATCTGCGGTCCTGCACGCTGGAAGGGTCATTTCACCAAGAGGAAATCGGAGCAGTGCAGAGCACCGCGTGTCCCCATCCCCACTGCCACCGTCGGGTGCTCTGCCCGTGGTGACACGCTCTGCGACGCACCCTTTGCACATCCATGTGCGTACCCTTCCACGTCCACTCGTGCACGTGAGCCCTTGCACACCCACCCCCTTGCACACCCGCGTACACTCGGCCCCGCTCCTTTTCTCCGCCGTTCCTATGGCAACCTCCGCATGGCACACAACCGCTCTCCGATTTGAAATAAAAGTTGTTTTTCCTCCCCTCCTCCTTTACTCCACTCTTTCGCTTTTCCCCCCCTCTCTTATTTTGATTTCCATTTGGATCATAATCCGCCCGTTGCCATGGCAGCGCTGGCAGCCCATTATGTTCCAGCCCTTGCAGAAAAGGCCCCGCTCCCGCTTTCCCTTCCCTTTTCCAAGGGGTTTGAGGAGCAAAACCCTCCACACCGCAGGGCCAGTCCCTGCCACTGCTGTCCCCAAGCAGCCACCGTGCCCAGCGCACATGTGGCACTGTGACCACGTCCCACCCATCACACCCAGCTCTACATCCCATGTCCACATCCCCTTAACTCTGCCCATCCCAGCATCCTCCTCCCCTGAACCCTTTGGGGCACCACTGGGTCCCCAACACCCCGCTGTCACCAGTGCAGGGACACCGTGGAGCTCATCACTGTGACATTTAGATGGGTTTGCCACTTGGCCACCTGTGCCCAGGTGTGGGCACAGTTCTTGCAGGGTGACACGAGCCATGTGGCCAACACATGACCATACCCTGGCCCTGGTCCCTGCCTCTCTGTCCCCTGCTCCTCACCTTGGTCCCCTGTCTGCGGTCCATGCCCCTCAGTCCTCGCCCCTTCCTTGGCCCCAGGTCCCTGCCCGCGCCGTGCCCACCCCTGGCTGGGAGCAGGAGGTTATGAAAATGAGCCGTGTGCCCAGGAGACTGTAATTATCTGGTAAGTGTGAAAGCTGGAGTGATTAATTAAGAGATAATAAAAAGAAAAGGAGGCTAGAGAGGGAATAACGGATGCTTTGATGATAAAACCTGAGGTAAGGCAAGCAATTAGGGGAATCTTTATGGAGAGTTAGCTATAATCCCCCCGCTGCAGCGCGGCGGGGGGCTGAGTGCCCACGGACTGAGCCACGGACAGAGCCACTGAGACCTCAGGGACACTGCATCCCTACCCAGGGACAGGCACAGGGGACAATGCTGGGACTCCTGGGGGGATGGCAGCCTTATCTGTCCCCACAGGGCAATGTGGGTGCCATTACGATGCCCCTAAGGATGTGCTCAGTGGGGTGAGTGAGCACCATGGGTACAGCCCAGGTGGGATCACAGCAGCAAGAAAGCTGGCTTAGGATTAGATCGATCTCAAATGAAAGGCTGTGGATGTAATTAGTGCTGGGCAGTGGGCAGAGGGCCCAACGACCCTGATCTCACCTCCAAGAGGAGGACAGTTGGGTGCCTGAGGTCACAGCAGGGCATCATGGGTGGATGGATGGAGGGACAGACAGATCTGGGGCCCTGCAGGTGCTGCTGGTGGCTGTCGTGTCAGGGCTGGCACCAGGGCAGGGATGCTGCCTGGCTGTGAAGCTCAGCCCCAGGCAGGAGCGGCCAGCTCAGTTCTGGCATGGGAGGTGCAGGCAAGCCCCAGCACAGCGTGGTGATGCCATGCAGAATCCGTCCCAGTGGCCTCAAGGCTGCTAAAGAGCCCTGCGGGGGAGCAGAGGGGGTCATGGCCCTCCCATGATATTCATCCCCCTCCCCCCACATTTAAGCCCCTTAATCCCAAGGTGCCCTGATCCCAATTTGCTCAATGGGTTTCTGAAGGGCGTTGCGGGCATGGGGAGGTGATGAGAACAGGGGCTGCCCTCAGGGCACCCTCACTGTGCTATGCAGTGCCCCTGGAGACTCCATCTCCTCCCTGGGGTGCTCTGGGGACACGGTCGGGAGGGGGCAGTGGGGACAGTCATGGTGACCCGGAGGGGATGCAAGAGTCAGCACAGTGGTCTGTGGGTGGGCAAAAGAGCACTGCAAAGCCATCAGCAGCTCCTCTGCTCCGCGAGGATCCCAAACACCCCCTAGCCAACAGATAGGATGATGCCACATTCTGGGGCATCTCCCGGCCTCAGGCCCAGGGTAACCCTCCTTTCCTGGTGCTGCACCACAGCAGCAGATTTCTCTGGGGCTTTTATTGCCCAGCAGCACGCAGCAGGCACCAGAGTATGGCATCACAGCTCTGGGACCACGCGGGGAACTGAGCCTCAAGGGGGGGCACATGCAGGCACCCACCACCATCCCCAAGTCCTCTCAGACTGCCACATTTGGGGTTCAGCCACCTTGCCCCACTCCCAGCACAAAGAAACAGCCCTGCACACTGCACCATCCATCCCTTCTGCCCCATACCCCAGGGATATGAGAGCTGTTTGGGGAAGGGGGTTCATCCTGGGGTGCATACAGTGGGACCACAGCCCTCCACCCACTCCCACGCAACCGTGTCACCATCCTGAGCACAGTGACCCACAGCACCTGGTCCCACTCCTGTCCCTTTGGCAGTGATACACCAGTGTCTCCACATGGCATTCAGGGTTCTCAGCCACTGCCCCCAACCCCAGGAGAGCCCCCACCACTGCTGCCACTTCTCCACTGTTTTTCAGTTTCTCAGGAGGGGAGAGGGGAATGGAAGAGGAGGGGAAAAAAAAGAAAGAAAGAAAGAAAACGACAAAAAAAAAAAAAACCCAAGAAGAAAAAAACAGTGAGAGAAAGAGAAGAAGAATCGCCCAGAAAATGAATAAATATTTCAATTTGAGGCGCAATCACAGCGAGTGATTGAAACGGGGGGAAGAATAATGGGTTTCATTTAGATAAGATACAGAAAATTATTTAGTGAGAAATGAAGAGTGATGAAACCCATTCAACATCTTTGTGTGAGCGAGTGGAACTCCATGAATGGCACCGACCCCCTAGAACGCACACGTTGGCTTCAGGGGGGTTGGGGAGGGTGGGCCCCACGTTTGCCCCCCATCTCCATGCTCTGCTGAGAGACTGGGGATGGGGGGAGAGCAGATATTGGCAGTGGTGGGAGCACAATGGGGCTCATGGTGGGACCGGGGGGGGGGGGGTGCGGTCATGTTGGTGGGGTGCTGCCTCCCCCAGCCCCTTGCTGTCCCCTCGGCACATGGCACAGAGTGGGAGCGCAGGCACTTTTGTTCCTGGGAGGGCAGTGGAGCCCCCGTGGTGCTTCCCCCAGTCCTGCGCGGGGGAATCTGGGATCAGCCTCCCCACCCCACCCCCCCAACCTCAGCCCCGGCCCTCTAAGAGGCTTTGCATGCTCCTTTTAAACCCCCGGTTCGACTCATTTTTGTTCCTGGCATCTTAGCAACGCCGCCCCCTTAATTAAAAATTAGATTGGATTTTGCAGCAGGGAAGGAGCCGGAGGCCGTGCAGGGCTGGCGTGGTGCAGGGCAGTGCCCTCAACCCCCCCGTCCCGCTGGGGGATGCCCCCCCAGCTCAGCACACACGTGGCCACATCCCGGCTCTGCACACCTCACTCCACATGACCTTGGCCAGGCAGCCCCTGTGACTCAGTTTCCCCCAAAGGCCCTCTGAGGTCACGCAGGGACACCGATGGGGGGTGGGGGGGGAGGGTTTGTGGCTTGCAGCAAACCCCATAAAGTGAACAGGGGAGTGGAGGGGCACTAGGTTCCCCCAACCCCGCGATCCTTGAGGGCTGCCTGGGCTGCGGCTGGGGGTCCCAGCTGCCCCCACACTCCCCTGTTGCACAGATGGACGGACAGTCAGTAGCCACCCCGCCCCCGACATCACCAAAGCCAGGCCACGTCCCCCCCACACATCCCCCTGTGATGGGTCCCCACTGCTCCCTGGGGTGACCACGGTTGGCTCCCCCCACCGACAGCTCTCCGCACCAGCCCACCCCGAGCCCCATCTTCACCGGCCTCGCCGCTGCCGGACCCGACCTGGGGGCCCCCAGGACGACCCAAACGGGGTGGGGGGACGGGGGGGCACGACCCCCCAACCTGAGGGGCAGAGAAGGGCAGAATCACGCACCGGGACCCGGTAAACCGGGGATCTCTCAGCTCTCCCCCAGTACCCCCAGCACCACGCGGGACGTGGCCTCGGGACCATCCCCCCCCAAGGCTCATCCCAGCGGGGCGCGGTGCACTGGAGCGCGGTACCACCCCCGAGCACAGCCCCGGGCCGAACCGAGCCGAGTGGGATGGGGACAGAGCCGAACCAGAACGAGACGAGCCGGGAATAGGGACCGAGCCGAGACAAGCCGGACCGAGCCGAGATGGGGACCGAGTCAAGCCGAGCCGGGATGGGAACCGAGCCGAACCGAGCCGAACCGAGCCGAGCACGGGCGGCAGCCCGAGCCGAACCGAACCGAGCCGAGCCGGAATGGGGGCCCGAGCCGAACCGAGTCGAGCCGAGCCGAGCCGGGATGGGGGCCCGAGCCGAACCGAGCTGAGCAGAGCCGAGTCGAGCCGGGATGGGGGCCCGAGCTGAACCGAGCCGAGCCGGGCCGGGATGGGGGACCCGAGCCGAGCAGAGCCGAGCCGAGCCGAGCCGGGATGGGGGCCCGAGCCGAACCGAGCCGGGATGGGACCCGAGCGGTGCGCTTTAACTTGGGACGCGCACTTCGATGCCGGTACGCGATGCTCTGTGCTCCCGGAGCGCGGTGCTCACCTTGCCCGTAGCAGTCAGCGAGAGTCAGGAGGCAGAGGAAGAGGAGCCGCATGCTCCCGTCCCGGCAGCGCTGCGGGCACGGGGCGCGGGGGGGGGCCCGCTCCCCGCCGCCCCGCTCGGCCCCGCCGCCGCCGTTAGAGCATGGCCCGGCCGGGCCGGGGCCGGGGCAGGGCCACGGGCTCCTCTCGCTTCGTGCTGAACCGCTCCGTACCGCGCCGAGCTGAGCCGCACCGCCCCGAAGTGCGCGCTGCCGGCGGGGCGGGGCCGGGCCGGGGGCGGACTCGGGACACTTTGGGGAGGGGGAGCGGAGGGGCGGGGGCTGCGTGGTTGTCGGGGTGCGTGGGGGTGTTTGCTGGTGTGTGGATATGTGTGCGTGTGTGTACGCGCGTGTGGAGGCGTGTGTGTGCACGCGTGTTGGTGTGGAAGTGTGTGTGCGTTGCGTGTGCGTGCACGCGTTCCCGTGGCTTCAGAAATGTTGGTGCGTGCACGCGGGGAGTTTGCGTGTGAGCTCATGTGCGAGAGCACGGCGTGGGGGGTTGTTCTTCTCTGTGCACACGCGTGTCAGCGTGCATGTGTGTTGGCTTGTGTGTTGGGGCATGCATGTGTCTGCACGCGTGTGTGCCTGCTGGTTGGGTGTGTGCAGCGTGGCATGCGCTTGTGTGGGTCTGGCAGCACCCACTCACGACCCATAGCTCCACCCAAAACCCTGAGTACTCCCCCAGGACCCACAGCTCCCCCCCAAGACCCTCTGTACACTCCTAGAACCCCCATCTCCCCCCCCTCCAGGACCCCCAGCTCCCACCCAGGTAAGGGGCTGCAGGCTAAGCCCTCCCCCCCCTCCCGGCCTCACCTCTCCCCGCTCACCACGCGCTGATCCTTCCCTCTCTCTATTCCTCTTTGAAAACTTTCTAAGCCGCAGCTGAAGGCCCTGGATATCAGCAGCTCCAAAAATCCTCTTGCCTGCAGGCTCCGGGGAAGGGACGCTTTCCAAGTAGAGCGGAGCGGGCTAAGCTCTGGGTAGAGGCAGGAGCTTCAGCTTTCATGGTTGGGATATGATTTTTTTTATTTTTTTAATTTTTTTTTAATTTTTTGGCTGCTGTTGTTGTTGAGTTTCTTTCTTTCTTCTCTCTCTCCTCTCTCTCTCTCTCTCTTTTTTTTTTTTTTTTAATAGAATTTCTAGCCCTGAGGGTTTTAGAGAAAACATTGCAAATGGGAACCAGCGAGGCTGCCTGAGTCAGCAGCATCTCCTGCGCCCGCCGGGCTGCGGCTGTGCCAAGGGTGGAGGCGAGCAGCGCTGGGGCCGAGCTCAGCTCCTTGGCTCGAGCGGGGATTTCTAGCACCGATTTGTATCGTTTTCTTTATTGATGAGTGGCATTCATTTATTTATGCTCACTGCCGGACCTGCCGCCCCCTCCCCCAAACCTGCTCGCTACGCTCTGTGCGTGTTGTCCCCTGTGCCATACAAGAGGGGGCTCACGGTGGGCACAGCTTCGCACTCGGAGGCTCTTCTTCCTCTTCCCCCGCCCCACTTGGGGCTGAAGCTTCGTTCCCCCCCCCCCCCCCCCCCGATGTTCTCAGCCCCGGACCGCGGCCGACGGCCCCGCGCTGCCCCCTGGTGCCGTCGGGAATCCCGGGACGGTGCGCCCGGGGGGGGGGGGGGGGGGGAGGGACCGGAGACTGCAATAAAAACAGTGGAGCGAAGGGGTGTTTAATGAAAACAGCAGCCACTCGTGGGTGATGCGGCAGCTGCGTGGGGACGATCGCTGTGCCGCCGTGTCTCCGGACGGGCACAGAAACCTACTGGCACCCCAAATCCCCTCCTCTCGTCCCAGACCCCACAGCCCCTTCCCTCGACGCTGGGAGCTGGAGGGGGGGGATGGGGAGGAGGGGGGGGCGGGATCCTTGTCCCGCAGGAATTCGGGGAGGAGAAGAGATAGCCCGGGGGGGGGGAGGGAGGGAACGTGCGGGAGTTCGAGGAGCGCGAAGGATGGAGCGAGAGGTCAGGGGGGAGCGGAGAGGAATGTGCTGATGGAGCGGAGCGGAGGAGCTGCCAGCAGCGGGGATGGGGACAGCTCTGGGACCAACAAGTAGCAGAGCGGGGGGGATCCCGGGCCCCCACCGACGCATCCCCCATCGGGATGGGGTGAGCTGAGCTTGCGAAGCTGTCCTTGTGCCGCACGTGTCCCCGGTGGCTTTGGGGTCACCATCACGATGCCCACCCCCAGCCAGGGGCCAGGCTCGCAGCACCCCCTCGCCCCGCGTGGAGTTGGCATCATCAATTTGTTTTCTCCCCCTCGCCGAGCGCCGGAGGCAGAACAGGAACTCCCGCGGTGCGCGGCGGACCATGAAAGCCCATCTGTGCCAATAATAATAACAATCATAACGATATTTATACAGAGCCTAATGTCTGAGAGCGGCATCCAGAGCCCATTTGGAGGCAGCCGCTCGCCTTTGCTCATTACGAGCTGCGCGGTGGAGCGGAATGGCTAACGAAGCGCTCGTTAGGCGGTGGCTCGTCGGGGATTTGGCCGGTCTGCATGGGCGCAGCGCTTGGTGACACCACAAGGGTCCCCGCTGTCCCCTCGGCTGGAAGCCCTGGGGGGGGGGGGGGGGGGGGGGCTGCATTCCTCCCCCTGTGCTCTAGAGAGATGGGTTTTGCTTTCTGCTCACCGGGATGGGGAAATAATTCGCGAGCTCTGCAAAGCACCTCGGCGTGGGAAGGAGGTGGATTTCCCTCCGCAGCCACGCTGGGATGCCGAGTCTGCAGAGCCACGTCCTCTCTCTTTATTGTTATTATTTTTCATAAAGCAATTGCGTGGGAGCTCTTCGCCTGTGCTCCCGCCGCCGTGACCCCTATTCCATGGTAATTAACGGCCCCTGGGGGGGGGGGGGGGGGGGGAGGGAGGGGAGGGGGGAGGGCTCGGTGGGCACTGCTCACCCGCTGCCACCCGCTCAGTGCACGGTGATTTGCAGAGCGCTGCAGGAGCTGCTTTCCAGAGGAGATGAAGCTCATGCGCTCTTGCTCCCGCTCTCTGCCAATAACTTCTGGACTGCTTGGCTGATGGAAAGAGAATTTCACAACCGGGCAGAGGCATGGGGATAAAGAGCTCAGCGGGGCGTCCTCCGGGTCCGGTCGCTTTGCTGCTCGGTGCTTCTGCTTCCCCTCCAGCAAACAGTGAAGCAGCAGCATCCCCAGTGCCAGGGAGAGCAGAGCTTGGGGGGCTGGGGAGAGGGAGATGCTATGGGTTTGGCCAAGATGCTGGGGATGGGGCCAAAATACTGGGGTTCTAGCCAAAATGGTCCAAGGTTTGGCCAAAATATCCGTGATTTGGCCAAAATATCCATGATTTTGGCCAAAATGCCACCTCCGACATCATCACCCCCTGGGGCTGCCCCATCCCCAGCTCTGTGCATTCCTCACCTCCAGTGCATCACACCATGGAAGAGGTGCGGCCACCCTCTATTTTTATGTATTTGTCTTTTTACCCCTTTTACACGGTAATTTCCGGAGCGTGCTCATGTCTCCGAACTGAAGGTTTTATTTGCCGCGTTTGTTTGTTTGCCTCCGGGGCGCTGCTCTTGGACAGAGGTGCTAATAAAGCAGACGTCTGTCGCCGGGGATCGGATTGTGTTCTTGTTAACACGCTGTTTCCTTTAAATAAATCATTGTCCCCCAAACTGGCATTCAATTATTAATGCAAACGCTGGGGGGGAAGGGGGAGGGGGGAGGGATGTGCCTTGGGGGTTTCCCTCTGTCCCAGGGCATTGCTGTGGAGGGGCTCTGCTCACAGACCTCTGGTCATGCTGGAGGGGATATGTTTGGGATATTTTCCCCAGTATGTGGGAGTAATGCCCAGAGAAGGTGCTGCCCCATGCTTCCTGGGTCCCCTACAGCTCCCCCCTCCCTTTGCCATGGGCTCCGAACATTGCATGGATGTGGGGGAGTCCTACAGAGCTCTCCCTCCCCGTCACCCATACCTTCCCACTCCCAATTCATAAAGCAGTGGAGCAGGCGGGAGGAGTTTTCCCAGGGGAGCATTTAGACAGGAGATTGGATGAGTAATTTTCTGGGAACGCAAAGATGGCACCGGATCACTTATTTATGAGAACTTTTTGACAGATCTGCCCGTCCATAATTTATGCTGTGCGGCATTTAGTTGGGGTCACCGGTAAATAATTCATTTATTATAAACTGTGGAAGGTTGCATGGGATGCTGAATCGTTACCTCGTGCCCAGTTTGTGGCTGTGAATAGGAATCCAATGCCGACCCCATAGAGGAGGAAATCCCAGACGGGGGTTGCAGGGATGCGGCAGGGTCCATGTGGCCGCTGGGAGGAAGCGGTGTCACTGGGTCTGGGGCTTGTGCAAGCGATGAGGAAATGTATTTCATGCTCTCACAGGGTTTCACTGAGTCAACTGTGGGTTTTCCTGTCTGGGTGAACCCAGCAATGCTGGAAACACTGTGGAGTTGTGCTAGGTGGGCTCAGACCCCACTCTTGTCCCTCTGGTGTTCAGTGTGAGTCCCAGCCTTGGTGCCTGGTCACCACATGCACAGCCACGAGCAGCACCACCAGTGGGCCAAACACAGCGGCCATCAGATACCCCCTGACTATACAGTACCCACCCCCTGCTCCACATGGCCGTGGAGCCCCCCCAGCACCAGGGAGTTGCCCCTTGTCTGGTCCCGGTGTGGTCCCCACCCCAGCATGGGGCTCAGTGCTTGTTGCTGGACCAGTTGTGCTCCTGCTGTGTCCTCCCGTGTTGTCAGTTGTCCTGGGGAGGTGATCTGTGAAAGGGGGACATGGGGTCAAGCCTGGGGGTGCTCTGTGGGGGACTATACCCTCCCCTCACCCCACCAGGATTCGGGTGTTGGTGGGGCAGAATGCACTGGGTGCAGTGTGGTGATGTCACCACAACAGGAATGGAGGTTTTTGCACCCACCGCAGACCCAAGGGGAAGCTTAAGGCTCAGGGGGTCTGTGTAGTGAGGATTCATCAACATGTACCCCCCCCAGGGGTACTGGCACTCACCGAGAACCAACACGAGGTAGGAATAAGTCCTGGGGCTGCTGGGGCTGGAGGCGATGTCCACCACCACGAGGTACCGCCCTCTGTCTGAGCTGCGCAGCTCTGTGATCTCCAGAGACAGCGACTGGGGATGGATACGCAGTCGACCCTGGAAGTTGGGCAGGAAATCCACAGCGAACTCCTTCGTCCTGGGCTTGGCCTCGGCGATGTGTGTGCTGTGGGTTGCAGACACCCAGGTGATCCGCACGATGTCCTCAGCCACAGCACTCAGTGCTGGGAAGGACAGCGGCCGTCCCCGCTGCCCCGTCAGCACCTCATCAGCACAGAAGCACTGCGGGCCTGCGAGGGATAGGGTGACACATGCTGGTGACACCCCCTGAACACCCCACGTCCCACCCACCCCACGGACAGTGGTCACAGTAGTGCCTCCATCCATCCCCTACAGCGCCCCGAGGGCAGCGCCCTTACCCCCAACCATCACCAGCAGCACACAGCCAAGCAGCACAGCCCCAGCTCCAGCCATACCCAGGGATCCCCTCCTGCAGACCCACAAGCTGTGGGGCTGAGCGTAGTGGTGCTGTAGCTAGGCCTGGGGTGGGAGGAGAATTGCTCAACGTGTTCAGGGAGGGATGTGGGTGTGCATGGGGTGAGGGAAGTGGTGACCAAGACAGTGGGATGGGCATTGCTGAGGAAGTGGCTGAGGCTCTGCCAGGATGTGCAAGGACCAGGGTCTGACTGGTGGGGGCTGCAGAAAGCGTTGGGTCACGGTGAGCCCATCCTGCTGTGGGGTGCTGGGAACCCGGAGGTGGCAGTGCCCCTGGGTTGGGAGTGGTCATAGGGAACCCAGAGCATCCCAGCCCCATCCCATCAGATCCACCTGGTGAAGGGGTCTCAGTGCTCCCCACCCCCCCCGAGCTTTCTGCTCCCCCCGACCCACTCGGTAGTGAAGCTTTCCGTCTGTTCGTGCCCCCACCACGAATTTGGGATTCAATCACAGCACCAGAGGTTTGGGGGGGGGGGGGGGGAGGAGGGGGGGGAAACTGGCCGGGTAGCTCTGAGCGCGATCCCGTGCTGCCACCTCCCGGGCAGAGCCGCGCGGGGCCGCGAGAGCTGTGGGGCTGAGATCGTTCATTCTTCCCACACTTCGTTGGCAGCGGAGGGGAGTGGGATGCTGCAGCAGGGGGCTATGCACCGGCGGGGGGGGGGGGGGGGGGTGAAGGCAGATGACAACAACCTGATGAGGGGCTGCCGCGTCCTGCTCCCGCCCCACACCGTGTCCCGCTACCACCCCACGCCGTGTCCCCGTGTCCCACCGGGGGTGGCAGTGGTCGCGTGAACCCATCCCCACTGTGACCACGCGAGCGGCGCTGCCTGCACATAAACCGGTTGCCTGCCCCCAAACACACCCCCCACCCCCTTTTCTCGAGCCCCCTGCGCATCTCAGGGGCCACATTTCGCTGGAAGGGGGCTGAGAATCCACGGATGATGCGCTGAATGAAAACACCTTCTCCTCTGCAATGCGGTGCTTAGAGCATGCAGCATCTTCCCTTCCTCCTCAACGCGGTCCGTGAGACGTGCCGAACACTTCCCTTTCATTCCCGTCCCTTTCCCCCCCCCTCTTTCGTTCTCCTTCCCGCGGCTCGAGCTCCCCGGGCAGGCTGCAAGGAGCTCCGACAGCAAAGGGAACGTCCCCTTGATGTAAATCGTTCCCTACATGTTGAACTCGGCCGCAGACAAAAGCGCTAATTAATCGGCTCAACCCCTGCTCTGGAGTGGAGGTTTTCAACCTCGAGGAGAGCCGCGTTTCCTTTGTAGGCTTAATTAGTTTTTGCTCCTCTGCCTTCGAGCGGGGGGGGAAGGGGGGGGGGGAGGTTGGGGCCGTGGGAGCGTACGTGTCCCACGTCACCACGCGGACACGCAGGGATCGGCCCGGAGAGCGCCCGGTGGCAGCTAATGAGCACCCGGCAATTAACAGCGAATGACGAGCGTGACTGCGTTTCCCCCAGCCCCATCGAAAGGAGAAATGGAGCAGAGGGGGCGATGCTGATTGCTGCAGCACTTCAGCTGTCGGATTTACCGATGGATCTATCGCGCCCGATGAGGGCCCGACGTATCGCTGCGTGCTCAGGTCTACCCTGAGTGTTTTTTGGACGCGGCAGATCTGGAACAGTGAGAACAAACCTCCGGAGATGGGCTGAGCTTCCCTACGCAGTAGGGACAGGGGTTGAGGGATGGAGGGCGGATGTGGCATCGGTACCGTTGGGGTGACTGCGTTGCTCAGCATCGCACTCACGGCACCGTGGTTCCTCCGTTTTGGGAAGCAGCTCTCGGTTCCTCCCACACCTCCCACATCCTCCACAGCGCCTTGGGCTGCTGCGAAGGAGTGATTGCCAATACACCCACTTTGGGGCTATTTCCCCCCCCCCCCCCCCCTCCGAGAAATGCTTGTTATCTGTGACTGGTTGGAAGGGAATGGGTTTTTTTTCCACGGACGAAGAGAAGCTCAGCCTCAGTCCTTGCTTGTTCCCACTTCTCGTGCCTCCACAGCATACCAAAGCCCCACAAGTGCAGCGCTCCGTCATAGATTTGCAGTAGTCTCCTAGAAATAAAACTCACAACTCCTTCCCGATGACCCGAGTTAAGTAACACTCACAGCAAGGAGAATTTCTGGCTCTTGGAGCAGTTTCCTCTGCATTCAGCGCCGCTTTATGGTGGTTATTCTCCCCCAGCACTGCTGGGCAGCTGCGCTGTATGGTGCTGAGTGGGATGTGCAACAAACCATGGGAAAGTGCGTGAGAAGAAGCCCCCCAAGCCCCCCCTTCCTTCAGCTACTAAGGGATCTCTGGGCTGTGCACTGCTCTCTGGTGGCCGTACCCAGCTCGGGGCTCTCTGAGCTGCAGTTGGGGTGCTCTCCTGTTGCAACACTCAGCCTTCCCGCAGCAGAGGTGCAAAAAGAAGGCAAAATCCCTCCCCCCCACCCCGAGTAATTAAAACCAGTTTTCTCCGAGGTGCGCAGCCACCAAGTCCTGCTGGGGAGGAGGCAGCATCGATCCCCCTTGCTCACAGGTGGGATGCCCCCATCCTCCCACTGGTGACGTGGGGGTAGTATGGGGGACCGAGGGGCGGTAGTGTATGCAGAGGGTGTTGTACAACAGCAAATACTCATGTGGGTGAGAGGGAGGAAGTTGCTGATGGCCGGACGCCTGCTCCCTCCAGCTGCACTCAGCTTGCTCCTGCAGTCTGGAGATGCAGCAGCCCTGGAGTGCCCTGAATGCGATGGTGCTGCTGCTGTACTTCGTGCTGGGGGCAGCAGACAGCAAGCAAGGTGAGGAGGGGGCACGGGGTGGGGGGAGCTGGGGGCTAAGGCTGTGCCAAGCGGAATGATGGGGAGGGCACAGTGCTCACAGGGGCTTGGGGTATTCTGGGAGATGGAGTGGGGCTGTTGGGGGGTTGGCTTTGCTCCGCTTCCCAGCTCTGCACCCAGCTTTGCTGAGCTCAGGTAGAGCCATCCCTGGCCCTCACACAGCGACAGTTCCCTTTCTTACTGCAATTTCCTTGGAGCTGATTGTGCCTGAGGTTCTACTCCTTAATCCCAGGCAGTGCGCTACGGGGGGCAGCGGGGCTTTGCCGTGAGCACCCCCCGACTTCCCCCGACTGGGACATCACCAGGCACACCTCCGGAGCCCCCATCACATTCTAAAGTCTCAGTGTAACTGAGCATCACCTTCTCCCACCCCCAACTCTATGCAAACCACACCCGGGGGGCTGCACGCATTGGGGTGCTGCTGGCTGGAAGCTGTGCAGCACCACCTGCAGCAAACAGGGGCTCAGCAGAGCTGCCCGCAACACCCCCAGCAGTGGTTAACACCTTGCACCTTTTCTTTCTCTGCTCGGTCAGACTGCATTGGCCAGGCACGCACTGCTTTTGGGGTGCTGCAGCATCTGATGTGGCCCCAACAACGCCGAAGGAGGAAGTGGTGCACACTAGGCCCCACCAACTGCCGGTTTGAATTTGCTTCAGGGGCTTTTTATCTCACCTCTGCCAGAGCCCCGGACATCCGTGGCTGCCTTGCAAAGGGGGAAAGCAGAGCGCAGCTTCTCTGGGAGGGAAGGGTCCGTTGGGTCCAATTCAGGCTGCAGCGGTGGGGAGGGAGATGGGGCAAAAAGGAGCAGCTGGGCACTTACTGGGGGGTCTGCAGCTGCCTGCACTCTGGGCACGGCAGAGGGGATGTTGCATGGGCAGCTGCAATGTGTGGCCAGAGAACAGGGTGTGGGCAGACACGAGGTACTGCAGGAGCTGGGGGCATTCAGAGACCCATCCCTGCTCCATTTGCATGAAGGTGTGGTGCCCAGAGGGGGTGGAGCAACAGTATATGAAGGTGCAGCTCAGGAGTCTCCTCCACGGACTGTCCGACTGCCTGGGGACACTGTGCTCACCTTGTGCCCTCCTGCAGGGACTTCAGGGTGCAAGGACATGGCAGTGCTCGCCGGCACGAATCTGCAGCTGCTGCTGGAGGAACCACTGCCTGTGCATTGGATAGCTGTTGTCTGGAAAATGGCACTGAAGGCAGAACACTGGCAGCGCATCCTGACAGTTCGGAAGGAGAAATCTGAGACAGCAAAGAGTTACCTACCTCAGAGAGCAACCTTCCACTTGGAGCCCCTCTCTCTGCAGATCAGTGCTGTCACCCAGGCTGACAGCAACAACTATTCTGCAGAGATTGAAAGTTCAGACGGATCCATTTTGAGCAAGTGCTTCCATGTTTCAGTCTGGGGTGAGTGCCCGGACCCTCCCCCCACCTCCCTCCCCATCCACTCTAACTGATTTGTCCCTGCAGAGCCCGTGGGCTACCCACGCGTGGAGACACACGTGCTGCAGCGGGAGCAGGGACGATGTCACCTCCAGCTGTCCTGCACTGCGCCTGGGGCCACCGCTGTGTCCTATAGCTGGTCCCGTGATGGGGAGCTGCTGGGTAACCAGAGTGCGCTGACGGTGCCCCAGGATGTCCAACCTGGGCTCTATGTCTGCAATGTGAGCAACCCGGTCAGCTGGAAAACAGCCAGCATCGACACGGACACAGCCTGCACCCAAACAGGTGATCCATCCTCAGCTCCACCAAAGCTGGGTCTTCACCTTCCCCCAGTCTTCCCCTGCCCCCCTCCCCCACCCCGAGCTGCTTTGCTGCTACCAGGGAGAAAATGTGCCCTGCTGCTGAAAAGGGAAACATCACTGATGGAAACTGCATGCAAATGGACGTTGTGGTTTCCTGGGCAAGTCTCTTCCCCACGCACCAGCCATGATGGGGAATGTGCTTTGGAAGTCATCTTCAAACATCTGCTCTCTGCCCTGTATCACCCATCCGTTCTGCCCTTGTTCCTCCCCAGGGCTGTTTGGAGCCATCCCATGGTGGGCAATGGCCTTGCTGCTGGTGCTGATCATCTGCACTGCTGGCTCCATCACCTACTGGTGCTGGAGGAGGAGGAAGAAGGATCATCCTGCAGGTTTGACCCACACTTGGAATGAGAATTTGGTTGTGCAGCTCCTCCTGACACCCCTTGTGCCCCTGGATCCCCCCCCCCCCCATGTTGCCACCAGCCCCTGTCTCTGCCCTTTTCTGTGGGACTGATTCCCATCCCAAAGCTGCTGCTCGCACAGGAGTGTCCATCTCATGGGATCTGGGGCACTGTTTGGAATTTGGTCGATGTTTGAGCTGGAGCAGCTCCCCCACTGCCCCCAGCCCCCCTTTCCCCTCCCCTCATGGCCGAGGGATGCTTTTCTCCCCCAGTTTGCTTTGATGGGGTGTGCTGGGCTGTGAGCTGTAACCTCTCTTCTTCACTCTGACCCCACCAGCTCCTCCAGAACATACTGAGTCATCACCGACTATCTACGAGGAAGTGGGCAGAGCCCCAACTGGCCATGAGCCCGTGAGTCCTGGATGTCTCCCCTTCTCCCCAATGCTGAGCCCTGGGCAGAGCATAGCCCCAGGATGGCTGTTGTGTCTGGTTTGGGCTGCTTTCTCCTGCAGAACGGGAACAGTGTGCTTCACGTAGTAGGAAACACTGTCTACGCCACTGTCCACCACAGAGCCCAGGTGAGGTCCTGTGCTGGGATCCAACCCAAGGGAGCTGTAGGTGTAGGGCTTTTGCCCATAATTTGCTTTCCACCCCATATTTTCATTGCCCCCCCCCCCCCCCCCCCCCCACGGCAGGTGCCCAGGCACCCTCAGACGCTCGAAAGCTGCACCGTTTACTCTACTGTTCAGCCCAGGACAAAGGTAGGTATTCCATGCTACTGCTCTGGACCTTGTTCAGCAGCTGAGAAGCTCAAATCCTCACCAGTGCTGAGGACATTGGTGGGACCCAAAGCCCTGGAGCTCCAGGGACGCTCTTAGGGCCTCTGGTGGGGCAGCAGTTCCCAACCTCAACCCTAAGGGCAGATCCACGCTCTGCTTCACAGTCCCCCTCCTTCAAGAGGAAGAAGTTGGACCGAGCTCTAGTTTCCACTGCCTACATGGAGGTAACGGGCACAGGGCAGTGGGGAGACGAGCCCTGCCCATCTCCACTCTGAGTACCATGCTCTTGAGCTTGAGGAATTTGGGTGACTTCTTGAGTGATTTTTGGTGATTCTGGTTACCAACAGGAACCCCAAGTCACACACCACGAAGGGTCGTAAACTCCTCCGCTGTGCTGATCCTCACCCACTGCCTCTCAGGCGACGACGCCTTTGAGACGCTGGTGGCCCCCATCGCAGAGCTCATCCCCACATATTCCGCGGACCACACCACCTCCTCCTGACCCCCGCAGGCTCTCGGAGCCCCCTCCCCACAGCCTGGGGGCTCTCTGGGGATGGGAACACTCAGATGTGTACTTTGCGAGGACCGCAACCTCTCCCCCCAGCACCAACACACACTCGGAGTGCTCATCCCTGCACCCAACGATCCTTCCCCCGACGTGCTCCGAAGGCTCGGGAGGCTCCGGGAGGAGGGGGAGTGGGGGAAGGGAGAGGGGCTTCAAAAATCGCACCAAAGCCGAGATCAAGGCTTTTCTTTGGGATTAAAATTAAACGTGTCTCTTTGATGGGAGCTCTCTCCCGACGGCGCCGCCCGCTCCTTCTGTCTGAGTCCCCCGCATCAAAATACCTTTGTGTCTGCTCCCTGCGAAAGGAGCGTTAATTGGGGTCGTTAATGGCGAGTGTGCTAGGAGGCTGCTATGGGCCGTGTGGGGGTGGGGGTTCTGCTGTCACAGCAGGAAATTTTGGGGGGTGGGTGCTGCTGGCTGGAGCTCAGGCGGAGCCGTGCTGCTGGTTGGTGCCGCATAACCCGTCCTCTGTACCTCGAGGCACCCTGGTGGGGGGGGCACAGTACTTCTGGCACTGACGGAGGGGAAGGCAAAATGCAAATGAACGCAAATACGCTTGTTTCTTTGTTCTTCTGGGCGAGCAATATCTGCTCCTGCGACGTCACGCATTGCTGTTTCAGCCACATGTGGCAGGGACACCGTACGGTGCGGTGCTGGCACGGTGTAGACGGTTTGTGGGCTGGTTCAGCCCGGTTCCGCGACAACTAAGGAGGGAGACCCACAGTCCCACACCCCGGACAAGGGGAAGGGGGAAAGGGAAAAAAGGAGATGAGCCCCGAAAAAGAAACAAAACGGCGGCAACGATCTGAGGAGGAAAAGCTAATTTACTAAATAAGATATGAGGAAGTAAAATAACACAATATAATACAATACAATTGGAACTGAGCCCAATGAATCAAACAAAATGGGCAAGAGAGAGAGAGTGTCCGGTAAACCGAAGGCCTTACGCTAGCGTTGAAGGCGATACGGCAGCGAGCACCCACTGCTGAGTCGATCCCAAAGGAAAAAGAGAGTGTCCCGTGACCGCAGACAGTTTTTATCTTTTTTCGCTTAGAGTGGAAAACACGTAAAAATACAAAGCATCGCAAAGTCCTCTGGGGAATGTAGTTCTCCCTCTCTTCTGAAGGAGGCATATCCATAACTATCGATGATCCACAGAGATGTAGCATTAACTCTCTAACTCCCAATACACCACATGATGTTATGATGTGGAATATCAACAATACAACAAAAAATCATAAAACCATGACACATGGATGGAGATCCAGGGCACAACATGTGGAAGGGGCTGAGGCTGCTGCCTCCTTTTGCAGAAGGGACAGGGAGGTGAGAAACCTCTCCTGGTTTCTGGGGAGAAGAGCCTGGGACTGGCTCCTCTCACTGGTGGATGTGAGCTGCTCCGAGCTGGAATTCACAGAATCACATAATTGGAGGGGTTGGAAGGGACCTCTAAGGGTCATCAAGTCCAATCCCCAAAACTCACAAATTCAACACTCAGAGCTCTGCAGTGCTGCTGTGTCACCTTGTCCCATAGGATTCCAGCTCCAGTGCCCTGCAAACACAGAGTCATCACCTTTGGAAAAGGCCTAAGGCACTGGTGCTCATTGTTATTAAGATCCACACACCAACCGCTTTGGGACAGCGCAGCAAAGTCCTAATAACAAGTTAAAAAATGACGTAGGGCACTGCCCCAGAACACCAACCACACAGCGTTCTGCAGAAATTGGAAGTGGAGGATTGCTTGTGCCCTGAGCAGCTCATTGCTTTCGATAGAAACCCCCAAAAAGAGCAGAGGTTTGCTGCTCTGCGCATCCTTTGTTCCTACCCACAAAATTACAGAATAATTGCAATTGGAACCGACCTCAGATCTCGAAACCCTTCTTCTTCCTCCACAGGCACACAGTCCCCGGAAATGACAGTGCTGTGGGTTGGCTACCGCGGCGTCATGAGCGCATTTGCGCGGGAGAGAAACTAAAATCTGCAGATGGGGCTGAATTTTGGACTGGATGTTTGAGATGTTTGGGCGTCAACATGGACTGAAGGCGGCTATAGTGCTCGCAAGGCAGCTCCTCCTTGTATTCTTCAGCGTGCAAGGTACGTCTGAGTTCCCCTGGGGCAATGCTGAGAGGGGGGCCATGCTGACAGGACCCACAATGACGGGGGACCATACTGTTTGGGGCCTTGGTGGTGGAGAATGTTGGTAGGGAACATGCTGGTGGGGACAGCGTTGGTGGTCGGTAGGGAGGACGTATGGGGCTCCTATCCCCACCCTATACTCTCCCCTTGCTCTTCCTGTCCCCGTGCTGCGCCCCAGATGTGATCTGCTGGTACATCGCCCTGTCTGATCGTTCCCTGTGGGACACAACCATGTCCCGTTTCACAGACGGTGAGGGGCTGTCGAGTGAACTGGGAGGGGAAAGAGCAGAGGGAAAAGGGAAGTAGAATATCTCAGAGTGTTCTGAGCCTACAAAGGAGTGGCTGAAGTGGGGGCTGTGTCTGCCTTTCCCAGCTGCTGCAGTAGCCAGGCTCTGTGCTCTCCCCAGCAGCATGGGCGCAGGAGGACCTGATGCACGTGAAGGGGCTCATTGGGGGGGTAGCCTTCCTCAGCCCCCGTACCCAAGGTTCCTTCTCCAGAGTTGAGTGGCGCTACGGCAAGGACCTGAAAATAGCCAGCCGTTATACTGGGGAGGAGGTTCATTACCCCAACGGCTCCTTCGTGGGTCGCCTGAAACTCTTTCTCAACAAAACCCTGAGGATAGACAACCTGCAGAAAAACGACAGCAACACCTACTGGGTGTATATGGAGGACAGCGCAGGCAGAGAGCACCCTGAAAGCATCCAGCTGCAGGTGTATGGTGAGTTGGGGGGAAGGTCCTAGCAACTTGCAGGGAATAGGATGGCTGTGACACTCCCCTGTCTCTTGCAGATGCAGTCCCCAAACCCACCGTGGATTACATAGTGGATAAGAGCACCTCGGAGAGCTGCAATGTCACCCTAAATTGCTTTGTGGGGCTGGAGGATGTCACATATGAGTGGTTGACCCCCAGAAGGGTCATATCAAATAGTGGCAGTAAGCTGTACCTCTCCTTCAACCCCTTGGTGGAAATCTATACGTGTGTAGCCAGGAACCCTGTCTCCTCCAACAGCTCCCGGCTGATCCACAGGCACCCCTGCTCCTGGGAAGGTACTGAGTGGGACGGGTGGGAGGGAGTACTGGTTCAGAGAGTGTTCAGCAGTGGTGATATGGGGTCCCTGCAAGGCTGGAGGTGGTCCCTCAGTGGTGTCCCTTTTCCCCTGGGCTGGAGGTGGCAGGAGCCTTTGAGGGTGGGGGGAGTGGGGCTGTGAGCCCTATGGTAGTCCTGCCTGCTGATCCAATTCTCCCTCTACCTCCAGCTGAGCTCCCTGATGCCACTGCTTCCACCAAAAACAGCGTGCTGGTGTCCCTGGGATGTCTCCTCCTCCTCTTCCTCACTCTGCCTTAACAATGCATCACTGTTGCTGCCTATCCTCCTCCCGTGGTCACACTCTTGCTGCGGGATCAGTGTAGATGAAGCACTCCAACCAGTGATGAACTGTAGTTCTCCAGGAATCCATCGCAGTCAGCACCCAGAACGTGCATTCCTATGCACCGTGTCACCATCTCAACCCTTCTTACACAAATGTTTTTCATAGATATTCTGTATCATGTCAACCATCAGAGCTGGGAGAGCCACCAGAGAGCTGCAGCCTTCCTCCCTTCACTATCTACCAAAACATTCAGTGTTCCACAGGTGTCCGTTATCTCAGCAGTTATTGGGAGCCAATTACTGTTGTGGTTTTAGGGTATTTTGTCCTAACATATGGGGGTTCGGTTGAGATAAAGAGGAACTAATTTATGAGAACTGGTAAAGGAATGCAAGATAATACAGAACAAAAGGAATGAGGGTAATAATTCAAACAAATAGGAGAGAGACGTGGCCCCATGCTGTGGAATGGCAGCACAGTCAGAAGGAAGGCCTTGCTTATGTCACCCCTTCCCCTGGAAACCACATGTGAATGACCAGAGCTGATAGGAGTTTCAACTCTCAGTAACGAGGACCCACAGCCCTCCAACATCTGACAGCTCACTGCAGGATGTCATAATATGGAATACTGATGAAAAACCATGGCAGCAAAAGGGACAGTCTTTCTTTGAGAACACCAGCAATATAAATCAATAAATTGATGGGTAACTACTCAGAAACCCTCCACTTCTTAACTATGAGACTGGTGGGAAGAGTTGAGCCCTTCCAGGGGGGCTCCCCATGGCCTCGGGTATCCCTGGGCATCTGCCAACCACAGTGATGTCCATTGGGACTGGTGCATGGTGACATCCTGGGTCAAGCTCAGGGTTCGGCTGGTGCTGCCCTAAACCCTGCCCTAAGGCACCCCCAGGAGGCAGAGCAGGGGTTTCTCATCCTGAAACAACAGCAGTGGGACTGAGTGATGTGTTAAATGGTTTCAATTTCACTATAGCTCTCACATTTTTGAGTGCAAGTGCTCTGTTCCTCCTGCTCACCGTTCCCTTCTCGTATTCCTTTCCTCTGGGCTGCTGTTTGGTGTTAGTGCCTGGGGGCTGGGGGTGACAGGGATCTGTGTTTATCCCCACTAACCTCTTTGAGGATGGGAGCCCATCCATAGCTGTACCCTACCACTTCCCAAAGCCATTGCTAAGCATCAGCTACTGAGGCACAGAGTGGCAGGGACGTTGATGGCTCATTTGAGAACCAGGAACAAGCACAAGTCATTCCAGCTCAAGTTTACCGGGAGGCCCAGGGTAATTCCTTGCACGTGACAGCCCGATACTTCCAGCACCAACACTGAGTTTCTGCAGAAATTCCCCTCTGCGATATTTCCCAGTGCCATGCATGCTTTTCCAGCCCAGAGGCATCAGCCTGCACTGCCTGGTGCTCAGTCAGATGCTCTCTGGACAAGAATGGCCCCGCAAGACATGGGTTGGTCCGATGTGGTTTTGGGCACAGCTTTGCTTTTAGCATCAGAAATAATTTATTGGTGACAAAAGTCGCGGAGCGCTCGGAGCCCGGCTCCTCTGAAAAATGGTGGGAGGCATAAATGCAGCTTTTATTTCATCCTGACACCTAAATGCGGTCTGTTTTAAAACAGAGGAGGAATTTGTGCTTCATGCTGCTGCCTCCGCTCTGTTCCGCAAAACAAGAGAGAAAAAGTAACAAAAACTTGAAGAACAGTAATAGGAAAAAGCCCTTCTTCCATTGTAAAGCAGCAGCACTGCTCAAGCTGAGCAACGGCAGAGATGAATAATTCATTCCACTAAAAACACAAAAACAACCAAGATCTTCTCACCCCTTCCCAGCAACTGAATGTGCAGGCAGAGTTTTTCCAGCCTCAATATGTACTGAACGTGGTCCCCACTCCATTCGTGTCTCATCCATGTCCCATCTGTATTCTGCCCATGTCCTGTCCCTGTCCCATTCCTACTCCATCCACGTCCCATTCATGTCTCGTGCATGCCCCATCCATCTCCCATCCCTACTTCATCCATATCCCACATTGCTCCATCCATGCCTCATCCTTGCTCCGTTCATATCCCATATTTCTCCATCCATACCATGTCTCTCCTCCTTCAACCAAGGGACACCAACAGCAGTGGAAACAGCCCCTGTCCCCAGACACCAGCATGGCACAACCCTGGGGTTGGGATTAAGCAGCGCAAGAACAAACTGGAGCCCCACGATGCTCAGGTTGAGGTTCTACTCAGTGGGCTTCAAGGACCACCCGTGCTCCTGCTTGCAGAGAAGCCATGGAGCTGAGGTTGCAGGCTGGGACCACCCTGGATCCCATGCACCTGGAGTGAGTTAACCCCCCCCCAAATATTCACTATTTTTCCCGCTGTGAGCCAATGCTGTGGTGTGGGCTGTGCTCGTGCCGCATTCTCTGCCCCAGCTGGTGCTGGGCAGCCCCAGGAACCTGTTACCATACATAAAGAGAGTTTGTTGCTCTCCATTTCCTCTTCTCTTGGAGGGGTGAGTTAAGGGCCTGTGGCAGATGATGTACTTCTGAAGAAATCTATAAATCGATGCTCTGGGTCCTTCTGCAACTCTCCACGGCGCTCTTCAGCGAAGCGTTCAGCACTTTGAATACTTTCCACTCAAGAAGGAAGAATCATTCAGTGAAAAAAACAGGAAATGGCCCGCAGCAGTGCCTCTGATTTGAGTACACCTGTTCTTATACTGAGCCCGGCAGCAGATATTAACTCCACTCCGACAGAAGCTCCGTGAACTGAGGCATGGGCTGCGGCGCATCGCTCTGGCTGCTCATCTCTTGTTACTGGGTCTGGGGTACGTACATCTTTCCTACCTGTAAAACATGTGACTCAGATGGCTTGGGGATCACCAGGTGTTAGAAATGGTGAGATGTGGGCTGGGTGGGCAGTTGGATAAATGTAAATATTAATCTAGAAGACAAATGACTCTCGACTCTGAGCTGGATGTGTGGTGCATCCCTAATGTGCTCTATAGTCAGACTGAGGGAAGATAGAATAAAAGGTGATGAATGAAAAAAGGCAGTGATGGTCAGAGCGTGTCTGTGGTGGCAAAATACTCTGTCACGGGTTTTCATGGGGTAACACTGGCACTGTGGGCTGGGGCATGGGAGAAGCAGGTCCTGGTAGATGTTCTCAGTGGTCTCAGCTCTGGGTACTGGTTGATGGGGGAGCTTGTACTAGTACAACAGAATGTCTATTGGAGTGTCAGTGCAGGGAGAGGTGGGCTGAGCCCCGAACCCTCTTTGCAGTACCATTCCCAGGGACAACATGCATTCCTGTGTGCTCCATCACCGGGCACGCAGTGAGGGGTCTGCCTGACAAAGCACAGGGCTGCCTCCTCTCTGCTGGCTCACTGTTACTAGAATACCTGCTCCTAAAATCCCCCTGGGTTTTTCTGCCTGGACGACACTCTGAAAGTCCCACAGACACAATTCCTGACACAGGGGGCTGCTCCAGACACTGCACCGTGCCTGTGTTCCCACAGCCCTCCTGGTCTCTCACACCCCCAGTCTCCCATCCCAGCCACCTTCTCACAGGGAGCATCTCCTCTCCCCAGGAGCTTCAGCTTGCCAGGCTAAGTGTTTTGCTACCATGATTCAAAAAGGGCTTTTCCATTTGGTAATTAATCAGGAGCTTAACTGCTGCACCCCACGCCACTGAGAAAATGCAGCCCCCAGCTCCACGCTGGGCTTTGCTGCTTTGCTGTGTGATAGCAGCCGCTCTGCATGGCTGGGTCGGTGCCCTGGAGACGTAATTCACAGGGACAGCTCTGAAGCTGCTGATTTCTTACCATGGAGGGGGGAAAAAAAAAAAAAAGCAATGGCAAGGATATGAGGTTGGGGGAGGGAAGCAGTTTTGTTGAGATGGCTTGTGGTTTTTAGTGGAAATATACGTGCTGCAGCAAAGGCAGATACCAACATTATCTGGGCCAAGTCCTGCTCTGCGTTCTTCCCTTCCAGGATGAGCCCTTGCCCCAGTGGAAAGAAATGGGTAGGAGATATGAGAGTGACGTGGCGCAGTCCCTTCCACTCTCCGATGAGCAGTGCAAAGTTGGTGTCATCCCCACGCTGTTTCCTACAAAAACAAGCCCATGGCTCACTGGGGCTGCAGGCAAATATGAATCATGGTCACAGCCAGAGGCAACCCATGAGCAACCCAGGGCTGCTGGTGGCCAAAGTGCTTTGGAGTACACCAGGTACCACTGTCACTGATTGTGCTCAGCTGCCCTTTGGGCACTCAGGGGATGCTGGATTGTGGGGCCGCTGTCACTGGAGCAGGATGTTGTGCATGACTCAGGGCCCAGGCTGAAAATACCATGAGATACATCAGTAGAGAGCTGAGAAGATTATTGCACAGGGGCTTACATGAGATTACCAGGGCAAGCCCAGCACTGTCCCATGCTCACGCAGCTCTGTGGTCAGAGGGTCACAGCTCTTCTAGTCCCACTGGGCTCCCCCCACACATCTCTGCTCTCCTCCCAGGCATGAGCTGTGGAATGATGGAGACGGTGCTTGGCACTCTGGGGAAGGCGACAGTCCTGGGGATCCCCGCTGAATTCCAGAAGCTCACCCAGCATTCTGGGACAGCCACATGGAAACGGAGCATGGGAAACCCACTAAACAAGGAGATCCTGTTCACATACTACAATGGTAACTACACCAACTTCAAGCCGGGACAGAACCGTTTCCACCCATCCAACTTCTCGCTGGAGATCCTCAGCACTCAGAGGCAGGACCAGCAGCTCTATGAGTACTCAGTAACCATGGAATCAAAGGAGAGAAACTGGCATATCCAGCTGGAAGTGTATGGTGAGACACCCTGCCTTGATAGGATGGTGGGAGCATTGGGCTGAAATGTGGCAGTGAACCCACATCCCTCTCAGAACCCTGGGGCAAAGGCAGACCTCAGCCTCATGTGCAGAGGCTGCAGCAGGACCAGGGCTGGAGCAGCACATCCCCATCTCCAGCGGATGGCAGGAGGGCTCAATAGGATTTCTCAGCCTTTATCCCTTCTCTCCACCCAGAGCCCGTGTCTGATCCCAGCATCCACATCCTTGGCTGGACGCTGGCCAACGACAGCTGCACAGTCACCCTCAACTGCACGGCAGCACGAGGGGACAGCGTGTCCTACAGCTGGGCCAGCACCTCAGCACTCTGCACCCACAATGGCAGCCTCCTGCAGCTCTCCTACAACCTCACCAACAGCATCCTGCCCTGTGCCTGCGTCGCCAGCAACCCCGTTAGCCACCGCACCGTTGACTTCTACCCCTCCATCTGCAGTGCTGAGCATTGGGGTGAGTCCCTGCGAACACCGTGGCCCCGACCCTGCTCTCTCCCACCTCCAACCCCACAGGGGATTTTTCACATTGCTTTCAGCACCAGAGGAACCTTTTGCAAGAAAAGCAGCCTCCGCAGCACTGTGGGCTGCATGGCTATTCCCGTAAGCACCAAGCCTCTCTCGCTGCGCCCCACTGCCTCAGGCTAGCTTGAAACACATGAGATTTACACACTGGGAGGGCTGGGGAGGATGAGAACCTCAACTTCCCCCCCAGAGTCTCTCGAGGCCAAAATCATGCTCTCTGTCACTGGAGTTTTCTTACCCTCCGTTGTGACATGGGGACTTTTGCTGTGGCCATGTGACGCAGCGGCTGTCCCTCACCCTGGGGACACAGCAGTGACACCACCTCCCTATCCCCCACCCACTTGGGGTTCTTGCAATACCCTGTGCCTGGCAAATGTCCCCACAGCATCTCCAGATCTTACTGGAGAGGGGAAGATGCTGACAAGAGATGCTGAGGGGCTGCACAGTGCATTTCCCAGCCAAGCCTTATACACACAGGGTCACCATCCCTCTGACACCCACATTAGTGGCAGCCTGTGTCCCCTCAGCAGGGCTGGAGGTGCAGAGCTCTGCCTCTGGGCTTCCCACAAAGCCTCCAGAGACGTGTCAGGGCCCCATCCGGCCCTCAGCAAGATTTTATGCTGGCAGTTGCACTTTGAAGGTGACTATAGAGAGTTGAGCTTAAGAAAAGAAAAAAAAAGAGAAAGAAAAAAAAAAAAAAGGAAAGAAAAAGAAAAAAAAAAAGAAAAAAAAATGCATTTCCTGCTCCTTGTTTCTGTTCTGCTGAAATCCTCAGCCCCATAAATAGGCAAGAAGGTACTGGGAGGGGTGGAGTTAATGATGAGCTCTCTCTGCTGGACTCTGACCCTCACCTCCTCTAAGCTACAGGCGGCTCAAGGACAGGGATGCTGCTGCTGGTAGTGATGCTGCCCATAGTGATCCTGACCATGTTCGCTGGGGTCTTCGTCACAGCACATGTGGCTGCAAACATGAGTGAGTGCAGGGCATGGGGGTTTGGGGATGGCAGGAGCAGCTCACAGCTCTCCCAGCCTTGTGTTGGGGTACCCTGCTGCTGGGGGTGAGGGGCAAGGGTTTGAGTGGGATGTGCTTCTTTTTATGCTTGGGGTAACAGGCAGGGAGGAAAGGAGTTTAAAGAAAAAAAAAAAAAAAAAAAACACACACACCAAAAACAGACAGATACCTGCTTGGCTTGGTATGTGACCTCAAAGGCTTTGTGCAGATGCTGTGCTGCTCTGATGGTATCACATGGCTGTAACGGGAAATGTGTGACTTCAGCCCAAGTTCAAGAAAACAACATCTCTGCAGACACCCTAGGGAGGGTGCCCCGTGCCCCTGTCCCCTAAGTAGTGATAAATTCACCAGGTCAATGGGCCCACAGCCAAGTCAGGGATGGATCCATCATGGGAAACACTGGGAATCCCTGTGGGTGCCTCTGGGGCAAAAGCACAGGGTGGTGGGGGCCCTGCTGCCACCCCATCCCCATGGTGACTTTGCTGTGTCCCTGGTGCAGGAAAATCAAGGGAGAACTCGTCGCTCACTGAGGACAGCACAGTACACACCATCTACTCTCAAGTGCAGCGGGTGGAGGTGAGTGAGCCCTGTGGGATGCAGCACCCTAAAGCTCTGTCCTCAGAACTTCATGGGTGGTGAGCTTCGAGCACAGGGTGCCAATGCAGCCCTATATCTGGGGACAGTGAGGCCATACCCATCCAGGACTGGGGTGGCTGTGGGTACTCCAGGTGTCACCTCCAGCATGGCCACTTTGGGATGTTTTTGGGTGCTGCAGACTCCCCAGCCCACAGCATCCCAAGGTGGCTCTGGGGATAAACTGTAGCAGGGGGACACTGAAGCCCTGCAGGGCTGGAGGAAGCAGAGAGCAGCGGGCTGGCTGCCACTGCTCACCCTTTGCTCCCCATACAGAAGCAGAAGTCCCCCTCTAGCCCCGTGGACACTGATCACCCCACCTGCACCACCATTTACGCTGCAGCCACTGGCACATCCCTGATCCCCCACAGCCCACAGGTAAGTGGAAAGGGGTTGAGGTGGGTCCCACACTGAGCACCCTGCTACAGGCACCTGGCTCACCCCACTTTGCCTCACAGAGCCCCGATCCAGAGCCCATGACAGTTTATGCCAGCGTGACGCTACCCATCAGCTGATCCTCCCTGCGGGGCAGGACCCGGCTCCACCACTGCACCCTGTGTCCAGACCCCGCATCCCTTCAGGGGACCTCGTACGTACCTGCGGAGATGGGGCACGCTGCTCCCACCCCCAAAGCCTTGTGCTGAGGATCGCTGGAGCAAAGAGTGTGGCCAAAGCATGGAGAGAAAGCCGGCAAAGGGAGCAGCACGAGGACGGGACCTGGCAACAGCAGCGCTCGGAGGGACAGACTCACTTGGGGGAGCCCATAGGGGACAGTGCAGGCTGTCTAACGACAGCAGAAAAGCAAAACCAACGAATTCGAAGGTGACCCGCGGGCAGTTACAATGTGCACGCATGATTAAGCCCAACTGCTGGAGAAACACGGCTCCCCCTGCTCTCCTGTGGCTGTGGGAAGCACTGCATCGCTTTTCCATCCCGTGGGCTGGGTGTCTGGCTGAGCTTGAGGGTATTGGCAGCTCTGCGCACCCATAACACCCAGCACCAGGATGTGGGGGCTCAGGGCTGTTGGTTCTTTCCAACCGTGCCATTATCCCACCACAGCTGGGCTCAGGCAGGAAGGCCGACCTCACCTGCTATAGAAAATAAACCTATAGGAAAATGTTTTGGGAAGGTCTGTGAAGGAGCTTAAGAGGGCTGCAGCTGGAGAAGGGAGAGAGAAGTGCATTTTTACACATTTCAAGCTTCCTCTTCCCATTACTTCAGAAAACATCAGCTGAGCTGCTTTCTTGGGAAGTCAGTCTGCAAAGCTGCTACTTCCCCAGGAGTGTGACCCCATAATACCTCCTCCTCCACTCCTTGTCCCCCCCCACCAGCCTGGTACAAAGAAGGAACTTCTGTTAAGGGTTTGGTAACATGGTTACTACTTCTGCATTGAGCAATGATCATTCATCTGCACCCTGTGCTGAGTAAGTGAGTGCATTGCCCCAGTGGACAAACTGATCACACCCTCTGATCCTGCTCACCCTCCCACGGCACAGCACTGGGGAGGAGAACAACAAATGAGCCCTTTCCTTTGCCCCAGAAGACAAATCTCCACAAGTTCAAAACCAGACATCCCCAGCTGGTCTTGCACACTTCCCCACTCCGATTTTGACATGGTGCTTGGGTCAGACTGCTTCCCAAAATGAGACCAACTGGGGAAGCAGCTGCTGTGCTCGAGCTGAGCTGCCATCCTGCCTGGTGCATCCCTCCAGGTCTCCAGTGCTGCATGTCTCCTCCTACTAGAGAGGCAAAGAGCACGGCTGTCCTCTCCTTTGCACTATGCGCCCCAGCAATGGAGATCCACCATCACATTTCTAAGTGTGACACTGCTCACACACAAAGCCACAATCACACCTTGTGTCACAGCTGCCACACTCCGCCTGGGAGCAGCATTTCTCACCTTTGGTTTTTGTTCCACTCATCCCATGGGATTTTCTTGCACCTCACTCCTCCTTGCAACAGGAACACCAAGTTCAAGTGGTAGCTGGGTGGGAAGAAAATCCATCGGGTAAGCACCAGTGTTCTCTTCTCTGGTCTGCAGGACCAGCCCAAGCACAGCCAAAAAGCAGCAGCAGCTGGCACAGAAACATCTAGGTTCTGCTTTGGAGGCTTTTGAACCTTCTGGGACAGGGTCTAAGATCACTAGGAACACCTGGGAGCCCTCTGAGAAACAGAATGGCTCTTAAATTAGAGGTACCTGCAGGTGAGTAGGGAAACGCTTGCAAAGTGTGGTTAATGCAGAAACCCTCCAAGCACTCTATCACTGAAGAGGATCTCTTCCGTTCCCTGAAAGGAGGTTTTAGTGGGGTGGGGGGGTTGGTGTCTTCGCCCAGCTAACAGCGATGGGATGGCAGGTGATGGCCTCAAGTTGCACCTAGGGGAGCAGTGGTGGCTGCTGTCCCTTCATCGAGATGGCAGCCACCAGGGGGACCAGCTGCATCTTCATTCATCCACACACCGGTATCCTCAGCAGGGCAGAGAGCAGCTGGGAGCCAGGACTCACCCAGATCTGTCCTCTGAATACACTGCTCCCCATTGACAGCTCTATTCCTGCCCTGTCTACCAAAAGGTGCACATACGTTGAATGAAAGTTCTATCACACATCTCCTGCCAGCTGCTGAGTTTGAAAGAGTTCCAGTATCACAGATTCTTTCCTTAAGGACAGCACATGAGCTGATGGACGCAGAGGGAAGCGTCAGGATGGACGTTAGGAACAATTTCTACTCCAAAAGAGTGGTGATGCATTGGCACAGGCTGCCTGGAGTGGTGTCACCATCCTTGGAGTCTTTTCAGCACCGTGGGGATGTGATGCTTGAGGACACGGTTTAATGGGCACTGTGGGGATGGGTTGGGGCTGAATTTGGTGATCACAGAATTGCAGGGTTGGAAGGGATCTCTAGAGATCGAGTTCAAACCCCCTGCCAAAGCAGCTCCCTACATCAGTTTGCACAGGTAGGTGTCCAGGTGGGTCTTGAACATTTCCAGAGAAGGAGACTCCACAACCACTCTGGGCAGCCTGTTCCAGTGCTCCGTCACCCTCACTGTGAAGAAGTTCCCACGCACATTTGTGTGGAACTTCCTATACATCAGTTTGTGTCCTGTTTCCCCTCGTCCTATCGCCACACACTGCTGAGAGTAGTTCAGCCTCAATCCTTTGTCTCCCTTAGAGCCGTGGATCAGGTCCCCTCCAGTCTTCTATTTTCAAGACTGAGCAAATCAAGTACATTTAGTGAGTCCCTGCTCTGCTGGCATTTCTCTGTCGAAGGCAGTGAGTACTGAAGGGTGTACTTCCTTTGTGCAAGTATAGTTTCTACGCATCAGAGCACTCGCAGCTGTGCAGTGGAGTCGGACGAACATGTTCTGGTTGCTGCTGCTGACCTGCCTCCTCCAGCAAGCAAGTAGGGGTGAGATGTGCGCTTCCCTTGGGGTCAGAATGGGAAGGAGGGGGGGATCCTGAGGGTGGGGGTGGTCTGGGGGCACCCAGGAGAGCAGAGCTCCGGCAGCACTGTCACGTGTGGAGCTATCAGCACATGGTGCAGTGCCCACTGTGGAGACAGATGTTGTTTTTAAACTCATTATCAGGACTTGGCTGTGCTTTTCTGAAGTGGTTGGGCAGATCCCAGACCTTGTCCCGGTCCTGTTGCAGACCCCACTAATGATGAACTCCAGCTCCTGGCTCCAGCCTTGCTGCCATGGTGCTGCGTTCTGTGCCCTTCTGCTCCCCTCCTGTGTTGAGCTCAGGGGTCTGTGCCCTGTTGCCACCTATGAGTACAGGGTATTTTAGATCTGATTCTGAAAACGAAGCAGATTTCTGGCTGATTTCCATGCTGTCACGAGCACTGCGAAGATCTGTGTGTCTCATTATGTCCTGGATGCAGAAGTAAACCTGAGGGAAGTGCAGAAGGGAAAATCACATGAATTCCCAGCCAGCACTGGAGAGCCAGAAGTCCCTGAGCCCTGATGGGACCCTGGCTTTGGCTAGGTGCTGGCTCAGGATGGGGTTTGCTCCCCTGCAGGTTGGAGGTGCTCCTTGTGATCAGAAACCAGTGCTTTCTGGAGGGTCTTCAGGTGGCTGTGGACAGAAGAGCCAGTTGCAGGTGCAAGCATACTGCATCTGTGATGCTGGTGGTGATCCCATGCCCTTGCTATCAGCCTGGACAGGGAACTGAAGGACATGCATCATGCAGCGATGTGTCCATCCCTTCCCTATCAGCCCCACCAGCACTGCACTTCCTTCCCCCCAGCCAGACTGGCTTGTTTTTCCTTTCACCACGGAAGGGGTGTGGGCAGAGCTGCCTTTGCTTGGCTTCAAAGATGAGCATTGGGGAGAGCACATCCTGGTGCAAGGATACATTCTTTCCCAGCTCTGGAGGGAAAGCTCCACTCCAAGTCCAAGCAAGACGGTAGGGATTTAAAATGGGAAGTAGCAAAAATAACAGGACAGTGTCATCCTACTCCTTGGAAGAGGGAAGTACTGAATTCAAGGAAGAGGCCACCTGCTTTCTACAGGCTCATTTAGGTGAACTTGTCCATTTTATCTGCCGTGAATAGGGAACCTACTTGACTTCTCTTAGCTGATCCCAATTCCTCCTTGCACTTTTGGTTCATCCCTTGCATGTTCCTGGTGCATGCGAAGAAGCTGCAGCCTCATGCCGCATACTTGGGGGATGTGAAAGCACAAAGAAGGGGCCCAGAGATCCATTCCCCAAGCTGGGGGGCTCCACAAGCAGCACCAAACCCACCCCTGAGCCCTGCAATTCCTCCCCTGGGCTCAGCTGGGTTTTTCTCCTCAGTGTGTGCCAGCAATGGGATGGATGTAGCTGGGGCCGAGGGCAAGTCCGTCACATTCCAGCTTCAGAACCTGACGGGAGGAGTCTTGACCTGGAGCTTCCGTGGTGAAACCATATTGGTCGTCGAATTGGGAGCACCTCCTAAACTTCTGTTTTCTGACAAATTTTACACGTCCCGCATGGCCTTCTCCAACAACGGCAGCGATCTCACCATCTCGCAGCTGAGGAGGAGCGATGCTGGCACGTACTTAGCAAAAAGCAACGAGTTCAAAGTGGTCTTCACTCTGCATGTGTACCGTGAGTGTCTATTGCTTCTGACCCCAGGCTGGAAGCTGGGTGGGGGGGATTTGCTGACAGCCCCCCACTTCCTACAGGTGAGCTGCCGGAGCCGACAGTGAGCTGCACTGAGTGGAACTGCTCAGCTGAGGGCTGCCACTATGCTCTGCACTGCTCTGTAGATCCCCCTGAGGACAGTTCCTTCCTTTGGAGCTACAATGAGCAGCCAGAGAGTGAGGGATCTGAGCTGGTGGTGGTGGTGGAGAGGCTGCATCCTGGGGACCCCTATCCGCTGCCATACACCTGCACAGTGCAGAACCCCGTCAGCAGTAGCAGCACCACAGTCTTCCCCTCTGCCCTCTGTGCAGGTGAGAGCCTGTGAAGGATGCACACATGGGGGATGCTGGGGACATGCTGGGGATGTGCTGGGGACAGACATATCCTGCAAAGGGTCCCCAGTCAGGGGCTTTGCCGGTGCACTCAATTCTCTCCCCCATTCTTGTTCTCTTCCCTTCACCACCAGAAAACACAGCCCACATCCCTGCTGCTGGTGAGCTGCCGCCTGTCTGCATCCAGTCCCCGAATGTCACAGGGTCCCCAAGGCACCACTGCCTTGGGACCATGCTGTCCCAACTCCTCGCTGGAGGCTGGGGAGCCCGAGGCCAGAGCAGTTCACCTCTTCCTCCAGCTCCTGGGGGATATCCAGGGTTTCTGAGCAGTCTCAGCAACATGCACTCTCTTTGCCACTGGGAAATTGGGAGGGAAGGTCTGGGTTGGCCCACAACTGTCCTAGAGTGGGATGGGGGCATGCAGCAGAGAGGCAGAGCTGGGGGGACCAGAGGTGCAAGGTGGGAAGGGCGTAACAGGGTTTGAAGCATCCCTGCTCTGATGCTGGACAGAGGCAGAGGTGCAATGGGGTGTGCCTGGGATATCCCTCTGTTGTCACCAGGACTTTCTTCTCTTTCCAGGCACCTTCTCCAGCAATCCCACCATCATTGTAGCGGGACTGGTGATTGGATTGTTCTTACTCTTGGCTATCATCATTATTGTTGTTAAATTACAAGGTAAGCTGCAGTGCCCACAGGTCCCTGCCTGGCAGAGTGTGGGCTGCTGCTAACAGGAGCCCTGTGTCACTTCTCCCCAGGCAGGAGGAGCCACGATCTGCTTTCTTCTGCAGCTCCCAGACCAGGTAGGATTCTGGGCTCCACCAGCCTCCTTCATTGTCTTTTCTCTGGGTCTCTGAGATCCAGAGGAAAACCATCCATCACCACAGCTTGAGAGCATAGCCATTCCCACAGGCCACATGCTTTCACCCCCTCTGTATGTGCAATCCCAGTGTTGGTTCCCAGTTGTGCTTGGGCTTGCAGACTCCCAGTGTTCTCCATGCCTTCACCCTGCACGCACAGTGACAGGGACCTTTGTGCCCTCTCCAAGGGAAGGAAGCAAGGTCATGAGGACATCACCAAAGCACAAGGGATTCTGAGGACAGGAGGGAGCCAGAGAAGTCGAGAAGTGAGGTGGCTGTGCCCCATCCAGAAAGCAACATGAGCCCCTGCAACAGCTGCCCAGGCTGAGCATCCCCTCCCTTCAACAGCTGCTAAAAATCACTGCTGCCTGGATTCCTTGCTTTTGGGGGCTTTGCAGGCAGAGTATGGGGGCTCCTACAAGAGCTCCATCACCTTTGCATCAGTTTCACCAGATGCTGAAGCTCAGGGTACGCTTCCAGCACTGAACTGTGTGCAGATCAAGCCTGTGGGACCAACTGCAGTTTCCTCTCCCTGGTATCCAGGGTCATTCAGTGGTGGATGTGCCATGCACATCACTGCCACAGCTGATCTGATTCTGAGAAGGGATCTCACTGACCTCTGTAACGTCCATGTTTTGTTCTTTGCATAAACTGAAATAAAGCCGATGCAAACAGGGGAGTTCCTGCCTTGTGTCTTGCATTTGTGTGTGCACATCCAGCACCTGGAGCAAGGGTTTCCCCAGCTGTTCTTTGGGGCCCAGCCTTTCCGTGGGGAACAGCAAAACCCTGAGCAAACAAAGGTCCATGTGGCTGTTTCAGATGATAGAATCTGAAAATGTGACCCCAAACCAGGGTTATACAGGATGTCAACCCACTCTCCTTCTCTGTTTGATGTGCTGACACTAATGCTTTCTGAAAATGGTACTTAAAATGGAGAAGCAAATGCATGAGAGCAGTCGTGGATCCTGCACATAAGTAAAATGTGGATTGCTATAGCAAGTTGCTTTGACTGCCTTTGGCTGCAGGTGCACGGCTGAGGTTTTGCATGGGATCCCTGCAGCCCTCATCAAGGAGCATCCCTCCTGGTGGTGCAGCAGTGATGCTGTCGCCAGCACTGGGGCTGCCCCTCTACCTGTGTGTCTTGCAGGTGCTGCAACAGAGTACGTGACAGTGTATGCTGAGGTCGGTGCTGTCCAGCAGGTGAGTCCATCCCTGTCCTTTTGGTGCACGGCAGGACAGGGCTATGGCCTTGAGATCTCTGCCTGGGTTGGGGACAGCACAGGGGACATGCGGTGGGGACTCAGAGGATGGACAGCAGCTGGGCAGCCCCAATTTCATCTGCTGCTTCCTCCTGGGAACTCAAGAGGGGATGGCCAAGAGCAGATGGCACAGTCACAGCCACCTGCCTGCGCTTCCCCTGTGCCACCACAAACCAGGACTGGGGTGTGCTCCCTCACCCCACTGAGATCAGAGGGCGTGGGCTCATGGAGCTGTTTGTTCTGAGCCCTGGAAACATTTAAACAACTTTTTCCACAGATGCAACCATGGAATTTCCCTAGGGCACAGAAAGGTGACCCTAAGAAGCCACCAGCCTCAGGGGTGAAGACCTCCGCAACCATTTATGCCACCATCCAAGCCATGGCCATGTCGGTTGGTATTCATGTGACCTGTACGGTCATCCCTGGGTGCTGAAACCTTGAGGGGTGACAAGGCTGGGTCACAGAGGGATGGGGCAGCTCGACCCATGGCATCATCATAGTGCTTGATGCTGGGAGAGCAGGGGCATGGGATGGCACAGCTCCCAGGAGCCAAAGCAAAACGTTGTCCATTTGCAATTGCAGACTGGTGATGAGAAGATGAGCAGCGAGGCACCGGGGTGCTGGGAGCAGGAGAGAAGCCCCTATGCGACAGTTGGTGAGCTGTATCCCATGGCACAGCCCTGGAATGCCCATGTGCCTGCTGTGAGCATGATGCTGCTCCCTGCCACTGGGGAGCCGTCCCCATCACAGACACAAGGAGACAAGCATCATGGGGATGCAGTGCTCATCTGGGACAAGAGCTCTGCCCATGTGTTGCCATCCAGGTGAGATATAGGATCGTATGCCTGCGCTCTGTGGCCACGCCAAGAAATATGGACCGAAGCTGTGGCTGCACACCCAGCCCTGCCTGCAGAGAATGCTGGAATGCTCTCATGATGAGGAGCCTCAGCAGAGACTTCGCAGAAGGACAGAAAGACTCAATGAGATTCTTACAGCCACCGATTTTTTTTGCTCTTTAACTTGCTGAATACTTCACTGCTTCAATTACTAAAGAAAGAAAGCAAAAATAACACTTTGTGGAACACAGTAGAAAACTAAATAGGAGAACACACACCTTTGCCACGTGCTCATTTTCTACAGTGCTGCCTGCAGTGACCTTACAGTCCCTGCAGTGCGTGCCCTTTACCCCCAGCATCTCTCTGTGCTGCAGCAGAGCTACGTGTGGTCCTGCAGGAGATGATGCAGGGCTGTGCTGGGAGGGAGAGGGTTCACTCTCAGGGGAAAACTTGACAAGGAATGTGGCCCAGTGCCATTCTGCTCAACTCCTTTTATATACTGGTATGTGAAGCACTGGAGCATCGCGCTCACAGCACTGGGCAGCTCCCAAGCAGCACTGAACCCTACAGAGCAGCCTCCAGCTTCAAGATCCTGCATGGGTGGCACAGCAGGGAGATGGGAAGGGGGGTGGGGGGAGAGATGTGGTGCTCTGCATTGTCCCAGAGCCCCTCACCATCCATTTCCAGACGGACACTGCTTCCCACGTGCTGCTTCCCTTGCTCTTTGTCTTGTCTGTGCGGATACTGAATTATTCAGGGATGGAACCGGAGATCCTTTGAAGTGCCTGGCACAGGAGAGCCCTCTAGGAGCTGCCAGAATAGAAATGCAAGACACATCTGAGCTCCATTTCTTTCTGCATTTTTTTTTTTTTCTATGAAAACCATCTTCTTATTGACAAACCCATGGTGCATTTTCTTTATTTTCACAGCATGGTCAGATACAGTTTGTTTTTACGTTTCTTGAAGTTTGCACCCATCAATTAAAAAATATTTAACCCCCGGTGGGTCACGTATTTATCCAAAGGGTTTGTCTGTGTGACACTGAACCTGTCCCAGGCCGGCCCTCTGCTGCTGGATGGGGCTGTACACAGTGTGGTGGCATCACCACCTCCTTCTCCCTTTGTCCACTGCCCCATCACACTCACAGAAATGATCCTGGGGGACAATTTTAGGCCATGAATCACCTCGTGGTGTTGCCAACACCTTTTTGCTCACAGGAAGCTGTTGGCTGGGCAGAAAGGGGAAGGAAGGCACTGCGGGGCCGTGGCAGGGGCTTCCTAGCAGAGGATGGAGGCAAGAGGAGCGGGGTGCAGAGGACTATGCCTGGCTGTGCTCTGTGCAGGTGTTGGTGAGTGGGGCTGGGGGTCGGAGGCTGCCCAAGCACCAGGGAGAGGTGGGGAGGAGGAAGAGGAAGTGGGAGAAGAGTGGGTGGTGCGGTGTGAACGTTTTGGGTGTGACACCCAGCACGCAGGGCTGGGCAGCAAGGCTAGGTTCTGAGAAGCTGAGCTGCAAGCTCAGTCTTTGCTTTGCTCACTGCCCCCAGCCCTTTGCACAGCTTTGGGGCAGTCTGGGTGCTCCCATGCACCGGCTCTGTTGCACACCAGAGTGCAGCCGTCCCCACTAACAGCTTTCCTGCAGCTGCATCACCGTGAGCGCGTGGCCGTGATGTCCCCACTGCTGCAATGTGCCACTTGCTCAGCCTGCTGGGAAACATCCTGCACACCCTGGCCATAGGTGTAAAGCCCTGCGGCATCACCACCCTCACACTTTCCCTACGACCACAGTGCTGCTGCTCAAAAAATCCCCCAGTGTTGTTTCCCCCCTGCATGCACAGCCCCCACCGCAGTGCTGCTGTCATTAGCACCTTCTCCGTTAGCGAGCAGTTGGGAAATTTGAATTGGTCTTACCTTACATTGGCATTTGAAAGTGTGGTGTTGGTGTTACTGAGGCTATTCAGCCCTGATGTGAATTAATCAACCTTGTTCTTAGTGCTCACCCTCAAAGGAGGGGGCCCAGGGGACCAAAACATCACCCAGCACAGCGACAACTCCGTGGCAACAGGAGCCCCCACCACAGCCACCAGGGACGTAAATGGGCTGACAATGGGATCTGTGGGTTCCCCCAGTCCCCCTGGTTCTGAGGACCCCACCACCATCACTGTGTCACTGCAAGCAGGTGCCCCAGGGAACGAAACCCGTGAGTCCCGTGAAGAGAAGAAGAGATGTGGCTCGGGGATGCACCACTGTCCTGGAGGGTCCTGCAGCCCCCAGAGACCCTGGTGCACTGTCATGGGCAGGGAGCCCTCAGCTCTTGTCTATTCCCATAGGAAATGCATTGGGTTTTCCCATCAGGTACTGGTCCCCCGTTATTTTTGTGGTCCTTGCTCTGCTCGTGCTCTTCTTCACCTACCGCAGGACCAAGGGCAAAGGTGAGCTGCCACCCTGTGCCAGCTCTGGCCTCAACACAGAGCCAAGCGAATCCCAAACCTCATCCCAGGAGGAACGGGTTGGTTTTTCAGTTTTTTTTTTAAGCAGCCTCTTTATCGTGACATGTGTGTCTTCCTTACCCCACAGGGACACAAGACCCAAACACCTCCCTCAGTGACTTTTCGGGTGAGATTTTGGTGGGTTTCTTGCTGGAGCATCCTTTACCTGCTCCTACTGCTTGGATTCACCTCCACTCATTTGCATTGCAGATGTGGTCGCCCCAGAAAATGACACAGCCCTGATCGTCCCTGCTGCTCAGGTGGGGTCTGCTCCCTATTTGCTTTTCCTGTCCCCTCATACCTGCTTTGGGCAAGCTGCACTCTGTGCCTCAGTTTCCCCACTGTGGTGTGCAGGGTCAAGGATGCTCAGCACCTCATGTCATTGTCTTTCTCATGCAGAAGAGGTCAGACAACCCTCCTCTCCAAGAGCTGAGCAAGATCACACCCTGCCAGCTAGCCCCCAACCCAGAACAGTCTTCCCAGGTATTTCACCCCACCTATGTTGCTGTCAGCCCAGCATTTCAGGCCACAATGTTGTCTGCACCCAAAACACTTTGCAGGGGTTTTTTTCAGATGCTCCCAGTGTGCCCTAGGGCTTGTGTCCCCCTCAGCACCTCCTTTTGCTTCTCAGCAGCCTGCAGACCCCACCACCGCAGGCAGCCCGCTCTGCTCTGAGGTTCCCAGTGCTGACTGAGGGTGAAATGAGGGAGCCAGAAGCTTTTGAACACCTCAAAGAAGCATGAGGCCACTCCAGAGGGACAAACAGTGACAACACACCTGGACAGGGGACATAAGGAGGCTGGAGGATGTGAGCATCACACACCACCTTGGTCCTGCTGATGGATGCTCTGCTGCATGGGTATCACTCTGCAAAACAGGGACCTGTGTGGGTCATATGTGCATTTAATGCACCCATGCACAGGGCTTGGGGGGGTGTCACAGTGAAGCCAATAAATCAGCCTTTTGCCCCAGAAAACCTGGATTTTCTGCATCAAGCAGCATGCAGAAGGAGTGAGGGCAGCTAAGGACTTCACATGCAGAGAAAAGGGGAACGGTTGGAAATGTTGGCGCTAAATTATTCACATGGGGGAGAAATCAAGCAGGGAGCAGCAGTCCTGGTTGTCTCTTGCTCTGCTTCCCCCATGCACAGCAAACTGTCAGGTGCAGGCACAGGGTGATGAGAGTGGGGGCTGAAAAAAAACCCACCAAAACCCATCAAAGGGATCACCAACAGCCCCCCCTCCCAGTGAGAGGGGTGGAGATGCAGGTGGGTGCTGAGCTGTGGGTGTAGTGCACATCCGCTGTGCATGTGATGTGTGCACTCAGCAGCCTCAGGGTTTGCAAGCTGCAAGGGGGAGGTGTGCACATTGTGGGGTGGGAGACATGCATGTCCCAGAGGATTTGGGCATTTCTCCATCACTTTGCTCACCTCAAGTCCTTTGCCCTGTAAAAGCCCAAATCCCTGTCCTCATCATTTCCAAATCATTGGCCTTATAATCCTCAAATCTTGGCTCCCTAAACCCCAAATACACAGCTTCATAAAGCACAAGATTTTGATCCCATAAGCTGCAAGTCCATGGCTCCATAAACCTCAGATTTGTCCCCCAAAACCGTAAGAACTTGGCATCATAAATCTCCAAACATTGACCATGCAAAGCCCAAATCCTTGCTACCACCATCCCAAAACTTTGGCTATACAAACCCTAAACCCACAGCAACATAAACCACCAAGTCTTGCTTAAATTAACACCCAATCCTCACCACAAGAGCACAGTCCTATAAACCCAAACACTTGGCTCCACTGGCCTCAAACCCCTGACCATGTCAACCTTAGACCCTGGGCTCTCCAAACCCTAAATCTTTGTTCCCACAAACTCCAAACGTCAGCCTCACAAAATCACATCCTACAGCTGTGCTGAGTGCCCCCAAATTGTGCTCTCTAGAGGTTATATATGGCACTGCAGGGGTTGGGGGGGGAGGAGGAGGTTTAGGGGGAGGAAGACAAAGCCAAAAAATATCCAATGGGTTTATTTATAAAAAAAAAAAGGACAATTTTAGTTCTTCTATTTAAAAAAAATAATAATAATAAAAAAAAAATCAACAAAAACACCAACCAACTTCCTAACATTGCAAACTGTAAAAACAAAGCTTTTTATATATTAAAAAAACAATTTTACATTTTACACTTTCTCTACACACATGCACAAGGTCTCGGCTCCGTGGGGATTTAAAAATAGAAACCAAAAAACAAAACAACAAAAGAAAGTTTATTCCTCTTCAAATTCCAAGTGGAACACAGCCCCCTCCCCCCCCCCCTTCCCAAGGCCTATAGATCTCCTGCTCACTGAAGTCTTTTTTGCAGTAAAACAACCCCAAAAACTGGGCTCCCAGCAGCACCAGCCCAGAAGGGCTGTGCATGTAAACGGGACTGGAAGCTGCACAGGGCTGAGAGACGGAAAGTCTGGAAAAAAAAGAAGAAATTTCCAGAAAAATCCCTGGGAATTTGGGAAGGCAGTCCCCCTCCCCACGCCCCCTCCCCAACCCCTCTTCCCCCACTAAGCCACACCCAGTTTGTGCTGGGAAAGCCCTTGAAATCCACTGGGATCCGCTTTCTGCTACTGGTGCTTACTGGGAAGCCCCCAGACCCTCAGGGGAGGGGATGTGTGTGTCACAGTGATGAGGTTTGGCAGCTCTCTTCGGGCCAAAGAAGCCCAAACCCAGCTTAAGGTTAACCCCAACATGGAAAACAGGATAAAGAATACAGGAACTCCCACGAGGTATTAGGAGCCCTCAGACAGCCAAGGGAAGGCAGAAGCTGTGGTGCAGCCCTGAGCATTGGGGTTCCCCTCGCTCCACACCCCCAGGGTCACCGCATGACCACCTCCATGGGACAGGAACCAAGGACCCCACAGAGCTTGGTCCCCATGAAGAAGCCCTTTGGGGCCAGCACCAGGGCCTGGAGGTACTTCAGGCTGTCCCATTGCAACCCATGGGGTGCTGCACCCCAAATCCTGCAGCCCCTCACCAGCCCCACCACCAGCTTGGTGAAGCTCAGAGATGAGCACTGGTGGTGATGGTGGGTGGGTGGACTCAGTGAATTTTTCCAATCTCAGAGATTCTGTGGTTCTGGCAGACAGCACACGTTGGCACGGGGAAACAAGGCAACAGTCCTAAGTAAGGGCTTCTGGGAGTTGGGGGTGGGCAGATGCACCCACACCACTGGGATGTTTCTCAGCTTCATCATCAGATCTCCTCCTGCTTCTGTGGGAAGCTCTGTGCAGAAAGCAGCCTGGGGCAGGTGGAGGGAGGGAGAGTTCCATAGCAGCCTCAGATCACAGGGGTTTGCAAAATATTCCAAAAGTGTCATTATTACCAACCAGCCCAGACACGGGTGGTGGTTTAAGACCAGAGATGCGGCGGTCGCAGCAGAAGAGAAAGGCTCAAGAGCCACTTCAGGCCCGGCCACGAGCGAGGCCACTGGTACACAGAACTCAGCCGAGGGTCAGCCCTTGGGGGATGGCACTGAGAGACGCTGCTCATCTGGCTGTGACACTGTGCTGTGCTGGCAGTGCCTCCTGGGGACGGCTGCAAGGAGCTGAGTGTGGGAGCATGGGGACAGGCACTGAGCGGCCTCGTGCTGGGGATGGGGCTTGGTGCAGGTGCTGCTCAGGGACCTGCAGCACCCATGGGCACCCGGAGCCCCTGCAGCACTCTGTGCTCACACGGAGGTCTCAGACTGCAGCCTCATGACGAACTTGTGCGACTTGGGGTCCACGAACTCCTCCGAGAGCTTGAAGAAAGGGATCTTCTTGGCGCTGACCACCAGGCTGAAGTCGTGGCGCTTCAGCACAAAGACCACCCCGTCCTTCAGGCCGTTGGTCACCGGTTCCTCGCTGACTAGCGTCCACTGCTTGGCCAGCCAGCGGTCCTTGTGGTACTGGATGGTGGGCCCGGCACTCAGGTACCGCTCCAAAAACGCCTGCAGGAGGACAGACGTGTGAACGCCGTCTTCGCGCCGCTCACACTTCTACTTATTTGCAGACCTGAGCTGCCCAGCAGGTCCTGCAGGAAAAGCCTCCCAGCAGCTGGGAACCTGCCCCATCCGTCCCTCCCTTGCTGTCACACCCGCTTTTCCGGCTGCACAGCACTGCACCATGCTCCCACCCCTCTCACCATGATGGGAGATGCTCTCATGTGGTTGGGCAAACCCACCCTGGGGTCCCCCTCCCACTCTTGCACACCTTAGGCGTCATGTCGTGGGTGATGCAGAACTCGAGGTGCTGCAGGATGCTCTCCATGGTGTGGTAGGGCTGCTGCTTGGTGGTGCGCAGGTACTTCTGCATGGCCCTTGCCATGGAGGCAAAGATGGCCTGGGCTGCCTCCCGGGGGTCCATGATCTCTCGCGGGTTCTTCTGGTCCTCGTCCTGCAGCCGCTTGATGTGGGTGAAGGCCTCTTCCACTGCCACCACCAGCCTGCGAAGAAACACTCATGCTATCCCCTTGAAGATCTCCAAAAGCCACTTAGATGTGCCCCCGTCCCCAGGAGCCCGAGGAAGCCACGAGGCACCTCCCCACCCCATAACCCAGAACCAAACCCCAGCATCAATCCCAAAGCAATTCACCCCAGCACCAGCACTCTGCTCCAGCTCCTGGCCCAGCCCCCTGAGGGAGACCCAGGGCTGCCCTCTCCATCCCAGATCCCCAGGGATGGCTCTTCAGAGCCCACCATGGCCTGCTCCCTGCTGACATCCCCTTACCTGGCACGGCGTTTCCGCACCCTGCGCTCATGCTCTGCCTCCTCATAGTAGTACTCATTGTGGCTGTTGTCACGTCGGCGGGCAGCTGCGGCGATGACAGCGCGGGACTGCCCCGTGGAGTTGTTGGTGGTGTTTTCTGCAAAGAAAAAGGGTGAGATGTTCCCCCTCCCAGTGCTGCCAGCACAGCCCCATCCCATGGACGCGCCTGACGTGCTCCTGCTTGCAGCAGGGCGGTACTGCTGTGGGCTGGGAACTCGCGCCCAGCTTGCCCGCGACAAATGCACACAAATCTGGAGGGACTGGCTGGGAACCCAGCATGGGTCGAAGCCTGCAGGGGGGAAACACCAGGATGGGAGGAGGGGGGAACGAGAGGAGAAGCCAAGGGAATGGGAGCTCACCCTCGCCGAGGGAATAGACTTTAAACCCAGACATTTTCTTGGACAGGACGGATTTTGGCAGGTTGAGGAGGGCAGGATTGTAGACTGGGAAATCGTGGTAATAGTTCTCCAGGATCCAGACGGCTGCTCGTTGGATGCTGCAGGGAGACACAGCAGGTGCAGGGCACAGAGAGCAGGTTAGCACTGCACCAGGGCAGGCACACGGGGAAAGGACAGGAAGGGGGAACACAGCTGGCACTGCAGACACAGGTCTCACTGCAGGGACACCCAGGCATTCACAGCTCTTCTGATCAGGCAGTGCCAGAGCGCAGCAGGACGCAGCACACACACAACCAGGCACGTGTGCACGAGCACAACCACATACACAGACGCACAAACACCCATGAATGCAGATGTGCACACGGAAGCACACGCGAGCTCACAAACGCATGCATGGGAATGCAGAAGCACCCCCACAGCCCGAGTCCACCCAAACGCAGTGCCACCCCCCACGTCCCCACACCTGAGGTGCCCGATGTTGTAGAAGCGGCTCGCCCCATCGGTGGAACGCACGGCCTTGAGCGTGAACTGGGGCTGGAGCTGGCGCAGCTCGAGCAGCACCACGGCCAGGTAGTGCACGAAGAGCAGCGCGTCCACCAGCGAGACGGCGTACTGCACGATGCCCTGGTAGTTGCGGTCCCGCGAGTCCAGGATGCGCACACCATAGAAGAGCCAGTAGGAGACGACGAGGAGGAAGACGAGCACCATGAGCAACGCGCGGAAGACGAAGACGCGCGGGAAGAAGGCCTTGGGGCGGCGGAAGAAGAGCGCCCAGCTGCCCAGCAGGAGGATGAGGAGTTTGAAGGCCACGGAGATGAAGAGCCCCTCGCAAGGTGTCCCACAGGGCTCCAGCTCCTCCCGCCACAGCAGCTGGGGCAGCAACATGAAGGCAAGCGGGGTGAGGAAGGCGAGCAGGGCCAGAGCCCCAGCCAGCGCGACACCCAAGTGCCGCGAGCAGTCCAGGTGTGCGCTGTCCTCCATGTCCTTGGTGATGCGTGTGATGTCATCGTGCGAGATGCTGTGCTCCGACGTCCCTGTCACCACCGTGGTGGTCTCGCCCCAGTTGTCATCCTGCAGAGGGGAGAGGGTTATGAAGCAGAAGGTCGCAGCATGCAACGATCCCAACACAACCCAGTGTCCCCCCTCCCCCGACCTCAGACCTCCAAGCCTGGCGTGCTGGCTGGAGCCATCACCCCCATTGAGCGGCCAAGGGACAGCGCTGCAGGCAGCGCCCTGCAGGAAATCCCCGTTGGAGGCTCCGCGCCACGCTCCACCTCTCCGCCCCACGTGCACGACGCAGCCGAAAGCGGCTCTGCAAGTGGAAGGCATCCTGTTTCCAGGCAAATCCCCTCATTAGCAGGGCCAGAGCCAACATGCCCAGCCCCGTCCCAACACGGCCGCTGCCGCCTCCTCCGTGTCGGCTCCAGCACTGGGCAGGGCAAGATTGGTGGTGATCAGTGCTGGTGGCCACGAGCCAGCTCGCCACTGAGTCCATTTTGGGGTACACATCTCTTCCTGGAGAACGCAGCATTTTTCCTGAGATTTTAAGCCTCTTTTCCTTGTTTGTTTGTCTGTTGCTTTTTTTCCGAAAGTATTGACTGCAAAACCTCCATGCCAGATTCACCAGTAAAATCCCAGCAGCTGGCACATCTCTTCCCAAACACAGCAAGGCAGCCCTGCAGCACAGCTGCCCTGAATCCATTCATTTCTTTTTTCCACTGAAGTCACACAGGTGTGGACGTGAGCTTCATTCCCTTCCCAGTTAGAACACGGAGCTTCAGCAAAGGGAAAAGATGTCACTGCACAGCCACAGAAAACACTGCTCTGACACACCACCAAGGGTTGGCCTGTCTGTCTGTCCATCCTCTCGTTCTGCTCTGGCATGACCAAAGCTGGGGTTTCTATTGTTCTATTGTATAGGATAAAATTACAATCTTCCTTCTGGACCTTCCAGACTCTGGAGGCATCATCCCAAACTGGAACAGCAAAACCACCTCCAGCAGGGGCTCTCTGGAGGGATGGGGGAGCAGAGAGGGTGGAGGAGCTGGCACCTGGCTTGGAGCCCTCTGAACATGCTTTGTGTCCATGCAGAACATCCCTGATCAGGGTCGGGGGATTTTGCTGCACAACTCAGGCTGGAGCAGCCCTCTGGAGGCTGCAGGTCTCGCACCACCAGTGAGGAGCTCGCCCAGCTGCACAAACCCGCTCAACTGTTTGATCCTCCCAGGGCTGGAGCTGGGGTTATTAAAGCTTGGCAGGGCCAAGCAGCATTGCCCTGCAGGCACTGAGCAAAGAACTGGAGTGGATCTGGAGTGAGCTGATCTCAAGGGAGCCGATCCCAACAGCATCAATCCCAAGGGAGCTAATCCCAACGGCATTTTCTACTGTGGGCAGCAGGAGGGCAGCAGCCCCATCTCCTTCCACACATCCCCCTGCCCTGGCACCCACAATCCAAGGACCCCCCATCCTCACCCTCTCATCCCCCCGGGTCGATTCGTTGTCCAGCAGGGGCTCTCCTGGAGCCTGAATGGTCACTGACTTGTCCCCACGGCTCCCATCCCGGCTCTTGGAGCGGTGCCGGTCCCGACGGTCCCTGTAAGGCAGAGCAGGGAGCAGGGTGGGTGCACACTCAGACTGGGGACCAACAACCCCCAGGCACACACCAAGTCCTCACCTGTGCTTGCGGGAGCTCCGGGAGTGCCCGGATTTGTAGGAGTAGCCCGAGTACTGCGACTCATTGTCCATGCTGTCGGCGCGCCGGGGCTTGTGTCGCTCCACGCCGGGGGGCTTGGCTTTGCCTGGCCCCGGGACGGCCACGGCCTCCTTCAGAGGGGGCTTCTTCAGCCCAAGGGGCACCTTCAGGAAGTCGACTGTCACCTTGAGGGACTCTATTTTGAACGCTGGGCTGGGCTCTGCTCGGAGAAATGGGAACGGCCGCCTGTGGGGGGGACAAACAGGGTCAGGGCACCACCACGGCCCCTGGAACAGCACCCTGGGACTCTTGCTGCTGCCTGCAAGCACCCCATTGCTGTGATGGGGCCAGGACCTGCCTGCAGTCCCCATGAGACAGGAGCTCAGCAGGGAAAGGATGGAGGAATTTGGGGCACGCTGGGGCATCTTGCATTTTAGACCCAAGCTGGTTCCAGGACTGCCACCTCCCCTCCTTTAGTAACAATACTGTACCGTGAGCTTTGAACCACGCTCTTTCGGGGTGATTTACACTTTAATGAACATCACAATCGTTATTTTAATTTGTCAAGAGAGTGCCCGGGGTGGGAGCCAACTTTAAATAAAAAAAAAAAAAAAAAAGAAAAAAAGAAAAAGAAAAGAGGAGCAAACAGCTTGGCGCAGACTCCAGCCCCACTCACAGTCTGGGGCTCTGCCCAAACAAGTTCCCAGCACGGAGCTGCCATCCTGCACCAATCAATGCGGCAGCAAGACCAGGGGCCCTGGGCACGAGGAAGGGACCCCAGCCTCAAGCTGCAGCTGTGTGAGTTGGAAGTGCCCATACACAAAGAGGTGCAGATGTGTGCGATGTGCCCACCTACGCCAGCTCATTTTGGCTGTATCTCTGCTGGACTGGGAAAACAATGTGCAGCTTAGGGGCTGGGGTGCTGCTCATGCCCTGTCTGCTGCAAGGAAGGGACCCAGACTGAAGGATGGCCATGGTGACACCCCCGGGGGACATCCCAGACCCACCAGGGGGGTGACATCCCCCTGCCTGCCTCTCCTGGATCCCTGATGATAGGGTAGGGGACCACAAGCATCCCGACCCCCCTCCTGGCACCCCTCCCCATCACTGCACATCAGAGCTGACTGTGTTTGGGTGGGCGGGTTACCAGGGAAATGCTATTTTGACCAAATAAAACCCGAATGTCTTTTGGCCTCTTTTCCGAGGCCTCAGAGAAGGGAAGATGGGGTCGATGAGGGAAAAAAAAAAAAAAGCAAGGCTGGGGGGGTGGGACAAGAACCCCCTTTTGTCCCAGATGCTGGATGCTCACACATTTATCACTATGGAAACAAAAGCCCCCCCATGCCGGTTGTCTAGGAGATGGCAGCGGGGCTAGGAGCTCGTCCCGGCGTCCCCAGCGAGGAATGGGGGAAGGGGCAGGGAGAAAGGGACCCCCCCCTGGCCCCCTGGAGCACCCCCCCTCTTCTGGGCTTTGTTGGGAGGCCGGGATCGGGTTTCTGGCAGGAACAATGCTTGGCGCAGGGGGCCATGGCTGGGCTTTTCCCCAACCCTATTCATTAGCGCCATTAAGGAGCTGGACACCGCGGGCTGGAGGAACAGCAGGGCTTGGGGACAGCTTGGGGACAGGCAGGACTCACCAGCCGGGCTGCAGACGGGTGTTGTCCCCGTCCGAGCGGTCACCGGGGCGTGTGGGGCATCCTCAGCATGCGACGGGGACGGCATCCAGCTGGCGGGCAGTGGGGCATGGGCACTGCTCACACGTCGGGCTCCGAGCTGGGGGAAAAAGGAAGGGGGTCAGGAGGGAAGGAAGATCCCTGCTCCACCATGTCCCCTCCCCTGGATCTTCACGACGAGCATCCCAAGCGCGTCAACTCCTCAGCTACCAGCGAGGGATGGGCTCACCTCGGGGGACCGATCCCAGCAGTCTCACAGCACAGCTCACTGTGCTGCAGAACTCAGCCCCCAGCCCCACACTGCCCATTAAGCACTGTCCCCTCCCTGCTCTCACCCAACCTGCTACCCCCCCCCCACACTCCCAGAGAAGAGCAAAGCCCCTCCTGCATCACCCATGGGTCCTGGTCCCATCCAGACCCAACCCCTCCTGGAGCCAATATCAGGACAGGGCTTTTTTATGATTATTATTGCTGTTTAAAAAGAAAAGTTCGCCAGGTAAAGGGGGGAAGAGCTGGTTTGACAGCACAGGTGGAGGAGCTGGAAATGGTTTCCTCAGCTCTGCCCTCCCCTGCGCCAGCAAAGCAGCGCCGAGGGCTGAGAGCTGCAGCCAGACACAGGCAAATGAGGAGGAAAACTCACTTTTCTAATAGCGAGGTGATTAACTATTAGAACAAACTCCCCAGGGGAGAAGAGGCTTTGCCATCTCCTGACATCTTCAAGTCCAGACTGGATGGTGTTTGGGATGCGGCTGCAGTGCACTGTGGCTTCAAAGTGCACAGAGCTTGGCTGGAGCTGAAGGCCCCCAGCATATGGGGGCAGAAGGAGCTGCCGCCTCCCCAGCCCTGAGCCCATACATCTCCAGGACCAACCATCCCTTGTATTCAAATGTCCCCAAAAGATCCAAGTGCTTCTGTATGAGAAAGCTCTCTGATTTCAAACAGCTCCAGGGAAAAGCCCAAGAAGCAAACCTGCTCTTCCTCTTCCCAGCAAGGCAGAGCAAAACCACGTTATGGGGCACTCTCTGCCCATCCCATTCACCACCAGAACCGTAAGCATCACAGAGACGACGAGTGTGCAAAAACAAGGGATGGCATTTGCTGAAGGGACAAGGCATTTCTGCTTCCCCCCGGAGCAGCCGAGCAAAAGCAGCAGCAGGGAGCACCTGCACAGGCACAGAGGGGTGAGCATTTCCCTCCTTTATGCAGCAATGCAATTGGGCAACTGAGTTGAGCAACAGGCAGCAACACACTGGGGGTCTGGGGTCCTGGATTCCAGCAAACAGATCCACTATTGTTGATGCTCCCAACGAGATGCCAAGGGGAACTGAGGCAACACCGAGGCACAAGCAGAAAACCTTACAGGACACTCAGCCCTGCTCCACACCATGACTTTTGGGCAGGCCCTGGTGAGAGAGAGAGCAGCACAGCGAGCATCCCTCTGTGGGAAGCCAGGTAGGCACAGACTGTACCTCCAGAACAGCCCCAAAACTAGACCTAACAGAGCCCCATCACAGCCTCAAAACAGACCCAACACAGCCCCCAAAACAGCAGCTCCCTGCAGCCTGGGAGCCAGGGCACCTCCTGCCCAGTGCTGGCTCTGCCAAGACCTGCACCCAGCACATCTGCTCGCTCCACCACACCTCCACGCCTTTGCTGCCTTTGCACAACTGGCACTGTCCTCAGGCAGCCACTGCCTTGCTTCCTAGTAGGGACAGCCGCCACTGTCCCCCCTGCACCCCACAATCAATGGGGACGTACACGGAGTGGTGGCTGTGGTTGCATCCCTGGTATGCAGGGTGCTGCCAGACTCCCACAGGCAACGCACAATGCAAAAAGCTCCGTGAGTGCACTGCAAGAAGGCAGAGATGGAGGGGACCAGGCAGGAGCTGATGCCCATTTGGAACAGCATCTCCCCACTATGGCACAAACAAAAGCCCTCTCCCCACCCCGCACCCAGCCCAGCACCTCCTCGCCACGTCTCCTCCTGCTGCTGGGAGCTCCAAGCTGGGAAGGAGCCCTGTGAAGGGGCAGCTCTGCTCCCTCAGATGCTGAACGCCCCGAGATGCCACCACCACGCTCCCACGGAGAATTCTGCAAACATCCACGTGGAAGGAGGTCCGTGGGCCGACAGCTTCAGTGGGACGCGCAGACGGCCCATGGGAAGACCGAGCGGCTTAATCCAATTCCCCCATGGGGTCCCATTCTGCTCTCAAATTGCTTGGCGTCAGCTTGGATGCAGAAGGTTTAATATCCTTTCCCAACTGCCAGCTTTAATTACGATCACGCGGGATTGTTACAATGTCCACAGGAACGTCCGAGGCCCTCGGCGAGCACTTGGGGATTCCCACTGCGCTGCAACGGACAAAGCCCAGCCGTCCCCCCACTGCAGCTCCACTGCTTCCACACAGGTAAGAAGGGCTGTGCCAGGTGCAGAACCAGAAAATGCACCAAAAGGACGGGATTTGCATGAGGGCTCGCTGCAAAGAGAAGGCTATTTGCATTGCAAAACGTGACAGCATCGAGGAGCCTGACTGAGCTGTGCCCTTCCCTGCCTTCCAAAGCACTCTGCTGCAGTTCTCTGAACAGGACAGCACTGTGATGCTCAGCTCAGTGCAGGGCATGCAGCTCCTGGGGCATCACCGTGTGCTGCTCCTGCTCCATCCATGGTCCCAGGTGTCCATGCTGTGCTTGGGTGAAGCAGGGCTGTGCGCTGTCCCACACTGTGGTTTTGGGGTGTTGCTCCTCCAAGAGCATCGCGGAAAAGCTCCGATGCACCGCAGCAGTGACACAAAGGACAGTTCCTACCCCAAAGCGATGCTCAATGAGTAAACAACCGCATTTGGGGATGTGTTTTAGCTCTGTTTAATCCATTCCAGGTGCCCGATGCTAAATCCTGCAGGGCTGCAATGAGCAGACGGTGGGGTCCACGGCTCTGAGCTGGAAAGGCAGCGCAGGGCTGGGGGTGGCAGAGCTGTGGTTTGGCCTTGCAGTGACTCCAGCCTCATCCTGTCACCCTGTGATGGCTCCATGAGGGGCAGACAGGTGAGGAGAGTCGTGCTCTTGGTAATCCAGGGCCCTGCCCAGCATCCCAGCCACACAATCACAATAAAGCCATAAAGCATCCACTGGCCCACAGGAACAGCGCTGAGATCTCAGATGAGCTCAGACTGAAGACCTGAGGCTGCTTCAGCCTTGCTTGATGCTAGGAGATGAGCTTCTGCCTTCCCCTATGTCCCCTCCAGCCCCATTGTCTGTAATTGGATCCAAATGAGACCACTGCATCTTATCACCCAAACAGCCAAAGCGACCCTGGCAGAGGAGCGAGCGCTAGCGGTGCCCTTCCTGGGGTAACCTTTTCCAGCAGGGAATCCCCCAGGACAGTATGGCTTTCCTCCAACACTACAAGCTGTGAAGCACTCCCAGATCACCCAATAACCCAGGAACGTGCGGGTACCACGAACACGGGGCTGCCCCAAAGACCCCAATCCCTGCAGGGATGATGGGCACTGCTGATGGAACAGCAGGAGGGGCCCGGGCTGCCCCAAATCCCACAGTGCCAGGAACCACGGGCACACAGCATCCTGGGCAGCTCCCACGGAGCCCTCTGCCACAGCCCCCCTCCCCTCCCCGGCCCGACCCAGTTCTGCCCCAGCACAAAGGCAGCACCCAGCTGCGTGCAGATCGCATCCTGCTGGGGCTGCCCCAGAGCCCAGCTCGGTCCCAGCACAATCCCAACCGCTGTGATTAAGTAACAGCCGTCCCCAGAGGCTCCGTGAAGATAATATTTAATTCTCCTCTCTTGTTATTCTTTTTTCTAAGCCTCCGCCTCGGTGATTACAGCACGGCCTGGGGGGGGGGGGGGGGGGGGGGGAGAGGCTGAGCTCCCGTTCCTGAGATCTCAGCTCCACACGGGACACGGAGCTCACAGCACCGGAGCAGACCGGGCCCGGCTCCAACAGGGCTGCCCCCAGCAGGTGAGCGGTGCCGGGCAGCCCCCCCACCCCACCGCTCCGCTCCCCATCCCGGCCCCATCCCCGTGCCCACCTCCGGGCCTCGCTTTGCTCCGGGGGAGCACAAAGGGCTCCGGCACGGAGGGATGGGATCCGCAATCACTGCACTGCAAAACCTCAGCGCCAGTCCGGCTGGGCCCGGGCATCCCCCTCGCTGCCCCTCGCGCCCCCTCCCCGCCCTGCAGCACCTCCCCCCTCCGGGCCGCGGCCCACGGAAGTCTCCGTCCCCCCTACCCCCCGCCCCCCCCCCCCGGCCCCTCCGCGCACCGCTGAGCCCCGGCTCCACCGCCCCCCACCCCCCCGGGCCCGGCCCCCGCCCCACGCTTTGCACTCACCGCGCCCCGCACCTTTGTGCGCGTCCCCCCCGCTCCGAGCGCCGAGGGATCCCGGGGCTGCGGCGGAGAAGGAAGCGACGGAAGGAGGAGGAAGAGGAGGAGGCGGAGGAAGCCCCAAATCCCGGCGGAACGGCCCCGCAGTTCCTCACTCTCCGGCCCCACCGCGCCCCGGACCGGCAGCTCCCGCCCCGCCGGCGGCCCCGCACCGCCCCGCAGCCCCCGCCCGCGTCGATTGCTGTTCCCGGCCGCTCCCCCAACCCCCCCCCCCCCCCCCCCCCACCGTGCGAACCGCCCATTGTCTCCGCGCGGCGCTCCCGGCGCCCCTCCGGGGCTCGGCAAGTCGGGGGGGGGGGGGGGGGGGTCATTGTCTGAGGCAGCCCCGGGGCTCCCACCCCCGGCTCCGGCGCGGCTGGTGGGGGGGGGGGGCCCTCTGCCCCCCCCCCCCGGGGCTGCCTGCAATGAGTGTAAGGATGGGGAGGCTCTCATCCCGCCCCAGCAGAGCCCGTGGTTGGGAGCCTGGAGCTCCCACCTCGTGTCCTGGCGTTCCTCTGCTCACGGACAAGATTTTGTCTAGGGAGAGGTGACTCGGAGGGGGTCCTGGGCTGTGCCCCCACTCTCAGCTTTTTGCGCAGACCTGGGTGCTGAAGTGAGAGCAAACGAACTGCCCCCCCCCCCCCCAGTGAAAGTGGTATGCAGCACGGTGACCAGAGGTGCCCGGCTCAGGCACCTCTGTGCTCATCACAACCAGAGCATCCCAGCTGAGGGTGATGGTGCAGGGCCCAGCTCGGAGCTGAGCACCTGGAAGGGCACTCAGTTGAGCTCTGCAGGGAACAAATAGGGCTGGGGGGAGGAGGGGGCGGCACACACAGGCAGACCCCACGCTCTGGAGGAGGGAACACAGGCAAGCAGAGAGGAAGGAGCAGGCTGAGCCCTGCAGAGCACCTATGCCTGGAATTGGGGTCCCCAGGGGGGGCAACCAGAAACACGCATTCAGCAGCAGCGTTGCTCAACCCTAAGAAACAAGGTCCAAAGGCAGCACGCTGCACACCCACCATCTATTGCTGCCCCAAAGCAGTGAGAGCAATAAGGGGCGAGGGCACAGCACCCACACATCACCTATTGAGTGAAAGCACCCCCAAAAAAGCTAGGTACACTCCCGCAGAGCCTCCTGCAAACGCACGTCCTACAAGAAGACAGTTGCCAGGGTCTGACCCCAAATACGGTGGGCAAAGGCGACCCCCAACACCCCCATAAGGACGCAGTAGTGGGGGGCGCGCCCACTGCTCGGAACAGCCGCCTCGGGAGCGCGGTCCTTTATATCAATGGGAGTGGGCTGGGAACGGGCCGGGCCGTCCCCCCCCCCCACACCCCCCCCCCCCACTCCGCCCAATGGAGAGCCGCGCTGCCCTCCCAGTGCACACCATTGGTGGGATTTAAATGGATTGTTTGGCCTTAAAGGGGAGGGAGAAGGCGGTGGGAGGTGGGTGGGGTTTTCTTCTTCTCTCTTTTGGAGGTTATGCGGTGTTTTCTGTGGGCTGGGGGGCCCTCCAGGTCATCCACCCCCCCCCCCCCCGTGCCACTACGGTAGAGGTATCGGGAAGGTGGTGCCCGGCTGCGTTTCTTCCCCGCAGCATTTAGGAGCACGTGGCTGGGCGTGGGGAGAAGGACGGAAGGGACAGCTCAGGGCTGTGGGACCCCTGGGCCGCGTAGTTTATCCTTCCTTCCATATCTCACCCTGAGCGATCCCACCCTGGTTTCTTCTATCCGTGCTTGGCACAGCGCCTGTGCCCTGGGGCTGCTCGGGATCGTTTTGCTGTCACTGTACAATGGCGAGGAATGGTGATGCTGCGCCCTGCAATAGACGTGGAGACTATTGCTCGGGTCCCATGTCTCAGAGCTGGGGGGTGGGGGGGGTCACTGCCCCCGTTGCACGTGGTTCAGTGGCCGGACTGGGGCCTTAGGGCTTGCTGTGGGGTAGGTGCCCCTCTGCTTTCCCCTCCCCCCTGCAGTTAGCTGCCCCGAGCTGTCCTCGGGATCCAAGAGTGATTAATGGGCCCTGGGAGCTCATTCCTGGCCAGCTGGGGCCGCAGGAGCCTCTTTGCCATCTGGGAAGGGCTGCATTGTTCCACCTGGTGATTTACAGGGACTGTTCCCTCCCTCACGTCCAGCACCGAGGCTCAGCAGTGCAGCAGCACACACACATCCCTCGGGGCTAGCAGCATCCCAAACACCAGCTCTGTGATGCCTCGTCCTGGAAACCTCCCGTAAAGAGCCCTTGTGCCCTCCGCTCGTGCCATGGGGAAAGCACCCCAAGACCCCTTTCTTTGCCACCACTCCAAAGGCTGCACCCTGGCAGGTTTGCCCCCTCCCCCCCGCGGTGTCACGGCTGTTTGTTGCTCCATCGGGACAGGTTGAAGACCTCCGGGCAAACAGCTCAGGAGTCTGGGAGTCCTGCAAAGAAGCGTCCCTGCCGCAGGCGGAATCAGCAGCATCCATACCACCTTCCAACCCCCCCTCTTTCCCCCCCAGATATTTGTCTGCGAGCCCCGGGGCAGCACAGTCCGGGTCTGCTGCCCTGATCTGCGCCGATGCCACCATCATCGCTTACCTCTGCTGATGTCGTCATCTCTTATCTCTGCCGATGTTATCATCGTATCGGCGCGAGGCCACTGATGGCTTCCCCTACTCTGGAAGGAGGAGGTCTGCTCTCTGCCCACTTACAGCATCGTCCCTTCGGGCCCCGCATTGCCCCTCCGCGGTCCCTGAAAGCACTGCCGGCAGCTGTGAGCACTGGGTTGTCTTTGGGAGCATCCCACCCGTGTGCAGGATGGGGTGTCCCCCCAAACCCCCCCCCCCGCTCAGCCTGGGGTGCCAGCAGCTGGCGTCAGACTGCAGGACCCTGTCGTGGGGACCCAGCAGATGGCACTACCGCCTCGCGCAGAGGAGATGGGGACGCAGCTGCTGCCCGCGGTGACATCCCTGGGGTCAAGGCCACCCGCTGGGGACATGCCAGGCCCTGGCAGGATGCGACAGTGGCAGTGCTTCCACCTTCCCAAAGCGGGGTGTCCCCTCCTGCACCACTCCTCCTGGGGGCCAGAGAGCAGCAGGGGAGCCTCAGCCTCACTGCTGGGCAGGAGCAGCTGGGTGGTTTCATGTGAGTTCCATTTTTGGCACGTTTGGGGCTCTTTTGCGTGGTTCCTTTTCAAATGCCGGGTGAAGCCTTCCTTGTGCAAGCACCTGCCTGCGCACTCAGCATCACCTGGAGGGCACGAAGGGATGGAGATGTGAATGGAGAGAGCGAGAAGCAGCGGTAGGAGCAGGGACAGAGCTGGGGAGCACCCAGAGGAGCACCCGGGGAGCAGAGCCCCCTTTAGCACAAAGAGCGGATGAGGGACCCAATCTGTCTGAGGCGACAGCGAGGCCGGGACCAGAGTGAATGAGCATGAAGTGCTGCCATTGTGCGTGGCACAATGAGGACCATATGTCAGGGCCGGGGCTGGCAGCCGGGGACAACAGAGTTCTGGGAGCCACACAGGGGCTTGAGCTCTCCTAACCCCTTCCCCAGCACCATGCCAGTGGAGAGGGATAGGGATGGGGGTCCGGTGAGTGGAGCAGACTGAAAGTGCTGGGGGCATCTCCAATCTCCATCAGCTGCCATTGCCCCCAGTTCCCCCCCACCCCCCCCTTTCCCTGCTGCCTTCCCCTTCTCCCTCCCCGTCTTTATTATTTCCCCTTTGACGCATCTCCGCTGAGCCGAGCGGCTGCCGAGGCCAATTGATTATATGAAGAAATTTGGAGCAAGTCGGCGAACAGCTGCAACCTGCCCCCGGGGACGTGCGGCACAGACAAAGGAGCTGCAAACTTGCTTCCCCACATTGCACGGGGTGGGCTGAAGGAGCAGGAGGGCACTGGCGGGGACAGGGCAGGGGATGTGGGGAGGGGACAGAGAGGCACAGGGAAGTGGTGGTGGCTCTGGAGCTGAGGTTGTGCTGATTACCCAGGGAGAGTGAAGGTGGCTCTATTGGGGATGCTGGTGCCTGGAGCAGATGTCCCCATCTCTCTTCTGGGGCTTGGGAGGATGCTCGTCCCATTGCCACCACCGCCTCCAGAACCCCACAGCTGCTGGGAGAAGGTGGTCACAGACAAGGTTAGAAGGAAAGAAGAAGGGAAGCGGGCACTCCGAGTTCAGGATCTCTTTTGCTGGCAGTTTAATTCATTTCCCCCTCCCTGACTTCCTCGTGAACTCATAAATAATAAATCCTCGCACAGTCCGAACAGCCAAGACGAACAAGCGTTGGGGCACACCACACACACAGGGGTGGGTTGGGTTGCTTTCCACCGCGCTCGTTTCTGTTTGTTTGCTTCCTAGGTTTCCTTTCTGAAAAGTGCACAACACAGCAAATAAATAATAACATTTATCAATAAATTAATTCAATAAATATCCTCGTGGCACAGGGACGTGGGCTGAGTGGGGGGGGGTGAGTGGGCTGCCCTGCTCTGTGCATTTCCCTTGGGGATGCCGTGTGCCCGAGCATGTCCCGTGGGATGGGGCAGTGTTGGGGTTGCAGGGAGATGGGATCCAGAGCTGTGGGCAGAGCCAGGACAGGGATGGAGCTGGGCCATGTCTCACCCTGCAGCACATTGCTTTCGGGCACAGTGGGCACTCTGTGCTCTGTTCTGGTCCCCGTGGGGCTCTCTTTGTTCTCCTGCCACCGCCAGTGCAAAATTAACTCTTAGAAAATAATGGGGGGAGGCAGAGGAAAAAATGGGGTGTGAAGGTTGCTCCAGGGCTGTCAGGGATATTGGTGCAAAGAGAGCATGTAAAGGGCCGAGGGCTCCATACTCCCTCTGCTCAGAGCCAAGGGCATTGCAGATGAGGATGCGCAGCTCTGCAATGAGGTGCTCCCACAGCAGGACGTGCTGGAGAGGTGGGCACGCAGCAGAGGGGCTCAGCCAGGCCCCAGGTGACAGCAGCTCCAGTCAGGCATAGGGCAGTGTGGCCTTGGGCACCGTGCAGCTGTCCATGGTGCAGCATGGCCGGATCCTGCCCTACATCTGCAGCACACTGAGTGCTCTGTCTCACACCAGGATGGGGCTGAAGGGGCTTCTCTGTGCTGAGGGCAGAGCACTGGGGAGGTGGGGTGATCCCCAGATGATGCCCCATGGCCGGAGGGTGGATGGATGTGGCTCTGGGCTGCTTGGTGCTTCATGGGCACAGTTTGTGGCTCGTAGAAAAGAGGTGACTTGGGACCAGATCACGACTGTGGGGACAGATGAATGGATGTGGGCTCAGGATCCCACTGGCGCTATCAGTGGGACATGCAGCAGAAGGATGGACAGACGCTGAGAACAGACGGGCTTCAGGCAGCAGGTCCAGCAGGACAGACAGACGGCTGATGGGCTGAACAGCCTGCCTGGCTCAGGCAGGACAGACAGACGGACAGATGTGGGCTTGGTAGTGGAGAGACGCAGTTTGGATAGGCGCAGAGTGGGCAGATGGGATGTGGTCCATCCAAGCAGTCAGACAGATATGGGTGCAGCATGGTTGGGTCACATCTGGACAGATAGACTCGAGCCCTTGGCCCAGCATGTGTTTGGGTTGGAGATGGATGGGCGGACAGACAGACAGACAGACAGACGCAGGCTGGGCGGCTCAGACATCCAGCACGTGGTTCAGGTAAGAGATATAGCAGATGGCCAGGCGGAGGATCTCGATCTTGGAGAGCTTCTTGTCGGGTGGCAGCGTGGGCAGCAGCTTGCGCAGCTCAGCGAAGGCCATGTTGAAGGCCTCCACGCGGATGCGCTCCCGCGTGGCGTGGGCTGTGCGGTACTTGGCCGTGGCACGTCGCCGCCGCCGCCTCTCCTCCCGGCTCAGGTGCTGCAGGTCCTTCTTCACTGCCTCCGTCTGCTCAGCCCCACGGGGCTGCGGGCACAGTGCGACGCTGGACTCCTCTGCACTCCCCACGCGGCCGCAGTCGCTGAAGACAGATTCGGGCTCGGAGTGTGCAGGCGGGAGGTCGAGCTCTGTCTGCTCTGAGTTGAGCATGGTGGGTGTGGATGGATGGACGGACAGATGCTGGGCTGAGGATGGAGCAAGGAGAAGCGACTCCACTGGGACAGGGCCTCCGGCTCACAGCACAGCCCCGCTGGCTCTCCTCCTCCTCCTCCTCATCACACGGCGTCTCTGCACAATTTCAGAGTGTTTTTCTTGTCCTCGCTGGAGGGGTGATGGCAATAAACCAAGAGAAGGGCGGGATGCATAAAAATACAACAAAAACACAAACATCAGCAGCTCCCGTATGGCCGAGCCGGACCAGGGGCTGTCAGGTGTCAGAGCAGGGCTGCAAAACAGAGAGAGGGGCTCAGGGTGAGGAGGGGGCAAGCACGGACATGGCTGAGCCTCCAGTGTTCCATGGTGGTGGCTGGGGGATGGGGACAGGGCTGGGACAGGGAAGGGGATGAGGATGAGGAAGGGGATGGGCTCCAGTGGTGGAGACAGAGCTTCAGAGTGGCTCTAAGAGAAGGTGGAAACTGCTCCTCCTGGCTCTCCGGAGGGATGACAGGTGGTGGATGAGTGAAGGGGAAAAACAGACTGCAGGGGTGAGGGGAAGGGGGGGGCTCTTTGTATACTAAATGAGCCCGTATGTCATGGATCCTGGCACCCCAGACATATGGAACCCAACACAGCTGCTTTGCTTGATGTGTCCAAATAGGAGCTGGCTGCGTGCTCCCTGAGGGCTCCCGGCCCCGGGTGCTCAGTGGTGTGGGCAGGGACCTGTGCAGGTGGCCGCATCATGGGGATGGCTGTGGGGACAGTGACCTCGGGCAGGGGATGAGAAATGAACTTTGAAAAGGGAAATGCTGCTGAGCAAAGAGACGGCGGCCGGGCTGGGAAGAGAGCCAGGAGGAGATGTACAACGTATTATATCTCTCTGGCCTGACAAGCTTGTAATGAGCCATATGAGTGAGAAATGGAAACCAAACGAATACAGACAGGTGACGGCTGGGGAGAAATAGCCCACGTCCCATTTTGAAGGACGTGTGATGGACAGAGTGCTTGATGTGCTCTTGCAGAAGCACTGACCAAGCACATATATACATATGGTCCCCGTCGAAAACTCTTTGAGAATCTCACATGCAATTACAACCAACAATTCCCACACGCGTTCATATCTCAGCCCACCAGGTCTCTGCTCATGCACACACCCTTTCACTGGGATAGTCAGTTTTCACTAAAATAAATTACCTGGACTTTTTCTTAGAACACAGACCAACACAGAAGTACAGGTAAAGCACCAAATGCTGAATAAAAAGTTGTTCCTGTGAAGCCCTTAGCCTGGAGAAGAGGGAAGGAGCTGCTTTAGGTGTGTGCTGATAGAAAAGGAGTTCTCAGGAGGTAAGCTTAGGGCTCTGTAATAAACCCCGAAATTAAGGAGTGTATCCTTGGGGGAAGCTTGAGCTGGGCTTTGAGTTTGATGTGCTCCGCTCACTCTCAGCACAGACACGGACCAGCCGTGTTCCAGGCAGTGGGAGCAATGCAGGGGTGTGCACTTAAAGTTTCTGCATCAGCCCCACCTGCTGCAGCCGTAAGGACTGCACTCCTTCCACCTTCTCCAGCCTGTATTCCTCTCGTCCCATTCTTGGGGACCAGGACCTCCATCCTCCTGCCCCATCCCTCCTGCTGCCAGCTCTGCCTTGGAGCATCACTCCCAGCCTCTGCCTGGACCCATCAGTGTGGGGTGGGAGGAGGTGGATGGCTGGGCTGCCTCCCAGGATGCCATCACCCTTGTCAGGTGGCACTGCTGTGCCATGACACGCAGTGAGGGCTGTGGGACGCGGTGTGCTGCCGCTTCTGCATCCTCAAAAGTGAGTTGTCGTTGCCAGTGATGAGTCCTGCACGGGGCCTCTCACCGCTCTCGGTTTCAGGAGGATGTTGGTAGGAGACACTGTACCACTCTCATGAAGGCAAGTTTCAGTGCTGCATCCCAGTACTGCTCAGCCTGCTCCCTTTTTGCAGAGCGAATCCCCCCTCAATAAGCTCTTCCTCTGCATGGGTGCCTCACACTCTGAGCTTCTCTCTGCTCTGGATGAGCCATAAACTACCACCTATCTAAATCCATCTGCAGCAAGAGCTCCCCTATGACCCACACCTGTCCCAGTCCTACCTCCAGCAAAACTCTGGTGATGCACCAAGGGAAGCAACGCTTCCAAATCTCCTTTTTCCTCATGCTCCATTCCAGCAGTGTGACCATTTCTGACTCACTCTGAAGTCATTTAAGCGGATGCTCCTTTCCTTTTTTTCTGCTCAGAAATCCCCCTCCTGCCCCGCTCGCAGCACCCAGTCCCACAGCATCACATCGCCATCCCAACCCAGTGGAGCTGCCTTACCCCCGAGTTGATGACCATTCCCGGGCTCCAGCTTTCCTCTTCCTGAAGCCCAAAGTAATCCGGGAACCGCTCGCTCATCCGTCCATGGAAGAGGCAGAAAGTTGATGACCTGCTCGGCGGGTTGAGCCCCGGGATCCTTGGGGCCCGAGCATGCCACAAATGAGGCAGGAGCACAAGGACCGTGTGGGGAGATGGACACCAAGGAGGCATGTGCCCCACGCGCTATATATGCACCCCGGCCTCGCACGCCGGGTCCGACCCCAGCTGCCTCATTGGCCGCTTCACTGCTCCCCCCCTCATAAATATTAAAGCCAAGAGAGGGGTTGCCATTGGCTGTGGGGGAGGTTGGAGCCCCCGGGAGAGGAGGGAGGTGGAGGTTGGATGTGGTCCTGGAGGGTGGATGGAGGTGGTGGGCTGGGAGGAGGGAGGGAGGAGGGTGGGGGTGCTCCGGGAGAAGGCGACATCTGTTCTCCATGCATATTTCATAAAGGAGAAATGGAGAGATGGGAGTGAGCGTGGAAGGGGAGAGATGGGCAGGCGTAGTGCTGGGTGGGATGGGAGTAGCGGGGCCGATGGTGTAGCCCTGCCTTCTGCGGGGTGAGATGGGCTGTGCTGTGCATGCATCACCAGGAGTGGGACTGGAGACTCTGTCCCAAACTGCTCCATCAGCAGCACCGTCCCATAGGTGCTCCCCGTGAGCTGCTGTAAAATTCACCCGGAGTAAAGTTTGGGGAGGAGAGAGAAAGTGAAAGGAAGAGGTACTCAGAGAGCACAAGTGCTGCTTTGACACACTGCTCACCACGAGAAACCGATCTCTTTTGTGGGTTAGACTTCATCTGTGCCTCTCACCCCTTCTCCAATTTCAAATCCTTCCATTAAACTCTGTCTTGAAAAAATCCACTCCGTTATCAGTTCTCTCCCAGCTCTGAAAGCTGCGTGTCCCCCACCCCATACTCCATACCTCCGAGTTCCCTCCTGCTGCAGCATCCCCCTCTATCTCCTCTGCCTTCCCAGTGCTGGCTCCCTGCCCCACTCCTGGCCCCTGGGGCAGCTTCCTCCCAGTGCAATGAAGCCCAGGTGATGGGCATGGGCACCTGGGCTGGCTCCAGCCCGCGGCACGGCTCAGCAGATGGGCTCGGGGGTTTGCAGAGCGAGCGGCAGCCGAGGCGGAGGGATCAGGTGGTGGTGAGAAGAACTGCTTCACCATTGCTATGGCACCGATTAGCAAACAATATTTGCCTAATGAGCTCATGGCAATCGTTCTCATCCGCCCCGAGAACAACCGTGCAGCACCCGGGTACCGCACGGGATACGATGCGCACCCATCGACCCGCACACATCGCTCTTCACGAGCTCACGTATGTCCGTAGGGTTCTCAGCCCCACACCCCCTCCTCCCCCCACTCACAGCCTGGCCTCGTCTCCCCCGAGAGCCCGCTGGGCTGTTTGCATTCGCTCCTTGCTGCCTCCTCTGCTCCATGTCCCTGCCAGGACGCCAGCAGGGCCCCCCCTCTCTCTGCAGCTGATGCCGGGCTGCTGCGGGCACCCTGCCGGGAGCGGGAAGGGACAGAACGGAGCTGTTCCCCGCAGGGATGCCAGGACTGCTCTGCAGGGTTTCCTTCTCTCCGCAGTGGGTTCCCACTCCCATCCCTGCTCCCTCCCGACTGCACTTCCAGGAGCAGTGCACAGGATGTGGGTAGGGGATGTCAGCTAGAGGCAGCCCCATCACCTTATCTCTGCCCTCTCAGCCTTCCTCCCCCTGAAGGTGCTGAGCTGAGGTTATAAAGGGCCCTTCATTTCTCAGTATCCATTGCCAAGAGTGAGGGTTGCACCCTGGGGACCTGAGGGGGGTCCCCAGGTGAAGCCACAGCTCCAGGTCTTGCAGGATGCTGACAGCCCTGTGAGAAGCTCAGGGCATTCCTCCTGTAACCCACACCCAGGTTTCCCCTTGGCCCTTCACCCCTGCATTGCTCAGGACCCACAGCCACAGCCCCTGTGAGTTTGGTTGCTGCTTCCTTTGCAAGAAGCTATCTTACATCCAGCCAAGAACTGATGGGATTTGAGGGAGGAAGAACAAGAGACCCTTTGGCTTTGTTCTTCACTTCTGAATTTCTCAGTTCCCTCCTGGCAGGAATTGGTATTCCTTGTCACGACCACCTGGGCTTCTCCGCAGCAGCGCCCACACACCGCAGCCTGCAGGAACTCTCAGGATTCCCGGGCCTGCCGTTCAGCACAGAACTCAAGGAGCAGTGAATGGCAGTGGAAGTGCAGTTGATCATGGCACTCCCTGTCTGCCTGCACCCTACAATGCTGCGGCTGAGGAGGGTCTGTCCCTGTGCCCACCCTAAGGGCTGAGCTGCTCCCAGCCCCATGCATGGTATGGAAGGAGGCTCTGAGAGGCAGTGTTTGGCAGAAGAGGAGGTGACATATTGTACAAAGTCACCTGGGACCACACTGGCCTCTGCTTGTCAGGGAAAACAGGCAGCATTAACTCTTGGGCTGCTGGGGCAGACCCAACTGGAGTTGGGTAACTTTTACACAGTGGGAGCCTGAGGATGGGAGTGATTGCTTTGGGGCATCCCTGCCACACACTGCCATTGTTAGGGGATGCTGCTGGGGCATTGTCACTTCTCCCCCCTGGACCCCATCTCCACGCACATGGTTTGAGCACATCCACCTCTCCAGTCTCTCTAGAGGGCCCTTTGCAGAACCAGAGATGCTGAGCTGCCTTTGCTCCTGCAACAACTCCACTGCTCTCTCACAGCAAAGCCTCCTCCAGAAGCTTTGGTCCATTCCCTGCAGCAGAGCTCCTCCAGCATCCACAGGGATGGTTTGGTGCTGCTGTTCTTTTCCAGGACTGCACAAATGCAGTTTGTAAAGTGGGCAGCTGCCATCTCCATCATGCCTGGTTTGCAGCTGCTGGTTTGCAACCAACTGCTGCAGCTGAGCGGGCTGCAGAGGGCACAGCGCTCTGCATGGATGGTGCAAGGCCTTGCCAACCACATCACAGTGCACAGCTGGAGCTCAGCTAGGTGCTGCTCTAGCCCTTGGAGCTCCAGCCCAGGGCTTGAAGCCTCTTTGGGCAGCATTAGAGCACATGTTATAGCAGGCTGGCCATGCAAGCTGCACACACTAATGTGCATAAGCAAAGCTAGGCTACAGGACACCTGGGGAAGTGGCAGAGCATGGCCAGTGTATATATGCACACCCATTTTTCCCTGCACACATGCACATGTACCAGCAGCCCCTGAATCATGCAGAGTGCCCCAAGCCTGAGGCAGATCTCCTCTCCTCTCCTCTCCTCTCCTCTCCTCTCCTCTCCCTCTCCTCTCCCTCTCCTCTCCCTCTCCTCTCCCTCTCCTCTCCCTCTCCTCTCCCTCTCCTCTCCCTCTCCTCTCCCTCTCCTCTCCCTCTCCTCTCCCTCTCCTCTCCCTCTCCTCTCCTCCTTTGTCTCTCTGCCTTTTATTGAGCGCAGGTTTTGTGAGCGGCCGGTGACAGACGGCCCCGGTGCTCGACAACCAGACAATCTGTCACCACCACCACTGACAGCTTTCACAAGGAGCCCCTTTCCTTTCATCCTTCCCAGTTCCCTTCGCCTCCGCTTGTCCCCCTTCCACACGTGCTCTCTGGCTTTGTTCCCCCTAAAAGCCAAATAGCGACAGAAGCTCCTGATCATAATATTGCTCTAATCGAGTCTGTCATAATCGGATCCAATCTAATTACGTTCAGATCCCTCTCTTCTCCTGACTCTCTCTATTGCCTGTCCATCTGTCCCTCTCTTCCCTTCCAGTCTTTGTGTCCATCCATCTGTTATCTGCAGGCCTTTCTCCCTTCCCATCATCTCCCTGGGCCCCTGCCCCATTCGCAGCGTGGCCGCCCCGGCCCTTTCCTCCAGCGGCTCCCTCTCCAATCCATCTCTCTTAAAGGCCTCTCCATCAATCCATTTAGCAGCAGCTCCCTGCCTCCTCTCGCCCATCTGCTTCTCCCTTTCTGCTGGCTGCGAGATGTAGAGATGCTGTTTTGTTTGTATGTCGATCTTGATTAGCCCCAGAAACCTCTCTGCTGGAGCTGTGCTGGCACTGGGGAGGGATCACCTGAGCAGCAGCGTGCTGGAGGTCCTAAGCAGCATCCTCCATCCTTGCAGCACCCTGCACTGCTCACAGTCTGGTTGTTCAAAAAGAGGATGGACAAGGCACAGAGATGAAAGGGCAAGGCCCCAGGAGCATGGGATGGGCTGGGAAGGAATGAGTTGGAGCCACTAAATGGGAGGTTTCCCAACACCTCCTCTCCAGCTACCTCCAGGGCCTTCCCATACCTTTCCCAGCAGCAGCGGGTGTCGGTCTGTCGCAGACAAGAGTGGCAGAAGAGATGGAGCCTGGGCACGATCCAGCCTGGCAATTCTTATGCCGCTATTTGTAGCATTCAGATCCTCATTTTAAAACACATGTCGGACTCGGATGCCCACTGGGTGCCAGCCAACCTCTGCTTTGCTGTGGTGGGTACCCTGAGCTGAGCCTTTGCTCCTTCATCTGGACTCATTGCTGCTGCTCACGGGTATGACACAAAGTTGTTGATGATCAGGGCAGTGGGAGTACTGGAGAACGACTGTAAGCGCTGTCTGGGACACAGTCTATTTTAACTGCTGATGAAACATAGAAAAATTATTTAAGACGACACCAATTTTTTTTTCCCTGTCTCCACTGCTTCCTTCTCTCAGAAGCCAAACAGCCCTGGCTTTGTTCTGGGTATTAATTAACTTTCCTGCCTCTTAATATTCTGGAGCCATAAAGTTCCCATGAGCTGGGATGCCGGGCGCTAAGAAAACACACATTTCCTCTCCTTTCTCCCTGTCTCATTGACTGTCACCCCCATATGTCTCCCCCCTCCAGGCACAAGGGCAGCTGCAAACCCTCCTCTCTGGGCTCAGCCCCAGCCCTCTGCCTCCTGGGAGGCAGCTGAGTTCAGAGGTCAGGAGCGTCAGTGGCATCTTCTTTTTGTACAGAAATCCCTGGTAGAGTTGCACTGGGGAGAGAGCAGAGGAAATTGATGCTTGCAAAAGATGTGTGTGCGTGGCAGGGGAGTGTCTCCATGAGATGCCTGGGGGCTCTCTGCTGCAGAGACAGCATGTGCCAGCTGCCCTCCTCAGCAAGGGGAGTCTGTGCTCCCAAAAACAGCTCGTCTGGGCTTTGATGTTGGATGTGGAGTGGGGGAAATTTCTTCAGAGCAGTGCCTGGATTACTGACCTACCTCAGAATCAGGGCAGAAGTGGGAGGTGGATGAAGAGTCTGTGGGGAGCTCAGTAAGGACAGAGCTTACTGAGCTGGACAAGGCATAGAGATGAAGTAGATTTCAGAGGCAGAGACCCCTGGGTTCCTGGCTCAGCACATCATAGCAAAATGACAGGCATTAGGTAGTGAGTGCATCACTGCTCTCCAAGCACATCAGGAAAGCTGGTTCCAGCACTAGTCTTCTCCAGGGCTGTCCTGCCACCACCAGGCTCACCTGAGCTGGGCACAGGAAGATGGGAAGAGGCACAGAGCTGCAGTTTTCACCTCCAAGAACAAACAGCACAAGGTGCAGACAGGCAGCTGCCCCTGGGAACTGCTGCTCCAGCCCTCACCGGCGTCAGCAGCATGTTTATTTTGAGGAGCAGTTCAGCAAGACTTGCAAGAAGTTGCATCACTTCTTTTTCCCTTGGCTGCAGAACTTGCCTCTCCCAGGCTCCATCCCTTGGGGGTGAAATTGCTCTGGACTGAACAGCAGCATTCTCCTTTTTCACCTATTTCTTTGATCAAGCACTGAGCGTAAGTGAGCTTGCAGACCCTTCTCCCCACTAAACCAGCAGAATAATCAACCTGCTGAATTCAATGCCTAAAAAACATCAAGGATACCAAGTGCTTAGACAGCACTCGAAGCTGCCCAGCATCTGTGTGCATCAGGAAGAACAGGTTAGACCAAGAATGATGTAAAACAACTTCAAAATGCAGTAGCACTGGAAGAAATTCAATACTTGTGCTTTGGAACAACAAGCCAAAGTCTGAGAGGCAGAAGAGAACATTTTCCCAGTACCTGAACTTAACTGTAAATCAGCAACTGCGTTGGAGGGAGCTTTTGAACCCTTCAATGACTCTGCAGGAGGGGTGGTAACCTTTGTCACTGCACGAAGTTTGCTAGGTCTCTGTCAAAGCCAGAAAACAACGAGTGATCCTGAATTGTTTCCCCACTGCACTATGTCCTCCTGGACCATCTATGGCACACGTGTGGTGCCTGCTGCAAACCTTCACACCAAGAGGCAGCATAGGGTACGCCGCTGTGAGTGGCAGCTTCAAAAGAAGAGCAGACATGAACAGCAAAGTTGTTTGCTTTCCATATGCTTTGCATAATTCCCCATGCAAACTTATCTAATTATCACAGAAAACAGGCTTTGAACACGGGAATTATCTTGCTTGCATCAGCCTACCTCAAGGAAGGCCATACTGCCAGCTTTGTGCTCTCACCCAGTGCAGCAGCACCATGAACGGGAGAAGAGATAAGGTCCCTGACTTCAGCTCTACCTTACTTTGCCAGCACCCATCCAAATGCATGCAATTGCACCTCAGAAACTCAGTAATTTTGTTTCTCCTGCAAAGATAAAAATAGAACTACGTTTACACCAATACTCAAAACGATTTTCCACATTTACGTGCTAAGAAAGCCCTTATTCCCCATTGCTTATTAGCATTAGGGATGCTCTAATTAATGCACATAATCTCAGGAGTGATGGAGAAAAGTGTATCAGGGGAGTTATCAACTTTAAGGTTGGCGCAGCTGAGGACAGCTGCTGCTTGCTATATGAGGACAGGAGGAGGAATGGAGATGTGCTCAGCCCCAGACCAAAGCAGCTACTGCATATTGGAAAGGAAAATAAACAGGGAGTCAATCTCGTTTCATTTTCAAACTAGGGATATGCACCCACTGCAGATAACTGTACTCAGAGTGAAGGCATGGGGAGGATGGCTTAAGAGTGAGCCTTTGCAGGGATAAGGCACAAACTCTGGGCTTAAACCAGTCAACAGCAGCTCCCCAAGGAGCAGCAATTTAGTCACCATACACAAAAGCAGCAAAGGCTTTCCCAGTCCCAGCGGAGGGGAACGAGCACTCCCAAATCCACTGTCAGCTCTTTGTTTGGAGATCAGTGGTGAGACTGAGCAACCGAATAGGTCACAGAGATTCCAGTTTCTCCTGGAATCTGGAGGGGGATGCAGGTGTTTCCATATAGAATGAGATTTCACTCTCCATAATGCGAAAAGCAGCTCCCATCAACAACACCTACTCCAATGAAACACCTCTGTATTTTAAGCACTGTTCACCTCACGGTCTTGAGAGCATCCCTCACCTCTGGGAAGCAGGGCAGGAGTCGGGCTCATGCCACCAAAGGGAATGGGCACCGTGAGGGGAAGGGCAGGGCACAGAAACCCAGACAGACTCACTCCTGTGGCTCATTTACTTCCCAACGAATCCAGCAATCCCCCTTTCTTCCCCACCCCCTTTCATCCTGCACTCAGGCCCAACTCCCAGAGGAGGGGAGGCTCAGATCTGAGCAGCACAGCCCGATCATCAAAAGCCAGCTGAGCAAAACTAATTTACTGACCATGGCAAAAGACAATGAGGAGGGCTGGAAGAACCGATGGCTTTCACCCTCTCTGCTCAGCAACACTGCTGGCACCAAGAGTTTGAAGGACACACAAATCCGTGGTGCAGGGTAAATTTTGGGCTGACAGTCGAGCGAAGACTTTTAGTGTTCTCCAGCACTGGCAGCACTATGGAAAATGTGTCTCTGTCACAGAGGCTGCCAACCTAGCCCCTTGCTTCTCCTGTCCTCTTGTCAGCCACTGATAGGAGGGCTGCTCGTTGCACTGTCCACAGGGAGACCTGTTGGCCATCCAAGGAGCGGTGTAGGCACAGACAACGGAGGCAGCTGTTTGTTTGCCTCGCCAGAGAGCAGCTCAGAACAAAAAGCTGGGAGTGGAAAATGGGGCTGGGAGTGGTGAAAGGGTTTATTTCTGTGAAAAGAAACAAGGAAAAAAAATCCAACCAGAAGCCCTAATGAAAATAAAAGCCCAAACTCAAGCACAGAATCTAGATTTGAAATTAATTTCCTACATAAAGAAAATATAACAAACTTGCCTTATGAGGGGAAAAATGTACTTTACAAAACTCTGTCAGAGCACAAGCTGTTTTCAGGTCTCCTATCTCACACAAAGCACGTTCCAGCACATAAACAGTCAATAATTTGGGGGAAACTAATGTTTTTCTGTCCAAATATTAGGAGCTAGAGGCTATGAAAACCCTTACTATAAAGAAAAGGTATCTCCATTAAAACTGAGATTTCAGTTTCTTCGGCACTGCTAGAAGAAATGAAAATAAATCAGGCACTGCAACATTCTGCCAAGTATCAGGAATAGTTTCCTGATAGCAAGATGCATTAGCAACTGGAAAAAGTCTCCCTCAGGGAAGCACTGAAAGAACAAGGTCTGAATTACTTTAAAACTCCAGAGTTTATGTCTAGTTGAGAAAAGACTTAAATACAATAAGCCTGCATAGCCCTCTAGGGAAGGGAAAATGATGCCTGCTCTAGTGCTAGTCAGGTCTGATTTCTGTGATTAATCCTCCCTACTGTTTTTTGAGCTCCTCACTTTGGACAACAGCACTATCACGTCTTTGAATCAACACTGCTGAAGAACAGGTGAATTTTTACGTAAAAGGAACAACCAGGAATAGCTGAGTGCCTGGTCAGTCATCACTGCTGGCCCTGAGACCCCAGTCCTGCTGTGAGCACACTCTTTATTTTCAACATGTTTAATATTCCAGTGCCTAAGAATCAACACAGATCGAGGCACCAACATATACAGCACTGCAACCAATGCATCTCCCTGCCTTGGAGAGCTATGTCTAAGCTGAAACAAATGCTGTTCCTTCCAGGACCAAAACGTTTTGGTTCTTCGGTCAGCAACTAAAGATAATGCAGCCAATGGATTAATTTGTAAGCCAAGATTTTTTTTTTAATTAAACAGAACTATTTATATATATATATATACAAAACCCAGAAAATATTGCACCATTTAAAAAAAAAAAAAGGATATTTTACATCTAATCATCTGTTAAACAACACGCTTGTCCTCCCTGCACTGTAGTATATACACAGATTCACAGCAACTGTTGGATGTTAACAGGCAACCCGTGCTATTGGATGCCATGGAAATGCACTGGTCCACACATCACAGAGAAAATTCCCCTCCCACCATCACCCTCACGTAGGGAACAACACACGTCCATCGCTTTGTCACCTCGGTGGCCTTCAGGAACAATCCTCTCAAGTTGCTCAGAACAAGGACAAATTAAAAACAGAAGGCTTTGGGAACTCCTCGGTCACAATTTCTTTTGGGCTTGATCGGCACGGTTTTCTGGTAAAGTCTCTTACATTTCAGGGCTCAGACCCTAGAACTTGAGTGTGGAGGCTCTGGAGAGAACCATTTCCATCCCTATCCAGAGAGAGGGGCATTCCAGTGTAGTTTTATCTTTGACATTTGTAATCCAAGGACTACAACTTCTCAAGCCCTGAGAGCATCTTCAGTAAGCCACAACCCCAGGGTCCCGAGGGATGCTAAAAAGTACATCTGCTTTGGCGTTGATAAAATGTGTGGCGATGAGAGAGAAGACCAGAATGGCAATGCCCACAACCAAAGTGATTATCTAGAAAGGGATGAGAGATACTTAGCAATGTTGCAACAAAGACAGACCAGAATCTCACAGAAGTTGTATTGAAACGGATTATGTGTCAGAAAGCCACAGAGATCACTCACTACAGAGGCAAAATGCAAACTCACCTCTAGCTCCTTGCTAGCTACCAGAAATATTCGGGCCCGGATCTCCTTCCATCGACTCTCTGTCCACGTGGAATACTCTGTAGATCCCCATTCCCTCAGCTCAAAGGCAGGAGAGAGTGCTTTGCTTAGGCGAACAGTTGACCGAACGCAGTAGGGGACTCGTGATGTTGAATTATGGTCCAGGGAACCTTGCACCCAGGCATAGTCATACATCTGCAATGAAAACAAGACATTAAGAAACAGCAAGGCACTAGCAAATAACCAGACTGTCTCCTGGTGAGAAGGAGAGGGCTTTTTCTGACTGTTCTCATTGTCAGGGGACCCATTCATTTACTCCTCCTCTGCCCTTCAGTGTTCATGTTTTCTTGTTGGAGGATTTGATCTACTTCTCCCAAGTGTGATTATAGACAGTACAAAGCATTCCTAACTAGCTTTCCTCAACAGCAAAAAACCAAACAGCAGATCTGTCCTTGCCACTCTGATGACACTTACTTCTTTCTCAGCATTAGGTGTTTTTTCAGGGTTCAAGCACTCTTCCTTGGTGAGGTTAACAACAGTGCCCGTGAGGTTGGCCAGAACATATTGCACAAGGTAGGTGGTGTTCACAGGGCTGGAAACAGCAACGTAGTGCTGGGGAACATCATCACCTGGAACAGTCAGAGAATCGGAATTGATGGGGAAAATGCCAGAAGCAGTGTTACTGTGAAGCTTAAGAAAGTTGCCAGGTAACATATGGGGTCAAACACATCCCTGTGTTCTTCCCTATGTTGCTTACCCAGAATCCCTTTTAGGTCTGGTTTAATGATGGACTGAAACCAGGAATTGTTCATTTTAATCAGAAACCCATAGAGCATTTGAGTGACCTGGAAAGAGACGTAAATTGGTTCATACAAAGAAGAAAGAACATTGCATCTTAATGGCTACATCTCTCAAGATTATTTGGCACAGAAAACATTTTCCACTACAGGGACCAAGAGCATAGCAAAGGAGATATTATATGTCACAACTGCACATTATGTGAAAGCTGAGTTTCATTCCAGATCCACTGATTCCTTAGTTGATCCCTGAGGCACACACTGCCATCTCACCTCAGGTTACATTTCTTTGCCCTAAGACTGAGAGGGAACGAACTAGAGAAGGGTGAAAGTTTTTTCATTCAGCTGTGATGGAGAAAGGGGGAGAGGCAAAGCCCTCATGGAGACAGACAGGACAGCATGCTGTGTAAACAGATATAAACAGAGACAGAAGGGAAGTACGTGAGGGCTCATCGTAGATGCCAGGGACTCAATTCCATCTGCTCGTACCGTTTTTGGATCTGCCTGAATAGCAGAGGTGTCGTTGGCTCCCCCTGCAAGCCGGTAGAGAGCACGGGCGACCACTGTGGCAACTTCTGCCAGAGACTGCAAAAGAAGAGTACTCTGTGTTAATCAAGATAGACAGACCCAGCAAAACAATTAAGAGCAAGCCAGAACCTACACATCCATCAGCATGCTTATGCTGCACTAGTGTTTGAGTGCCTATTGCTTCTGTAAACGTACAAAGCATTACCACCTTCTTTCTGCCTTTTTTGGAAGCAGCTTTCCCCCTCTCTCCACGATCCCAATTGCAATCTGCCCCTACTGAAAGCCCCATCCAGATAAAGCAGCTAAAGAAACTGTAAAATTGGAACCTTGGCTGTGTCTGTGACATACTCCAGGGTCTCCTCGGGGCTCAGCCCCTTGGGGTATTGCATCTGGATGTTCTCTGGAGTGTCGTACATGCTCTGGTAGTATCTGAAAAGAAGAAAGCAAACAGAGGTTGGGGAGGGGCAGAAGGAAACCACAGGGCATGGAATTCAATTCAGAGTGTGTTTAAAGCAAACAGTGGGAGCAGTCTCCTGGGAACGGAGAGACAGCTCTGCCAAAGCACTGCCCTGCCACACGCTCCTTAAACCATTTAATGAGGCTTTATAATTAACTTGGCCCTTCCACAGCTTCTCCCATCTGAGGATCTCCAAGCAATTTACAAGCTGTGATTAGCTTTCAGGTGGGCGACAGCCCCGTCTATTAAATGGATAGAGAAACTGAGGCAAGGACAACCCATGCAGAAGGTCTCATGGGAAGAGAGCTTTCAATGCAAGTCATGCTAGCGGATTTTATTAATGCCTTATTTTGAAGGCAGTGAGGAATTCCAAGCGAACTCTAGCGGAGATTTACAACAAAGTGTCTGCAAACACACACAGCTAAACCAGGAATTGCATGGTCTATGCACCTGACATTCCCAGACAACCTGGGACTGATTTCCTCCACCTAAAGATGGTCACAGACCAGGGAAGTGTGCCGTCCTTCAACTCAGCTCCTCCTGCACTTTCAAAGCAGTACACATTTAGAGCTAAAAGGGAAGAAAGGGAAGCTACTTCCCTTTGATCAAGCCAGAGATTCTCAGTTAACAGAGACGGATAGAAAATGAAGGCAAGGAAGCAATTTGAAGAGTTTGGATGAAGGGGAGGAGGCAAGAAGAGAAAAAGTGAAGAGGGGACGGCTGTCCTCTACCCCACATCCCCATTTCCAAAGTTGAAGGGAAGCAGTTCCCCAAGGAGCACACAGTATTAGGGTCATGTGAGGTGAATGAAAGTGCCCTTTCTAATGCCTGGGGCTTTCTGCCATCACAAATAGAAAGCTATATGAAAAAAAAAAAAAAAAAAAAAAGGCAGCTAGCTTCTGGAAGAACAGATGAGGCTTAGGCACGCTCAGTTGCCATTTGCTCACCTCTGGCTCCCAGCCAGCTGTGGGGAACATTTTCCGTACAAAACTGGATTTCTTTCGGTTGTCAGAATAATTACGTTGCGCTTGTTCAATTACATGGCACACGTTTGCTCCTCCACTCCCCCCCGGCCTGCCGCTCCACATGTGCTGGGCAGCACAGCCCTGGCAGAGGACTTGCAGGAGCTGGGGCTGCCCTCTGCTGGCCCCACTGCCTCCGGCCACGGGCCAGCCCAGAGTAGTACCTGTTCTGGAAGGAAGCCTGGTGGTCAGTCAGGACCACCCCAGGAATGTGTCGGGCACGAAGGAAGCGCTGGAATGAAGATGGGGGAAGAGGCTGAGAGAATCCAACTTCCTGCAAAGTTACATTTGCTCCTACACTGCTGTTACTCAGAATATCGAGCAGGTTTTGAATCTGAAAAGGAGGAAACAGCGTTGGTCCACTCTTTTTGTTTTGAATGTGCAGTTTTTCTTGGAAGTTTAACATCCTGAAGATTTGTAAAGTGCTACAAATCTCCCAGCATTTTGGTTAGGTGAATGACTACAGACTGCTTTCACTCACCTGTGGCTCAACAGTTTCATTCAACCGAGAGACGGGGTCTGTATGCATCCACAAAACGGAGCCATTCCGTAGAGCCACCTGCAAGAAAAGAAACAAGAAAGAAAAACACCTTCATCACATACTAGGGCATGATTAAATCTTGTAGAATGGGGAAGTCCAGATCAGAATGAAAAACAAACAATAAAAGCAGTGAAAAAGGACGGCTGAGGAAACTACATCTAAACGATCACAGAGAAGTAAAGAATAAAAATATCCCCCAGCTTATCACTCACCTGATTCAGCTCCACAAATGAATGGATGTTCTCCAAACGGAGAGGAAATTTGTCCTTTTCCATATCATACACCATCCGTGAACTACCAATATAATCAAAAGTCTCCTGCAACGAGGCAATAAGAAAAAATCCACACGTGACTTGCATACAGATAGCTGCTCAGCACAATTAACAGCACCGTTTGAGAAGCAGAAGTGGAATAAAACCAAAAGTTCAAGGGCTAAGTGCTGCACCAAGTATTTATGAAGGTTTGTGTGGCCTGGCTGACACCAGAATACCAAAGGAAATATTATGTTGTAGGCAGAGATGCAGCAAAGGACAAAAATGAAGGTGAACAGCAAAAAAAACAGGAGATAGCAAGAAAGGCACAAAGTCAGACTTCTGTGAGTATTGATAACTCACAAAGGTATTGCAAGTGAGTAACAGTAGAGAGGCAATACTACACCCTCTACTTTGGTGTACAACCCCTTTGTTTCTGGGAGAGTAGAATAGGAGGTCAGGGAAAAGGGCAAATCTTTCATTCCAGTAATTAAATACATGAAGCACTCCTGGAAGGAGGAATATCAGAAGGAAGGCAAGATGACATCAACAGCTTTGTCAGGGGAACTGCAAGAAGCTGAGCACTTCCTGGAATGAATCAGTGCCCCAAAGAAGAGAATCCCCATGACAGAAAAGGACAGTGAAGTCAGCCAGCCACCAGACTTTCCCCTTGACTGTTATACAGCCAAGTCTTATCACTCCACTTACATTCTGGGAGCACGACAGAGTGTGTTTGCTCCACAGTGCTGTATGCTCACCTCCCTCAGGGAAATTCTGACTAGGGATGTATGTGCTGCGGAGGGTGAATGAAGGGAATCGCATGGCTGCAGCATGGGGCTGTGGGAGCCAGTTTTACAGAGCTGCACAAAAGCCATCATGTAGATGCCTTCAGGGGAACATCAGCTGTTGGCCATCAGTCCCTCCTCCACAAGCTTGTTCTGTTTTTTTCACAGCTGCCAACTCCAGTGCTGGGCTCTCAGAAATGAATTACATTTTGACGCTGTCAACACATATATTTTTAATCTATTTTTTTTTTCTTTCTGGGCTTAATTTCAGAATTTAAAGCCTAGCCATTGCTGTTCACCCTGAATGTGGGTGGGACAGAAAACAAGACATACAGAGAAGCACACTGGGAAGAGACAGGAGGGAAAGTAAAGTTTGACTTATTCATTCAGAATGAACTGTGGGACAGAATATGCACTGCCCCACTGGAAGCTCCATCTGTTGTTGTCATCCCAGTGAAATTAAGATCCTATTCTCACTAGGGGAGTAGAGAGAACCATGGTGTGGGGATGCAGATAAATTACTTTGCACAAAGAATAGGAAAGAGTTCTTTTGCAAGCAGCCAGAGGCTGATTTGCTATTCTGAAACAAGCCAAATGGTGGAGCGATGCTGCTGCTCTTACCCCTTGGAAGAAGGTGAACATTATATTCCTCTGCAGCAAATGAATATCTGATGCCTTATGAAGGGCTTCAGCAGCAGCCAAGTGGGTCACAAAAGAGGAGACAGCACTCTCTGCCCCAGGTGCAATGTTCCAGAAGAAGGAATGGCTGTCAATCTGTAAGCACGAATAGCAGGCATGAGAAATGTGCTAAGAGGAATACTGTACTGGGAAAGCAAATCTGCCACCTGATTTTAATCCCACTCATCCCGCTGATAAGGAAAAAAAAAAATCACAGCATCCTGCTTAATGAAACTTCAAATACCAATTGCAATAGTCAATCAAATCCAAAGGAAGGGCCGGAGAACAGGGAGAAATGGAAACAAGTAAGAGAAGTATATTCTAATAAAACCCTACACTCACATCTTCCCACAATCCTTCCAGTCCACCTTCTGCAAAGCAAGATTAAGAGATACTTACTCGTGTAGCGACCATAATAAATTCCTTCTTAGGATCAACTTTTTCAGATGAATTAATAGGGTGCAAGGTGCTCCATACATTGTAATCAAGAAGAGGATCGCATACAGTCTCTAAGAAGCAGAAACAACATTACTTGAAGGTTGACATTATAGCAGAAACAACCGAAAAACAATCCTGCTTCTCAGCTGTAGCTCACCAGTGATCCTGTATCTGCCCAGCTGGGAAAAAGTCACCAACAGAACATTCACGAGGACAAGGATTTCAACTCATGTATGCAGGGCCTAATCCAGCAGTAACCTCAGAGCCATTTCTGATGATCAGTGTAGCAGGTATTTAGGTGTCTTGCTCAGTCAGCATCTTTTCCACATATTTTCCAAACCAATGGCAATCACACTCCAAAATTCGTTACCACTTGAATTGTTCATTTTGGAGAATGCTCAGTTGGCAAGCATTTGTCTTCAGGGAAACTTTAAAACTTCTTTCTTTTGCCCAATTATATTTCACTGGGATTTCTACCACCAGCCTTATCGTAACAAGGAGAGAAATCTGCTCACCTGGATTAATGCTGAAGGTGTTTTGGATGGAGTTGCGTCTCATGCAGGTAACAGTGCTGGTGACAGCATGCATGTGGGAAAAAAGCTGCATGGCACACAGAGGGTATTCAGGGCCAGCTCCATCAGTAGGGACGTTATGGTCTTGGTAACACTGGACAGAAATCAACATCACCATGAAACTTAGCTTGTCTGTAATAGTATGATGTACCAGCTATAAAACTGGACCATCTAGATGTCAACATCTATGCTGAGTTAGCTTCAAACTTCTGCCCCCTTTCTTGATCTGTGTGGCAGCTCCCCTCTCTTACTGTCTGGGAAAGTCAAGTACCTGCTTAATAACTTGAGTCTCATTGGCATCTTCAAGTAGAAAAATGGGGAAGTCAAAATCCTCATATGAAAGCCCACTCCCCACAGGATTCCACACAGTCCTATTGCAGTGTGCATACTGAGGGCCATAGTCCTTGGAATAGACACCTGGAAACAGAAAGAAATGGGCAAATCCAAGCCTGTGGAGAGAATAACAAACTACAGCAAAGGTAGGGCCTGCTGAGAAAACTGCAACAAATACAGAATGAGCTCCATTATGGGCTAGGGAGCCAGCTGACAAAGCTTAGAGATGGAGCTGGTCACTGCATGAGGCAGAGTGGCAGAGTCTGAGCACTGTGCCTCGCAGGGAGAATACGAAACATGCATGCTCAAAGCCATCCCATGCCAGGAGGCTGGCAGGAGCACTCAGTGAGCATTTATCACATGCTGAGAGAGCTGCGGAGGCACACAGAGAAACATTATACTCCAAAAGGAGGAACATACAAAACAGCATTTTCTGAGCTCATCATGTGCTGGAAATACCCCTAAGGCATCCGTAACGTGCCAATCATTTTAACACCTAGCTACTGAGCAAGCAGCATGAAGGCAAAGAGACAATATATGCCAACACAAACTCATCTCAGAGTTTGCACATCATCCTTCACAGCTCAGCAGAAGAAAGTTTTGTGCAAACTACAGAAGATAGCTTCTCTCCACACAGCACAAGACAGTAAATTAGCTGCATGAAAAAACAAACAAACACAGACAAGTGAAAACCTATCTGAAACCACATGAGGAATCATGTGTTCCATCCACTCAATGGAAAAAGAAGCTTTAATGACCAGGTGTGGAAAAAGAATGCATTTTAAAAGTGAAAGAAAAAGAAACTGCACCAAATCTTGGTCAGACTGAATAATGACTCAATGTTGGTTTAGAAAGCTTCTCAGTCTTCCCCCAAACATCAGTCCAGCCCTCACTAAGAACTGATGAGATTCCAGTTCAGACCAGTTACTTGAAAAGGACATATCAAGCATGTCATCTTAGATAGATAGAATTTTGACATGAAAACGAAGTCGCAATTTCACATGTCCTTTTGCCTCTTACAATGTAATGGCATTACTTTTCCTCCCATCAATAAGAAAGACTTAACATTTCCTTACCAAACCCATCATTGGGGCACTTCAAACCAGGAGAGAATCCCTGGGGAGGGCTAGGTTTGGCAATAGACACTGCAAGGCCTGACACTCGTGAGGTTCCCTTCAGCTGCTGCATTACCTTCCTGGAACAGAGAAAATATAGGTGACATCTTGAATTCATTAATAAAAAGTTACAGTCCAAGACATACCATTGCTAATACACAATACAGTCAAGCACATGGGGATGCTTTTGATCAAAATAACCATCATATTCCTTTCTCCTAACTTTACTCTCCTTTCTCCTTGTCTGAGAACTGTGCAAGATGGCAACAAACAGAAAATTTCAATCACTTTCCTGCTTTACCCAGGAGACATGACAAGTACTAATTGCATAATGAACTTCAGGAAAAGCCACAGCGATGAATGCAGCACAGAGCTCTTCTGACAACCAAACCATACACTTAAGAAGACAGATACCCAGGCAGTAAAAGACAGTAAAAACGTGTGCCACCCTCATTTCAGTGCAGAGGTGATTCTGACATCTCTCACTTGAAAAATGACATTTTTCATCATAAAATTACAGGTCCACACCGTAATTTTGCTGGGCTCCTGTCACCTAGGGAAGATAAAAACTGATGACAACTGACCTGTTGAAGAGGTTTCCATCTAGTAAGATCATGTAGGGTGGGTGAGGGCCATCAGCAAGCACCCAGTTCAGGTCCTCTTCCTTCTCAACCACATGTATCACCCCTGTGTCTCCACTGATGGAGGCTGTGGAAAGAGAAAGTACCCTTCATGTTTCACTGTGTTCTACTCCCTTCACACCCTCAACAATTCCAAAATAATAGGGCAGCATGGATCAAAGAGCTTTAAGGAAGAACAGCTGATAGGAGATGAAAGATGGAGTAAGCAATCTGGTGAATTGGCATCGTTTCACTGACACAGGACAGAAAAAGGAACAGCAGCTCTTAGAGAGGGAAAATAATGAAGCAAACAGTGCAGAGTAAAAAGTAACAGAAAGAAGCATCCCAGTTTTAAAAGCATGCTTTGTTTGAGAACTGACTTTAGCTAACTAAGCACTGCATGTCTCCTGTGACTGGAGGCAATAAGGCATAACACAGCAGGAAACTGAGGCCTTAAGATAGAAAAGCACACGAGGAAGAAAAGCACGAGGGGAAGACAGGACCTGCCTGCCTCGAGGACATAGTCATAGCAGCTGACCATCATGGAGGGCTAAAGACTGCAAATTCAACTGAGAGCTCAAAGAGAGCTCAGCAGGAAGTGCACAGGGAGAAATAAGGGCAAAAAGTCATGGCTGCAAAAGGTGTGAGCAACTGAGTAGGTCTGCGTGCTTGTCATTTCATCCCATACCAAAGAAAGCAGAGGGCAGACAAAGCACTTTTATAGGACTCTACTGATACAAACGAGCCCCACAGTTAATAATGGCTATCATTGAACACTGCTCATCACTGGGAAGGCAAAACCCCATGCCCATGTCTGCACTAACACCAGACTCACGTCAGAGGGCAGAAGTCAGGGAACCATACACCTTAAGATACCTGTCAGACTAAGTGCAGCTGTGTTGCCCTGTAGTGGCAGCTGACAACCTCTGCTGCAGGGAGTGGCTCAATCAGGAAGCAAAATTCAATTACGAATTAGCAAAACACTGACTCAGAGGAAGCCATTTCTACACATAGTAACTTCAGCAAGGAGTACTATGTGAACTGGGTTTTTTATCTTTCTTCTCAGTCCTACCAGCTTAGCAGCCCTGTTTCTACACCATAATATAATGAAAAACATACAAGCAGGGCACAAGCAACTTAGCCAAATCCTCCAGTCCCTTTAGATGTCTCTTTCTTTTACTCTCTGTCCCCTTTCTCTCCTGATTTGCTAACACCTAATGCATCCTGCATCAGGCTCACAACTTTGTCCTGTACCCCAGGATGCTGGTTGGGCACAGATAGCAGAATCTGCAGCCACAGTGCTGTGCTGTGGCTTAGCTTTGTCCTGTGCAAACAGTGACTGCGTACACTGAGAACGTTGCTCCTTGCCAGCCAAGGCATGGACTTTTCAAGGACGCAGATTCTCTTAAGGTCTGCTCCTCAATTTAGCAGAAACACATCAGCATGACTGGAATGGGGTTGGAAAAGTCGGCAGAAGCTGATGAGCACGTGGGCAACGCTGATCCAGGCAGGACAGCGGTATTATAACCCATCTGCTTGGACGCAGTCACACCGAGGAGCACCTCCAGCCTCCACAGCTGTACTCACACTGGCAGCCGATCTGGTGCGTGGCATTCAGAAGACGAACACACGGCGCCGTTTTGTTCAGGGGGATGTAGATCTTCCTCTCAACCGAATTCCCCTCGCACGAGCCTGAGGAGAGGACACAGGTCCACCTCAGGGAGGACAAACCGGGAGCTCCCACACCTCAAAGCCCGGGGACAAAGCTGAACCCCTCCCCACACGCGGGGGAGAACAGAAAAGGCCTCCAGTGCCCCACCTCACAAAAGACCTCCACCTCAGAGAGGACTCGGCCCCAGAACGGGTAGGCCCAGCCCAGGCCGGCCCTGTCCCTCTCCCAGCCAGCCTCACCCGCCACCAGCACGGCGAGAAGCAGCGCCGGCAGCGGCCAGCACCAAGCCGGCAGCGAGGCACGGCAGCTCCCTACACCAGCGCTCATTCCCCGCCCGCTCCCAGCTCTCTCCACCGCCGCCATCTTCCAGCCCCGTTCCTCCAGCGCCACCGCGCATGCGCAGAGCCGGAAGCCGCCCTGCGTCCGCGGGAGGGTAGCCGGAAGCGGAAGTAGGGAGAGGGTATTTCCGTGTCGCCGACGTGGAGGGTCGGGGCGGCGGTTGTGGGTGAAGGCGCGATGCTGACTAAATTTGAGACCAAGTCGGCTCGGGTGAAGGGTAACGGTGGGGCTGAGCCGGGCCGTTTGGTGGGGAAAGATCTGGGGGAGTCTCTCCATCGTCTCTGTCCGTGTCTCGACAGGGCTTAGCTTCCACCCCAAGCGGCCGTGGATCCTCACCAGCCTGCATAATGGCGTCATCCAGCTGTGGGATTACCGCATGTGCACCCTCATCGACAAGTTCGACGAGCACGACGGTCAGTGGTGGGGAGCCTGCTGTACCCTGTAGGCGGGCCTGAGCCTGTCCTGGGCTTTGGCACCGGCCTGGCCCTCAGGCATGAGGAGCTATGTGACATACCTCGCGTTTTATTGCAGCCTGTTTGCTGCTTTCGTGCGTGTGAAGTGGGGCAGTCGTTTTGTGTCAGGAGTAAACCTGTCGTCATGCAAGCAAAGGGTCAGGGTGCTTTGCAGTGCCAGGAGTGAACTTGTCATCATGCGAGCAAAGGGTCACGGTGCCTTGCAGTGCATTTCTGCAGGTGTGCTGGTAAAAGGGAATGGGTTTAGGAGAGGGATGTCAGACTTAAACATGGGTTTTTGTTGCTTCAAGTCTTTTATCAAAGGAAGTGATGGGGAGTGCAAACTGCACGCTTTCAGCAATGTGGGGGTCTGTTCCAGCTGTCATTTGACCTGTCCAATCTGTTCTTCCTTCGTTTAGGACCTGTTCGAGGTATTGATTTCCACAAGCAGCAGCCTCTGTTTGTTTCTGGAGGCGACGACTATAAAATAAAGGTAACGTTTTACTGTTTTTGCAGTTTTTATTTTAAAGAACACCACCCAAGGGAGGGGATTTCTATTCCCTCTGTTTCAGAAGGATTAGTAATAATCACAGCTAGTTGAAGTCTGTTTGTGACTTGCATTAGAAACATTTTAAAAGGGAAGAGAGATCCTTGTAGGTAAACTAGCACACCAAAATTTTCAGCTTATTTTAAGTGCAAAAAGGAAAAAAAAAAAATCAGTAGGCCACAGCACATACCCTCATTGCTCTGCTTTTGTGTTACACAGGTCTGGAATTACAAACTACGCCGCTGTCTGTTCACTCTGCTCGGACACTTGGACTATATCCGCACCACCTTCTTCCACCATGTAAGCAGCTTCAGTACTGAAGTACACACCCTAGTGTGTGCGTGTGCCTGTGACCTTCCTTTGTGGAAGGAAATCTGTATTTTGGTGCCTCAGATGGGAATCTTTGTTGAGAAAGTTGTGCTGGAGCTGGTGTAAGTGTGCTGCAGATACGGTGGTGTTCTCTACTGGTGTAAGAGGCATAAACTCTCTCTTCTTTAAGTAAAATAAAACAAAAAAGGGTCAATTCTTGGTGGCAATTGAAAAATATTCTATGGGGAGGGACTGTGTAGGATGTGCATTCATTTCACGTGTGAAATACTATGTCTTTTTAGGAATATCCGTGGATCTTGAGTGCTTCTGATGATCAGACCATTCGGGTTTGGAACTGGCAGTCAAGAACTTGTGTCTGGTAATATCAATAGAGGCTTTAAAAAGTAACTGCAGCATTTGGGGGCAGGCTATTTTAATTAGCTGCTTTCAAGCAGAAGGTGTTATTCATGTTTCAAGCTGTGCACAGTTGAAGGTATAGAACTGAGAAGAAGAGCTGATCAGCTATAAATGCTCTGTCAGTTGTGGTTTTTACTTGTTTATTTGATGGCACCAAACATGGATGTATTCGGTGTTCAGTCATGCTAATTCTTGAAGAATGGCATTTCTGTTCCAGGTGTCACCAATCGTATTTTTCATTGTCCCTCTTAAAATCTAGGTTATTGCCGTTGTTGGTAGAAATTGGAATGCATGTTGGTATATCCTATGTTTAAATGATGTTTTCTGTCCTTTTGTTGTAGTGTGCTGACAGGACACAACCACTATGTGATGTGTGCCCAGTTTCACCCTTCTGAGGACCTGGTAGTGTCAGCCAGCTTGGATCAGACTGTACGCGTTTGGGATATTTCTGGTGAGCTGCCCAGGTCAAAGGGGTGTCCTGTGGCAAAGCCCACTTCAGAACTGCAATTGCTGAAAGCCAAACAAGGCAGATTCAGATCTCAGAGCGGAAGGAATAACCTGCTGGCTGAAGGAACCTCAGGCAGAAAATTACAATAAGTCTCTGTTGATGGAAACTGAGGGAGACAGGTCCCCATCAAGTTGTAGGATGTTGTAGAGGAACTGTTAGGTCAGGGCTTGAACTGGTGATTGAGCATCTGGAGAAGGGATGTGACTCCCCACCTGACCAGAAGGGGTGGACCCAGGGTGGAGGCTCCTTGGGCTCATATAAGGGCCAGCCACTGAAATGAGAGCATCTCTTGACCCTGGGCTGCTTCCTGAGGAGGTGTGTGGTATGGCCAGAGAGCCCCTTCACTAGTTGAGCGAGTTCAGTTCTTCCTTCTGTGTGTGACTATTGGCTTATTTGCCTTCTGCAGCCAAGAACTTGACAGAATTTTGTTTCTTTGTGAGTAGAATAGACGTTGACTCAAAGTAACTGTTGGGAGGTCATCTAGTCCAACTTCTTGCTTGAAGTAAGGCTTTTGCATCAGTAGGTGGCTGAGCTGAAGCTTTGTGCAACCAAAACTCTTAAGAATCTGATTTTATAGCCAACACAGATGACAAATACTGCTGTCAGCTGATCAACTTTGATGTTCCAAATTTATAGGACAAATGTTAGAAATTTCTGGGTCACCTCTAGCCCCTTGAAAAAACTCTTGGAGGCAGCAGTAAGTCATTTGTTCTGAGGTAAAGACAAAAAAAGGTCTCTCTGTTTGCTGCACAATGAACAAGAGCCTTTTCTGGTAACCTAGTTGTGGCTGGTGGCGGGAAGCTGAATCTTCAGTGTCCAGTCTGCTTGTCTTCTATGAAATGAAGTTTTACCTGGAGATCAGAGCAAGAGCCACAAGTCAAAACTCCAGAGTATTTTGCTGTTACCTTAGCTGTTCTTTGGGTTATACCTAGACCACAAGATCTCACTTAAAAATAAGATCCATGGGTGAAAAGCTAGATAGTCATGCCGAAAGTATTATGTGGAAGTAGAACTGGTGGAAGGCAGGCAGGGACAGTGTTGGTGGTGTGCCAGTGGGAATTATGTTAGAGACAGACTGTGGCCCTTCATCTGACCTGCCGCTCTCGCCATTGCAGTTTTGGTTGGGCACGCTGCATTATTTGTAGTACACGCTCAGACATGGCCAGCTGTGTCAACAGTAGGGACTGGGGACAGGATATCCTGGTTATTTAAAACCTGTCACCCTCTCTGTACTGCCAGCATGGAGAATTTAACAGCTATCCTGCTAGTAAGCTTTGCTGCTGCATTCTCCCACACTCTCTCTCAGTAGAATTCCAGCTGCCAAATTGGTTTGGAGATGGTACAGGGCCTTTTTTTTTTTTCCTCAGCTGATATATGATGAGAGGTTTTAGAGACATGCTGAATTATTGACTCAGCTGTTACTCCAGTCAGACACACCACTGCAAGAATATTAGTGTGTGTGGGGGGGAAAAAACAGGGATAGATGAGAAGCAGATTGAAAATCCAACTTGTTTTTTCCCCACAAAAGAAGTTTCCTTTTCTTCGAAATGACTTCTTGGCAGGGTTTTGTTCTGGCTGTAGCATTCCACTGGAAAGGTTATTTCAGCTTTTTGCCTGATTTTTTTTTTTTCTTTTGTAATGCATATAATCTAGCCATTAAGAACTCCAGAATGCTGCTGGACCTTGCTGTGTCTGCTGATTATCAGTGGATTTAGTGCTCCTTGGTTTGAAACCTGATAAAGGATCTTCAATGTAGAACAAATATGCTGGAGGTTGAAGTCTATTTTCTGCTGATTTCCTGAGAGAGTCTGTGTGAATGCAGTGAGAATAGGCTTGTTTATATATAAAAATGCATGAATATTTGTGTTGTATAATTCACCAGTGCTGTGGAATGAAGTTCTTGCTTGTATGACTGGTACTAACCAACAAAAACTACAAAATAATCTTCTGGTTTTTCTGTCTCTTTTTAAGTATTAACCAGCAAGGAGATTGTTAGTGGTCTTATCAGAGTGTTTTTGTGTGTGCTGCAACGCTGTTCACTGATTCCTGTTTAACCTTCATCTTGGTTGGCAAATACTGAGATGTGCTGCTTGGCAAGAAGATTTTCACTGAATGAAGGAGCAGCCAAAATGCACCTAAGCCCAGCAATGAAAGAGTCAGCAGCCAGCAGTCCTCTTTATTTCAAATCTTTGTAGGCTTCTGACCTTTAAGTATGAGACATGAATTGTGAGCAAGAGAATGGAGCATAAGGATCTTCTAAAGGACTGATGTCTAATATGTTGTCATGTGTTCCAGAAAATGAATTGGAAGAGTGTTCTGATGTTTTGCTGTTTTCTTTCATTCTCACCTAACTTGCCACTTGTAATTCTCAGTCAATATGTTGCCCCTTTTCTCTTATTTTAACAACGTTCTTCCAAGTACTCGTGTGCATGTTCAGCTGAGATTCCTCTTGAGTTCTTCTGAACAATGGCTGTCCTCAGAATGCATAAGATCTGCCTTCCTGCTACAACGCCCTTTTCTGTCCCTGCTCCCTCCTCAGAGCAACACAGGAGGCTGCAGTGTTCTGTGAGTGCCCTGCCTTTCCTTAGATTTGTGCAGTCACACCAGAAATTTTCCACTTGTGTTCCAGTCCTGTTTCACTGGCTTGTGAAAGGCTCAAGTATTTTCTCTTGTGAAAGCCCTGCATTTCTTTACTTGCCTTCCCTGAATTATGTATGTTTTACTCCTCCTTTCTAGGGCAGTTTGTGTCAGCTTTGAAGGAGTTTTCACTCAGCTGTTCAAGTTATCATTGTTATTTGGATCATCTGTGTGTGCCCCTCACCCACTGTGCTGAGCACAGACACTGCTTTACCTGGTGACTTCATCAGTGTAATACTGCATAGGGGTTGTGTTGAGCTCTTGAGCTGCTAATCCACGAGGAGTATGGGAATCAGATTGTAGACTGCGAAATTGCTAAGTGCTTTTGTTTTTAAAAATTTATTTTCTAAGTTTTGTGTTTTACATGCGGTCTTTTCCCTTGTGGTGTCAGCTCAGAGGCTGTTTTCAATTCTTGCTTTCCCTGCTGTGTTACACAGGGTTTCCAGGAAGGATTGCTTGATGTAGGTCTGATTTAACTCTGAAAATTTTTTTCAGAATCAGGGAGAAGGCTTTATTTCTCATGGTTTTAGCTCCTGAGAATTATCTTGTGTCCAGGCAGACTGTCCAAGTGCATTATCATGAGGTCATCCATGGGGCATAGATGAAATTCTCCTGAAAGCTGCGTGCTTAGGTTAGTGAAGGAGTGAGAGGAACAGAAGTTGGAATCCTTTGAGATGCTGCAGCCTTTGTCCTGGTGAGCTGAGGCAGTACATGCTGTCCTGCATTGCAGATTTCTCTTTTAGCGTGCCTCATCTGAGCTTGTGCTTTTTGGAGGAGGTATAAAGGTGTCCTGGATATTTCTCACTCTCCTTGAAGGTCTCACTTTCTACCTGAAGCTGTGTCTAAAGGGCACAGGAGAGCACTCAACTTGTTGCAGCCTTAGAAACATTGTCTTGATACAATTTTTTTGCTTCCTCCACCCCTGCTTCTCTTTCCTGTGTGTCCTACAAGGCTTAAGGAAGAAGAACCTGTCTCCTGGAGCTGTGGAGTCGGATGTCAGGGGAATAACCGGGGTGGATTTGTTTGGGACGACAGATGCAGTTGTGAAGCATGTTCTTGAGGTACAGTGTGTGTGTGTACTGTGCAATCTCTTCAAATTTGTTTCATAAAATCCATCATATGACGCATCCTCTAAGAGGCCAGAAAATAGCAGGAGAAAAAAGATTTAAAGTACTGAATTTGGCTTTGTGGAGTTGCGTGCTCCAAGAATTTAAAAATACTGAAGTCTGGAGGTGTTTACACTGTAGCTAAATGAGTATGATGTCTCCGTGTGGCTAAAAGCTCCATTAAATAGCAGAAGGTATTAGCTTGTGTTGCTGGAAGCAGCAGAGGAGATTATGGTAGAGGCAATGTTCTGTAATGGCTTGTTTAAAGCTAGGAAGTAGTGCTGCTCTGCAGCTTTGCTTTACTGATGAAGAATGGTATCTGCAGAGCTTATCACTGTGGACAAAGTCTGTGTAAGCAGCATGACACACGAACAGTGAGAGCTGTGTCTTGGGAAGCCTGTCTGCAGTCTTTTCTTGCCTTTCCTTTACTCTTCAGACACAAAACTGCTTGTGTTTGTTTTGTAGGGCCACGATCGTGGAGTAAACTGGGCTGCCTTCCATCCCACAATGCCACTGATTGTGTCAGGGGCTGATGATCGACAAGTGAAGATCTGGAGGATGAATGGTGAGTGGATTTTCGCAAAGGGAACCTGTAGGGATAAGGGTGTTAAGAGCTGACATTTGTTTGAACATCTGTAGACCGAACCTGAAAGTAATTTACACTTTGGAAGCACGTCTTCATGATGCAGTGGTAAATAATCCCAAGCAGCTTGACTTCTGCAATCTGAAGAGGGCTCAGTTCCTTAGTAAACACTTCTAGCATCTTTTGATTTGCATGCACTGCTGAGCAGTTGTTTGAAGGAACAGGAAAGATCCGCTCTGAAGGTTTTTTTGAAGACGTGCCGATGGAATAAGAAAGGGAAGTAATTCCAGAATCAGAAGCCCTCCACCAAAAGTGGATGTGCTTTTGCTAGCAGTTAAAGATCACAAACCTAAATTGCAAAGGATGGTCTAGTAATTAGCTGATACGGCCTGCTTCATTAAGCTGCTTTCTGTGCATCTGCTATGCAATGTGTTTAAGTGTTATTTTCCTCTTTTTTTTTTTCCTTCTGATTAGAATCAAAGGCCTGGGAGGTTGACACTTGTCGTGGGCATTACAACAATGTCTCGTGTGCTGTCTTTCACCCCCGGCAGGAACTGATCCTCAGCAATTCAGAAGACAAAAGCATCCGTGTCTGGGATATGTCAAAACGGTTGGTGCATTCCTTTGACAAAAAGGCTGTGAATACAATATTTTGAACTCTGTGGACTCCCAGTTCTGAATGCTAGGAATGATCTGAAGCTCAGATCTTCATTTTTTGGGAACTGGAGCTTATACTGAAGTTGATATTCTTTGTTCCTTATCTTGCATGTTTAGTACGGGTGTCCAGACCTTCCGCCGTGATCATGATCGCTTTTGGGTATTGGCTGCTCACCCCAATCTCAACCTCTTTGCTGCAGGTAAAAAAAACAACAACAAAAACAACAAAGAAAAACCCTACTGGTTGTCTGTCAGAATGCTTGGAAGTGTATTCCCTGAAAACATGTTCCTTACAGAAACTCTGTCCATCAAGGATTTACTTTTCCTTAGCACGCTTTGTAGAACATGCTGACTTGCAGATATGTCTATTAAGTGTCCTGGAGTGCAGACAGCCTTATTTAAATTCATACAGCATCTGAGAGCAGCATGTGGAATGCAGTCTCATTGTTTCAGCTGCTGTTCGGTGCTAGAGCAAGATAGGCTCAGCCTTAACTAGTGAGTGCTCTGAGACTGAGGGCTAGGACAAATCAAAGGGGAGCCATGCTGGGCTGATCATGCTTAGAGAAATGTGTGACAGCTAGGGGAGGGGAGAAGGATGTTGGATCTTAGATTTGAGCAAACCTAAATGAATGGGAACAATGAGAGGGGGGAAAAAGTAGAATCCTTGACCCCTTCTTAGTTTGAAGGGCTGAGTTCTCTCATCTCAGCAATGAGAGAACCCAGAGGGTTTAATTCGCATTTGACCTCTTGTGTGCTTTTTCCCAGGCCATGATGGTGGCATGATTGTGTTCAAACTGGAGCGTGAGCGACCTGCTTATGCTGTGCATGGGAACATGCTGTATTATGTGAAGGACAGATTCCTCCGCCAGCTTGATTTTAACAGTTCAAAAGATGTTGCTGTCATGCAGCTGCGCAGGTAAGAGATGAGTGCTCAGAGTTACAAGGGCCATCAGCAGTGTCCTGAACCCCTTGGTAGTTCCTCTTACAGATGGTTTGTTGTCCCATGTTATTCATGTAACTTTGGTTCAGCTCACTCTGTCACATGAGCTTACAAATCCTGCAGGAAGCAGTTTTAGATCAGTTTTGATCTGCGCATAGAAATAACTTCTTCTGGTAACTAGTTTCAAGTTTGCAGTAATTCAGACTGAAATGTCAGCTCTTCTACTTTTTAATGCTGATATTCTTAGTGTTTCCAGGTGGTTCAGGTAATTAATCAGAACATAAATTGAAACATCAAAGAAAGTCTTCATCAGAAGGTGACTTGTAGAAATAATCTTAGTTCACTGTAACTTTTTCATTCATGTCTCCTCTGCAGTGGTTCCAAGTTCCCTGTGTTCAACATGTCATACAACCCAGCTGAGAACGCTGTCCTTCTCTGCACAGTAAGTCAAGTTTTGCTGCATAGTGTGCTGAAGAGCTTTTTACAAGACTATGAATGTCAGTTCTGTGAAATCCTATCTCAAAATGTTTTTTTCCCTTGTTTTTGCAGAGAGCAAGCAACTTGGAGAATAGCACTTACGACCTATACACCATTCCCAAGGATGCAGACTCCCAGAATCCAGATGGTAGGAATGTCTTTCTTCACATCACTGTGTGTTGCTGGGTAGCTGTTCCCTTTTCCCTCAAACTGTGTTATATGTAAAAAAAAAAAAAAAAAGTCTCATTTCTGTCAGTCTCTCATTAGATTCTTCTCCATGTTTCCCAGCGTCCCTGCAGCACACATCATTTGGCAGGCTTCCTGCTTACTATATCACACTACACTGACTTGAAAAATTCATGTTCATCCCAAACTTTTACTGCTACAAATATATATTTTATAATTTTGTTATTAGGAACTTTCCATTCTCCCTTTTGACACAGCAGGCAGCGTTCCTGGCTTGTCAGCAGAGATGGATTATAACCAGATATGTTTTGTTCAAAGAGGTTTTATACTCTGAAAAGTGGCTGTAAAAAGTGACAGTGCCAGGATGGCAGTATTCATTTTTTCTCTCGGCAAATTTCACATCAGTTTTGTGCAATTTACAAGTCAAAACATGATTTAGGAAAAGAAAAAATTTCTTTCTCCTAACTATGAATTCCATTTGGGATCTGAAACTCCAGCTGGTTCCTCCCGCCTCTGTCCTGGCTGTGAGGATTTTGAAATGAGTGGGAGTGATGAATGAGTGAGACAGGAATTCAGCTCCCTTGTTCACAGATATCCCAATTTCTGTGGCTGAAGGGAAGACTTCTTTGCTGAGTGTAAGAGCAGGTATATTTGAGGAGAGAGGGAAAGGGAGATTTCTAGTAACACTGTATAGATCAAATGTTACTGAGTGTACTTCAGAATATTTATTTTGATTGAGTTGGTCGGAGCTTGCTTGTCTGGGGACACCCAGCTTGCCTCCATTTTAGGGAGGAAAGGGTTTCTTCTTCCAGATGAAGTAGTGTCTAGGCCCCAAGAAAACTAAGGACCTTATAAAGCTTCTTCAGAAGCTTCTTTTTTTTTTAAGGAGGAATTATTTCTCTTAAGAAGGTATTGAATATTACAACAACAGCAGCAGTTCTCCCACCTCCTATTCTCCTCCCTACCCCTCTTCCGAAAGCCTTCTCCACATCTGAAACATCCTGGAGCACAGTTCTTTATGCACGCCTGACATGCAGAGCACTGTGTTTATATTAGCATTTTAAAACTGAGAGAACAGCTGCGTGCTGGGGAGAGTGCAGCCTTTCTCCTCCAGCTCGTTATGTCAGTTTGCAGAGGGGAAGTGGGGGGGGGGGGGGGGGGGGGGGAAGAGAGAGAAAGGGGGGTGTGCATCAAAGCCGGGACCCTCGCTGCTCCGATGGGTTGGCTGATGAGGCTCTGCTCGTTAGCTTGACAGACGGTGCTGTCGCCCAGGATGGCTGCTCCAGCGCCAAGCAGTGGTGTTGGCTGCACAGCCTGCCACTCGTCTTGTGCCTTGGCTACAGAGAGGGGCTGGCGCTGGCCACGCTTCGATCTGAAAGGACATGGGGGGAGAAGGGGGGAGGTGGGGGGAGGAAATGAGTCTTGTGAATAGCCTCAGGTTAAACATGAATTAGCAGGAAGCAGCTCCAACAGCCAAGATGGGATCAAACGAGACTGACTAATATGTTACCATAAGAGCCTGCCAGAGGTTTTATTCACTGCCTGTGTTGTTCTGTCCCTAGCCCCTGAAGGGAAGCGCTCCTCCGGGCTAACAGCTGTGTGGGTAGCTCGTAACCGCTTTGCAGTCCTGGATCGAATGCATTCGGTAAGGGGACAGGCTTAATAGGGTCATCTTTTTAACAGGCGTATTGTCATCTGGAAATAAGCAAATAGATACAGGAGGAGCCTGCGTTAAGAGAATTATTACAGATCCAAGTGGATTGGCAGAGAGCTCTCTCAGCAGAGAGTGGGCTGCAGATAGACATGAAGAAATAGAATGCAGTGAGAACGTAATGAGTTGAAATGTTATTTAACATCTTATGGCAAATTATGGCTTGGTTGCTGGAAGCCTGCTACAGCAGGTGGTTCCGAAATGACAGCTGACCAGAACAGGACTGTGAAGCCACCCTGGTTGCTTTCATAGCACGAAAGTAATGAGGAAATGGTGAAAAAGCAAGTTAGATTTTTTTTTTTTTATAAAGGCCTTTGTTCTCTCATGTGGAGTGCTATAGGAGAAAGAAGGGGGAAAGGGAAGGAGAGAAAGTCATGGAAAACCTTGTGAAAGGCCACGCATTTTGTTTTGCCTCTTGATGCTGAGGTTCAGCTAAGATGATCCTAAATTTCTTCATAGATTCTTCCTAACTGCCCTGTGTTGTTATGTTTTTCCCTTGTCAAATGGCAGATCCTAATCAAAAACTTGAAGAATGAGATCACAAAGAAGGTTCAGGTGCCGAACTGTGATGAGATTTTCTATGCTGGCACAGGGAACCTGTTACTGAGAGATGCAGACTCTATCACCCTCTTTGACGTGCAGCAGAAGCGGTAAGATCCAGTCTGCTGGGAGAAGTTTTAATATTGTAATCCTGTTGGCGTGTGCCCTCTGGGGACAAGTAATAGCTATTAATGCACTCCAGAATTCAGCATCAGCTGCAGGCTGCATCAGTCTGATCCAAACCACGGCTAACAACTGTTAGGAAGAGCAGAGTGCAAACATAGCCAAGGTGTAATTTATGCTGCAGGCATTATGGCATTGATCACAGGGAGATGCTTGCCATACCCTTGTAAATTGTGTGACTACAGAATCGGGTGCTGTAAAAGTGCAAAGAAATCAAAAATCCCAAACTCAATCAAGCTAAGCTTGCCCAATGCCTTGTCCCTTAGGTTTTAGATCTGTGCAAAATGCTCTTGAAATTGCAGCATGATAGCAGGCTTGTGCTGGTTGTGTGTGCTAGCCACTAAGAAACAGACTAGGGATATTGTTTAACTCTTTAATGTCATTGCTGTCTTTTCCCAGGACTCTGGCCTCGGTGAAGATCTCCAAAGTGAAATATGTCATATGGTCAGCTGACATGTCCCACGTAGCTCTGCTGGCTAAGCATGGTAAGCCAGTGAGGATCCTAGGACATGCTTGCTTCTTTCTTAGTTGGGAACATATTCCTGCTTGCATGATCTGCTACAGCAACTGCTCAGAGCTCTGGCTAGCAGTGAAGATACAGCTGGAGACAGGTTCACAGTGGACCCTTCCTCTTTTGTCTCTTCAAAACCTTATAGGACCCAGGCTTGCTTCTGTTCCTCAAAGGGTTCAGCTAGTCTCTCCTTCACAAAACAAGGGCAGGTGGTGGTGATTTCATTGTGATTGCCATCATCTCCTTAATGTCTGATTCTGATTACAGTCAGTTTTGCTGAGGCTGGAGGAGAGAGACTGTTAATTCAGAGACGGATACTTAATAGCGTTACCTGTTTCTTTTTTTGTCCTCAGCCATCATGATCTGCAACAGAAAGCTGGAATCACTGTGTAACATCCATGAAAACATCCGTGTCAAGAGTGGTGCCTGGGATGAAAGTGGTGTTTTCATCTATACCACCAGCAATCACATCAAATATGCTGTCACCACAGGGTGAGTCTGGGGGGGTCACAAACACAGTCCTTGAAATGGTTGGCTTTGTTGATGTTTGGTTGCTTACCCTGTGCACTAAGATTTTATTGCTGGAAGGGGTGGCTGCGCTGTTCATCTAAATGGAGACTGCTTTTATAATGCAGGTTAAAATAATGTAGTGTGCTTCCTTTGAGGTAGGAGATGTGGCCAAACAGATGTGGTGGTGTGTTTGTCATGCGTGTACTGTGTATTGGAATAGGGATCATGGCATCATCCGCACCCTGGACCTACCAATCTATGTTACCCGTGTGAAGGGGAACAACGTGTACTGCCTGGACAGAGAATGTCGCCCCAGGGTCCTCACCATTGATCCGACAGAGTTCAAATTCAAGCTGGCATTAATCAACAGAAAGTATGATGAGGTGAGGAGACGTGAGGAACTCTCCAGTGTTCCTTGACTGTGGCCTGAGGGTTGAGGAATGTGCCTTGCAAATGATAGTGTCAGCTTGACTGTCTGGGTGTTCTCTTTGCAGGTCCTGCACATGGTGAGGAATGCTAAGCTTGTGGGCCAGTCCATCATTGCCTACCTGCAGAAAAAGGGATACCCTGAGGTGGCCCTGCACTTTGTCAAGGATGAGAAGACTCGTTTCAGTCTGGCACTGGAGTGTGGCAATATTGAGGTGAGATGGTGGGTAGTGCTGAAGGACATGTCCCTGGGGATCATTGCTTCCTGGATGGGGAACAATATCTGCCCTGCTAAGGTGCAGGCCTTCAGTTGGGGTGTGATTTAGTGCAGTGAAGCTTTATTCTTGTTCTTTACATCATGGGTATTGCCTGCAGAGAACTGCTTTCTGCAAACCCTCTTTCTGCAAACCCTCATAGTGGTTTTAGAGAGAGAGAATTGAGCTTAAGACATCTTGTGTGTTAAGCAGTTTCTTGCTGTTGTAACAACATCAGTTCTCTTGTTAGATTGCACTGGAGGCAGCAAAGGCTCTGGATGACAAGAACTGCTGGGAGAAACTGGGAGAAGTGGCACTGCTGCAGGGAAATCACCAGATTGTGGAGATGTGCTACCAACGCACCAAGAACTTCGATAGGCTCTCCTTCCTCTATCTTATTACTGGCAACTTGGAGAAGCTTCGGAAGATGATGAAGATAGGTGAGTGTGAAAGTGAATGAGGTAAGAGGTGCTGAGCATCACAGAGAAGGCCAGGAGGAGCAGTTGTCATGACTGACTCTTTTTGTTTTGGTTTAGCTGAGATCCGTAAAGATATGAGTGGCCACTACCAGAATGCCTTGTATCTAGGAGATGTGGCAGAGAGAGTGAGGATCCTGAAGAACTGTGGACAAAGTAAGTAATAACAGACTAACGTGTTCCAGTCTGGACTGGGGTAGAGCTGGAGACTTTTGTGGGCTGAGCACTAATCCCTGGAGAGAGATGAGAAACTGAACTAGGTGGATAGAAACCTGATATGTTTTCCTTCTCCAGACAACAAAGAGCATGCATTCATGTTAATTATATCTAATTTCAGAGTCCCTGGCCTATCTCACAGCTGCAACTCATGGTTTGGATGAGGAAGCAGAAAACCTGAAGGAAATGTTTGATCCTGAAAAGGAAACGGTTAGCAACTTGATTAATGCTTCATAACAGTAACGTTGGAGTTTGGGATGATTGATAATGGGATCTGGTGTTAATGTGACTAGTTTGGTAGCTCCTTTCTGGGAGTGGGGATACCATCTTCTTTCCAATCACTGCTTCTCACAGTCTTGAAACTGTGCTGCATGGAGGTGGGTAGGTCAAAGATGGGAATTTTCCTTTTATGGCTCTTAGCTGTTTTCCTTTCTGTTCAGGTTCCAGACATAGATCCTAATGCAAAACTACTGCAGCCTCCTGCTCCTGTCATGCCTCTAGATACCAACTGGCCGCTGCTGACTGTCTCCAAGGGGTTCTTTGAAGGAACAATTGCTAGCAAAGGTATTGCATTGCACTTGGAGGGCTGCATTAAATTGAAATATGTGGAATAGATACGTTTGTTTCCATGTCTCCTGAGCAGCTTAAGCCACAGGTTTGTTGTTACCACAAGTAACAAACCTGTGAATTCTTGGAATTCGGAGTTAGTATTTACACCGTGGTTGGCAAATCTAAAATCTTCGGCATTTTCTCATAAGATGAGTTTTGGCAGTTGTTTTTCTTAATACCTGGCTCATTCAGATGAGCAAATGAATAACTCTATCCTTCTTTTAGGCAAAGGGGGTGCCTTGGCTGCCGACATCGATATTGACAACGTTGGCACTGAAGGGTGGGGAGAAGATGCAGAATTACAGCTCGATGAAGGTGGGTGAATCAAAGAATATTGCTTAGAGAAGTGAAATTGTGCATCTGCTTGAGAGCTCTAACTGTTTTCTCCCACTCTTTGTGCAGATGGATTTGTGGATGCTGGAGAAGGCTTTGGAGAGGAAGGTCTAGGTAAAGGACAGGAGGAAGGAGGTGGATGGGAAGTGGAAGAAGACTTGGATCTTCCTCCTGAACTGGTAGGGAGGGATATTTTGAGTCACTGATGCTTTAGGGATACTTTTCACATGGCCCAGTTGTAGTGAGTTGGGAGGTAGTGGCTGCTCGGGGTGGAGTAGGGAGGGAGAATAGTGATCTGGGCTTCATCAAAGGCTTGGTCACTACAGCTGTGGCCACCTCCTGATTTCATCTGGGTGCTGGAAACTAATCACTGCTCTGTGTGTTTTCCCCCAGGATGTTCCTGCTGGTCCAGCAGGAGGAGGAGAAGATGGCTTCTTTGTGCCACCCACCAAGGGCACCAGCCCAGCTCAGGTAATGTTAAAGTCTTTTTTTTTTTTTTTTTTTTTTTTTTTTTTTGGAAGCTTTCTACCTCGGTGGTGCTTTTTTCTTCCAGATTTAGTCCTTCTTACTAATGTTCATCAGTGTGCACGGCATAGGAACTTGTTAAGGGGAGTGAGGGGTGAGGCGTATGTGCATACACACAAATTACTCTTGTGTGATTTCCCTTCCATTCTTGCAGGTGTGGTGTAACAATTCACAGCTCCCTGTTGACCACATTCTGGCAGGTTCCTTTGAGACAGCAATGAGAGTAAGTTACACCTGGAGTTTTTTTGTGGGGAAAAGAAACATGCTCTTATCTTCTTCTATTTTTCTTTTTTTTTTTTTGTCTCTGATAAACTCTGAAACTCTCTGAAGCTTTGTTCTTTGAATCACTTTGTACATTTATTTCTCTGGATATAAATTAAGAGGGCCCGTGAGCCTGAGTGGTGCCCTGTGCAACTTCTTTATGGCTCTGGACTATTTTTACTTAATACATCAATGTATTCCTTTCAGCTCCTCCATGACCAGGTGGGAGTAACAAACTTTGGACCCTACAAGCAGCTGTTCCTGCAGACCTATGCTCGTGGCCGTACAACCTACCAAGCCCTGCCATGTCTCCCTACCATGTATGGCTACCCACATCGCAACTGGTAAGCAATTGGGTTAACTCCTATTCTGTGCTCTTTTCCTGGTGCCATTTATCCATGAATCTACAGCAGTTCTAGCCAAAAATGACCCTTGATTAAATGTTCTACCTCTGTCAAAGCTAGTCTGAGTGTTGGAACACCTAAAGAAACACAGGCATGTGATGGTGGGAAGCTGCTGTAGAAAAGATGTCAGACTTTTTCCAGCTTGTGTTACTGCAGAGAGAGCATGGCATTGAGGTTGACAGTTAAGCTGCAACTGCATAGTGCTGGTGTGTCCTTGCTGGGCTCTGTGTTACTTCTGTTTGTACCCCATCCTCTCTGTGATGCCTCCAGGAAAGAAGCTGGCTTAAAGAATGCCCTCCCTGCTGTTGGACTGAAGCTCAATGACCTGATCCAGCGCTTACAGCTGTGCTACCAGCTCACTACAGCGGGCAAGTTCGAGGAGGCTGTGGAGAAGTTCCGCTCCATCTTGCTGAGCGTGCCCTTGCTGGTGGTGGACAACAAGCAGGAAATTGCTGAGGTGAGGAGCAGACCTCTTCTGTGCACTCCTTGTGTTGTCATGGGGGTAGGAGGCCAAGTGCCTGACTCTGTCTCCTTCTCTCAAAGGCCCAGCAGCTGATAGCCATTTGTCGGGAGTATATTGTAGGACTTTCAATGGAGATTGAGCGGAAGAAGCTGCCCAAAGAGACCCTGGAGCACCAGAAGCGAATTTGTGAGGTACAGGAACTGAGTTTCCTCACTGAGTGTCAGAAATAGCCTTTAGGCTTTAAAAAAGAAAAAAGCATTAGGGAATTCTGTGCTCTACCACTTCTTGCCTTGAAAACAGATGTGACAGTGATGAACCAGGAGTGGTTGTTGTGTTTCCTGCCTCATTTTCAGGGCATCCAGTTTCTTATGTGTTTGGTAATTGTATCCTCACTTCTCCTCCTTTCTAATGCAGATGGCTGCCTATTTCACCCACTCCAACCTGCAACCTGTCCATATGATCTTGGTCCTGCGCACTGCTCTCAATCTCTTCTTCAAACTCAAAAACTTCAAGACAGCTGCTACTTTTGCTCGTCGGCTGCTGGAGCTGGGTCCAAAGCCTGAAGTGGCCCAGCAGGTATGTCTGTGGTGCATGGCCTGAATCTTGTGGCACATTCTACTTGGTCTGTTTTCTAGTTGCCCCTCTGATGTGGTTGCTTTTTGCAGACCCGCAAGATCTTATCAGCATGTGAGAAGAATCCTACTGACACTTACCAGCTCAACTATGACATGCACAACCCCTTTGACATCTGTGCTGCCTCGTACCGACCCATCTATCGTGGCAAGCCTGTGGAGAAGTGTCCACTCAGTGGAGCTTGCTACTGCCCTGAGTTCCAGGGACAGATCTGCCGTGTCACAACAGTAAGGGAGTTTCTGTTGCCACTCACTCCTGCCTAGCCTTGAGAATTCCTCTCCAGTAGCTTTCCCCTTGCTCCCTGTAGTCTTGAGTTGAGTTTTGGATCAAGCTGAATGGCAGAGGTGGAGCAGTTTGGGAATTATGAAATACAGTGTAGCTTAGATGCTGCCTTCAGGGCCTGACATTGCAGGGATCAGTACAGTTCATTCTGAGAACCATCCAGGCTCTCAGTACTGCATGTGGGGTTGGGCTATTCTGTTACTTCTAAGCATTAATCACCACCCTTTCATTCCTCAGGTGACAGAGATTGGCAAAGATGTCATTGGGCTGCGGATCAGCCCCCTCCAGTTCCGCTGAGGTGTGTGCCAGTCCCTGGGAAGTGTGAGATCAGAGGGAGACAGTCACGTTTCACAGTGCAACGTGAAACTTTCAGCTCCCACCATTTCAGCTCCCACCATTCCAGCTTCTAGTCATGTCTCTTCACTGTAGCTATACCTGTGCTGTGTCTTAACTGCTCTTCCCCACCCAGGAATGCTGTCGTGAGACTCTCTGCTGCTTTGAAGTAGTAATAATTTGGGATCCTCTTTCAAATCCAGCTGATGTTGTGTTTGTGGGCTGTTGCTTCTAGGGACATCTTTTCCAGAGGGTGTAAGGTGGCTCTTCCTGAGACCTGAGTGTGTTACAATGCACTCAGTAGGATCTGCTCAAGAGTCAGTGCCTGTCTCTCGTGCTTTTTAGTGTTGGGCTCCTTAAAGATCCTGCAGCACTTGGGTAACAGGAGCAGCTGAGCTGAGTGTGTGTGTGTGGTACTGTCTGGAACTGGGGCCAGCACAGCACCCTCAGGAGTGACTGGAGAGCAGCTCAAGTGCTCTCAGCACCCAAGTAGTAGTGTTGACTCTTTGTTTTGTTGTCCTAGCAGCATTTCTTTGCGTAATCTGCTTCTGACATGAATAAAGTAAATTGATGGGTCTTGATCTTCCCGTTCTGTAGCTTAGTTCTGAGTTACTACACTATACTTCCTCTTTCCGTGTCACTCACCCCACCTCTTATGCCAGATACAGAGAATTTTGATGCTTCCAGAAAATAGAGACTGCAGTATTGAAATTATCATGCTTCTGCTAACTCTTAGTGTAGCTGCTTCTGCCTGTGCTCCAATTATCCTCACATTCATTACCTTGTGCAGTTATACCACTGAGTTGCTGTGCCTTTCCTCATGGTATGCAGCACACTGCAGGATCCTCCTAGTTGGGCAGATTGCAGTTTGGAGCAGTGATGAGTGAGAACATGTGTTCTTGCATCAGCTGAAAACTCCTCCCTCTGGGGCAGGTCTAGCTGCCTAGTATTTTCTGTGAAATAAAACAAGGCTTTATGATAGGATTTAAAACTTTTATTCATAAAAAAAAAAAAAAAGTGGGGATGTTGTGGCATTGTTTCCAGATTTGCAAGGGTGTTGTGGTTGAGGAATGTTCACAGTGGGAGTGAGATTGAGGCTGCTGGGATTAGGGGTGAGGGCGCTGAGCAAGCAGAGCATCGTGGCAGGCCACTGCAATGCCTCCTATGAGATTCAGGAACTCTTGGAAGTCCAACTGCCCATCGCTGTTGATATCAAGTCGCTTCATTATCCTGTCCACGACACCGGGGTCCTTCTGGTTCTGCAAGAGACCAAAGGTTGGTATTAATGTCTGGAAGGAAGGGCAGCCCAGGTATGGACCTGCAGTTGCTAAGCACAGCCCCAGAGTGGCTGTGGCAGAGAGAGCAGTATCTACGTTGAGGGAGTGCTGGTGGAAGTCAGGGCTTTCCCCTGCACACTGCTGTGCAGAGCCTTTCATTGCCCTGCAAACCTCCTGGCCTTGCTTTCACTCACCTTTGTGAAGGAAGCTAACTCGGTGTTCATGAAGGACAGGAACTCCTTCTTGGAGAGCTTGAGGTTGTCTCCTTCACGCCCTGCATACCGCTGGAAGACTGCCAGCAGTGATTCAATGCAGCGTTCTGTCTCGGTGGGGGACACCTTGGACTGGGGGAGAAGAAAGGAGCTTGGGGTGTGCCTGCACAATGCTCTGCCCTTGCAAGAGAAAGGCTTGGGCCCACCTGCCATTCACCGCTTGCTGTGCCCAACCTGTCCAGCTGCATTTTTCTTTGGTATTCGTTTCTTTCTTGCCTAGCACAGCCCTGTGGTGAGGAGGGAGGGGTGGGGTGGGGAGTGGTTTTGGCTGCTCCAGGGCCGCAGCGGCTCCTAGGAATTTGGGGAACATGGAAACTTCCCTGGAAAACTAGTAGTTGACATAAAGGGAAGGGCAGCTGCCTCTTCCTGGAGCCTTGCTGCCTTCCTCTGTGCTCTGAACCCACTTGGCTGACTGCCTTCCCCTTCTCACCATCCTTTTTTCCCCCTCCCCCCTTGCCCCGTCTGGTCAGAGGAGAAACTCTGAGTCACTGGTGAAAAATGCGAGTGTTCTGCAACCAGAACTCGGGGAGTTGGGCTTTTCCAGCAGCACAAACCGATGGGAAGAAAGGGGACATGGGGTTCTATCCCCATCCTGTGGTTCCGGATCTGCGGGCAGGGCTGGGTGGAGTCTGCCCTTCCCAACTTCAACATCCTGGGGACACGCTGCCACATCCTGCGCTGCCCGAGGCCCTATTCACTCCCGTCTGTCGGACGTTCAGCCTCCACCCTGGGACAGAGCCGCAGCCCCCAGCCCATCGCGGGGACCCTCTGCACCCCCTCCCTGAGCGCTTCACCTCAGCCCTTGGCACACCCTTCGCAGTGCCACGACGCATCTCACTTCGGTTCTGCTTTCCCCCCCCCCCTTCTGCTCCTCGCTGCGCTCACTCACCATGGCTGGGGCTGGGGGATCGCTGCGGTGCTCTCCGTGCGGTGCTCAGTGCTGTGCAGCAGATGCGGGCGGTAACAGCCTCGCCCAGCAGCGCCCGGCCCCGGCTCAGCCCTCCCCTCGGGGCCGCGTTGGGCAATCGTTGGCTGTAACGGCGGATCGGGACGTGCCTGCGGTCCCCACCTCGAGCCGGGCCCCACCCTTCCCTTCTGCGTTGTCGTTTTTCGCTTCCATTTTATTTTCTTTAATCTTTTTGCTTTTTTTTTTTTTTTTTTTTTTTTTTTTTTGGGGGGGGGCCTGTTTTCACACCTTTATAGCTCTCTTATTTCTTCTTCCCGAGGCCTAGTGCTGCCCTGCTGCTTCTTGCTGCATGCTTGGTGTTTGCTTTTTGCTTCGGGCACGCTTGAAGGCAGCTCGCCACGCGTCCCTTCCCCTTTCCTCCTCAGTGCCCGTATCACTCTGCTCTTGTGCTGTTATGTGGGGTGTAACGGGGCTGTTTGGAGCCAGGATTGGGCCATAGGGGTCAGACGGACACAGGGAGCACCGGGAGCTGCTTGGGTATGCTGGGTGCACCCACGCCTGCTCGAGAATTCCTGCTGGAAACTGTGATTCAGAGCAGTGGAAAGGCAGGCAAGAAACGGGCAGGGAGGGGCCCTTTCCCCAACCGATTTCCGTCATTCATTGCCCCATGTTCATATAACTTTTTCACATGTTTGGGGAAAAAAAGAAAAAAAGCCAAAAAAGAAAAGCATTTTCCTTTCCCCCAGCTCCAATCCTTTCCAATTCTGAAACAGCTCATTGCAAACAAATCAGACCTGAGCTGGACGGCTCTGCAGGCTTTACGCTTCCCCCTGTGCTTTGCAGTTCCCTCTTTGTGTCCTGAAGGAGGAAACAGAAGCTGGGCCAGGGACTGAGTGCTGTTTCTGCCTTTGGAAGAGGAAATCTCAGCCGGGATGGGCCTGGCCCACTGCTGCCCGCGGCATGGGGTCATGGGAGGTTTTTGCTCTTTCTGCTGCTGTGTGTGTTTGTGATCGAGACGTTGGCACTGCGCGCAGACAGCCCATCTGTGCCACCGTATGTTTGTCATCAGGACACGCAGCGGTCATGTGAGTGAAGGAGAGTGGTGGGGAGCAGAGCAATGAAGCTGGATGGGGCAGGGTCTGGTGAGAGGAGGTGAGAGGAAATCCTGCTCTTGACAGTGTGTCCTGTGTATCTCAAATCGCAGCGTGTATGTAGGAGCCCCAGAAATACTGGGCGTGTAGTAGGGGGATTTGATGTGATCTTAGCAGCCCATGTCTGGATTCAGTGCCTGAGATATGGAGGGATGGGAGATCTGAACTAAGACACCCTTCCAACAGACCGAGCCCCTGTATAAAGTACAGATGAGAATGATAGCAGGCAGTGCAATCATCAGCTGTTTATTGTGATTTTTCATGCAATACATCAGTGTGAAGAAGAACCTCCCCCCCTTGCACCCACCACCATCATTTCCCTACGGTACCCACACAGCTCCACCACTTCAAAGCCCCTGTGATGCTGGGGCTGGGATTCTGCTCATCTGCTGGGAGAGCAGAAAAATGTGACCAAAAACTTTGAGCCTACAAAGGTGTTTTCCCAGCCTCGAGGAATTTCAGGTTCCGTGAGTACAATCGAGCAAATGGGAGTACTGTTTGCGCAGTGTGCAGCAGAAGCTGACAAGCAGCAGAGCTGGCCATGGGGCGAGGGAGAAAGAGCACTGAGCCACAGAGCTGTCATGCCACAGGGCAGAAGAGACGACAGAAACGCAATTAGAGCAGGAAAGTGACTAAATACTGCAGAGGGGGGGTGTAGACATAGTACAGGCAGGTAGGAGTTGCCAATCCCGGCGTAACTCTCAACCTGCCTGTGTTGCTGAGGGTTTGTCAGGAGGGGAACCCCCAAAGCCCCTCACCACCTCACAGACCATCCCTTTACCCCTTTGTGTTGAGCACTTCTGTGCTACCACATGGTGACATCCTCAGCGTAGCACAGGAGTGAACTTCAGAGATGCTTGGAGAAGCCCTCTGGGTGCTACGGAGGGATGAGCCCTCAGGGTGCCTTGATCTCATCCCTAATAAGATGGTTTGGTGCTTGCGGGGCTGCAGGGCCGCGTTCCTCGCGCTGAGGTTGAATGGTGCTTGCTTGCTGAGAGCTCCTTTTGCTGTTTTCCTGTTCTCGTGCCTGGCGGCTCCTCTCTGGTGAGGGGAGCACTGCTTCCTCGTGGCAGCGGCCAGCTTCGTCCCTTTGGGATGCTTGGTGACGTGGCTCTTCTGCAGCTCGATGGCCCTGCTTTTGAGCTTCCTGCAGCTCTGGAGCCCGGGGTGGAGGTGGACGGCTCTTGGTCTCTCTGTCTTTGTTTTCTCGGGATTCAGCTTCCTGTGAGACTTCCTCCTCAGTGCCTTTTTGTCCATCACCCTGTGGCTGAAGATCCTTCTCTTCCACATTCTGCACCCTGGGAAGCTGGTGGTCCCTCCTGTTCTCCCTGGGCTCAGCCTGGCTGGTGTCACTGTTCAGGCCATCCAGCTCAGGGACAGAATCCTGCTGAGCCCCTTCCTTCACCACTGTTGCAGACCTTTCCTGAGTCTCCCTTGTATTTTCCAGGGAGCTGGAAGATGGCACGTGCTGTGGTTCGGGCTCTGGGACACTGCTGTCTTTGCATGGCCCAGCTGGAGGCTGTGGTGACACATAGCATTTCTTTACATAGACAGGTTGGTCTGAATCATTGGACTGCTGGCAGATGATCTCATATGTGGTAGCTTTAGGATCATTCAGGTTCTGGATAACATGGATCAAGTACGCAATGGTCTGAGGATCACAGGGCTCAGGGACAGCCTGTACCTCAGGGCGTACATCAGGATCAGAGGGAATATAGCGGACACTTACATCAGTGACAGATGGTACCTCTCCAGGGGGAACAGTGTCTCTACTATCAACATCCACAGTTTGATAGTGGCATTCTCGTGGTCTCCTGGCCTCTACTTTCTCCCGATCTTGTGTCAGACGATGGATCTCCACATCAGCTACAACTTCAGCCACAATATCCTCTTGTGTCCTCTCAAACCTCACTGGTTCTTGGGGGCTCCTGGCCTCTTTGACTCTCTCCCCTTTCCGGGTCACACGACGGATCTCCACATCAGCCTCAGCTTCAGCCACAATATCCTCTTGTGTCCTCTCATACCTAACTGGATCTCGGGGTCTCCTGGTCTCTTCTACTCTCTCCCCATTTCGGGTAACACGACGGATCTCCACATCAGCTTCAGCTTCAGCCACAATGTCCTCTCGTGTCCTCTCATACCTCACCAGATCTCGGGGTCTTCTGTCCTCTTCTACTCTCTCCCCTTTCCGGGTCACACGGCGGATCTCCACATCAGCTTCAGCTTCAGCCACAATGTCCTCTCGTGTCCTCTCATACCTCACCAGATCTCGGGGTCTTCTGTCCCCTTCTACTCTCTCCTCTTTCCGGGTCACACGACGGATGTCCACATCAGCTTCAGCTTCAGCCACAATGTCCTCTCGTGTCCTCTCATACCTCACCAGATTTTGGGGTCTCCTGGCCTCCTCTACTCTCTCCCCTTTCCGGGTCACACGGCGGATCTCCACATCAGCTTCAACTTCAGCCACAATGTCCTCTCGTGTACGTTCAGTCTGCACCGGATCTCGGGGTCTCCTGACCTCCCCTTCTCTCTCCTCTTTCCGGGTCACACGACGGATGTCCACATCAGCTTCAACTTCAGCCACAATATCTTCCAGTATACGTTCAGTCTGCACCGGATCTCGGGGTCTCCTGACCTCCCCTTCTCTCTCCCCTTTCCGGGTCACACGACGGATGTCCACATCAGCTTCAGCTTCAGCCACAATGTCCTCTCGTGTCCTCTCATACCTCACCAGATTTTGGGGTCTCCTGGCCTCCTCTACTCTCTCCCCTTTCCGGGTCACACGGCGGATCTCCACATCAGCTTCAACTTCAGCCACAATGTCCTCTCGTGTACGTTCAGTCTGCACCGGATCTCGGGGTCTCCTGACCTCCCCTTCTCTCTCCCCTTTCCGGGTCACACAACGGATCTCCACATCAGCTTCAACTTCAGCCACAATATCTTCCAGTATACGTTCAGTCTGCACCGGATCTCGGGGTCTCCTGACCTCCCCTTCTCTCTCCCCTTTCCGGGTCACACGACGGATCTCCACATCAGCTTCAGCTTCAGCCACAATGTCCTCTCGTGTCCTCTCAAACCTAACTGGATCTCGGGGTCTCCTGACATCTTCTTCTCTCTCCCCTTTCCGGGTCACACGACTGATCTCCACATCAGCTTCAGCTTCAGCCACAATGTCCTCTCGTGTCCTCTCATACCTCACTGGTTCTTGGGGTCTCCTGGCCTCTTCTACTCTCTCCCCATTTCGGGTAACACGACGGATCTCCACATCAGCTTCAGCTTCAGCCACAATGTCCTCTCGTGTCCTCTCATACCTCACCAGATCTCGGGGTCTTCTGTCCCCTTCTACTCTTTCCTCTTTCCGGGTCACACGACGGATGTCCACATCAGCTTCAGCTTCAGCCACAATGTCCTCTCGTGTCCTCTCATACCTCACCAGATCTCGGGGTCTCCTGGCCTCCTCTACTCTCTCCCCTTTCCGGGTCACACGGCGGATCTCCACATCAGCTTCAACTTCAGCCACAATGTCCTCTCGTGTATGTTCAGTCTGCACCGGATCTCGGGGTCTCCTGACCTCCCCTTCTCTCTCCCCTTTCCGGGTCACACGACGGATGTCCACATCAGCTTCAACTTCAGCCACAATATCTTCCAGTATACGTTCAGTCTGCACCGGATCTCGGGGTCTCCTGACCTCCCCTTCTCTCTCTCCTTTCCGGGTCACACGACGGATCTCCACATCAGCTTCAGCTTCAGCCACAATGTCCTCTCGTGTCCTCTCAAACCTAACTGGATCTCGGGGTCTCCTGACATCCTCTTCTCTCTCCCCTTTCCGGGTCACACGACTGATCTCCACATCAGCTTCAGCTTCTGCCACAATGTCCTCTCGTGTCCTCTCATACCTCACTGGTTCTCGGGGTCTCCTGGCCTCTTCTACTCTCTCCCCATTTCGGGTAACACGACGGATCTCCACATCAGCTTCAGCTTCAGCCACAATGTCCTCTCGTGTCCTCTCATACCTCACTGGTTCTCGGGGTCTCCTGGCCTCTTCTACTCTCTCCCCTTTCCGGGTCACACGACGGATGTCCACATCAGCTTCAACTTCAGCCACAATATCTTCCAGTATACGTTCAGTCTGCACCGGATCTCGGGATCTCCTGACCTCCCCTTCTCTCTCCCCTTTCCGGGTCACACGACGGATCTCCACATCAGCTTCAGCTTCAGCCACAATGTCCTCTCGTGTCCTCTCAAACCTAACTGGATCTCGGGGTCTCCTGACATTGTCTTCTCTCTCCCCTTTCCGGGTCACACGACTGATCTCCACATCAGCTTCAGCTTCAGCCACAGTGTCCTCTCGTGTCCTCTCATACCTCACTGGTTCTCGGGGTCTCCTGGCCTCTTCTACTCTCTCCCCATTTCGGGTAACACGACGGATCTCCACATCAGCTTCAGCTTCAGCCACAATGTCCTCTCGTGTCCTCTCATACCTCACCAGATCTCGGGGTCTTCTGTCCTCTTCTACTCTCTCCCCTTTCCGGGTCACACGACGGATCTCCACATCAGCTTCAGCTTCAGCCACAATGTCCTCTCGTGTCCTCTCATACCTCACCGGATCTCGGGGCCTTCTGTCCCCTTCTACTCTCTCCTCTTTCCGGGTCACACGACAGATGTCCACATCAGCTTCAGCTTCAGCCACAATGTCCTCTCGTGTCCTCTCATACCTCACCAGATCTTGGGGTCTCCTGGCCTCTTCTACTCTCTCCCCTTTCCGGGTCACACGGCGGATCTCCACATCAGCTTCAACTTCAGCCACAATATCTTCCAGTATACGTTCAGTCTGCACCGGATCTCGGGGTCTCCTGACCTCCCCTTCTCTCTCTCCTTTCCGGGTCACACGACGGATCTCCACATCAGCTTCAGCTTCAGCCACAATATCTTCCAGTATACGTTCAGTCTGCACCGGATCTCGGGGTCTCCTGACCTCCCCTTCTCTCTCCCCTTTCCGGGTCACACGACGGATCTCCACATCAGCTTCAGCTTCAGCCACAATGTCCTCTCGTGTCCTCTCAAACCTAACTGGATCTCGGGGTCTCCTGACATCCTCTTCTCTCTCCCCTTTCTGGGTCACACGACTGATCTCCACATCAGCTTCAGCTTCAGGCACAATGTCCTCTCGTGTACGTTCAGTCCTCACCGGTTCTCGGGGTCTCCTGGCCTCTTCTACTCTCTCCCCTTTCCGGGTCACACGACGGATCTCCACATCAGCCTCAGCTTCAGCCACAGTATCCTCTCGTGTCCTCTCATACCTCACCGGATCTCGGGGTCTCCTGACCTCCCCTTCTCTCTCTCCTTTCCGGGTCACACGACGGATCTCCACATCAGCTTCAGCTTCAGCTTCAGCCACAACGTCCTCTCGTGTCCTCTCATACCTCACCAGATCTCGGGGTCTTCTGTCCCCTTCTACTCTCTCCCCTTTCCGGGTCACACGACGGATCTCCACATCAGCTACAGCTTCAGCCACAACGTCCTCTCGTGTCCTCTCAAACCTCACTGGTTCTCGGGGTCTCCTGGCCTCTTCTACTCTCTCCCCTTTCCGGGTCACATGATGGATGTCCACATCAGCCTCAGCTTCAGCCACAATATCCTCTCGTGTCCTCTCATACCTCACTGGTTCTCGGGGTCTCCTGGCCTCTTCTACTCTCTCCCCATTTCGGGTAACACGACGGATCTCCACATCAGCTTCAGCTTCAGCCAGAATGTCCTCTCGTGTCCTCTCATACCTCACCAGGTCTCGGGGTCTTCTGTCCCCTTCTACTCTCTCCTCTTTCCGGGTCACACGACGGATGTCCACATCAGCTTCAGCTTCAGCCACAATGTCCTCTCGTGTCCTCTCATACCTCACCAGATCTCGGGGTCTCCTGGCCTCTTCTACTCTCTCCCCTTTCCAGGTCACACGATGGATCTCCCCATCAGCTTCAGCTTCAGCCACAATGTCCTCTCGTGTCCTCTCAAACCTAACTGGATCTCGGGGTCTCCTGGCCTCTTCTACTCTCTCCCCTTTCCGGGTCACACGACGGATCTCCACATCAGCTTCAGTTTCAGCCACAATGTCCTCTCGTGTCCTCTCATACCTCACCAGGTCTCGGGGTCTTCTGTCCCCTTCTACTCTCTCCTCTTTCCGGGTCACACGACGGATGTCCACAGCAGCTTCAGCTTCAGCCACAATGTCCTCTCGTGTACGTTCAGTGCTCACCGGTTCTCGGGGTCTCCTGGCCTCTTCTACTCTCTCCCCTTTCCGGGTCACACGATGGATCTCCACATCAGCCTCAGCTTCAGCCACAATATCCTCTCGTGTCCTCTCATACCTCACTGGTTCTCGGGGTCTCCTGGCCTCTTCTACTCTCTCCCCTTTCCGGGTCACACGACGGATCTCCACATCAGCTTCAGCTTCAGCCACAATGTCCTCTCGTGTACGTTCAGTCCTCACTGGTTCTCGGAGTCTCCTGGCCTCTTCTACTCTCTCCCCTTTCCGGGTCACACGACGGATGTCCACATCAGCTTCAGCTTCAGCCACAATGTCCTCTCGTGTCCTCTCAAATCTAACTGGATCTCGGGGTCTCCTGACATCCTCTTCTCTCTCCCCTTTCCGGGTCACACGACTGATCTCCACATCAGCTTCAGCTTCAGCCACAATGTCCTCTCGTGTACGTTCAGTCCTCACTGGTTCTTGGGGTCTCCTGGCCTCTTCTACTCTCTCCCCTTTCCGGGTCACACGACGGATCTCCACATCAGCCTCAGCTTCAGCCACAGTGTCCTCTCGTGTCCTCTCATACCTCACTGGTTCTCGGGGTCTCCTGGCCTCTTCTACTCTCTCCCCATTTCGGGTAACACGACGGATCTCCACATCAGCTTCAACTTCAGCCACAATGTCCTCTCGTGTCCTCTCATACCTCACCAGATCTTGGGGTCTTCTGTCCCCTTCTACTCTCTCCCCTTTCCAGGTCACACGACGGATCTCCACATCAGCTTCAGCTTCAGCCACAATGTCCTCTCGTGTCCTCTCAAACCTAACTGGATCTCGGGGTCTCCTGACATCCTCTTCTCTCTCCCCTTTCTGGGTCACACGACTGATCTCCACATCAGCTTCAACTTCAGCCACAATGTCCTCTCGTGTACGTTCAGTCCTCACCGGTTCTCGGGGTCTCCTGGCCTCTTCTACTCTCTCCCCTTTCCGGGTCACACGATGGATCTCCACATCAGCTTCAGCTTCAGCCACAATGTCCTCTCGTGTCCTCTCAAACCTAACTGGATCTTGGGGTCTCCTGGCCTCTTCTACTCTCTCCCCTTTCCGGGTCACACGACGGATCTCCACATCAGCTTCAGCTTCAGCCACAATGTCCTCTCGTGTCCTCTCAAACCTAACTGGATCTCGGGGTCTCCTGACATCCTCTTCTCTCTCCCCTTTCCGGGTCACACGACTGATCTCCACATCAGCTTCAGCTTCAGCCACAATGTCCTCTCGTGTCCTCTCATACCTCACCAGATCTCGGGGTCTTCTGTCCTCTTCAACTCTCTCCCCTTTCCGGGTCACACGACGGATGTCCACATCAGCTACAGCTTCAGCTTCATCCAAAATGTTCTCTCGTGTCCTCTCATACCTCACCAGATCTTGGGGTCTTCTGTCCTCTTCTACTCTCTCCCTTTTCTGCGTCACACGACGGATCTCCACATCAGCTTCAGCTTCAGCTTCAGCCACAACGTCCTCTCGTGTCCTCTCATACCTCACTGGTTCTCGGGGTCTCCTGGCCTCTTCTACTCTCTCCCCATTTCGGGTAACACGACGGATCTCCACATCAGCTTCAGCTTCAGCCACAATGTCCTCTCGTGTCCTCTCATACCTCACCAGGTCTCGGGGTCTTCTGTCCCCTTCTACTCTCTCCTCTTTCCGGGTCACACGACGGATGTCCACATCAGCTTCAGCTTCAGCCACAATGTCCTCTCGTGTACGTTCAGTCCTCACCGGTTCTCGGGGTCTCCTGGCCTCCTCTACTCTCTCCCCTTTCCGGGTCACACGACGGATGTCCACATCAGCTTCAACTTCAGCCACAATGTCCTCTCGTGTCCTCTCAAACCTAACTGGATCTCGGGGTCTCCTGACATCCTCTTCTCTCTCCCCTTTCCGGGTCACACGACGGATCTCCACATCAGCTTCAGCTTCAGCCACAATGTCCTCTCGTGTACGTTCAGTCCTCACCGGTTCTTGGGGTCTCCTGGCCTCTTCTACTCTCTCCCCTTTCCGGGTCACACGACGGATCTCCACATCAGCCTCAGCTTCAGCCACAATGTCCTCTCGTGTCCTCTCATACCTCACTGGTTCTCGGGGTCTCCTGGCCTCTTCTACTCTCTCCCCATTTCGGGTAACACGACGGATCTCCACATCAGCTTCAACTTCAGCCACAATGTCCTCTCGTGTCCTTTCATACCTCACTGGTTCTCGGCGTCTCCTGGCCTCTTCTACTCTCTCCCCTTTCCGGGTCACACGACGGATCTCCACATCAGCTTCAGCTTCAGCCACAACGTTCTCTCGTGTCCTCTCATTCCTCACCCGATCTTGGGGTCTTCTGTCCTCTTCTACTCTCTCCCCTTTTTGGGTCACATGACGGATCTCCACATCAGCTTCAGCTTCAACTTCAGCCACAATGTCCACTCGTGTACGTTCAGTCCTCACCGGATCTCGGGGTCTCCTGACCTCATCTTCTCTCTCCCCTTTCTGGGTCACATGACGGATCTCCACATCAGCTTCAGCCACAGTATCCTCTTGTTTCTTTTCATACCTCTCTGATTCATATGGTCTTCTTTTTGTTTGTGTTTTCCTTTCTCCATAGTAATCTTCTTCCAAATCCCATGTGTTGTACTGTCTGTGGTCTATTACTAGCGGCTCCTGTAGGTGTGACTGATGCAGCCTTTCTAAATCTGGGCATTCAGGCTTGTACATCTGGCAGCTGCTTCTTTCAAGTTCTTTTTGTTCCAGCTCAGGTAGGTGGTTGTGGCTTCTCTCATCTTCAAGTATTTCAGGCTTTTGTGGTTGATTGCGACTTCTTCTCTCTGCTTCTTCTGGTTCCTGTGGCCACCGGCTGATTCTCCTGTGTGCCACTGCGTCTTGATCTTGTGGTCGTTGTTTTCTTTGATCATAGTCTGGCAGTGCTGGCTCACGTGGCTTACATCCACTCCGCCTGTCTGGCAACGGCTGTGGTTCACAGGAACGGCTGCGACTTCTCACGTCTTCCAGTTGCTCTGGTTGAGGCTCCTCTTGATTTTGTCTCTCATCTCTCTGTGGTGCCTTCAAGCTGCCACACTTGTGGTGTTGTAAATCTCCCAGTCTGTCTAGCTCGGGTGGCTGACGTCTTTGACTGCTACTTTGGTCGCCTGGCTCTTGGCTTCGTTCTTCGTATTCCTGAGGGATTGGATCCCTCAGCCTGGTTCTTCGTCTTGCATCAGCTCTGCTTTGTGTGTTACGTTCCTGGCGATGACTTCCCGTCTCTTCTTGTGTCTCAAGATCCTGGGCCCTGGTGTCTCGTTGTGGCTCAGGTACGCAGGGGGGATGGTGGTTGTGCTCGCGATTTCGTGGTTCCTCTTCCTGGAGCTGCTGACGGCTCCCTCTGTTCTTAATTTCAGGCTCCTGGAGTGTCTTGCTGCTGGTTATCAGCTTTGTTCTTTGCAGAAGGCATTGTCCCTTCTGCAGGTACCAGTAGCAGGCCTTAGCAACTCTGAATACCAAAAGCAGGAACTCATTAAAATCAATTTCCCCATCCCCATCCCACTCCAGAAACTGCAGAATCTTGTCAATTGTCTGAGGGTCGTGTGGGTTCTGTAGGAAAAACACACATAGAGAAACAGAAAAAGGATTTAAGCCTTGCTGTTCCTTATCAGGAAATGCAAACCCAGTAATCATGACTATTTGTTCTACTTGTATCTCTCACTTGTATCTCTCTCAGGTTCACTTTTATAGCTCAGCATCTCTTCCATGGCTATGTTGTCCATTTTCCTGGTGATTTCCTGGCCATGGCTAAACATTTGGAGATGCCATATCCCTCCACTGGATGCATTTCCTTCCTGTCTTTGAAAGGAAACCTCCTGACAGTTCATTCTCCAATTTCACCAATTTGTTCACACCAAAATCTATAGGAAGAGATTTTCAGACAGTACTAAAGCACACATCTGCTGCTCACCCTTGGCAAAAGGCTCTGCATCCCATTTACCTCTGGTCACAAGAATCATCCCTTCTCCAGAAGATTTTCTGGTCCCTACACTCCAGCTCTGTCCCCAGTCCCTTCCTGTCTCTGCCGTACTCACCGCTATGGCATCTGCAAATTCCTTCTGGATGAACTCCTTCATCTTCCTTCGGTTGAGTTTGGATTGGTCTCCATCTTCCTTTGCATGTTGGTAAAAGACAGTAATGATGGTGGAAACACTGTCTAAGAAGTGAGACATCTTCCTGCAGATTCAAGCAAGCCTGCAAGAAAAGTAGCAGACCTAAGAATGGGAGATTTCTCGACTGAGTGTGGAAGATGAGGAGGGTTGCTGGAGTCCAGCCATAAATATTAATGAGAGTCTGGGTGCCCTGGGCTCTGTGTCCACTCCTCTACCATGGCAAGCTGTGCTTCACCAGGGCACTGGGAAGATATCCAAATGCTTAGGGGTTTTGGTGGGATGGGGAGTGGTCTCAAGCTTGTCTGCTGACGTATTAGAATGACGTTTTGTATGGGATGGCAGGATGCCTTCATTTGTGGGTTGCAGGAAGGGGATTGGGGATGGTGACTCAAGAGACACCCCAAGAACCAGTCCCTGTAGGCCCTAGCAGCTCCTTCAGTTTCTGAGACCAACGCTGCCACTGTTTGGCACTGAGATGCACCAACTCCTCTGGAGAGGTCAGAGGATGTGCAAAGCAGTGCTGACACAGCATAAGAGAGGACCCAGCTGGGGCAGAGGTGCATAAAGAACTCATGGAGGGTTAAACAAGCCCTGTGACATGCAGCAGTGCAAATCAACTGATGAATCTTTTGTTACAGCACCATATCACTGTCCAACAGATTTTGTCCAAAGAGAATGGTCAGATCACCCAGGTCAGAGATACTTATTGAACTTAATGGAAATCTTCTGTGCAGAAGGTAGTGCTCCTGCTTTGAGCTTTGTGTATGGAAAACTGAAACGCCACTTCCATGCTCCTCACAGGATCCCCGAGCCTGTTATTGACTGCATCAGTTCCAGGATCTCAGCTTGCAGCTGGGGAAGCTGCTCCCTGCCTGCTTGCAGTGTGCACACATGCATGAACACGCGCGTGCACCTCTGCATGCAAAACCCTGCATCTTGCTATTTCTATGGGAAACTGAACGCTTCTGCCATCTGTTCATCCTGGCTGGGAGACGAGTGCAGACCAAAGCAAGGCACCAGACCTGGCTCCTGCTCTCCTTTTCATTTGGAGAAAAAATGCCTTTCTGCACTGACACACAACAAGAGCATGCAGCTGTCCAAATGGCAAAAAATAACATTTCATTGAAGACAGCCAAAAGACGCCCAGAAAATGCTGCAGCAGAAATGTCATTAACACCCAAGACAGATCGAACAGAAATCACTCATTTTCACCCAACAAAGCACGCTTTTCAAAAGGAACGACTTACCCAAGACACCAATGGGATCGAATGGGATTCCTGTGAAGCCGTGCGGAGAGATCGGAGGACCCAAGTGCTTTTATAGGGTCCTTGGTGGAGGAGCAGAAAAGGAGCCACCCTTTGTGGACATTTCCTGATTCATCTTTGGCCAAACCCAGCTGCACCTTCATGTCCTCAAACGGGTTATTTAACTTATCATCCCATTACCTATCATTTTAACCCAGAAATAGCAGTTACCATGTGGCAATTCAGGCACTGGCTGGTTCCACCTAATCCGGACTGTAAAGTTATTTTATGGGCTGATTGTGTTTCAGATTTAAAAAAAAAAAATCTAGACTGCCTATAAAGTATATATATAAATGGGAGGATGTATTTTTTTTTATGAACATGTATCTTTGTAGGTATGCATTTATATATGTATAATACACGCACATAAAAATAGCGCCAGATTGAACCTGGGAGGATGTTGTAAGCAGGTATGGGGACCTACCCACCACTTTGCAGATCCTTGGGGCTGGGGTCCAGCAGTTTGGCTTTGGGTTTTTCTCATGGAGGAAGGCCAGAAGAAGCTTTAAGAACTACAGAGGTGGTGAAATGCAGGTGTGTGGCATAAAGATCCCCAAATTGTGCAGGAGATCTCTGCTTGTGTGGTGTTCTTGTAGCATGTGCGAAATATATGTATAAATATGTATATATATACATATACATTTATTTTCTCCTTGATTACTTCTTATTAAGGAGTCTTTCATTGTATTATCTGGGTTTTTGTTGAAAAAAAGGAAAAAAAAAAAGCCCAAACCAACAAAACTTTTGTGAATGGTAAAATCTGCAAAGCAGACTTCTTAACCAGAAAATGCCTATTTGACATGCAACGACTTTTCATTGAGAAAAAATGATGATACAACATTTTTTTACGTGAACTATTTTCCATGAGCGGGTTTCATTCCAACTTTTCTTGATCTTTAATTAAAACTAAAAGTGGAAACCTCTCGGCTGGGAGCTCAATTCATGTTGAAGCTTCATCGAGTCGCTCTAGGCAACATGTGTTGTAATTGCCTCTCCATTCCCCCTCCCTTTTTTTTCCCTTTAATATCTTCTAAGTGTAAATGAATTAGAGACCAATGGGTTCCTTTATTCCTCTCAAACTCTCCCCATTTATGGAGCACACAAGGAAAGCTTTGGCCATGCCACTTGGGCTCTATGTTGGAGCTGAGCTTCGTGGTGTGACGGAGACATTGCGGGCGGCTCCAGAGCAAGAACTTGCCACGCAGCCTTGGCTTAGCTGCTCATCTGTCCCATCTGATGGTAAGAACATACTGGGTGTAGGAGCCTAATTAATTAGTGCTGGTAACACCTTGGGGATACTCATACAAGTGCGCACGGAGGATTGTTACTAACCGTGCTTCATTTTTGAGCTTTTTTTCAGGGATTAAATTATACTGGTGTAAATTACACCCCACCTATGGGATAATAATACCCTTGGGAAACTGTAATTTTATGGTAGATTGCAGTTATTATTAAAATTAGAGCATTACAGTGCAGCTGGAGCTTGTACGCACAGTGTCCTATAACAGTCTGCAATCCCCGCAGGGGCAGGGGACATCGGGAGGCACAGAGCAGATTTCAGGTGTTCATAGAGGCAGAGGTCCACAAAAGCAGCACCAAACCATGTCCTCCAAAAGCTTGGCTGTCCCCAGAGAGGGCTTTCATAGTGGGAACCTTGGTCTGTTTTTCAAAGCTGTTACCCAACAGGGTGGGCTCCATCCTCCTCCTTCCATCCAGTTCTGTGTGAATTGCTGCCTGTGTTTGTATAGGGTGGCCAAGTCTCATTTTAACCTCAGAAGAATTGGGCTCCTCATAGGGCATATAAAAGACTTTTGTCTTAACACCTTCCAGACTTGCAGGTGTCTTAAACAGATACTTGCATCTGCAGGGTAATTTTCACTCTGCTGTAATGTTCTTAAAATGGACAAAATACCTTTCCCCCAACTTCAAGTACAACACTCAGGATGGCAGAAGTAGAATAATTCAGAATAGAGTGTATAATTATCACATCATTAAAAGGGCTGGGGGGGTCTGTTTTTTATTGGTGCTGCAAAAGGCTGTGGCTGATGGACTGCAGAGTCTGGTGGTGGGAGACCGGAGCTGGAACCAATAAGAGCTGTTCAACAGTCCTCAACTGAGAGCTATTTCACAAGGAAAATGGAGTTTTCTGGAAAAGAAAACGTTTTGAGGAATGTCTCAGATGAAATGGGAGATTTGATGGATTTCTGATGGAATTTAAATCTCCTCTGTCCCATTTCGTTTTGATAATGCTCCCAGCTGCCATAAAGATAAGTCAGGGTCTGGTTTCACCGGTGTGTTTTATCATCAGAAGAGCAGAGCGGTGCATTTTGTGTCCAGCACATTTAGCTGTGACATCAGCACTTTGAGACCAAATCGTTTTTGAAACGTGTCTTCCGGAGATTGTTTTGAAATGCTGCTTTTTTGGTTCTGATTCAGCGCACAGCAAATTGTGAAATTCCGGTGTGTCCCGGAGCAGTGACGCTCTTTTTCCCAGTGAGGTCTCTGTGCTCTGCTTGTCACCAGCCACAGAGCAGGAGGTGCGGGTGCATTTATCATCCCCTGATTTGGCTGATAGGTCGCTGGCAAAAGATAATATGGGGAAAAACAGGCTGAGCATCACCTCCCTATGGGATGCGGAGTCCTGGTGGTCCAGCATGTCCAAACCCATAATAACCCCCCTGACTTCAGCGGGCTGCTTGCACCCGCAGTCACCCACATCCCTACGTGCACATCCGGAGCCCGTACCCAAAATTCCCGAGGCTGAGGCCAGCTTCACGTGTGCATGGATTGTGTGTCAGCTTTTTGCATCCAGCTTCCCAGGTGTTACTGGGACTGAGTGTACGTGAATAATTGGGATTAATATACCTCTGCTCCTCTTGGAGCATTCAGTAGCTAGTAGGGATTTTCGACTTTCCCACTATGTCCCACATTCCCCCTTTCTGAGATTTTTAAGCAGTGAGGATAAATAAGACAAATCCTTCCCACTGAGTGTTCAGAACTCTTTCTTCTTTTTTTTTTTTTTTTTCAGCAGACACACAGAGTGCCTGGAGCAGATTCATGCTGCCAAGTACCTGCTCAGAGGTCATCATGCCATCACATCAATCACAACATCCACCCTCTCTGAAGACATCAGATGTCACATCCCTGCCTGTGAGGACTCATAGATTCAGCTTCGGCCACCTGCCCCCAGGACACAGCACCCTGGGGGTGATGTGGCACTGTGTCATGCATGGGATGGACACTGAGGTCCTTCATTCTTGCTCAGAACAGTGCAGCAAAACACCAGGACACTGTACTGATTTGCAGTCAGTTTTATTGCTTTGCTTATACAGCCTAATACAGGATAAGAGAGATTTCAAGCCAGGAGTAGTTCAATACAAGCCAGGGGTGTAAGCTCAGGGTTAAGAAAGGATTGGACAAGATATAACAAATGGCACTGGACAAAATATCCCACCTTGTTGGCACCAATAGACAAAGTTGGGCTCACTGCTGCTCTTACTTCTGCGGAGGCCACTGAGGCTGCAGGTGCTCCTGCTCTGCCACGTGTTTTCCTTTGCCATGAGCCCCATGTTGCCATTGTCCTGGGACATGTTGAGCCTCAGCCCCACGGCCTTCTTGCACCCACACCGTCGGGTCAGGGAGGTGAGCTGGGTCATGACGTCTCCCCAGGGGCTGGGGATCAGGGTGGGGGCTTGTGCCCCGTACTGGAGGTGGCAGCTCATGGGTCTCTCTGGGACTGGGGTCCTGCCGAGGGTCTGCATGGTCCTTGGTTTTGTCTGTGTTTCTCCCTGGTATCTTGGTGGGAGAAATCTGGATCTGCTGTGCTGGCTCTAGCTCTTGCCTCTGGTTGTGGCTGTGTCCCAGCTTTGGTGTCTCTTTCACTTGGTCCTGGTGGGGTTTTGGGTCATGTTTTGGTGTTTTCTCGGCTTTTTGGGTATTTTTGTCCTGCTCTGGCATCTCAGGGACCAAGATCTCACCTCTCTTTGGACCCTCCTCTGGTGCCTTGGCCCTGTCATCCTGATGGGTGCCCTGGCCATCCTTTGGTGTCTTGCTCTTCTGGTTCTGTTGGGTGCCTTGGTGGTTCTTTGGTGTCTCAATCTTCTGGGTCTGTTGGGTATCCTGAGCCTTTGGCGTCTCACTCTTCTCACTCTTTTGCGTGTCCTGGTCCTTTGGTGTCCCACCTTCCTGTTTCTGTTGGGTGTCTTGGTGGTTCTTTGGTTCCTCACCCTCCCGGTGCTGTTGGGTGTCTCGATCCCGTTGGGGTTTCCCACCCTCCTGCACCTGTTCGCTCACCCCTTGCTCTGGGACCTGCTTGTGGTGCTGCTCCCCATCTGCCTCCTCCTGCACCGTTGGCTTCTGATAAACTTCTGGCTCCAAATACTGCTGGAAGTGTTTGTGGCAAGCCTTGGCCACACGGAAAATCAGGTTGAGGAACTCGCCAAAGTCAACCTTGCCACTGCTGTCTTCATCCAAGAAGAGCAACACCTTCTCAACAGTTCTGGGATCCTGGGCATCCTGCAAGGAAACAACGTCAGCAAGACTCTCCAGCCCTTTCCAGGATTTCTCTGGGATCAATCACTCAAACAGAAACCCATCCCTATATGCCTTCCCCATAGCTCGTGTTGCTGGATCCTCACCATGATCATGTCCTCTAACTCCTGCTCGATGAGCTGCCGGAGCTCCCCCCTGCTCAGCGTACTGGAATCACCATCACTCGTGGCATATGTGTAGAAGGTAGCGATGATACCGTTGATGTTATCCTGGAGCTGGGCCATCTCCCTACAGAACAGAAGCAGCCTGTGAGAAAGACACCAAAAGGCAAAAAGGGGCTTTTGCTTGGTTTTCAGGTGAGCTTCTCTCAGACAGAGCAGCTGGACAGGAGGATGATGAGCCAGAAAGACTTTGACAAAACAAAATGGAGTGGTTTTTCCTTTAGGAGAGCTCAGCTCCAGGAGAACGCTGAGGGCTCTGAGCTCCCACTTTCTTGCATGGTCTGTCCGGACTTACCTGGGCGAGAAGAGCGCAGTGTGCAGTCAACCTGCCCCTAGCAGCCTTATATACAGTGGCATTGTGCAGGGAGACAGCGTCAGCAGGGTGCTGCATCCTCGCCCAATGACACTATCATCCCCCTGTCTTCATTTGTCTCTTGTTCATTAACTTCTGCCTCAGTGCTTTACTCCGGAGTGAAGAGATGATCCTTCCTAAGCTCACCCCACCTGCGGATGCATTTCAGAGGAATTAAGTAGAAAAGGTTATTTTTAGTACTGCAGGATTTAGCTGAAGGTGATGCCCGAGCAACACCCAGGACTCTTTAGTGAACGTGTTTGGTGAGCGATGCAAGTGACTGATACGGGAGGGGGCAGCCTGGGAACGCCTGCACGGGGACGAAGAGGAAATAGAACAAAGGGAGAAAAATAAGGATATGCAACACCCAGATCCAATTGACCCCTTCCCCAAACTCCCACTTTCGGGTGCCGGTGGAGAGGCACCCGGCGAAGAAATCCTTTCCAACAGTGCCACCAAGTGGCACACGGAGGGGGACAGGGGTGGCACGAGCTGCAGTCACCCTTGTACTGCATGGGGAAACTGAGGCACAGCGCGAGGAGGGGACATCAGATCCTCGAGTTGGTGACAGCCGCGCTGTGCCCCTTGTCCTGCTGGACTTGGCTTCCAAGAGAAAAAGCACTTCCAGGAAAGTACCTGGTGTAGGGAGGGGTTCATGGGAAGCAGTGGTAAATTCCTGCAGTTGATCTGGGATGGGATGAGTGGGGGAGTCAAGGAATCCTCCTGCACAGCTGGGGCTGCTGTAGGACAGGAAGCTTTGGTGAACTCAGATCCTAAAAGGAGGAAACTTAAAGCACAGATTCTGCTTTAATTTCTCTCAATTAATCTATCAACCTATCTGTTGTACTCCATGAGGACTCCTCCTCAGGTGGGACCCATTTGTTCTCAGTCTTCTCATTAAGCTGCAGTGGGGGTTGGGGGACAGCTCCTGGGGGCACCGGAGAGGCAGAAGTACATGGGGTGTTCCCACTGCTGTTATTTCTGGTTACCTGGACCCCGGGCAGGGCACTTTCCTGCAGATAACCATAGACAATAACAGGTTTATGCTGTACAGGGTTTCTTATGTACTTTACAAAGCAGAAAGGTCACTAGGTATGTGAAGTTAAAAGAAAGAAAAATGCTGCTTTCAGCAGAGCTTGAAATAAATGACCATGGAGCAGAGGGCAGGTGCTGCTGAGCCCTGTGCTGATGAAACCACCTGAAATGCATCTGAGTAATGAAATCACCTGATTAAGAGGCCTTTAGGACTGTGCCCCTAGTTAGAATCTCCCCAGCGTGCTGTGATCTTCAAACTACCATGATACTGTTGGGTGAGGGGGCAATCACTGCAGTTCTGGTTGTAGGGCAGGATTTTGCTTTTACATGACTGCTTCCCCTATGGTGCTACCTGTATTTGTGAGAAGAACAAATACTGTGGGAGTTTGCCCTAGAATCAGCCACACGGCAGCTAATCTGGGCAAGCACAGAGTGGGGTCTGCCCAGGCACGGTGTGAGGTGTGGCAGAGCAGCGGGTCTGTGGCTCGCTGTTTGCTCACCGTAGCAGTCACAGATCGTTGAGGTCTGTTTGCCAAAGGAGCTCCATCTTCTGAGCTCACTGGTAGGAAATGTGCGGGGGCACTGGGCAAACCCGCTTCTCTGGTAGGCACTGTGTGCTTAGGCTTAGGTTCCCAGCAGCTCCATTGCTTCCTTGAAAGAGTTTGGCCTCCTATTTTTTTCCACATCCACCCAGCCCGCCTGTCTTTGTCTCTTGGGCACAAAGGAGCCTCTGTGCATGCCAGAGTGTGTACTCATCCCCAGCTGGGATGGCTGTGATTCGGTGTGCTCGATTTGAGCCGATTCATGTCAGACATGCAGCAAAAACAAAAAAGGAAGGTGTGGAAAGTGCAAGTGTGTGGCATTGCACAAGAGGCTTGAAAGAGTTTAGTGACTGTTAGAGCTACCTTAGGGGTTTGATGCATCTGCAACGGAGTATATGCTTAAAATTCTACTGTATGTTAATGTGTAAAACCTAAACTTGGGGCCAAACTCACCTAATGTTTTGTTCATTGAAAACAGTGCTTTAGAAAACTTGAGAAAGGCTTTGAGCTTGAGGAGTGTTGGGATGGAGGGGATGCAGAAGCTGCTGTGGGGGTGGTGTTGGGTTTTTGGGGCTCAGGGTATGTGGGGCGGGGGTCTGTCCCAGTGGTTGAGTTTCTCAACAGAACTGCAGCAGGAAATTACTGTTTATTCCTGCATGACTCAGTTTAATTGTTCCTGCTCGGCGGGGAAGGGCAGAGGAGTGGGTTAGTGATGAAGAGCGGGGGGAAAGCATTGCACCAAATGTTTAAGGCATTTAAATGCAAGTTTTGGGGAGATATGGCAGGCTCTGTGGGGTTGAATGGCCTGGACTTGCTTTAGAGGTTGGAAGACAGAGCCAATGCTGCTATGGTGGCAGCACTGGGAGGTGGTGGCCATTGCAGTGAGCACCTTCTCAGTCTTTTCCCTTTGTCTCGAAGGGCACCTGGTGCTGAGTCCCCTTCTGCCTCACTGTGCACACAAAGCATCATTCCTAAACTCTCCCAGAGCCCATTATGCAAAGCGCTTTATCACTACATCTATGTCATTATCAGGAATTAAGTTAATTGGAGTAAAATGCTTTATTTTTCTGTGCTGCCTGGGCATTTCAGCAAGTTATTTCTGTTGCTGCCTTCTTCACTGCTAATTCATCATGACATTAAGGAACGTAATACATCAGCTTTTCTCTAATACATGTTTCTACTTTTTTTTTTTTTTTAACATGTTAATGAGCATATTTAACATATTTCTTCAGAGATAATTGGATTCCGAGGCTCCCTGTGGTAATGCACTGAAAACCAACGAGCAGTGCCTATAATATCGAAAAGCCTTTCCTGCATTTGAATAATCCCACAATGAAAATTAGGAATTAATCTCCTGTCTGAAACAAGGCTTTCCAGGATACTTTGTTTTGAGGCAGTTTTAATACATGTGTTCACCATCGTTCTGGAGAATCTTAATTAAAACCTTCCTTTGCGTTTCTACCCTGGAACCCACAGAGGGGCACAGGTATTTCGGATTATCTCATCCCCTTAATCCTCCCCATGAAGGCAGGATTTGTCTGCTCTTCGTTTGCACACAGCTTATTGAGACGGCTGCTTGAATGTAAAACGTAGGAGGTTTTGAGTAAATTGTTTCCTGAAGGGGCAAAGGAGCTCCTCAGTTTCCTTTCTTCTCCCAGACCCAGATCTGCTTAAGCACACTATGGTACGTTGCTCCTGGTGTGCTGTCACCATGGTGCTATAACGAGAGCATGTAGGAACGCCTGTATTCCATTTTAAGCAAATATTTAGCGATGAGAGCCAACAAATATACAAACAAATGAAGCTAAGAGGCCAGAAGGAAGGTGAGATGAGATTATCCCGTGTTTTCTGCTCTGAAGCACTGTGTTCCCCCAGCAACGTCTACACCAACAGAAATCAGTGCATCGCGCACCACCAGAGGGCGCGGAGCGTGCGCGTGCACGGATGGGTGTGCGCGTGCACGGATTTGCGTGCATGCGAAGCGGTGTGTGCGCGCGCACGGACGCGTCTGCCCACCCAGGGCACGCAGGACTTCAGCTCTGCCGCTCCCTCCCACCGATGATGCTTTCCACTATGAGGATTTCTTGGAAAGCTTCAGAGCTCGAAGCAGCTCTTTCATACAGTCGTTAAATCCCAGAATCATAGAATACTTAGAGTTGGAAGGGACCTCTGAGGGCCTTCCAGTCCATGTTCCTTGCAATGAACAGGGACACCACAGCTAGATGGGGTTGCCCAAGGGTCTGGTTCAGCCTCACCTTGGAAGTCCCCATGCTCAGGGGATCAACCACAACACTGGGTAGCCTGTTCCAGTGCCTCAACACCCTCACTGTAAGAGATTTTTTCCTTATCTCTAACCTAAATCAGGGAGAGGAAGCCCTCCCTGAGCCTGAAGCCATTTCCCCTTGTTCTGTCACCACAAATACGGCTGAAGAGCCTGTCCCCTTCTGTCCTGCCGCTCCCCGTTAGACGCTGAAAGGCTATCAGGTCACCTCGCAGCCTTCACTTCTTCAGGCTGAAGAGCTCTTTCAGACTGTCCTTGTAGGAGAGGTGTTCCATTCCATGGATCACTTTTGTGGCCCTTCTCTGGACAGGCTCCAACAGCCCCATGTCTCTCCTGCACCGAGGACTCCACATCTGGATGCAGTATCCCAGGCTGCTCTTTTTGTCAGCACGCAGAGGCCAGGGAGGCTGTGGGCTTTTCCTCTTTGCTTTTCTCTCCCTGCTGTGTTAGGAGCTCAGAGCCCCACCCCCAAAAGGCTGCTCATTGCCCTCTCCCCATCCAGCAGCCAGGATGGGGCTGTTCACTCACTTTGGGCTCACTCTGCTCCGGGCTGAGGGTTCAGTGGGGATTTGAGTCACCTCCTGTGGCTGTGGTGGTAGTGATTCACCTGCACTCGTTTCAGCTTCTCCTGGTGGTGGTGGGGACAATTTTGGTGCCTTTCCCCGTTAGCTTCCTCACTGCCCAAGTGCTTCAGAGAGAGAGTTAGGTTCTTTTTGCTAGGTGGTTCAGAAGGAAGATGCAATGTGGAGTGGTGGATTTTGGGGCATGAACCTGCTTTCTGCTGCCTGGAACAGAAATGAGCACAGCAGCACCCAGTGAAGGCACAGAGGAAGCAATGGGGAAGGGCTGGGAGGTGTCTGTGGGATGGGACAGGGCAATGGGGACATGTTGGGAAATGTGACCTGGTGGAGCCCCACGAGGGCTGCGAGAAGAGCTGGGGCAGTGGCAGCACAGGGTGAAGAGCTGCAGTGCTTCCTATGCCACCTGCAGCAATGCAGCCCTGGCTCACTGCTCTCCTATTTCTCCAGCTGGGGAAATCACTGGTGTTACTTTTAACAGTGAGCTGATCTTTCTTCAGCCTGGCTTTCCCGAGAAGCACAGTTTTGATGCTCCCAGTTGTTATATCCTAACCTATTATTTGCAAGCAAATTTGGCTCAGTGATACAGTTCAAACAAGTGCTAAGTTTCTCCAAATCTTATGACAAAAGAGTTGGTTGATGACCTCTTGATGCTGCAGCAGAAGAAGGGAGCAACCTGTTCTCCCTTTATGGGGCTGTTGGACACCGGAGAGGAGGAAGAAACCAGGCTCTACCAGTTCTGCCTGTGGGCTTCTGTGCACAGAGCCGTGTGTGTTTGCATGGAAATGGTGCTGGGTCTAAATGTTCCAGGAGCTTCTCTCCCTAATTTTAGGGCTGTGCCATGCTGGAGATGGTGCCGGCCATAGCTCATGACAAAACCTGCCTGGCCCTGAATCTGCCACAGTGCTGAACTGAATCCTGAAAACAAGAAAGAAAAAGTGGGATTTTTTTTCCCCAAAGCCAACCTGGAAATGGCTGAAGTCTTCTTGTTAAGTATTCCGCTTTGTGTAGCTTGTGTACATTGTGAAGAGTGTCCTGGATGCACTGGTGTGAACACTGTGCAGGAAGGACTTGTCCCAGCACGGCTCCTGCTTGCTGCCCCCATGGGTTGAGGTTCATTAAGGATATCTGCTCTCCAGAAAGTGGCATTTTGTCTTTCCCTTCTTTTCTGTAGGTAAGGGGCAGATGACGAGCTGATATGTTAGGAATGCCACAATCACACCTCATGCTTCTCCTCCAGCTGTACCAATTACACTCCACCCTGATGATGATGAGCTGTCACAAGGCAGGAATAATGACAGATGAGAGGAGAGCATGGCAGGGGAACATGAGAACTACCAAAGGAATGGTTAGCTGGGGGAAGGCAGTGGTGTCCCAGTTTGAATGAAGAAATGGTTGGGCTGGATGATCTTGGTGGTCTTTTCCAACCTTTATTATTCCATGAAACGTTCACCAAAGCTGCACCCAACAAAAAACAAAACAAAACAAAAAACAACTCAATTTTTTGAGGTTTAATTTTCATATGAAACATGACAAACTATCAGTACTTGTGGGCTGTGGAGTCCTTTGAAGAGCCAGAGGAGCTTTTAACTGGGTCTCAGTGAGCACCCCATGGAGCTTTGGGAAGGGAACTGCAGCTTCCTGGAGGAAACAGCTCAGGTTCAGGCTCTGCTTTATTGTCTTTATGCCTTCAGAAACAGCCAGGATGATGCCAACAAACCCTGAGCACCATGAACAGGTGTCTGAGCATGGATCATGCTGTGCTGGCATTGCTAGATGTGGGGTTGGGAGGAGAAGCACTACTGGGGCGATGTGTGTAAGGAAGTTATTATTTAATTGAGATGATGTGGGAGAGCGCAACAATTTGTGAAGGACAGCTTAGTAATAGGGTGTCAAAAGAGGGTCTTGTAGCAATGAGCTGAGCCTGTCTGACTTTGCAAGAGCTTGTTTGGGATTATAGTAAACAATAATCCTCTGCCACATCATCGCTGTTATTTTTACATTACTATAGGCTATCTTCACTAATGTTTGATTTATATTGTCTCCAGATCTAATATTGCAGATCTAATCTAACTCATAAAAGAGCCACATTACAACATAATGGGCAGTATTTATAGTTCCAGGCACAAGAATCTGGCGGAGTGGCAGAAAGAAATCTGTTGATTTATTTACCAAGAGGGGGGAGGGGGGAAGCAAATAGCTGACAAACTCCTCAGATTCATGAAAATTTATTCCCTCCATCCACTAAGCTTCAATTCTTGCTCCATTATAAGGGCTCGCTTCAAGTCTTTGCAAATGCATGCAGCACGCTAAGGTGTAGGGATGCTTTATTTGCTCCACATACCGAGGCAGAACAATCCAACAATCCTTTCTAACAGAAGATATTAAAGACCCAGCCATAATCCAATTGAAGTGGCTTTCATTGAGCAGCTGTGTGGATGCCTGCACTGGCTCCGTGCCTTTTCCAGGCAGCAGTGCCCATGTTGCAGGACCCATTGGTGCATCCTTCTCCCCATGGCATTTCTACAACACCTTTTTTTTAAGTCTTTACCCACCTATGGCACGAGGCTGCTGTGGATAATTAGAGAGTGAACTCCACTTCTGGGGAACTCTGTTACGAGCAGAAAACTTTTAATTATAGAATATTTTCCCTGACTTTACTGGACATTGTGCAGCAGAACTTCAGTTTCTCAGCATTATTCCTCTCCTGCTGTTTGCTGCAAGTTTTCTGTTCAGCCTTTGCTCGTTCCTCACCCTGGATGCCTTCTGTCATTTTTATATCTCCTTAAAAGACCTTTCTGATGCTGTTAAAATCACGCCTCTGAGCTACTTTTCTCAATATTCTCATAACAATTTCAATCTAAGAGACCATTAGAAAAAGAGGATAGAAAACCCAAAGGCAGAATCCTAACTGAATTTAAGGCAGATTATGAAAGCAGTTATTTATACGTGGGAAGCAAAAAGGTCAAAGATGATGAAACAGGGCTCTGTGAACACAATTAATACATGCATTGCACTTTTGCCATGATTACTGCAGTCTGTGTGAGGCAATGAAAAATAAGGAGCGTAATTAACCAATGATTAAAAAATATTTTTTATTTAAAGCCAGGCAGTTTTCTCGCTCATCGATATGGATGAGAAAGCAGGAACTCACCAGGAAAGATGGTGAAAAGAGCCCTTTCCTCACTTGGTGCCATGCAGCCAGCTCTGACAGCGGGCCAGGCAGCGCTCCACGATGGCAGAGGTGCAGGTGTTGAGGCGGAATGTTGGTCGTGGGCTGGAAGTATTGCCCGAGCCCTGGGTGGCCGTGGGGCTATGGGGCTCTGTGCACACCGAGGTTTGAGCTGTGCAGGGATCTGCACATGGTAGCAGGCTCTGCTCAGGATGGGGAGCGCTGGCAGCCTGGGGGCAGCTGGGACCCTCCATGGAGATGGTGGTGGGGATCTCTGTGCAGGCTTCGAGCACCTCAATGGTGTAGGGTGGTTCCAGGTGCTGCAGTGAAGGTGTTTCCACACAGGTCCCGGTTGTCTCGAGGATGCAGAGATCCACTGGTGCATTCCCATGATTTGGACAGGTCTCTGCAAGTGTCCCAGCTGTCTCAGGGGTGCAGAGCTCCATGGACAAAGCTGGGAGCTGTACAGGAAAGGTTTCCACATAGATCCCATCTGACTCGGGGGTGCAGGGTGATTCGACGTGCTGATGGGGGAAAACTTCCACACACGTCCCCACAATCTCAGGGGCATAGGGGGCTGCTGGAGAGGTGGAGGACTGCAGCTGGATGCTGGTCTCTGCCTGGCACTGCTGCAGGTCGCAGGGTTCCACTGCTGGAGACACACAGGTGGTGACACACTGGGAGGTGCAGGGGTCGCAGGTGCTGCCAAGTGCAGGGACACTGGGAGGTGGGCAAGCAGGGCCGCAGGCATCAGGGCAGGAGGCCACAGATTGGCACAGATCCACCCCAAGAGTCTGCTCAGGACAGGGAGACGTGTCCTGCACGGAGCAGGTGTCAGGGTGCACGGTGACACTGCATGATGTGCAGAGGTCAGTGGTCATGGCTGTCTCCATGCATGCAGGAGGTGGCAGGCAGGGCAGCTCACATGGCTCAGACATCTTCCTTCCTGGAGGAAATAAGAAGAACTCAATGTCCACCTTTTTTTGTTTGCTTTCCTGGCTACTAGCCTCCCCAGGTATGTTTGTGCTGACACCCAAACCCAAATTCTCTACTTAAAGTCAGTTTTCAGCCAAAATTTCACTTCCTTGTGAAGATAGTGATGGATTAATTAACACTTCTAACAGAGCCTTTTCTCCTCTCTGTCCCCCTCTCTCTTCCAGGTATTTTCTCCTGTACATTCTGTAACATTCTTGCAGAACACCCAACTCGAGCAACCCTCTCCATCCCACCTTTCTTATTGATGAAAGCAGGAATAGGCTCAACAGAATGGAGCCAGGATTTGCTGCCCAGGTTTCCCTGGAGCTCAGTGCTCTTACCTGGGACCTCAGCTGCTTCCACGTGCGATGCTGTGCTCTCTTTGCCCTTCCACGACAGCTGTGTGGCTTCTGCCTCTAAATCCAGTGCTGGGATGCCAGTAAACATTTCACAGAGCATCCGTGGGAATTACAGCAAAGTGCGAAGGAAGAAGATGATTACTCTTATCACTAGTGATATGTAAGAGCTAACAAGCAATTCCCTTCATGCAGCTGATAGCAGTCATCCATCTCTGAGGTAGTCTTACACCCTAGATGTGTAAAGCCTGAGGATACTCACCTGGCTTGATATCAGCGCATGAAGACAGCAAGCAGACCCAGCAACCTCAGCCTGGGATCTACTGTGTGCACACAGGAGCCTGGCCTCCGGAGACGGGTGCCCCAGGCACACAGACAAACAGCCCTTCCTAGCACGGCCTTGCTCCGCCTCTGCTCTCTGATGGATTATTTGACTAATTATTTTTAATGGAAACCAGCTATTTCCATGGCTGCAGCATAACCTCGAGTGAGCCAAGATGGCTTGCAAATTCACGTGGCCTTCCAGTGGGGCTGACGTCAGGGAAGAATTTGGGAAATGAATGGATTCTTGGCTTGCTGGCAAACAGCCGGCCAGTCATAGCTCAGTTTTTCCTCCAGCCCAACACATCATTGCTGGCCATTAAGTGCTGGATGGGATGTGGGATGTGGGGGATTCTTTTATTTTTAGCCACGCCTGACCTGCTTCTGTCCCTGCCCTTGTCCTGTTTGGATGTGGTGCTACTGGCTGTATGTTCCTGACATGCTCATGGAGACTCTGGTATCATCACCAGCCTTGTGATATTTTGCATCTTCTCCTGTAACTCCAGCTTGAATAACAAAGCACTGTTCCACCACTAGGACATTGCCTTTACCTTCATGCAGCTGCACTCCTGAAGAGCAGAGGGTTGGCCACTGGTTTACCAAAGTCAGTTTAATTATGCCAGTTCAAACCACTGTGGTCGGCAGAACACTGACAACTCAAGTGGTCATGCATCTTGATTTGATTTCAATTTCTGTAACCAAAAGCCACTACGTGGGGCATCACCATGCTCAGCAGTGAGCACACATTTAAAGGGAGGATGGAGTGCAGACACAAGAGCACTCCTTCATCTCCAGATGATACATGTCCACGTCTCTGCCTGCAAGTAATACTGGTTCCATATCTGTGTCACAAGTGACTTAAGGCCAATTCGGAGCCAGCACAGAAGGAAGTCTCAGTCTTTGATCTCCCAGAGGCACTGCACTCGTTGGCTCCCTCTTCTTGCTTATAAACAGGGGATTTTTGAGAACGTATTTCCTTTGTTGCAATCGTGGCAGTCAAAACAACAGCCTCACTGCACTGCTGCAGTGCCACACAGTGTGCTATCCTTTATGAAGGGCATATCTTGGTCTTGGTTTGGCCACTGCACCATAGATGTGAGCACAGTGAACCCCAAAAGGGCACTACTGCAGTCATGGCAGCAAAGGCAGGAGGTGGGTCATCACCCTACAGCGTCACCGCAGAGGGATGGGCTGCGGCAGGAGGTGTCCTACAAGGAACCAAAGTGATATTAAGTAGTGCAGTGTGATGTCTTCCCTGGCTGCATGACTGCCAAAATGCAACATGTTCAAGTCTGGCTGGAATGCTGCCCTTGGTTGAGGAGCACATGAAGTGGCCCATGGGAGACCCCAGTTTTTGGTAGGAGCGATGTATTATAGAAGAGAGAACATGGATGCTTGCACGGGATACTGCTATCCCATCTGTAACCATGGCCTTTATGGGCGTCACGGTGGAAGGTGCGAGAACACATACCAAAGTAATATTTATCCAAATATGAGTTTAATCCCAAAGGGGATTGTTTCCATGCTGTATCACCAATGGCTTGTTCCCTACCTCCAGTACAAAATACGTGGATCAGGAATTCAGCCTTGCAGGCAGCTGTCATAGTGTCGCATGTACCACCTCAGTGGCTAGGTTTCATTAAAAATTATAATGTAAGCAAGTAATTTTAGGATTGGAGGTGGAGCAGGTCTGGATTATTAAAAAATTGTATTTCCATACCCCTGAGGTGTCTCACTTCCGGAGACACGGACACTGAAATCGTATAAAAGGGTTCATATTGTAGTGTTTCCCAAGCCATTTTGGTTTCGTTTGCTTGTTCCTGGTGGTGAATTGGGTAAGTCTCTCTTGGCTTGATGGGATGTAGTGTAAAAGTTGGGGCGATTGGATTTTTTGTACGGTACTTGCAGAAGCACATTGGAAGACTTACAAGTGCTTCTGCTTACTGAGATTTGTATGCGGCACTTATCGAGCAGCTAAGCTAAGGGTAAATATCCATTCCACCTTCTTCCAGCCTCTAGTTGCTGTATGTTTTGCAATCGCTGTGTTTTCTCTATCAGGGTGCATCTAGGGGCAGCTGAGAGTGGACCAATCTTTCCCTTTCCCAGTCACAGTGCTGCCCTGTTTTAACCAGGAAATTATTGGGTTTGAGAGGGATCAAAAGGCAAGGAAAGGACTTCAAAGGCACAAAAGTGGGAGGGAAGATAAGAAGTGGAGCCTCACAGGCTGCGGGGTAAGTCATGCCTGGAAGGGAGTCTGGATGAGAGGAGCCAAGGACTTCTGTGGGCAGGTGGAGGCTGTTGTGCCTTCTGCCCATGCAATAGAGTCTGGCAAAGTTTGTGTAACACCACTTTTCACTCCTGTTTTGAGAAGCAGTTTGAGATGTACGTGCAGTGAGCAGCAACAGCTGTGCCTGAGATGCTTTCATGTGGAGTTAGTGCCCTACTGTGATTTCAATGTGCTTTCCCAACACGTATTCCATGGGAAAAAGTATAGAGTAACTCACTGCATAAAACAGCGTTGTGAAAGATGAGTGCCTCTGTTTTCCACACAGGGTATTCCTCTCCTTCTTTCAGACTTTCCTACTCCCTCAGCTATGCTTTGCCAGACCGACTGCCAGCGCAGACAACCCTGCCTCCCACCTCATGTCGTCCTGGTGAGGAATTTGCCTGTCAGTAGGAGTGTGGATACCTGCAGCTCCGTCTGCAACATCTCATGCCTAAACCCATGTGCAGAGCCCTGCTACTATGCCAGGGTTCCTCAGGGCACAACCACCTACCTGAAGCTTGGTAGTTGTGACTTGAGGCAGATTGCCCTGGATCCCTGCTGCCTTGGGATCACCACACGTGTGGATCCCTGCTGTCAGGATGTGACCAGCTGTGTGGATCCCTGCTGCTACAAGGTGACTGAGTGCAGCAGCACCAGATGTGTGGATACCTGCTGTCAGGATGCAACCCAGTGCACCACAGGATGTGTGGATCCCTGCTGTCAGGATGCAACCCAGTGCACCACCAGGTGTGTGGATCCCTGCAGACAGGATGCAACCCAGTGCACCACCAGGTGTGTGGATCCCTGCAGACAGGATGCAACCCAGTGCACCACCAGGTGTGTGGATCCCTGCAGACAGGATGCAACCCAGTGCACCACCAGGTGTGTGGATCCCTGCAGACAGGATGCAACCCAGTGCACCACCAGGTGTGTGGATCCCTGCAGACAGGATGCAACCCAGTGCACCACCAGGTGTGTGGATCCCTGCAGACAGGATGCAACCCAGTGCACCACCAGGTGTGTGGATCCCTGCAGACAGGATGCAACCCAGTGCACCACCAGGTGTGTGGATCCCTGCAGACAGGATGCAACCCAGTGCACTACAAGATGTGTGGATCCCTGCAGACAGGATGTCACCAAGTGCACCACCAGGTATGTGGATCCCTGCAGACAGGATGTCACCAAATGCACCACCAGATGCGTGGATCCCTGCAGCCAGGATGTCACCAAGTGCACCACAAGATGCGTGGATCCCTGCTGCCAGGATGTCACTAAATGCACCACCAGATGCATGGATCCCTGCTGCCAGGATGTCACCAAGTGCACCACTACAAGATGCGTTGATCCCTGCTGCAGGGAGGTGACCAGGTGCACCACCAGATGTGCAGATCCCTGCTGTGAGGAAGTGACCAAGTGCACCACCAAGTGTGTGGATCCCTGCTGTAGACCTGTGACCAGATGTGCTACCACATGTGTGGACCCATGCTACGGCAGAGTGACCAAGTGCGCCACCAGATGCGTGGACCCCTGCTATGGAGCAGTGACCCGATGCAACACTAAGTGTGTGGAGCCGTGTTGTGAGGAAGTGACCAAATGCACCAACAGGTGTGTGGATCCCTGCTGTCGTGAGGTGGCCAAGTGTACCACCAGATGCGTGGATCCGTGCAGCGGAGCTGTAACCAGGTGCAACACTAAGTGTGTGGATCCATGCTACGGCAGAGTGACCAAGTGTTCAAGGTGCAAGAATCCCTGCTGTGGGGAAGTGACCAAGTGTACCACCAGGTGCGTAGATCCCTGCTGTGGCAGAGTGACCAAGTATGTGGATCCATGCTGTAGAGAGGTGACCCGCTGCAAAACCAAGTGTGTGGATCCCTGCTGCAAGGAGGTGACCAGGTGTACAACCACATGTGTGGATCCCTGCTGCACTGAGGTGACAAAGTGTGCCACCACATGTGTGGATCCCTGCTGCAAGGAGGTGACCAAGTGCACCACCACATGTGTGGATCCCTGCTGCAAGGAGGTGACCAAGTGCACCACCACATGTGTGGATCCCTGCTGCCAGGATGTCACCAAGTGCACCACTGCGTGTGTGGATCCCTGCTGCAGAGAGGTGACCAAGTGCACCACCACGTGCGTGGATCCCTGCTGCAAGGAGGTGACCAAATGCACCACCGCATGTGTGGACCCATGCTGCCAGGACACGACCCAGTGCACCACCAGGTGTACAGATCCCTGCTGCCAGGATGCAACCCAGTGCACCACCACCTGTGTGGATCCCTGCTGCCAGGATGTGACCCAATGCACCTCCACGTGTGTGGATCCCTGTGCCCCCCCCTGCTTTGTGCGGCCCACCCCGCTGTGCGCCAGTGTCTGCGGCCGGCACTACTCCATCAGCTGTGCCGACATCTGCTGCCGCAAGTGAACAGCTCCTTGAGGGGTGGTCCCACAGTTGGAGCAGCCAGGGGACTCCTGTGCTGTGCCTCTGCTCTGTTCAGCCCCAGCAGCTATGAAAATGGTTTGCAGACCTCCTTAGCCCACTTTCTCACCTCTTAGCTCTCTTAGTGCCCTGTCTGTCCAAGGAAGGGCAGATCCTCACACGGCTTTCCTTGCATTCTGCATCGTATGTAATAGATTTATCTAAAGCGTAATGCCTTTCCTTGAAGCATGTAACCAATTGATTTTGTGCCCCCAGGATTATTTGCCTGGGTGAGAGATTCTGTCATTCTTTTCTGCACTGATGTGGTTGGAGGAATTTCCCTGTTTGTCCTTCCTCACCATCATCTCCTTTTCTTATATGAAGCAATAAAAACACTTGATCTTGGCACCAGCTGTCTGCAAGCTCTCCTTTTCTTTTGCACTTCCCCAGCTTCATATCTCCTCTTAGTTTCTACCTAAAAGGGTGATCTCTGCAGTGGCATCTCTTTTTAGAAGACCTGGCAAAGATGTAAGGCAGCATCCAGAGACCCAGCACTCATATGGGCCACTAAGGAGGGGAAGACAAGCAGGACTGAGAGAGTGTGCCCTGTGACACTACTGCCTGCGTACAGGATGTCCTGCCTCAGCCTGTTGCATTTCTCTTGTGTTTCTTTGTCTCTGCTGGTGGCTGGGCCCATCTCACCAGCTAGGTACATGGACAGGGATTTCTGCTGTCAGTATGAGCAAGGTGCCCTGAGTGATTTCTGTAGCCCCCCCATGAACACTGATTGTCAAGGATCCAAGAGGTTCCTCTTTAGCACCAAGTATGTCTGCCAAGTTTGCCCAAGAACTTTAAGCCTCACCACTGCTTGTGCCAAGAGCACTGCTCTGCAGTTTTCCCAATGCAGATTTTGCAGGGTGCTCAGCAGCAGCTGCAGAAGGGAGAGGAGGCACCCACCCATCTGCTGAGCAGCAGCTTGGGTGCACCTATGTCTGCAGGCACCCACTGCCTTGCTCTTAAAGGTGCCCCAGGGCATGAGGCTTATGAGTAACCTGCAATTAACACTCCTGGAAGAGAAGCTGGACCAATAGTGGGATGAGCTCAGTCCTACACAGGGACGTGGCATTACACCCTAAAGGAGGCATTGTGCAAATCATGTTGCCCTTGTGCAAATCACTCTCCTCTCTCACCTCTCCTGGTCCCATTCTCCCTGCAGAGCCTGGCTCTGCTGCAGTTGAATCCCACTGCTACACCACAGAGGCACCAAGCCAATCAGGTCTGGCTAATTACCCCTCTGTGAAGATATGGTGTGGCTCCAAGGCTCCTCCAAAACTCACTGTGCAACCAGGGATTATCTTTGGTCCTGCTCCCAAATTTGATGGAATGCTGCACTGGGGAAATAATAGCATTCAGAAAAGATTTTCCTCAAATTCTTTCTCTACCTTATTTTTGAGTGGGCATTACAAGTCTGTGCCATAAGAAGAGAGACAGAGATCCTTCTCCCTTGGATCTGTGTCTCTGAGTCTGTGTCTCTGAGACTATTATAACAGTTATTAACAGCATTCAGAGTTTTCTGGGTCAGATAATGTGCTCTGAGCTCTGAAGTGTACTCCTCAGGGATTGGGACACAGATTTATTCACTGAAAGAAAGCCAGATTCATGTTCTTGAATGCTGGAAAATCAAAGCAAGTATCTGCAATAGTCAGAAGGCAAAAAATAAAACAGATGAGCTTTATTTTTTTTTTTCCATTAGCCAAAGCTAGTTCCTCTTTTTCAGACCTAATGGCATTCAGCTGCTCACTTATCATTCTTCATTGAGGGCTCACCTTCCTGAGTAAACAGGAAAAGAGGAGGATAGTGCCGGATTGGGGTTCCTCTCAGCCCAGAAGTAACGATCTCATTACTTGATCAAACAGTCCCTGGGGCACAGACTAGACGAGCCACTTGTTTTCATGTGATGCTAATTGCGCTGTGCTCAGCCTGCTGGCATCTCAGCTATGTGAGGATTTCCAAAGCCCAGCGATGGCCATGGGAAACCTCCCTGGTGCCGAGAACCTTCCTGTTGGTAGGGAATGATGAGAGGGGAAAGTTGGGTGTAATGGAAGATGTAATCATGGGAGAGCATGCTGGGAAGTCCTTGCCATGCAAAGAACAAGGGAAGAATCCTTATTTTCCTATGGAAATGCTTTGTTCACCAAAATGTGAGTGGTGTGCTGGATGGGATACTGCGCAGTCACAAAGCTTTTTGCAGTTGTGTATGAAATCCCTGATGCAACAGTGCTAGATGCAACAGAGGGAGAAGCTTTACTCAGGAGGCTCTTGAGTTAAGCAGAGGATGCAAAAAAAAACCCACAGGTGTCCTATCTCTAAAGTCTTCAGGAGCCTCTGAAACAGCTCTTTTTCCCTGAAACAGCCCAAAGCAGTGCAGTCAAAATGGCCACCAACGGACACTGCTGCGGAGTGCTGACTCACAGAACTTAATGGGAACAGTCAAACGGCCAAGTGGCTCATAAATGTAATAGAGATCCACAAATAAGAGCTAATTTAAAATAATAATCTAGCACTCCAGTGTTCCCATGTATTACAAATGTGGATCAATTTATATCTCCTAAAATATCTGTTTCTCCGAGAACTCATAACAATTTCTTGCTAATCAAATATAACAATAGGGTATACAATAACACGCTATAAAAAGGGAGAGGTGGAACCAGTCCTCAGCATTGGTTTCAGAATTGAGCCTGGAGCCCTGGGTAAGTGTGGAGAATGGAACAAACCAGTCCTAGAGAAACTCCCCAGTGAGATAAGTGATGGTGGCAACTGCTGAAAGGGGACCTCGAGGTGCTGCAGAATGCCTGCTTGTCAAGCATCATGCAGGAGGGTTAGTGCCAGGGGGAGGAGATGAGGAGATGTTCTTGCATCAAAATGATGAACGCTTGAATCTCAGCTGGTTACTCTCTGAATGTTTTACAATCTGTGGGGCCTACTTGATGAGTCTGTCTCCTCACTCTGAAGCAGATGTCTAACATGAGCAAATGACACCTTGAACATTCCCATTCTTTCCTATCATGTACAAAAGCTGTAGTGCAAGTCTAGAGGAAAAAAAAAAAGCATATTATGCACCATGTCCCTGCTACAAAGGACGAGAGGAGTGGAAAGAATGTATGAACCACAAGATGGGAGAACGTCAGGAGCAATGCAAATCTGCTCACATGCGCTCAGGACAGGAACTCAGCTTCCCTGTGTAAACACCAGGAAGGAATCAGTGCTGGTGCATGTCATTCGCCAGCATGATCCTGATGTCTAGTATAAACAGGATGCATCACACATAGATGCTGAATGGGTTGTTGGCTTTTTTTCTGCCTATTCAGCATTTTTGTAAGTGGTGTAGTTGGCTGCCTACACATAGCCCAGTGATGACATTCCATCTCCATGAGTGGAATATTTTGGAGAAATGAGGATTTTCTGTACTGTGTATCTGAGTGGCTTATCATGGCTAGATATGGGCTTCAGTTGCTTACATGGAGTCCTGGGCCTAAATTAAAATGAAGTGCTTTGCACTTCTCTGGCAATGAAAGATAGGTCTTTAAATGTGTCCCCCTTTTCTTTGCCCTCAACATCTTGAAGAGATTCCCATTGGAGTTGTGTCCCCATTGGCACTGCCAAGTATGAATGTTGCTAATAGGGTGGCAGTGGGCAGGAATGGGTGGAGTACATTTGGTGGCCAAAAAAGTACTGGAGAAGCGGAGATCTCAATATCTTGTTGAAGCATTGATGGAACACTGTAGGATTAGATCTCTCTTACCATGAGAATTAGGATTGCAATATTTCTCATAATAAATCAGATCAGTCGTCCATCTTCCCTAATAATAACTGACTATTCTGGCTGAATTGAAATAAACAAAGGGATCGTTTAGATATTTATGGGGGAAAAAAAGGAGATGAAAATACCCAGGCATACTAAATCTCTTTGGAAAAGCAATTCATCTAGTACCTACGTATTTTTTTTTTTCAGTTATTGTATCATTTCCATTGGGAACCGCGTGACATGTGTATAAGGTGGAATCAGGATTTGCTCAGGATCACGTTTTGCCTGGAAGAAGGTCTCCATCAAAAATTAGGCTGTAAACAAATATGTAAAGCATGTGAAGGTGGAGTCTATGCAGCTTGTTAGTGGTCAGGTCTCCATACCCCTGGGCTCCCTTGTTTCCGGAGATGACGCCACTCACGCCATATAAAAAGGTTTGCATTTTGATGCCCGAACCAGTTCATTTGTCTACTCTCTCACTACCTTGGTGAAAGGTAAGTCTTTCTTGGATTTATCAGGGAATAATTTGATAACTGTGCTTCTTGGTTGCTCTGGTCAAAAGGATTTATTAACTATCACAGGAAAGCTTTGCTTCAGGTGCTCCCATTCCAGGATCCACCTTGGGACGGGGAGAGGATGTTTGACTCTTAGAGATTGCTCTTTCTTTAGTAGTTTGCAAATGTCCTGTCACATCTTCTCTTATCCTCCCTCATATTCTATGTTTGTTAACCTTTTTTTTAAACCTCATTAAGTCAGGAAATTAAATAAATTACTGGATGCTGCAGAGTAAGACTTGGGACTTCAAAGGAGATGGGTGGGAAGGAGCATTATCATGAAGAAGGAAGCTGCAGGACACCTGAGGGCTGAGCTGCAAGGAGGCATCTGGGAGAAGTCAACGTGGGGAACTGAATCGGAAACAGGAGCTGCAACCCCTGGGCTAACTCTTGAAGGAGAAGCCCATTAAAACTGATGTAACTCCAATGCTATACCATGATACACAGCACAGAGAATGTCTGAACTGGTGGATTTTGGGCTTTCTCCTCTGGGATTAGCAGCTTGATGTCTACACATACGGGAATATGCTCTGTGATGTGTTTGAAGAGCTGAAGAAGTGACCAGCAAAAGATATGCTGTGGAATGTCTGTGGATTTAATTAAGAAAATAAGGAAATGGGCTATTGTTACATTATGGCTTTTACAAAGCTAAACTGTGTGCAGCAGATGTGAGTTTGTGGTTGTGGTTTTCCTTGCAGTGATGCTTGCAGGTTCCCAGGGAAGTGTTAGTTGTATATATCCAGATCCAGAAACCATTCAAACAGGAATTTTTCCCTGATTGACTTCTCAGCCCACCAGCTAACTGCTATGTCTGTTTGAAAGGCTTTGGTTGTGAATCGCGCCTCGGGGAGAAAAGAGAGAAGTCCTTATTTGTCTGTCTTGTCTTTGCCTTCCAGTATCCAACAATATGTCTTACTACGAGCAGTGCAAGCAGCCCTGCCTGCCCCCTCCCATCTGTGTGCAGAAATGCAGCCAGCGTGTGGAGCCCTGCAGCAACATCTGTGTGAAGCCGTGCCCCACGCAGTGTGTGGAGGTCTGCCAGAACCCCTGTGCCTCTGAGTGCACCACGTGCTGCAGCACCCAGTGCGTGGAGCCCTGCAGCACCCAGTGCAGCACCCAGTGTGTCACCCAGTGCGTGGAGCCCTGCAGCACCCAGTGCAGCACCCAGTGCGTCACCCAGTGCGTGGAGCCCTGCAGCACCCAGTGCAGCACCCAGTGTGTCACCCAGTGCGTGGAGCCCTGCAGCACCCAGTGCAGCACCCAGTGCGTCACCCAGTGCGTGGAGCCTTGCAGCACCCAGTGCAGCACTCAGTGCACCACCCAGTGTGTGGAGCCTTGCAGCACCCAGTGCAGCACTCAGTGCACCACCCAGTGTGTGGAGCCCTGCAGCACCCAGTGCAGCACTCAGTGTGTGGATGTCTGTCCCCCCACGTGCATTGATACCTGCATCAAGCCCTGTGCCACCCAGTGCCCAACGCAGTGCTCAGTTCCATGCGTGGAGCAGTGCAGCACTCAGTGCAGCACCAAGTGCGTGGAGCCCTGCCCAACACAATGTGTGGAGGTATGCGCCAAGAAGAGCGTGGATACATGTGAAACCGTGTGCCTGGAGCCATGTGGCACTGTCTGCACTCGCCCGTGCTAATTGCCTTCATTGCATGGGCATTGTGGGCAGCCCCGATGCTTTGGTTCACTGCAACATCCACGGGCTCATGAGCACCCAGGGAATGAAATACGGATGACAGACCCACCTGCAACGTACCAAAACCTCTCCCAACATGGCTACCCCATGCTCTCTTTGACTTGAAAAATATTTCTCTGCATTTTTCTTCCTATATTTCTTATATATACTGTTTCTTCTTGGTAACTGCAGTTTGCTAATATTTTATCATCTTGGGGAGATATTCTGCAGTGGTTGTACTGTGAGCTGCTGGTGGAAGATGCCTCTCCTTCTGTTCGTTAATTCTCTTCTTGTCTTCTAATCTTTATCCTCTTGCCTTTTAGTGTCTATGTGCAGCAATAAAAATTGACCATCGATGGCATTTATGTGTCATCTGTCTTTCTTTATTCCCCAAATTCCCATGTCTTCAGACCAAAGGACACATTCCTTTAGTTTTCCTCTTAAAAAGCTGGTATGATCATGGAGGATTTGTGACTACAGTCCTACAAACTGAGCATGCATTCTAATGCTGAACAATGCCAGTGCCACAAACAAAACATCACTCAATGAATATTTTTCTGACAGATATCACAGTTCTGCTCTACCTCAAAATAATGGTATTTTTGGTCTTTGTGGCTCTGGACTTGGAGGCCTAGTCTTTGAAACTGTTAAAAGGATATTTTAAATGTGAGAAAAACCCAAACCCAAGGAAGAAGGCATTGAGAAGGTATTAAGATCAGTGGTGTGATCTTAATTATTAATTTAAACCAATTCAGAGGAGATGAAAATGGCCTTTTCAGGCAACCTTTCCCTTGATCCCCACTGACTAAAGACAGAAAGTAGGAGATCTGGCTTCAGGAGGTAAACCTTGTGGTTCAGGAGCAGGTCCTTGCCCTGCAAATCTGCAGTTTTGCTCCCAGGGTTGCTGAAGATTCTTCATGTGACTTTGGGCAAGTCTTCACCATTGTTATTTACCCATTCCCCATCTGCAACAAGAAATCGCCTCCTCAGCTGATAAAGCAATTGGCATTGAAGGTTCATTAACATCTGTCAGGGAACAATAAGGTTTTAATTCATTTATTTGGAGTCTCAATTCTGAAGCCTACGGAGGCCCTTTGTCTGAATGGAGTTATAACCATTTAGATGTTGAATTTCAGAGATAATGCTTCCTTTGTCTTACACACCTGCATGTGACTTGCTCATGTCTCCATGATGGCCATGCAATTTCCATGTCTGGAACAGAGGATTATTACCCACCTACCATGTCATTATGGCAAGGGTGGAGAGGGACTGATCTAGAAAAGAAAAGAGTTATATTTAGTTGCGTGTAAACACTGTTACCAAATCACCTTTTAATGAAACCTTGTGTGCAGGTGTAGAGTTTGACAGCAGATTACTTTTTGTCTTATTTCTGTCAACACTGAAAGGTACAATCACTAAACAGGAATAACGACAGACAAAGTGTTGTATCTTATGAAGGCAAACTGTTTCTACACCATCACAAAACTGTACATTTAGAGAGACAAACCAAGGGAAAGTGGACCAGATATCCTCCAACTCCTGCTGTTGAACACAAACCTTTGGGGATTCATCAGTGAACTTTGCCATGCATAACCCCACAAAGGACTGGTGGTGTAGCATCAGCGCCCACTTCCAGATGTGGAAAAAAATCTGTCATGAAGTCATGTGCAGCTGTTAATGAGATCTATTGCAGAGGTTAGTCACCTCTGACTGATTCCAGTCCTCTTCATCCAGGTCTATCATCCATGTTAGTCATTTAATTCTCCTCTTCTCCCCATCTCTGCGAGCATTGCACCAGGCACAGAAATGACAGATGTGTGCACGCTGGGGGAAGTGGAAAGAGAGTTGCTGGGCTGTGTCAATTGTGCTTCCTGTGCCTGATGGACCATGTGTTGCAAAAGCCCTGACACATCATTCTCCTATGCAGCTGTGGTCAGTGTTGAGCATTGCTAAGATTCTCCCATACGTTTACAACAAATGAATGGTGCTTGGTCCACATTAACCACACAGTCATTAAGACCCCTGATTAATCAGCAATGAATGGGGGATATTACGTGATGGGATTTTCCATTAGCACCTTCTGCTCTCCTACAGCCAGTGGAAGTCATGTCCGTCATTTCTTTGCATATCGCACCACTACACTGGAGTCTGAGCTGTAATTCGTAGGGCTGAATATGACCCCACAGGGCGCAGCATTGAGGAACACTCAATGAAGTCTTGAACTACCATTTCCATTAGAGCTAGAGGCAATGTTCCTGTTGAAACAGTTTATCTGTTTCTTCCTTGGAAAAAAATCAAGAGGACTGACATTTTTCTCAAACACAGATCAATCCCCAGCAAAAGGAATCCTGCCATGACCTCAGCCAGCCAAACCCAGTGCTTGTAAACAAGTTTAAGATCCTTCAGTGAAAAACTAAGGGAAATCCCAAGGAAAGATAAGGTGGAGGGTTCCTTTTTTTTTTTTTACCTTTTTCTTTGGGGATAATATAAGATGTTTCAATTCCCTTTTTGGGAAGGAAATGGACAGCAGAAGCAACATCTGTCCTCGTGATCACACGCAAAATTACTGGGAGACACCTCAACTTTATGCAAACATGATTTAATGACACTGGATCTGAGCTGGCGCTGAAATCTGAGTTCACCTGTGGGATCTTGGCCCAGGGTCGGGACGAGATGAATTATTAATAAATTAGCCAGTTATTACCAGATTGGGTGTGCCCAATTAAAAACAACAAATCCCCCGCACCCGAAAGAGGAGGCATCTCTGCAGCCCTTGACTGAGGTCCAGGAGTACGGAGGTGTCAGTGGAGCAGGTTCTGGTTGTGAAAGATTCTGGTCATCAAGTTAATCTGTTGTCATCAGCTCCTGGGGCTGCCTTCAGAGTGCGTATAAAAGCCTCCTGCTCTGGAGATTCCTTGCACCCCGTGGATTCTCCCCTTCTGCCAGCAGCAGCCGACGCAAGGTGAGTCTGTCCATGCAGACCCAGCAATGCTGGGGGTTATCATGGTGCTCTGTTCTTGGGAAATGGGATGGTTTCTCTTTATCATACTTCTCTGCTAGCAACTCCTGCCCATTTTCCTCACAGTTTCTCCTGCATGTAGGTGAAAACCATATTCTGTTATTTTGAGACTTTCTGATGCTCCAGACCGTGGCTTGCTGACTTTCAACCAGCAAACCCTTGTCATCCCTCAGCATTTTCTTCCAGCTGATAAGAATCCCTTTGGATAACCACCAGGCGTTGAGGATCAGACGCTGAAGGATTCCATCCACTGATGTGTTCTGCATTTGCAGAGCAGTCGTGTGCTGATCACCATGATCTCCCATGTTCTCAGGGCTCTGAATCTCACTTCTGTGCACAAAGTGGTAGCAGCAGGAGGACAGTTCCTTGCGTTTGCAGCAGAGGACACAGCTCCTGCTCTGGGTTCTCAGTACTCTATGCAGAGATGTGATCATAGGCAGGGGGATTGCTATGAAACTCTTTTCTCTTTCAAAAAAAACCCAAAAACTCCCAAAAAAACACTTGCAATACTGAAATATCACTGGATTTCTGCTTCTCTTGCACCAAACAAATATTCCTTTGAGGTCCTGAGCCTCCATGACTTCGTTACAATTTTTCTTGTTTCTTAATCTATCAAAATTGCATTGTTCAGAAAACATCGAGCAGAAGGAAAAACTCACTCATTGTTTCTGTCCTCCTCTTCTCCCTTCTTCAGGAACCATTCACCTGTTGGGATCACAGCTTCAGTAAGACAGTGCTTTCCTCCTGCATTCTTTTCTGCTTCCATGCAGTTATGTCCTGGGGCGTCAGCAGTGCTCCATGGTGCCCAGACATAAAGTATGGGGGGAGCTATGACAGGCTGGAGACATCAACTAGGGGTTGCTTTGAGCAGCCCCATCCTGAGGGATTTCCACGTTTTTGTTGTTTTTGGGGTTGTTTCCATGTTTTTATCTACTGACAGAATTAACTTTTAAAGGCTCCTCACTGCTAGCTTTGAATCAAGGTTAACAAAATGACTGCAGCTATATATGGAAAGAGAACTGTGTAGGGCTCAAATTAACCAGGGGGGCACCTTGCTTTTCTTCCAGGCTCAGCAGAGATGTCTTCCCACCAGCAGAAGCAGCAGCAGCAGATACCCACCCAGTGCCAGCAGAAGTGTCCCCCAAAGGGCGTGGAGCAATGCCAGGCCCCCAAAGGACAAACCAAGTGCCCTGTGAAGAGCATCCCACAGCAGCAGCAGCAGCAGCAGTGCCCCAAGCAGAAGTAGTGCCCACAGCGGTGGCCCTGAAGGGCTGTGGAAGATGAAATTGCATCCTCCCAATTTTTCCCCCTCCTGCCAGCTCTGCCTGAATAGCTAGAAATTTGCAAAGCGCCTTCTTTGTTTGCAGAAATCACAGAGAGATGCAATTCATTATCTCGGATTTATTCGTCTTCTATTATAAAAGAGTGGTGGGGCTGTTTCCTTATGATCTTTAATTTGGGACATGCTGCAATAAAATTGTAATTAACCTCCTCACTTGCCTCCTGATATATATATATATATAAGCTTTGCTGGTGTCATTCATTGTCTTTTGCTTTCTTTTCATAACCAAAGAGTCACCTTTCTGTATACACGTGCATATAAGGCACACCCACAGGGAACCATGCACATCTAGGTTTCCCATGGAGGAAATGGCATTCTCAGGTCTGGAACATTATGAGATTTTGCAAGTTGTTTTCATCCTGAGCTGGAACAAACCAGGCAAAACTCAGTTTTCTGCAAGGTATAACGTTCTGAAGCACATTCCTGTGGGATTTATCAAAGCAATTAATCACAACTGAGTGTCCCAGCTGTACTATAGCTGCTGAGAGAAAAGCAATCTTCAGAAGTCTTAACACTGAAAGGAAGCTTTTGATTGCACGGAATGATTATTTCCAGTTTTAAAAGAATCAGAAACAGAATTTTGAATGTTTCTGTCTCTCGGCAGGAAATATTGGCTCAGCTAATTGATTTCCAGCCAGCTGTAAAAAAAAAATAAAAAAAGCAGAGGAGGAACATTATCACAGAGGCAGAGGCGGTGAATGATGTGATATTGATGCCTTGCAGTCAGACATCAGCCGGCTCTGCAAGCCAGAGGCTGTGTCTGGTGTGGTTCTGCAATCTGGTGATGGGACTGGATGCATCCAACACCCATCCAGCAGGAACGGGGTGAGGCTGCATTGCTCCTGGCTCACTGAAGGTGGAAAATCTGTTTGCTGCTGCTTGCAGCTTGCTGTGTAGATGGTGTTTGAATTGGGCAGATGGAGCAGGATCCGAGCTGAGCAGTGTCCTGCTTTGGGGCAGGGTGCCCTGCAGAGGTGTGTCAGTGAAGTTCATTAGTGTTTCATTGCAATTAATTAGTGTTTCAGTACAATCAGCCATCCCATGGGTTGTTGCAGCACAGGGCTTCTTGCAGGTGCCTGCAGAGGTTCAGAAGTCTGAGCATTCCCCTCAAGCACCCACATCTCTGAGTCCCAAATCACCTGGCTTTCACCCTAAGGGGTGAGCAATGTGCAAGCTGAGAGCCTTGGTACTCTTTGTGAGAAGAAGCTATTAAAAGTCTCACAACTCAGTATTCAAAGTCATTTTTATTGTTCATTTTCACAGTGAAATAAATCCTGGATTCAACATCAGCCTAAAACAATTAGGGTGAAGCACCAAACACATACACAACAGCAGTGTGTGGTGAAACATGTTGCAGGGTGTAACTCAGACCATGCACACCGCCTCCTTCATCCTGTCTGACAGCTAGAAACCGTGCCGGGGGTTAATCTATTTCAAAACACGTCTGGGTTGCATTTAATTACCTATACCTTTTCCATAAATACTCTCAGCTCAAGCTGCTCCTGACACATCCTAGAAAATCTGAGGTGAGCTCTCTCAGGAAAGCGCTGATGACAACCAGTTTAGCAAAGCAGATAATAAAGAGGCGATGGCTCTTTCGTAAAAATCTATCCTTTTCCTCTAGGCCAATGGTTTTTTTATTACATAAAATATTCAGCAGTGTGGATTCATGATCCAGAAAGCTTTGGTGCCACTGACCAGAACACCTTAGCTGCAGCTTTAGTAAAAACCTCAGATTCTATTAGTGATAGGCAAAGCCCTAAATGTGAGGTGGGAGATGGCATTGGCGTGCAGGGAGCTGGGGAGGGATGCGTGGGAACCAGGAGGCAGTGTGCAGGTCTGCAGGATGCACTGACTCATCGGGTGAAGGTTGAATATTTGGTGTGATGAGCCCTGGCTGCAGCCCACCATCATGCTCTTCAGTTTCTGTCCAGATGATGGAATGATTGGGAGACAGCAGAGATTCAGGTTGCTGGAAAGCCAACCGCTCATGTCTGCACCACCACTGGGAGCCTTCCTATCTATGGCAGTCCTGACTTGTTGGGTAGAGAATGGCAGTTAGTGAGGACAACGCGTGCATTAGTGGGGGGAGCTGGGAGCTGTGCTTAACAGAAATTCTGCGGTGGGTAAAAGGGGGTTGGAAAATGACCTTTGTGAGATATGGGGAGAGGTCTTGCATCCTGCTTCTCTCTTTAGGGCTTCCCTTGCCAGCTGCAAGTTATTTCTGGGTCAGTGGCCACGGGCTGGGCTGCTTCACCTGCTGCTGCTCGAGGGGAGGATGCTTCTCTGGAAGAGAGCTCTGCTCCGGCTCTGGGCCAGGTGCAGGGGTTGGCACGGGGACCTCCTTGCACTCCTGCTTCTCCTGGGGACATGGTACAGGGTCAGGGTTTTGGACAGGGACTTCCACTGGGATCTCTTTGCACTCCTGCTTCTCTGCAGGGCATGGGGTGGGAATGGGAACCTCCTTGCATTCCTGTTTCTCCTGGGGACAGGGTGCAGGCTCAGGATTTTGGACAGGGACTGGCACTGGGATCTCTTTGCACTCCTGCTTCTCTTGGGGACACGGTGTAGGTTCAGGCTCTTGAATAGGTTCTGGCACAGAGACCTCCTTGCATTCCTGCTTTTCCTGGGGACAGGGTACAGGCTCAGGATTTTGGACGGGGACTGGCACAGGGACATCCTCGCATTCCTGCTTCTCCTGAGGACACGGTGCAGGTTCAGGAGAGGTAACAGAGACTTGCACAGGGATCTCTTTGCACTCCTGCTTCAGCTGGGGTGCAGCTTCAGGGCAGACAGCAAGGACTGGCTCTGGCAGCTCTTTGCATGCTGACTTCTCTTGGGAGCATGCAACAGGCTCAGGCTGTGATATGGGAGGGAAAGTTGGTGGTAGCTTGCTTTGCTGCTGCTGCTGCTGCTGCTCCTGGGGAGGGCACTCAGGTATCACGCCTGCTGGTGCTTCTCCCTTGCCTGATTCCTCTGATGGTGCTGGCAATGACTCTGTTTCTTCTTGATGCTGCACCACTACAACTGCTGTCACTTCTTGGACTTGTGCTTCAGATTGGTGCTGTTGAGGGCATGGGACAGGTTCAGGGCAGGGCTCTGGCTCTTGGTTTTGCTTTGAAATCGTTTTGCCCAGGCCAGGTGGGAGAGTGATTTCCTGCTTGCACTGCATCTGGTTCAAAGACATCTTTGCAGAAAACAAAATTATCTGAAAGAAACGTCAGAGTGTTATTGTGTCTGCTGAACGAACTGCATTGGGATAAGAGTGAAACAATTATAAGAAACATTAATCATCTGCAAGACTAACGTTCTCTTAGCTTGCCCTTGGTTACCCAAGGCAGGTTGGCTCAGGAGGAATTATGATTTGCTCTTTCTTTTTCATCCTGTCTCTGACTCTGCCTTATCTTGTTCCTCTGTTCCGCTCTGCAGTGCGGGACAGCCCTGTCAGGTCTAGCAGAGGTAGAATCACTCCTTTGAAATTGGAGCTGATTTACACTTCAGAGCTCTTCCTCCTGTTGCTTAGCTCTTCCCAACGTGTTAACTCCCTTTCATTTCTTTCCTGGGGGACTGATGAGAGGAGCTGGCAAATAACAGATCTGCTGGATTGATAGCGGTTTCAGAAAGTCAAAATAATCGTAATAAAACGGACTGCTAAAGACAAGCATTTAAAAAAAATGGTGCATCAGAAAGTAGAAAATATAAATCTGGGTCCAACAGAATGTCCTACACTGACAGGACTGAAATTGTCTATTTCATTTCTCCTATTTTAAAATGGTTTCCAGATTTTTCTTGGAATTAAGGCCTCAGGGTGGACCTCCCAAGTAAGTAACATCTTTGTGTAGCACTGGGAGCCTTAGCAGTACCCATGTAATGGGCCAGCTCCACCTCAATGCTATCACTCACTTCATGGTGACATAATGGACCAAGATCACAGTGTCACAGTCTTTCCAACTGCCATGGAAAGAATTAGGAGTGGCGATGCTGCCCTACATTTCTGAACTAGCATCACTAGCATCACCAATAATGCATGTAGTTCACATGAATCAGGGTAATCAAAAGGGATTTCTTCTCCCAGGGCCAACGATGTGCAGTGTGCCAAATGGGTTCTCCTAAGGCTTTATGAAACTCCCTCTCTTTGGTGCACTGCTGAAGTTATCTGAAAGAAATGTCAGAGTGTTATTGTGTTTACTGGCTTGGCTTGGCTGTCTGGTGGTGCGGCTCTGGCAAGTTCCATGCTGCTCTTTTTCTAAAGACAATCTAAGGGCACAAATAAAAGGTTAGAATTGTAGAAGCATGAACTGGAAGGGTTGCCTTTAAGTCCCACCAAAAAGGACTGGATCCAATGCAGATCAAGATTGCTTGGAAGTGTTCTCCCTTCCTGCATCACCTGAACTGCTCAGCACATCTTCAGACCAAATCATTGCTCTCCTCCCCATCCTCCCAGATCATCCAGATCACTATCTAATATCTTTACTGTTTCCTTTCCTGATAGCATCTTAAGCCATGAATGTCAGAGCATGAGAGGAGTATTTTTGCCTTCTGCTCTATCAGCCCCTCATAGTCACAGATCAGACTTTTCTGTAAATAATTATTCAATGAAATTAAAGTTTTAAATAATAACATATTATAAACAACAGAATCATAGAAAATGGACTTGGAAGAACCTTCAGTAGGCCATTTAAACCTTCCCTTTCCCTGAAGGCAGAATCAGTTATACTTCAACCAACATAATTTTATCTAATTTCTTCAGAAAGGATCTAATTTACCACTTAACTATCCCTGAATTTACACACAATCTGAATTTGCCTTGCAGAGCCATGCCCAGACTGCTGATCCCACCCAATGCATGCAATTTCTCTCCTTTGTAGGAATCTTTTGCATGCTCAATGTTATCAAATAAAGCACTACTTTAAAGAGCCTGCCTACATTAAACCTCTGTGAGATTATAGCTAGCATTAAATCACAAGCATCACAAGAAGTATCAGTATTCTGCGACTTACCCAACCAGTCAACAGAGAGAAGTGCAAAGTCGAGTGGATGGAGCAGCATGGAGATTTGGGAACTTTTATATGGTTTCAAAGCCCTGCCTTCTGGGGATGAGTCCTCCAGGTAATGAGCTCATTCTTTCACAACTGCCGTTGTGTGTTTCCTCCGCAGACTTGTTTTACACGTAGGCAGTGTGAAGAGACAGCTTTTTGTGCAGAATGTGTTTTAATCCCTTTTCTGGCTGATCTGAGTCAACAGAAAACTTTCTCTGCGAATAAAGGTCGTAGCCTTTGGTTATCACTGTCACTGCAGGCCCACTGAGGTCTTCCATGCCAGCATTCCATGGTCTTGTCCCCATTTCTTAGGATGCATTTGTGGCTTAAGACCTGGGGACTTTTCCTGTTCTCGACATCTGCCACCTCCTTTCCATCGATGAATTCTCTAAAGTGATTTTCTAGTCATTCTATCAGCTCGTGATGGATGGGTTTATTTTTTTCCCATTAAGATCTTCATAGCTTTCATTCTTCTTTCATTTCAGAACAGATTATTTCAAATGCATGTTGTCGTCCATGGTGTAGTTCCCAGCTAGCAAACACGACAGAAGGGGGACCTGAGTTTATCTTCATACATCATGTGAAGAGAAAAGGGACTTTTAAGAGCATATGAGATTTATCACACTGGAATGGAATTGGGACATCACACTGGTTTGGGTGCTAGGATGGCATTTTAAAAGAATGTTTCAATATAGCAGCGAGATGAAGGGAGTTTGTAGTGCATGCAGTGTATTCTCCTAGCATTATTCCACATTCAAAGTATACGAAGTGAAAATAGCTCAGTGATTATTACCCTCAGATCTCACGCAGCTGTTAGGATACAATCACACCATCCTCACTGTTGAGGGTAGGGGTAGTTTGATCCCACACAGTGACGCATCCCACACAGAGGTGAATTTCATCACATTCCGTTGTCTCGGGTCTATCTTTGTCCCCTCTCCATGATTTTACCAGAGCATCTTATCAGAGCACACACTGCAGATGCAATCGTTGCAACAGGCTGAGCTGGTACCCGACGCTCCTGGGGCTCCCAGTGCAAACTCGCTGGCTCCAGCTGTGGTGTAACTTCCTCTGCTGATAATCATTTAGCAACTGAAGCACAGGACACCTGAAGTTTAGACCGCGTCTTCTTCTGCCATAGTGTGACTTCACCCATGCAACTTCCTTTCTTGCCTCATTGCAGGTGGGGCTGAGCTGATGCTTAGCTGGCTCTGGAACTTGCTGAGTTCTGGTCACCAGCAAGGGACTGTCCCAGCCTGAGATCAGCCTGCATCTGAAGCCTCACCCATGCTCTGCTGGCACAAATTGCAGCCAATAGCCCCACTGAAGGCAGGAGGCAGAATGCTTTTCAGCCACAGATAATCTGTCTGTCTGCTTTCTAGGTAGCATCAGGCTTCGTGGTTATCAAAACCCTTTGGATGAGTTTGCTTTAGAACTATGGCCCTTCTAGCAGGGCTATAGGAATACAGCAAGGGGGCATAAGGTCCTAAACCCCATTTTTTTTGTAACGCTCCTGTTGGTCTGGAGGGGACAGATCAGCTGTTTTCAGAGGGATGTTGTGCATTTCATTAGGTTAAATTTTGCAATGGAGAAAAGCAAATGTGCAGGTTCAGACCAGAGCTTCGGTAACCTTTGTTACAACCACTGAGGAGAGAGAAATAAGGCACGTAGCACCTGTGTCTAGTGCTGAGGCAAAGGCAGCTACAGGTGTAACCACCACGGTCCTGTGTTGAGACACTGCTTTCATTTAAGCAAGCAGTTAGCTTTTGGGAATATACAGCCAATTTGGGTGTCAATTTTCCAGCCTCAGCTTGCAACATTCTGTGAGTAAAGAAAATCACTTTCCATAGCTGGAGGGGAGACGACCTGTGCCATGTCTGCAGACCAGGTGAGGCCATCCTGACCTTCCGCCCTGGTTTGGATCCAGCTCTGCAGAGGCTCTGGGAGGTCACCTCATGTCCACAGCAGCAACCTCAGCAGAAAAAATGACGGCAATTATCATCAGAGAGGTTCTGAAGTCAGCCTGTGGAAAGGGAGTGAATGTTTTTCACGTCCGTAGCAGTGTAATTGCTTTCCCCTTCCATGTGAATTGCACAAAGACTATTTTTAGAGGCAAATACCATATGCAGTGAAACCTGCCGTGCTCAAACCTCTGGGGAACTACGGGAGAAACGTGCAACAAGGAAAGCGGCTTGGCAGCCAGTGTGGGCTCGGTGGTGGCTCAGCTCCTGCCTGGTGGAGCTCTGGCTCTGAGCCTGCTGATCCCAAAGCCGTACCACTAATTCCTGGCAGTGCACCACCACAACTGATAGAAGTGGCATGAGCCCATCCTTCTTCCTAGACAGAAACTGCCTCTGTGGGTTCCACTCAGTCCATGAAGGTGCCGAGCTACCCTCAGCCCCTCAGTGGCTTTACAAGCGCTAATCGTGTAATTAATTGCTCAAGTCCCCAGGAGTCTAAGATACCTGGAGGGGTGTACAGCAATTACACTAGCAGCTCCAAATGGAGGTTTGAAGCTGTCTGATGCACCATGGAGGTGAGTGTCATTACTTCAATGGTTCCTGCCCCTATAGTACTTCAGTCTGAAAGAAAGGAGGTGCATACTTAGAAGCACAGAGCACTGCAGAGCACCTCAGCTCAGGATGTGAAATGTGACCCATCTGCAAGGGTGCTCCTTGGAACCTTTGTGCACAGAGAAAACAATCTGTGGAAACTGTAGCTCTCCTGGATTTCGTGTCTTGGTGTGATTCATGAGCTGTTCAACTGGATCTCCCAACACACGGCTCACCCTGATGGCTTAATTAGACAGTGTTTCGTTAACACCCCATCTTGTTCTTTATTATTGTGCCTGTCATCACTTTAGGGTGGACACCTCGATTAGCTCATCTCATGAGACAAAGGACTTAATTACCAGTTACTGAGTTTCCTAGTATCGGTCTGTCTGCTGCGATCCCAGTAACAGAACCATCTGCAGACTCCATCTTCCCCTTGTTCCACAGGGATGGCCAAGTGCACCAGTCTGCACATGGCTTTTTTTCCTCTGCCTGTTATTCCCTGAGAGACTCCTTTTGTGTATATATATATATTTTGCTGTAATACAGCACCCAAGCTCCCCAGGATAAGTTTAACAGCTCTCAAGAGACAGACGTGGCTGAAGCACTGAATTGTCTGTGACCCTGCATTCAAAGCTATAAAAGCTCCTCCATAAATTCACCAGCCTCTGTTTTCAGGCTTTTTATATATTTTACTTCCAGTTCTCTGAGATGACAGCCAATGACAGAGCTCCCTGCACTGCCTCTTGGATGTCTAGTTCCCAGACTAAGTATGCCTAACCGTTCGTGCAGAATTGCTCTGCTTCTCAAGTACGACACATTGCCTCATTGAAAACCTATTGGGCGCAACAGAAACACTTTCCAAGCAGTCAGCACATCAAAGAGACTAATTCTCAATTGCTTCATTCATGCACTAGAGTTCAGGAGCAGACTTGTTAGAGCTAAACTTGCCATGAGCCCTTTCTGGCCCGTTCAGGACTCACAAACTGCAAAGCAGGACAGCTTGGGGGTCACTCTGCGTTTGTGCTCAGCTCTGCAGCACTGCTGGTGGGGAACAGGGAGCAGCTGGGGTGCAGACTCAGTTTCCTGTGCTTCTGGGAGAGGATGAGATGGTGGAAAACATCTGCTCACAGGCAGGTTCCTGCTGCAATGGGGAACACTGCTCATCTTTGGATTAAGGTAGCTTTATGCTTCCAAAAGTGTCAGGAAAGACCTTGAATATCCCTGATGTGCAGGCACTGCCTTTGCTGCTTGAACTGCATTTGTTGTTATTTCTGGCAGGAGTGTAGCTACAGGGTTTTAGATGAGAGCATTTGTAAAGTGTCAGAACAAGAAGAAGCTCCCAGACTTCAGGTGTGGCCAACAATCTTCAGCTGCTAAAATACAAAATGTTGGAGAATGGGGAACATTCCCTCCCAAAGGCCAAGAGGAAGCACCTGTGCCAGAGCCTTCCTGGGAGGTTGAGCTCCTGGGGGCTACAAGGACTTTTCTGACAATCCAGGTTTTTCCCTACTTTTGCATCGATTCATTGCTTCACTGGTGGGTGGGAAGAGTTCTATTCTGATGAATCTGTTAAATATTGTTAGTAAGGCCATGCAAAATATGACTTACTGTGGAGTTATAGCTCAACAATGGCAATTTTGGACTCTTCCAATTGCAAATGGAATTGAGATTGAATGACAGGAGCTGTGGGCTCTCACAGAAACGACCAATTGTTCTCCAGCTTTTTCTGCTTCCATGTAATGCCACAGATTAATGGAGATAATCTGGGTCGTACCTGTGCCACTTTCATGACTCTGATGGCATCACGCCACTGCACAAAGAGATTACAGGAAAAGAATCAGGCCCAGAGAACTCAGAGATTTATACAAACGTGCACTGAGTTAATCCTGAAACCATGCTGCTAGTTGAATTGCTATGGGAAAGGGAAACTTTCAAAGCTCAGCATGTGGAGAGCATCTGACATCATAATGAGCCCAGGCTGACAGGAACCCCCCAAACACCAAGGGGGGGAGGAAGGGACAAATCCCACAACAGGCTTTGGGGCTGCGTGCTGGAAATGGATCATCCAGCAGTATCTGAATGGTGAAAGGAGTCAGAACAAGGGAAAATACAGCAAGAAGATAGCACAGGAGGGTAATTGTTGGTCTTCGGGCTCAAGCGAGACTTATCTTGGATCTTTTCCTTTCCATTGCTCTAAGCTAGTCATTAAAATCAGAACAACACTGAACACCAATTCCTTCTTCCTAACACCTGTATGTGGATTAATTACCAGTGCTTCTAATGGAAAGTGCTGCTGCTTGTCTCTCTTGGTTTGTTTTCCCAAATTTCCTCAGCTATGTATACTATTTGCTTTTCAGTTCCTGGCTTACAAGAGGTATGTGTTCCCAGTAAGCAAAGCCAATAGCACAATCAAACCTAGCCACAGCTGAGGAGAAGCCTCTGGAGGAGCCCAGGTGTGGTTTTAGCACCAAAATCAGAACCCAGGCAAAGCCCAGCCCCTTCTAAGGCACTGCAAGCTCCTGTTCCCGTGCCATCCCCGCAACAGCAAAACCAGAAGGCAAGTCAGTGCTCCCCCAAGGAAGAGTGATGGTAGAGGAACAAAATCTGGGCCATATAATGGTAAGATGTTCTCCTTCCTGGTGGGCTAAGGGCTACCATAGATGTATTTCATGGCTTTGGATGCTTTGGTGAGTGTATTCTGTTGTCCTGTGCAGGGCAGTCGAGTTCTGGGTGCAATCAGGTGCTGGTAGCACCAGCCTCCCAGCTTCTCTTGCACTGGGAGCTCGGCTGGTGTAGCTAATGGACGTGGTGCCAGGGGCAGTATTGAAACTTCACAGCTCAGCTCATGGATTTTAAAAATCACCAGGGCTATTGTGATTACACAGGCAGACTTTCTGCAGAGGGTGACCTCACTGAGCCTGGTGGCAGCCTGAACAAAGAGGTCTGCTGGGGCTGCTAATTGCAGAACAGCAGGAGTTCATTAAGTAATAAAAAGCTTTTAAAATATAGTAAGGAGTCTAAGGCAAGAACATTTCTTTCTAATGCATGATGGGGTTTGTATTTTGCCTTCAGCACTGTTAAATCATTGAAACAGCTATACTGCAAGTTTACAGCTTGCTGGGCTAATATTATGCTAAGTTTTATTATCTGCAGCTTGTATTCTGCTTTCTAATTACAAGTCTGATACAATAAAAATATGCCATGTCTCTCATTCTCTTCTGTTTCCCTATTCTCCACCTTCCCCTCACTGTGAAGCCCATGGCGTGCAGCCTGGTGTCTGTTTCACATTGTTTTCCATGCCCAGAAATACATGTGCCTGTAAGCAGCTGGAACTGGGACAGGAGGCTTCAGCTGGGCAACAGGATGGTGGCTTCGGTTTCATAGCTGCACTGCTTTGGTGCCACGAGGAGCATTCAGACATTAGGGTGCTCTGATGTGAAAGCAGCTGTTTGGGCTGAGCTCACAGGCTGCCAGGGCAGGCAGACTCTTTTCCTGGAGAGCAAAGGGCACCAGGAAATGCATTCCGAGCTGCTGCTGTCCGGCTCTGCAAGGCTGCTGCGGGAGGTAGTTGAGTGTGCATATGCTGCACTCTAGTGGCTTGTAGGGTTTTGAGGATGTGGCCTTGGCTTTGCTGGAGGATGTGGCCAGCCCAGCACTGCGCTGACTCTTAACTAGTGGCCGACACCTGAAAGTTCTCCTCATGCTCATGAGGTGTTGAGCAGAACTAATGCCTGTGATGGTACTCCTCCAAATCCTTTCTTCAAGGAAAGGTTCTCTCATTTGCCTCTGCTGTAGCCCCGTATGCACAGTGTCCTTTGCTAAGTGCTATTTTACCACTGAACAGCTCCCTGCTGTAGCTCCCTCCTGCTTTACAGCTCTCTGTCTCATTAATCACTGTTTTCTTGTTGCACTTAATGGAGCAAGGCTAGTTTTATGCCGCCTGAGATTTCAGCCCCGTGTCTTGGATCACACCTAGCCTGTTTCCCTTGTTTATTCTTTCTGCTTTTCTTGTCTGCTTGCTCTTCTGCCACATTTCTATATCTGGAGCAGGCCAGGAGCTGTGCATTCCTGGAGCATTAGCTCACGCTCCAAAATTGCCGCTGTGCGACAGTGCTCCTTTGCATTCCCAGCTTATTAAAGGGAAGGTGACTGATTCCCAGTGTCTCCCCTGGCATGTCCTCCAGGAATTTTTTTTCATCTTCCCTCTCCACACTTCTTCATGCCACAGCCCTATCCTGACTTAATTTTCTACCTCCATCTCGTGCCATTGCCCATGCTGCCAGATGAGCCGGGTATGTTGAAAAGAGCCCAAGAGTCCCATAGATGACAATCACCGCCAGGCAGGGCTGGCCTGCTGGGAGGGATGGATCCTACTGGGGTGTGAGCAGGTGACAACAGAAGCGTGGATTTTTGACAGGCATTGTCACATGAGAGTGAAATGCTCATTTAACTTGTCACACAGTGAAAGTCTCCCAAGTCACCCTGCTGCCAAAATTAAAATGGAGCCTAATTGGTTTCTTTTTCTTTGAGTCTATAGCTTTGGAGTGCACTGAGAAAGTGGATTTAGGTGCATATACATGTAGGTATGATGGAGTATGGACATAAAAGACAAGTCATCATTGTGATCAGCTAATTAAATTTGCTGGGGCTTTCAGTGAGTGAGGCGGGTACTTGTGGGTTGCATCCAAGTATTGAATGAAATAAGGATTTGTTTGAAGGTTGGGGCAGTGCCCATGTCCAGACTGGAATAAAACTAATACAAGTGTGAATCGCTCACCTCAGTAGCAGGGAGGATCAGACCTGAAACCTTTGGAGCTGAAATGCAGTGAAGATTTATGGCTTTGGATCAAAGAATGGGCTTCCATGGGAGGGATGCCACAACAAAGCCGCACTGCTCGTGGTTCAGCTAATGATGAGCACACTCAGCGCTGCAGATGCCTATGGTAAAGAGAGCATTTCATTCCCTGTGATTCTTGCCTAGTGAAATCCAATTTTTCACCCATGAATAAACCTGGAGAACCACTTTCATTGCTGTACAAAAGAGCTGCTAGGCTTTAATATTCAGTTGCATTATGAAGCTTTTTATGGACCTCTTTCCTGGCCTCGATAATCATGTGGGAGTGCCATTTCTGTAGCTCACAACAAACTGAAGTTCTAATGAGAGTGTTTAGGAGCTGCTCCCCTTGGGATAGGCTCCAGCCATCCCAGTGCTTGATGCTGGTGTGATTCAGTGTTATTCTGAACCAATTCCCCTAACCTCTGCGTGGAGTCAGGGGGGAGATACTCTCACTTTATGGAATGCTTAATGTGCCAAAATGCACATGAAAGCGTTGATCTGATCTTCAGTGACTTCAGAAAATTAATATCCCCATTTTCTGATCTGGGCATGGTGTTTGATAAGATGTTGACTCACTGAGAATCACAAGACCAGAGGAAGTTTATCTGCTCCTGGTGCTGCTGGTGACAGCTGAGTTATGCAATGGCTGCAATCAGATGTGACTGTAGATCATCTTTTCCGCTCATCTGGGAGTCACTACATGGTGTTTCCACTGCTCTGATGATGGTGACTACACTGGGATCATGGGATTATTGGGCAGCCACACTCCAGAGCTACGTGAGCTGAGGATGCAGGTGGCTTTGGACCACCCATCCAATGGGGTGATGTGGATTACAATGCGAGCTCGTGGTTTCCCCCAGAGGAGCCAGTGTTTGCACCCAGCTGTACATGCAGCTGGACTTTATAGTGGGAATGGGAGGTGCTGCCCTAACCAGTGATTCTGAGTAGAGAAGGGTGCAGAGAACTCAGTGCAGCTCCCACATTGCAAAGCCTTTTGTGGGCAGAAAGAGGTCATGTGCTGGGACAGCCCCACCACTGGGGACCACCAGGAGCTTTCCAGGGCTGGAAGCAGGGGCTTCAAAAGCCACCACTGCCTGATGGTTTGTGTACTACTCCCTTGCCAAACCTCATCAGGTGGGTCTGCCACTGCCTCTCTGAATACCATTCAGTCTTACCATGCCAGGGAAGATTAGGCAGGAGGTAATTACACTCACTATGGGGAGCGGACATCCAACTACTCATCCATGGGGATGAGTGCTCGTCACTGCAAGCGTTGCACGCAGGGCAGCTTGTGTGCGGAGCTGTTAGGCTGTGTCGTGAGTTCCTCATTCCTTCAGGGCACACTTAGCAGCTATATAAAAGGTCAGCTTCCATTAGAGCTCACTGGTCACATCACAACGCTGTTCGCATCCGGGAGCTGGGTAAGTCTGCTTTGTGCTGAGCCTCTGTGGCCACTGGAATGCAGATTTCTTGCTGCTTTTTTACATATGAAATGCTTTGTGGGCAAGGTTTTTAACACTAGTGAGTGTGAATTGCTGTGCTGGCGTGGGAATGAGCTCTTACTGTGTCTCCATCTGGGCATCCAACCCCAAAGGCCACTTGTGAACAATCTGAGGAACATCTCTTAACAGTAATTGGGGTCCTGCTGCTGTAGTTTGCTTTTGGGGGTGTCTGACAACGTGCAGAGCTGCTTTGATGTGTCAAGGAATGTGGTGTTAGAATAGCTGCAAGCAGGCTGTGTTCAGCTGTGGTATCGTTGCCTCTTAATTGGCTTTGGCTCCCTAACAGGGATGAACTTGGTGATGCTGGGACAGGCTGTGAGCTTCTGCATGCTTATAGTGCTATGGGGTCAGCAGACAGTGTTGCCTTGGATGCTGCTTGCCCGTTGCTATGGCGGATATGGACAAAGGTTCTGAGATGTATCCAGGTCAGGTCTTTTCCTCTACACGAGTTAAGTGGTCAGAGGTGGTCAAACCTGAATGCTGTGGTTAGAAGGCAGCATAGCTCTGAATGAGGAATTCCTCCTCTGGCTTCAAAGATCAGTTCTTCCTCTTTGCAGGTCTGGGTGATGGAAAGGGAGATGAAGTCCAGGGGGATATTTCACGCCGTGTATCTCTGAATGTCCCCTCTGTTAGATGTACTGCTGTGTTTCTGAGTTATAAGTTGCAGGTTGGGCGCAGCTCTGGGACTGCAGCATGGATGTATTCATCTCCAGCACCCACTGGGTGCCTCTCTAAGGACTCTGCTCTCTCACCTCTCGTTCCAGCCCTGCCAAAACCTCACTAAGATGTTGTGCCACCAACAGCAGTGCTTTCATCCTCTCCACCAAGAGCACATCCCTATTAAATGCCCCCAAAGATACCCTCTGATGCACAGCTGGCAGTCAGCGCTGTACACCCCGCAGTATGTGACCCCCTGCATTCCTCGGCAGCGGTTTCTGTCCTCCAGCTTCTCCCAGCAGCAGTGTGTGACCCAGTGCATACCACGGCAGCAGTATGCAACTAAGTGTGTGCAACAGCATGTGACCCAGCACATCCCACCTGCCAGATGTGTGACAACCTGCGTGCCGCAGCAATCATGTGCCACCCAGGGCACATCGCAAGAGCCTTGTGTGACCAAGTGTGTGCCCCAGCAGCAGTGTGCAACCAAGTGCATCCCACAGCAACAATGTGCAACCAAGTGCACCCCACAGCAGCAGTGTGCAGCCCGGTGTGTGACGACATGTGTGCCTCAGCAGCCATTCCTGACCAAGGGAATCCCCCAGCAGCACAGTGCAACCGTGTGCATCCCGCAGCACTGTGTGACCTCGTACGCCCCGCACCAGCAAAACGTGACCAGGTGTGTGACCACGTGCGTGCCACAGCAGCGTGCCACCAGGTGTGTCTCGCAGCGCTATGTGACCGTTTGTGCCCCGCAGCAGTGTGCCACCAAGTGCATCCCGCAGCAGCAGCAGTGTGCAACCAGGTGTGTGACCACGTGTGTGCCACAGCCGTGTGAGACCAAGGGTACGAGCATTTGCATCCCACAGCAGCAGCAGTGTGCCACCAAGTGCGTCCCACAGCAGCAGCACTGTGCCACCAAGTGCGTCCCACAGCAGCAGCAGTGTGCCACCAAGTGTGTTCCACAGCAGCAGCAGTGTGCCACCAAGTGTGTTCCACAGCAGCAGCAGTGTGCCACCAAGTGCATTCCACAGCAGTGTGCCACCAAATGCATCCCCCAGCAGCAGCACTGTGCTACCAAGTGCGTCCCCCAGCAGCAGCAGTGTGCCACCAAGTGTGTTCCACAGCAGCAACAATGTGCTACCAAGTGCATCCCACAGCAGTGTGCCACCAAGTGCGTCCCCCAGCAGCAGCAGTGTGCCACCAAGTGCGTCCCCCAGCAGCAGCACTGTGCCACCAAGTGCGTCCCCCAGCAGCAGCAGTGTGCCACCAAGTGTGTTCCACAGCAGCAACAATGTGCTACCAAGTGCATCCCACAGCAGTGTGCCACCAAGTGCGTCCCCCAGCAGCAGCACTGTGCCACCAAGTGCGTCCCCCAGCAGCAGCACTGTGCCACCAAGGGTGTCCCACAGCAAAGTGCCACACAGTGCGTCCCACAGCAGCATTATCAGTCAGGTGGAGTAAAAATTTCAAGTCACGCTAAGAAGTACTGCTCTGCACCTAAATGGCCCTGGTAAAGAGGAGCAGGGGGAAGGAGGGTCCATGGAAAACCAGTAAGGTATGGCTTTGGGGCAGAGTTATTTATCTCCTTGTATCACCTGCCGACCTGTTGCTATTGCTTAATTCTGCTTTGTTATCTCTGTTTTCCAGTCCTTTCCCTGTAGCTAAGCTCTGTTTTGGGCCAAGGTGCAATATTATTTCTATGGCTGCATTCCAGATATCTGTGGCTTGTTCCTTAGTCTGCTGCAAGAAGTAGTTTAGTGGGATGTTACTAAATTCTCACCTCATTGAAAAGAATATTTTTACAAGAGAAAAAAAGAAGTAGAAATGTCTATGAAGTCCCTCTGGTGACAACATCAAGAGGACGAGTGTGGGGCTCTGGGCTCAGTCCTGGCCTCAGGAGATGATACCCAGGCTGTGCTGGATTCCCCATGGTTGCAAGTTCTCCAGAAGAGTTGTTTTCACTCACAGATTTGGAAGCCAAACGTAAATTTGCTAAGCAAAATGTATCTGAGTCTTGTTCCAACAGCCTTCGTTGAGGAAGGTGGCCAGCAATCCCTGCTGACTCCGCACTGACTTCAGCGGAGTCCCCAACCGAGGCAGGATCTCTGGTCAGAGAAGTTGGTTCTGCTGAAATTTTATACGTGAAAGTTTTTATATTACCTTGGTTGCTTTGGTTAATGTGGAAAACAAAGCCTGAAACAAAAGAAAGTCTTTGAACCGAGTCTGAAAGCTGTAGCACTCCTTTATAAATGTTTGAGATACTGAAGTGATTAACTATGTTCTTTATGCTGCCTGAAGATGTGTATTCTGCAATGTATTGAAAACAAACTATATATATGTATACTTCTGATATACATATATACCTAAATAAATATAGTTCTCTGACCTCAGAGTAAACATCTTGTCTTTTTGCCCTTTGGTGGTTCTTTATTAAAAATAGTGTCTGTACAATATCCAAAAATCCTATGGCATGCCCTATCATTAACAGAATGAATCGGAGGCTGTTCATGCTGAGTGGACGATGCCTTTTGGGAGAGCCAAAACAAGTGATGCAAGAGGAGTTGGGTGTGACTGGGGCTGGGACGCTGTCCCAAATCCTGCCCTACTCTGACCCACTTGGTGACCTTGGGGAGCCATCGTGGGCTGTGCTGGGGGATGAAGAGATGACTGTGGTCAGAGTGGGGCAGCTGTGTCCTGTGGGGTGCAACATGGGATGGTAGCAGAGATCCCACCTCCTCTGTGTACCCGTGGAGGATAACTGGGGATGCAGTGTGAGTGGCAGTGACCACGACCCTCCTCCACTGTGCAGAGCAAGGGATGCTCTTGCAACCCAGTGCTTTGCATTCCTTTATGGGAAGACCATCACTGCAGGCTTTGGGGAGACATTACACTATTGTGGCTTCCCCTCAGGAGTTGGGATGGATGCAAAAATCATCCAAGTTGTGGAGCTCATCCCAGGGGTGGAGTGGCCATGAGAGCACAGGGCTCAAGTTGGAGCCCAGTACTGGTCCTGACTCACTGACTGCGAAGCACTGTGCCTCGATTTCCACTGTGCTTAATTGGGAATAATAACAGCCCCTGCAACTCTGCCCTGTGCAGCACTGCGCGTCTCCCCAAGATGAAAGGATTTCAGAGGACTTCCCAGTTGCTAATTAAGAATGTTTGGATGACAGAGCACAATGCTATCATCAGGTTAGTATTTTGTTACCTTACCAAAAACACTAAAATACACATTAGGATTACTTGAAGGCTACTGGACCTGGTTCTAGCAGATGAACTGGGTTTATGGAGCTTATAAAAATGCTCTTAATCTGCTTACCTGCTCTTTGATTCTTGATCTTGGTTCCTAAAATCTTGGGTCAGGTCATTTAATGTTATGAAGGGTCATTTAATGGTAAGAAGGGTGTTGTAATTCAGGGGAGTGAAGCGTAGCTAAGGAAAACACAGGTAGGAATGAGTGCTTCTGTCTTCAGTTGTGGAAAACATGGTAAGCCTGTGGAAAGCACGTGTCCCTTTGGTTAGTGTTGCTCTTGGAATGTTGGCAAAGCTGAGTGGGAAAACACACTGTTTATTTGCTTGTTTTGTTTTGTTTTGTTTTTTTCAAAGATTCTGGAGAGAATTCGGGGAAGAAAATAAAGATAGAAGAACTGCTGGTTTCCTGGCACTCCAAGGTTCATCAGCAGGAGATACTCTCCTTCTTATAGGTGAGAAATTTTCCACCTACTCCTCCGAAAGGATTTATTCCACCTCTTTGTGCTTCAGCATGGAGGGCCTCACTTGAATCCCCAGCACACTGAAGCACAGTTGATAGGTGTCTAATCAACATTAAAAGAGAAAAATAGCTGGGGCCTTCACTTACCTGGATATAACTGTGTTAAAGCCCATTCCCTTCCAGCTCTTCATGCCACTGTTATTTTCCCCTTGGGTTTAAACCTGGCATAAACAGGAAACAAAGAGCAAGAAAAGGGATCTGTGTTTCTGGGGCTGCAGGGATTCAGCCACCCACCCCAGGTTGCCCCAGTACCATCCCTTGCTTCTGCTCTTTGTCATGCTGTGAAGGTTTCCCCTCTCTGCACAGGCTCTTGCTTGGTGTGGGTCATTCCAGCAGTGGCTGTGCCCTTGGCCCAAGGCCTTCTTAGCCCCAGTCATCCTCAGTTCCTGTGCAGGTGGAGGAAGTCTGCGTGCCACAGTAATTATGGGCTGCAAGAAGTCGCCGAAAGTCCTTCCTGGATGGTGTTTTCAAAGGCACCAAAGGGCCTTATGCATGCAGCTCCCATGGAAATGAGCAGTCCCTTGGGCAGCCCAGACCCTTTCCTTGATTGGCCTCAACCAGCATCTTTTTCTCTGTAGAAAAACGTGATTTTGCCACCCTAGATTTGCCACAGTGAAGCAGAGATGCTGTAACATCACGCACGGGGGCACGCAGCACCGGAGCCATGAGCAGCACATGAAGGGGATGTCCTTGGCCATCCAGGTGCTCTGCTTAGCATGGGAAGCAGCAGGATGTTCTCACGGTCCCCCAGCTCAGCAATGTCCCCACGGTGCCCTGGTGACAGCCAGCACGGCCATTCTTGCCGGCATGAAGCCGCACGTGGCCCAGCTGGGACTGGCTGCAATTAGAGCATCACCGGCCAAACCACCTCACCCCCCAGGGCACTTATTCACTGTATAAAAGCTCAGGCATCACGGGGCTCTCCTAGGCACTTCTCTCCGGTTGTTCTCACTGATGAAGCGGGTAAGTCTGACTTCTCACAGAGCTGCTGAAATGCTGCTTTGTTCCCAGGGTGGCTGGAGCAGGCAGTGGTCCTGCACTCGTGGAGATGCATCCTATGGGGATGTGTGCAGCTCTGACAGCAAGAGCAGCTCTGCACTGGAGGGAAGGATGTCAGGGAAGCACCTCCTGAAGGACTGCGGAGTTGGGATTGGGATTTGTGAGCTTCTCTGTGCTCACTGCTGGGTCTGGTCCAAAGGAAGCTATTGGCTGCAAGAGGGGCTCGGTGCTGCTGGGAGTCAGGCCTGAGCCTGCACGTGGGAAGGCAACGGCTCTAAACGATCTGGTGGAATTTTTCTGCCATTTTATGGAATTTGAAGAAAGCATCTTTTCAAGGGACAGTAAGAAGCCTATCAACTTCAGTACCAATGTGAAATCAGCAGAGATTCTCCAGCTAAACCTGAACATGTTTGCATTCCTCTGTAGGCTAACAATCAGGGATGCAAACATCTTCCTGGATGTGAATAAATCCCCCATTTTAGAAGCTTTTTTTATCGTGCTGAGCATCACCAGATGCTTTGATGTTGTAGTAGCATTGGTATTGTTGTTTTTCGATGGCTGTTTGTGTTAGTCGATGATTACTGTAATCGTAGTGATAATGATAGTAGCACACAAAGTTGTTATTGTTAATAGTCACCCAGCGATAGGCTTTTGGGCTCTGTACTGTAATTACAGACAGAAAGAAGGGTGCTCAGAAAATGCAGTTTCGTTATGATCACTTAATTATAGACTTTAATTCCTAAATAAATCAAGATGAATACAAACAAAGAAAAATAAAAACCCAAACATTTTCAGATCACTTTTCATATGCCAGTGGTTTCAGTACCTGGGCTGGACTGAAGTGAAACCTGTTCGAGATTCTGCCTTGATGCTCCTCCTTTCTTCCTGCTAAGGCTTCACCAAACTGAGCGCTTCTGCTGGTCCTCTTCTTTCTTTTCTTGACACCTGCCCACGGGGCATCACAAAGCAGGGACTGCAGAGGTGCTGTTGTGGTGGAAGGGATTGGGCACCGATGCTCGGATGTGCTCCGACAACCTGTCCTCACCCTCAGCCCTTTTAACTGCGGTTTGGTTCTGCCCTCCTGAGCTGCAGCCACGCCTGAGGATTGCAGCATGGACACACCTTTAATTTTGGCTTGTCTTTCATCCCCAGTAGTTGGGAGGTGCAGGATGGGAACTTGAAAGAATATCCTGGTGGGAATGAGGGAGGCTTAATATTCAGCTTATTTTTGAAGGACAACAAACAGCTGCTTCGTTTCCATGGCTCTGATTGTTTTGGAGCTCATCAGGTTATAGGGGCGGAAGCTGAGAGCAGCTTTCCTGGGTAATCCCAGATGGGTCCTGAGTCACCCACAGCCAGTGACCTCCAGCAGGACTGGGTGTGGGCATCACCAGGAAACAGACGATGTGGGTGTGAACTGTCCCTCTTTTTCCTGCTTCTTCCAGGTGTAACCACCTCCCAAGACCATGCACTATTATGGGGAAAGGTACAAACAGCTGTACCTGCCAGGCTCCAGCTACGTCACTGAAAGCCACCAGCATTGCACATCCCAACCTGACGCATGCAGCACCACGTGCCACCCGCTGAGCATCATCAAGAGCCCGATGCCCAGATGGCAGACCTACACGCAGCCTTTCACCTATGTGTGCTCGCAGCCCAGCGTGGCTCACAGCACGCTGCTGCCCTGCCAGCCCTGCGTGCAGCAGTGCTTTGTGCTGTGCCCAGAACCCTGTGAGACCACATGCCTGCTGCCCTGCAGGAAGCCCAGCGTGCGGCTCAGCCCCACACAGGCTCTGCAGTCCTGCGAGAATGGCCACCTGGAGAAGAAACGCGTGGCCAAGAGCCTCCCACCCTGTGCTCCACGGTGCCCAGAGCCAGGCAAACTCAAGTACCCACCGTGTGGGATCAGGTACTCATCCTCCTGCAAGGATGAGTGCAGGTCAAAGAAGGTCTCCAGGTGCTCATCGCAGCGGTATGGTGCAGAGCTCCGCTGCATGCAGGGGATGACCAGCGGCTACTCCCTGCCTCTTCGTGGGGCCACCGAGTGCCCCCCGCAGCAGTGTGTGACACAGTGCTTTATGGAGGAGTACATCAGCCCCTTCCCCCACCAGAAGTGCTCCAAGGGGTACCCAACGCAGGAGTGCATCACCACCTGCACACCACAGCAGGTGCCCAAGTGCCCCCCAGGGAGTGGTGTCAAGGGGAGTTCGTCCCAGCAGCGCTTGGCTAAGTGCACGCTGCTGCAGGAGGGAGCCAAGCATAAGAGCTCATCGACTCAGCACATAAGCAAGTCCAAGTGCCTCCACCCATGTGCCGCCCAGCGCTCACCACGGCACCATGCAGGGGATGCGAAGCGTTCAAGCCACTCCAAGAAGAGCCGCTGTGCTTCCAGATGGCTCTGGTGAAGGAGCTGGAGGTGCTGTGATAACAGCAAGCCATGTAGCTGGGGCCTGAGATTGCATTTTCCCCTTTTCCTGACCCCTGGAAGTGCTTTGCCCAACTTTCCCCTTACTGTAATCAATGCTAACCTTGTAGTGTGCGCTGCCTTCCTTCTGTGGATCCCCTGTAGTTACTCCTGCAACGGAAAATACATTAGTGAGCCACTAAGTAGCTCTGAGCAGGTGCTCAGATTTGAGCTTTAAGCTGATACAGCTCTGTGATAGCGTTTGTGCTCCAAGAGGTTGTTACTGTTACTTCATCAGTGATTTTCACTGGTTGTGCCCATGGTATTAAATCTCAGGTTGCAGCCAGATTTCTGCTGTCTGCTGTCTCAGTCATTTTCTTTCTTTCCTTTTTTTTTTTTTCTTCTACTTTTTACACTGTTTGCAATACTACACGACAAAACCACTTCCTGTTGCTGTGCTTCTACTGTCCATAAAATAAAGACAACAATCGTGCTGTTAGGACTAGAAAGGTTTACAGCTGTGGGAACTGATCCTGGCGCTGGACAGCTGGCCAGAGATGCAACAAAAGCAGCAGCACAAGCTGCGATTCAGAGGAAGGCTTCATTAGTGCAGTGAGACACATCAGCAGCTGTCTTCTTTAATTTCACCACTGCTGACCAAATTATGAAACGGGTCCTGTGGGACAGCCCATGGGACAGCAGAGGTGGGAGGGTGATGGTGAAGGTCCCTGTGATGCTGTGACCCCAGGCTGGCTCTGTCTGCACTGAAAGTGATCAGCACCAACCGTCTGCGGTGATGAAACTGCAAACAGGGAAAAACAACTTGCAGCTCCGGCTGTTACCACACGGGGACGTCTTCCTAGAGAGCAGGAATTAGTGACCTTGATTGATCAATATTTTGCCTAGCCAGTAAATACACATAAGGTCCTAAAGCACACCACCCTGCTCACCGCAGAGGAGCAGTGCAGGCAGTGGCCCTCTGCCACCACCTAAAGGTGCAGCGCAGGTCCTGGCAGGTCCTCCCAGTGCTGCCTCACTGTTAGGCTGTGTCCTATCTGCTAACCTCCTCCTGGCCCCTTGGTTTCTTCTTCAGCACCATAAAACCCCACAGAGCAGAATTTCATAGCCTTCTTTTTCTAATTAAAGTGATAGACTTGCCTATTCAAAGAGGCTGATGCTGCCTGCAGTCCTCCCACATTAGGAGTGTTGCTCCCTGCAGGGAGAGAGCATTCATTCAGGGACATAATTTAACATTGGGTTGCTAGAGTTAGGGTAGTTTGGTTAGGTTGTGGTTGAACTTAATGATCTTGAAGGTCTTTCCCAACCTAAGCAATTCTACAGTTCTATGATTTTAACTTTAACCCTGGGAAATTAAATAAAAAAAGAAGAGCTGAGTGAGGTCTGATGGCCTCCCCTGGCTCAGCCCCTTTCCTGTTCCATCTCCATGCACAGCCTGGCTCCTCTCCATGTAGTAAGCATCAGGGAGGCATGAGGACTGCACCTCCAGAGGGAGATGGAGCTCCACAGCTCACAAGGGGAAGCTGTGCCACCTGCATTTATGCCACTTGCACAGCTCAGAGGGCTTTACTGCTCTCAGCTGCTCTTAGCACCAAAGGGCCCAGCTTTCCCTTTAGTTTTCCTGAGAAAGACCAGCAGGAAAAGATTTCCTTTTAAAAAACTGAGATTGTTTTGGGCTTTGATAGATATTCTCCATCACTGACAGTGAGTTGGACCTTCTCACGGAGAACTCATGAGCTCTGAAAAGAGCTGGTGGCCCTGAAGGTGAAATGGCTCTGAAAGTGACGTGACCCTGATGGCCCTGAAGGTGAGGTGGTTCTGGTGGCCCTGAAGGTGATGTGAGGCAGTGCTGCATCCTTGTGGCGGTGAAAGCCAACCACAGGCTTCATGAGCCAGAGCGTGGGCAGGAGGAAAGTGATGATTTGCCTTCCACTGGCAATCAGGAAACCACATCCAGACCTCAGCATCTGTCTCTGTGTGCTCAGCTGGATACTGGCAATGAACCAGGGTGGTAGGAATGAGAGGAGATGCTCAGAGCTTGGTGGGTTCACTTTATTTCTGCCTTCACCCAACACATGAAGGTCAAGTGAGGTTGGGCTCTTCTCTGATGCCGACAGTGACAGAGTGGGCTATTAGGCAGCTTTCTGTTTTTAATTTCACTTGGCACTGCCTTCCAAATCCTAGCACACGATGCCCCATCCAGGCAAGCTCCACAGTGCCCACGTTATTAACTGCTGTAGGATGCACAGGGTTGTGTTGCTAAGCTCGTCCTCAAGTTAGTTTTGTGCAGATGGCATAGTGACATCTAAAAATTGAACAGACAGGGAGGTGTCAGTGAGTTTCCTGTTTGAGTATTTGGGTGCTCTGCAGGTAAAGCAGCACAGAAGCAGGAACTTCTACATGAAGCACAATTATAAGCAAACTGTCTGCCATCCCTATTAACAGAGCTCAACAGGACCGCTCTCTGTGGAATCCTGGCTCTGGATTTTCAGATAACTTCATGTGAACTTTTCACTGTCTTTTGTGAAAGAATGGGGAAAATAACCCTGACAATTGAAACTGGTGAGGTGAGGTTGCCACACAGCAAGGAACGTCAAAGCATTTCAAAAATATTCATTATCGTTTTATACATGCAAAGCGTTTTATCATTATACTATTAATAGCATGTTAGCTGAGATAAACACCTCAGGGCTGAGTAGTAGCACCTTCAGAATATGCATTTTTTGATTGAAGTGCCTACGCTGTTCCCACAAACAGGATGTTGTTTTGAGCCCTGATAACTCACAGCATTTTGCATTTTCATTAAGCACTGCATTTCTGTTTGCAATCACAAGCAATCATTTAAAGTTAAGAAGAGCTTCTGCCCATATCCCCAGACACCAACAGTTGCATCTCCCCCTCATTCTGGCTGTTCAGTTGAACCCCTCCTGACAGTGTTTTCCACATCCACTGCTCAGAGTCTCCATGGACAGAGACTAGATAACATCTCTTAGCAGCTCCTGCATATCAGTAATCACGTGGTTAAATAAATTCCCCCTGCTTAATTCTCCATGATGCACATCTAGCCCACAACTACTTCTCTTGTCTTCAGCAAGTATGAACTGCACCTGATGCTTTCATTTCAGTATCTACCTTTAATCTGCAGACATTCTTACCTTATCTCCCCACAGTCTTCTGTTCTGTAAGTGGACATCCTTCAGGATTATATTTTTTAAGCTTCTGATCTCAGTGACTGGTGTCAGATGCTCACCAGCTGGTCGGTACCTAACGTAGGAGTGGGAATACCCATGCAGAATGTTGGCCTCCATCTATAAAGCTGTGACAGTAGTCTGGGAAACCAGGAGCAGGAATCAAGTAACCAGATTTGTTCCACAGTCAACAAAACTGGGGATGTGAAGTCAGCAAACGTCTGCTCTCCCTTCCTCTGCGGCACTTACAGGGATGAGCAACACAGTACCCCCATCTAAGTGCAATGGTGGATGTATGGGGCTGAACTCAAAATCCTATACCTAGAGGTATATCATACTGCATATCTGCAGTACTTGATTTGACATCTGCAAACCACTGCTTGCACAGTCAGCACTGAAGCCAAATCCAGATGAACTGGAGTGTGATGCATTCCCACGCTAACACCAGCGGAAGTGGGATAATCACATCAGCAACGAATTCAGACCATAAAGATACACAAGGGAACCCTGCAGCATGTAACAGTATGTACTGCTGAGAATTGAATAATGTTGGTAAACAATGTTAAAATAATTATAGTAATTACAAGTGTTACACATGCGGGAAAAATTGTTTGGAAAGTAATTAAGACCTCATGCACATGTCTCATCTTCCTGGAAGTTGAAGAAGGAATATAAAACTCAAAGGATTCAGAGCTCCTCTGGCCATTTCTCTTGACTTCCTTCTGGACAGTTGGTAAGTCTCATTCACTTCTATCTGATTATATCGAGCAAGATATTGCTTTAACATGAGCTGGGATTTAACAGCTATTAGAAACACTCTGGTTTCTAAAAGTAGATGGGGGATTTTGTCTAGAGACATCTGCTAGAAATTACCTGGTTGTAGTCTTGGACTGTGTTCAGCCTCAAAAAAGCATCAGAGGAGATTAGCATCCTTATTGAAAATGAAGTGTAATTTCCTTCTTATTAAATAATTGTATATATCCGTGTGGCATCTATTAAGAATGATATTCTAAGCCTAATTCAGGAAGAGTTTGGATAACTTTTTCCATTAAAAATTGGAAATTCTTGCTGCTCTGTTCATAGCTGGAGCCTTCCTTTTTGGGCTGACACTTTACCAGAGTTAGGAGGAGAAAGTACCTCTGCAAAGGCAACAGTTTTCATGCTTAATGATTTCAGGGTTTTTGTCATGAGAGTATCTGGTGGTGACAGAGGAGAAATGCCAGAGGAGATGGCTTTGTGCTGGTGTAGTGCTCACTGCAATCTCATCAGAGATGCAGAAACCTATTACAAGAGATTGTCTGAATGAGGGCTGTGTGTGCTCTATCACGGACACGATGATCCCAGAGCATTCACCCATTCTTCACAGCAGAGATATCAAGTACCCAATCCTGCATGACCGGTGGCTTTGTGGCACCAGCAAGTGCTTTGGCTGAAACTGCCAGCCAGGATTTGTAAATGGGAGAAGAAAAGAGGCACTGAGCAGCCAGAAATGGCCCGTGGGCAAGAGGAAGGAACTGAATTGGATGGAGAAGGGTTAAACCTGGAGGATTTAACCGCTGCAGGATGGTGCTGGGGATAGGTTGAGTAGAGCAAGATGACTAGAAATAGGTTGGGAAGCCTGGGCTGACCCAAGAGCTGTATCTCCTGAACTCAGGCTTGAACTGTCTCTGCTATAGTACCTATGTTGTACGCACAGCCCTGATGGCTGAAATACATGAGCCCGATTCTTACCACTTGCACTGTTTGTGTTTTAGGGCGCGGGGCGAGGTACCAGCACTTCAAAATCCCCACTCTGTGCTGCAGGTTTGCCACCATTCCTCCCAGATGTCCTTCGGGGGTGGGTGGCATGCAGGACCCTGCTCCAATCCCTGCACCATGCAATGCCCGCAGCCTCTTGCTACCAGCTGCAATGAACCCTGTGTTGTATCCTGCCCTTCCTCCAGAGTCATCATATTCCCCCCTCCCGTCGTTGTGACGTTTCCAGGGCCAATCCTCACCACATGCCCACAGGAGACAGTGGTGGGAAGTTCTGCAGTCCAGGATGGATGTGCACCAGCCTCCCTGGCATCTGTAGGAGCAGAAGTCCTGTGCTCGGGGCCACCTGCAGAGAGATCCATTCCCAGACCCATGTCCCAGTCCACCCCACGGTGCTCTTATGTGTTTGCTTCCCAGTGGGTGCATCCTTGCAATAGAGCCAGCTACAGACACTACCAACCACCTGAGAGCGAGAAGGAAGAGCATGTTCCAGAGAAGGAGAAACCAGAAACAGAAGGCACATATACAGCAAATGAAGACAAAGAGACCTCAGAAGCATAGCACAGAAGTACTGGCCCCAACCAGCATGTCCAAAGGCATCATACATTCCTTCTGCCTCTCTCAAGCAGACTTACCTATGTCTTCTTGAAGTTATGCTTTACATTAGGTTTGTAGTATTTTCCTCAAGCACGTTCTCAGGCCAATTTAGACAAGAAAAAATGCCCCCCAATTCCAGTTTTCATTAACAGGACCTTTGAAACATCCAGCATCTTGTTCTCAGGAACCATTTGCTCTTTTTGCATTGGTTTGCCAGAAAAAGGCAGGCAGCAATAGTTTCAAAATCAAAAATAGAGTCAGATAAGAGATTACAAACCCTTTCCTGGCTGAAGCTTGCTAGACTGGTCCTTGCACTTTGGGGAATTAGTCACCAGGAACTTCACTTTTTCCTTTGATAAACAAACACGTATTATATATACATAAGCCATTTGCTTCTGCCTTTCAGCTTCACTGCAGGGAAGAAGTCTAGCGGAAGATAAATACTGTATTTATAGTGTACTTTTATTTAAGAATAAATACACTATTTGGTGAAATGTGTCACTGGTATGCAGAAGGCTGAATGCAGCATGAGAGTGTCTGTATCTGCATCTTGAATGGTGTTCTTTGCTATTATTTATTCCAGCAGCTTCATCCTGTCCTTTCCCTCTCCATTAAAGTTATTCTGCAATATCACTGTGGTTTTCTCATTTTCTTTCTCTTCAGCACCAAATTTTCACATGATTTCTGGTGCAGTTCACATGGACAGCATGAAAACTGCTCACCCACAGAGGGAGAAAATAATCTCTGTGTCCCCAGCCCCGTGCAGGAGGTGCCTTCACTTTCACTTTCATCTCACAACTTTCACTTAGTCCTCAGTACACTTTGTGGTATTCAGAGCTCCGGGCTCCATCTGCAGCTGCAAGCAATAAGATAAAAAGGGACAACATGCTGAGAAATTTTCTTTATGATTTATTTTTGCTCAGAAAAATAATCTACTCCCCCTCAATTCTATGCTTTGATTCCACTAAGGATTTGTGTGCATTTTAAGCACTTAGATTGCCAGTTCAGTCCTGGGAACACATGGGTACAGTTCACATCTTTTGCAAGCTAACAGCCCCTTCTAACCCGAGGCAAAGAAAATTCACAGGCAAACGTATTCCCAGCACAAGCTGGGAGTTGAGTTGTTTAACCAAAGTGAAACAAGACAGCTGGTTGAATGCTAATTCCCCATTGCTGCTGAGCTGTGAGCAGATGCCGGGAACACCGGGGCATGCAACTTGTGCTGCAAGAAACCTGTGCTGCCCCACAGACACAGCTGTTCTACCAGAGACTTCAAAGGGAAAAGGAATTGCAGGAAACTTTACAGCAAGGTGAAAGCAGCTGGGATTCCTGCCAGGATGCCCTGCCCCACCTACTGGGAAGCTGCCAGGCTCTCAGACACTGTCAGTCCTTCTGTTTGTCCGTCCGTCCGTCCATCCATCCATCCATCCATCCATCCATCCATCCATCCATCCATCCATCCATCCATCCATCCATCTGCTGCTGTCATCCTCACTCAACTCTGCTCACCTGCATGTCCACCTCGAAGACAAGCAGTCCATGCATGCTTTCTACTCCCGAAATCCGAATTTCCTCACACAAACCCCTCCCCCCTCCACTTCCTATATAAGGTAGTTCTGCTCACACAGCAAATCCTAAAAGGCAGAACTCGGAGCGACCTGAATTGCTCCTTTGACAAGATGGGAACTCTTGCACATCTGCATGTTTGTCGCAGATGTTAGCAAGTGCCCTACTTTATTGATCCGATATGGATCAATCACTGCATCAGAGGATGAGCTTGTGAACTGGGCCTCAGTTCCCCACCCTAGATGGGATGGGAGGCAGTGCAGGGATACAAGGCCATGTTGTTTGCTTGGCTCACACAAAAAATGTATTGTGAAAATGTTGGTAACGAGGTCATCGATAGGGTGGGGTTCCCAGGAGCCTCCAATCCCAAAGACCCAGTCTGATTCACCTCCTCCACCCCATCCAGTCCAGGGGTTCAAAGAGTTTGGGGATAATCCGTTTGCACAATGGGATTCAAGGACTGATTTTCACCTCCTGAAGATGACTCACAAATTATTTTTTAGAAAAAAAATGTACTAAGCCTGAAAAGACCCAGCTTTGTTTTTGGGTATGAAGCACCTTTTACAAGTCTTGAGCCTCCCAGCATAGGGAAATAGAGCTCAATACCTCCTGGAGAAGTTTGTGTAATACCCAACTTGTAACTTGAAAGATTTTGATAAACAGCCTAGCAAAAATTCCAGTGTTTCTGATAATATTGCATCTTCCTGCTAATTCAGCCTTCATTCTTGCTCTTTCCTCCTTTACCTGACTTCAATGACCTGCCACGAATATGCTTCCCCTGTCTGACTCTGTGTGTTTCAGCGCTTTCCACTCATTTTGCCCTGCACGTGGGCACCTGTGCCTCACCCCGCACTTCCAGTTACTACCAAGGATGCCGCCTTTCATTTTCAATTGAACATCCCACATCACCACTGTTTCTTGCAAATCCTCATTCTCTTGACACCTGCATGGCACAGACAATTATCACTTTATGAGATAACTGATACCTAAAAGCTACCTAACCTGTCTAAGGGCACTTTATACATAAGGGTGGATCTAGGATTTAGACACACCTAATTATCATTAGTCTTAATACTTATAACCTGTCATTATAATTCTAATATTGCACATTAGCCAGATTTCTTATGGAGGCCTGGCAGGCCAAGGCACAAGATGGGCAAGAGAAGGAGCAGAATGCAACATAAATGCTTGCTGCAGAAGGGGATCTAGCAGTGCAATTCAGATGTTTTCTCTGGATGGCATAGTAAAATAAAATAAAAAGGAATAGTAGAACTTTTCTGGTTGGTTTGTTAGTTGGTTGAGTTTTTTGGGGACAATTTAACTACAAACACATTTCACTGTGCTCTTTGCCAAGAGAACAGAGCTTTTTTTTCCCAATAGGCTTGAAGGAACCTATGTCTCCTGCCAGTTCTTCTTGCTGAGATTAGAATGTAAAAAAAAATAAATAGAAGAAACTCATCTTAATACCAGTAGAATCTGACACGTTGTGGTGACTCTGTGGTCTCCATGTTGGTGGGTTTTCTAAACTTCCTTTGCTCCCTAAGACCAATACTGCAAAGGGTCAGCAGAACTGCTCACTTTCAATCACAGAATCATTTTGGTTGGAAAAGACTTCTGAGATCCTCAAGTCCAACCACCAACCTGACATGCCAAGACCCATCACTAAGCCACGTCCTCTAGTGCCACAACATAATGAAATGTGTTTGTGGGAAGGTAGACACATGGACAGATCTCCAGGTGCTACTGAGTGTGCCTGCTGCCTACAGGAGAAGCTAAAATACATATTTTCTGACACCTAACTGCAGATATCTCCATCTGAGAGTGATTCTCACCTCTGTGCCCTCCTTTCTCCTGTGGCAACCACAGAGTTTCACAACCAAGGAATTGCTATGGTAAAAATCTGTAGAAAAAAATGAGGGCTAAGGATAATGCTTTGTTACTATCTGCAATAATAAGGTAGGCCATTTCCTTTCAGACAAATGAACCTTCAGACCAATTAAGAAAATTATAGCATGGCACAGGCGAAGGCAATAGCAATTAAGGCGGCTTCCTCTTTAAGATTTAATCTTAGTATGCAAAGCAGCTGTGTAAGCATCAGAGTGCTGCTCTGGGATTTCTAAAACCAGAAAATCAGTGAGGGCCAACAGCATCAAAACCAAAAACATTTTCATCAATATTTTGGGTTTTCTTCTCCATAAGGAGAATTTAAAATTAACGTTATGAGCTCCAGCTCTGTGCTTCCTCCACCAGACAAGATTGCTGGGTTACATGGTTTGCAGCTCTGTATCTGAAGCAAGAAATTATTTACAATGAAATATAAAGTCCTTAGGGTTTTTTTTGTTTTTTTTTCTTCTTCCTATTTTAGAAACATTTAGCTTTCCCAGTGAGGGAGGATGCTTATTTCTCCATCTATAAAATAATTATTTGCTGTAAGACAACAGAAATTCAGGTGATGTTAAAGGTATGCTGCAACATTGCCAGTTACTCCGCTGCATTTTCATCCCTCCCCCCCCCCTTTTTATTTTTTCTTTAGTTTTTTTTAAAGAACGTTGACTATTTACTTATGAATAATCTTATACAAACTACGAATTCATCTCACTTAACACTGTAAGGGAAAAGCATTGTTCATAACCATACAGATGGTCAAACCAGCGCAATGTTCTGTCTACATGGTAGTTCAGAGGCTGTGAGTTGAACAAGTCATGTATACATATATATTGTTAAAAACAAAGAACTCAAAAGTTTTGAGTTCCTTATCTACTTCTATAAAATATTTGGTTTGGTAACTCATTTAATTGCTTCAGCTATCGATCACGGTAATTATTGGTTACTTTTCATTCCCACAAATTATGTGACTCATTACACTATGCAGATTGCTGTCACATCTCTATTGGCTGCATGCATTCCTTTGGTTATTATTCTGATTTGGTGGTCATGAAACATAAAAAAAAAACCCTAAAATACAGAAGATTTTATTTTAGTTTCTGTTTTAATAATCTGCCACACAGAGATAACTCAGAGGTGAATGATGTAAACATGATCAAATGAATCGCATCAGTGTTTGTCAGGCCTTGCAAATTTATTTGGGTTGAGGTTATAGACCTATACTTCAAGAAATGTTTTCTCTGGGAGCTCTATTCCCAGACACCAATGGCAATTTAGCATGAAATATTGAATGTGAACATATTTCCTTTGAAAGGGAAAATTCCACAAGGTGTTTATTGTCTGACGTGTCAAACAATGCTGTGTTTGCCCACAAGGTCATTGCATGTCCAGCTGAGCAACCCTCACAATGGCAACCAGCCTAATTTTACAATAAGATTTTTCAGCAAAAAGACAAGATGGGGAAAATGTGTATACCATGCTGTGTGGGACTTAAAATTATCTAATAATCATAAGCTGATATCAAAACAGTTGCAACAAGGGATGGTATCACTGGGGAAAACATTCTGTTTCACAAGATGTAGGGAACGATTGCGTAAAGGTGTCTCCCAATTTCTCTTCTCAATGACAGCATATAAAAGTGCTCGTAATTCAGGTGTCTTTAGCTGCCTCTGCTGACTTATTCCTCTTGGTGACTGGGTAAGTCCAATAAAACTGTATCCGCTTGGAATTATAGATGTGGTTTTATAGGTAGCGTTAATAAGTGGTTACATAACCTATCTTGTTTTAGGGTAGGAACTTTTTCTCTATGAACATCTTACTTTGAAAACGTAAATGTGCAAATAGGGTAGGCACGGGTATCATTACTTGAGCAGGGAAAAAACAACAGGAGTCTCAAAAATATGGGTGGCAGCAGTTCCTAGGAATTCAGCTACTATCTCCATTTAGGAGAACTGGAAAATGCTGCTGCTTCTCCTGTTGCTGTTTCTGAATTCAAAAACAGAAAAGTGTTCAAAAAGTTCTAGAAGAAACCTGTGAAACTTTTGGTGAAAGGCAAAGCTTTCATATACAGTATGAGAACAGAAGACTGTATCAGGTGTTAAGATGAATATTGCAGTTCACAAGAGCTTAGCAATAAAATTAGAAAGAAGGTTCCCAGTTCTCATGGGGTCTGACTGATATTGCTACTTTGAAACTGGGCAAACTTATCCCATGCGTGCATATAACTTTTCTTCTTCAACAACATCTCTCCTCTGACTTTGTACTGCAATTTTCCACAATTGTTTCTACATCTAGACTACAGATTTATTAAGTAGTGTAGTAGCTTTGACCCCTTCACATATTTTGTCTGATAAGGGAAGTTGTGCTATGCACCGAAGTCTTAAGTAGCAGACCTTTTTAAAGACAATATCCAAGGAGAGTGGACACTCTAACACTGTCAGGATAGCTCTGGCTACTCAGAAAATAAATAAATAAATATAAAGCCCTACCAAAGCCAATGATGTGAAAAAAGGAGCAAAAGTCTTAATTGGAAATACACTATGGGGCAATAGAGCACTAGAGAGGAATGGAAGTTGACTAGAGTACTCTATCCAGTCATTCCTCTCACTTGGTTGGAGAGATGTGTAGTGCACAAGTGTACCTTAGGGGGGAATGGTTAATGGTTTATTTTTTTATTCACTCATTGGTTGTATATTAGGATCTTTTCAGATTTTTGTCATAGCAACTCAGGTTGCTATAATACTGCTTGTTCTTTCACTCCTCTAGTTGTAACCACCACACTAGTGCGCTCTGTGCCTTTCAGGTTGACCTGCCTTCTGGAAAGATGTCTTCCTATGGACAGATGATTAGCTTCCGCTGTGCTCAGCCGTGCGAGGTGACGTGTCCTCAACCATACACCGACTCTCGGAACGAGCCATGTATCGCTTCATGTGGAGATTCAAGAGCAATTGTGTATGCACCACCCGTTGTTGTGCATTTCCCAGGACCCATTATCAGCTCATGTCCTCAGGAAAGCATCGTGGGAACTGCCATACCTGAAATTGAGGGAGGAGGCGGCTCCTATGGTGGAGGTGGCTCCTCTGGTGGAGGCGGCTCCTATGGTGGAGGCGGCTCCTATGGTGGAGGCGGCTCCTATGGTGGAGGTGGATCCTATGGTGGAGGCGGATCCTGCGGGATAGGCTCCCATAGCTCTGGAGGCTCTTATGGTGGAACAGGAGGTGGTTCATATGGTGGGGAGGGCTCGTGTGGTGGTGGATTCTCTCGTTTGGGAGGCTTTTACCGAAGCTCATTTTATTCAGGATTTGGTAGAAATTATTTCCCATTTTATTCTAGGTACTACAGGTACCGCTATGGAAACTGTGGGCCATTTTAAGTCTTTAAGACAGAGTCATGACAAGAAATGATAAGATAGAAACCAATGGTTGACATATAGGGCTGGAAATCAGATGTGTGAAGCAGCCCCTGCTCCAGTCAGTAGGAGCTGGGGTTGCTTGGCATCTCTTTGCGCTATGTTTTGTCTAAGGCTTAAAATCCCAATGTTGCCTCACTTTGTCATTTGCTCATGTTATGTTTTGATCTTTCTGAACTTGAAGAGGGTAAAACAATTAACGGGACATGACTGTGGATGATTCTGGCTGAAAGAACACCTTGTGAGCCCTGTGTTCTTCTGAACAACTGATTGATTGTAGTCCTTGTTGAAATGGAAATTACATTCTTTGTCTCTGTGTTGCCTCATTCTACAAGAATGTATTCCACATCTTGTTTGTATTAAAACCCTGTCGCATCATAGAATGGTCTTCTGACTTTCATTTTGCTACAGTTCCTTAGCTACAAATCATTCTGATATAATTTAATTTGTACATCAATTCTGAAGCATCAGTGACTATCATTAGGCTCCTAATTGCTGACTTCAGTCAATATCATTGTCACTTATTCTTCCTTACAGTAACTTTCCCCTTTCTGCTGTATACATACTAATAAATAGAACTGAATCATAGACTATGTTGTGAGGACCTTTGGAGGTGGTCTGCTACAGCTCCTTCTCAAAGTCAAGATAACTCTGAAGCTTAGAAATTCATCTTGACATCTGTGTCAGACATTTGGAGCTGTTTTGATTGTGTTGCTTTTCACAAGAATAGGCTCGTGTAGGCTGAGCATAGGCTGCTGTGCCAAGCAAAACATTCACTGCCTCACTCTGATTGTCTTAATCCCTGTGGTTTGTTGATTTAATTGGAGCACTTATTCAGGAAACGATTGGATCTTGTTAAGAACATCGCAGTGGGATCCCTCAGGCAACTACTATAAGGATGGCCCCGTGCTCTGTCAGAATTAAAGATCCTGAAGTGTCTCACACATATTCACTGACAGAATTTCTTGAGGATGAGATTCTTACTCCACAACTTTACATCTGACTTTTTATTTTTACTCTTAAAAAAAAAAAAGTATATATATATATGTATTTATATGATCTTTTATATCTTTTATATAGGTCTCCTATGCCCTCAAGCCTTCTGACAAAGCAGGAATTTCAATCAGAATATTTTGGAGAAATATTCAGATGAATATACTGTGGGTTTATGTGTGCTGTTAACAGAGTTTTGTTGGAGTTACGACTCCCAGAATTAATTTATAAGAAGCCTATTGAGGTAAATAATGATATTCTGCCCATCAGACCATAACAGGTATAATTAGGCAATAATGCATGTTTTGGTTGCATAGAAAGCAAGATTGCTTTTGTTTGGATAGAAATCCTTTCTCTTAAATGCATTCTCAGCGGCAGACTGAGGGCATGTACAGGGTGCATGTGTTTGATGTATGTGTGTGAGAACTGGGGTACAAAAGTACTGACAGTGTTTTGGACCCGGTGCTCTGCTTCTAGCCTTAGCCCAGTAATATTTTTCTTAGGATTTTCTTTACTGCACTGCTGTCAGCCTGAGGCAGCAGTGCCCCAGCAATTTCCACTCCTGTTACTCAGAGTTTCGTTCCTCAGATTATTGAGTAAGAATTGCATGAGGGGTGTAACTCTCTTTAGTAAAGTGTGAGGCACAGCCTTCACTGAAGCCACGTGTGTCATAGTTTATATAGACATTTCCTGTCTCAGTCTCCAATCCACTAGCTCTGATTTTCTTAGTTCATTTTACATGCCTCACTAGGCAGGTGCAAGTTCATGGAGCTTATCACAGGTTCGATTCCCACTCATTCTCTGTGATCTGTGTTATCCAAAATGTTCTCAAATTCAGTGAGTACTCAGAAGTGACTCCTTCCAGGCTCATTCACAAGGAAGTACCTAAGTGCTTTCCTGCCTAGTAAGAGTTTGGTGCTTGCATGCAGCCATGCGTTAGGACACTGAATTGCACTCCCACTTGTGTACATGGAGCTCCACCTGCTATTTTGACTCTCTTAATCTCAGTTTCACTGAGCCTAGTTGGTAAAGTAGAAGGGGGGGAAAGGAAAACTGGAAAGCCAGGGCTATAATTCAACAATACTTTTAATATGACGTGAAGTAAGCATTACAGAATGGAAAAGAGCAGTCTGTTCATGGTCTATTACACAGTCCAAAGTCAACCAGAAGTTCTACATTGATAACAAAAGGTGCTGTGCTTTACCTTATAAAGCTGAAATCTTGGCAGAAATGTCCCACTTTCAAATATCAAAACATTTCCACTTCACCAGGAAATACATGGTGCAAGGCCAGTGACAATTGAAAAGAGAAGGGATTACATGAAACTGCTGTTGATAGAAGATGAGGCATGACATGGAAAGGAGGCAAGAGCCTGCTTTTTGGAGGTATCAAGCAAGAAAAGCTCCCTCTGACACAAAGAGTTTTCATCATCTCTGGAAGACAGGCCCAGCTGCAGACTCAGACCTCGCATTTTCATCTCCCAGGTCGACGTGTGTCAGAATTCATTCAGGCTGCTTTAAAAGGAGCCACAGTTTCCAAAGCGGGATCCACGGTAGCTTCTGTAGGACTGCTTGCCATAACATCCCCCAATCCTTGAGGAGCCCCCGAACCCAAAGGAGCCCCCATTTCCAAAGGAATCCCCCATCCCTGACACACCTCCACACCAAGCGGAGCCCCCCATCCCTGACATGCCTCCATACCCAACAGAACCCTGAGCTCCAAAATAGCCTCCCATCCCTGACATTCCTCCAGCCCCAAAGGAGACCCCCTTCCCTGACATGCCAACAGAGCCCCCCATCCCATGGGATTCCTCAGAGCCATATTGGATTGCAGGACCATATGGCTGGGGAATTGAAGTTCCCACGATGCTCTCCTGGGAGCAGCTGGTGAGGGTTGGGCCTGGGAAGGTGAGGACAACCGGTGGGGCATACACCACGGCTCTTGAGTCCCCACAGGAGGTAACACAGGGCTCAAGGCTTCTGCTGCAGGCGTATGGCTGCGTGCATGCCACCTCACAGGTGGGCAGGCACTCAGAGCTGATGTTCATCATTTTTCTTGGGTAGTGGAGGTGTAGCTAGAAAAGACAGTGTGAAGTGGGGAAATCATCACACTCAGGTTTCCAGTACATGCACTTCATCCTTCCCAACAGCTGCCCACAAAGCTCAAGCCTCTCTTCTCATCTCCATTTTTCCCCACAGTTTTCTTCCTGACTGAACCTTTTTTAAGGCTTCTCACTTCTTCCTTTGTGTGTCAACCACGTCTTTTATTCTTTAGAATCTCTCAGAAAACATTGCTCTCTGAGACTAAGTAACACAATCTTTATACAATTACTTGCTTAGAAAAGTCTCATTCATTCCCTCTTCCAAGTAAACTTGCATGAAGGTTTACTTCTAAGAAAATCTCCACTGGAAAGGAGCAGGTGAAGCTCTTCTCAGCTCCGTTCTTCACTTTATCTTAGTTTTTTTTTCTATAGAGTTCTACTCTTTCCTAAACTTTTCTAAAATTACTAGCATTATACAGGATAAGAAAACATACATAAATTCTAAGTGATCTATAGCTACAAAGATGTATATTGAGATTAGACTTACCCTGTTGTCTCCAAGGAATATGTCAGTGGAGATGGAAGGATAGATTTCTTAGTTTCATGCCCTGTTATATACATCCTTAGACAATAGGATGGATATGAGGTCATCCATTGTTCATTGAATTCTTGTCATTTATCACAAAAACATATTATTCTAATCTTTTTAATTGTTCTCCTTTCAGTTCATAATTAGTGAATTACAACACCCAGTAGTTTCCTTTTGTCCAAACTTAATGATTCTGGTTGAAACAGGAGTTGATCTCTCTGCGTGTTTATCCGTAATGGCTTTCAGGAAGGTACCTAACTGATGTGTCAGTCCCACAAATTATTTGCAAGCCTGGGGTTTAGGTATAATACCTCCCAGATTGCATCACTTTAATGGGGGACTCAGCATTCTTTACACCCCCACCTGTACTTTTGACTGAATGGTTGATCCAGAACCATGGCAGAATTAGGCCTCTTGGATTACTGTGAGCACAAACCAGGCATTGCCCTGGGAGGTGAGAATGGGAGGCCTGAACCTGCAGATGGGGCTTCTTTCAGTGATGGTGAAAACCCTTTGTGTCAGTGGGAGCCTCCCTTGCTCGATACCCATGAAACACAGGCCCACACCTCTTTTTGGCTTGGTTTTATTAATGACAGCTTCACCCTATGATTATAGATACCTATTTTCATTATGCCAATGTTGAAAAAAAATGTAAGTGAAAGAGCCTGACACAAAGATTGTCAATAAAACTATGACAAAATAAGAAGGACAGGTGGAAAATGAACTCCTCATAGGCAGTGACTGCTGTAGCTGTCCCTGGAAATAAGAAGGTTTCTGCCTCATGTTGTGTTGCCATCTCAGCGTATCCTATTTACCCTTGGAATGAAAATAAAACTGTTCAGTTTTTCATAGAATCATAGAATTATAGAATTATAGAATTATAGGGGTTGGAAGGGACCTCAAGAGATCATCAAGTCCAACCCCCCTGCCAAAGCAGGTTCCCTACACCAGGTAGGGTATCCTTTCTTGCAAGGACAGTTTTGGTCCTATCTTTTCCACTAGTTCATTAGGCTTCCTAGAGCTTTTAATGTAGCCTATGAGTGGCAATTATGTGTTTTTATGGTAATATGATAGTAATTGCTTAAGTAATACAGGTGTTGTGAAAATGGGTAGTTGAATGAGGCATTTAAAATTAAATATGCAAAGCAGTCTGGGATTGCATTTCTGTAGGGTGCAGAGGTTTCTGAAGCTGATGACTCAATAATTTGTGCTGGTGTAGGATCAGGCAATATTCAGAAGTCCTTTGCCTCAGATAAATCATCTTCCATAAGTGCAAATATTTAATTTCATGTCAAATGAGGGAAGAGAACTGAAATGTCACATCTCAATAAAATCAATCACATAAGCTTTCTTTGATGTCTGAGATTGACCACCTTGTATTTGCAGGATAAATTGCAGAAGCAATTTAGGAATTTTCTTTCACTATAGCCTTAACAGTGGGCCACATTTATATGACAACATAATTGCTTTCAGATCTCAGTGGCTTGCAAGGGAATGTTTCATAAGTGATGAGTAACATGAGACTGAGAAATAATGCCCTGTTTTGTTGCTTTCTGTAGTTACTGCTGGGAGTAGAAATGCAATTAGATTGATGGGAGAATTTCCATGCAAGTCTACTGAATCCTAAAGACACATTTAAGCCTCACACTCTTGTTTTGGACCAATGATCCTTGGAAAAAAGATGGCTAAAGTCAAGAACCAAGCAATGACATATAAATTTGCTTTTTTTTTTTTTTTTTATATTTCATGTGGAACTATAAAATCATTCACGCTGGGCAACCATGAAGGAGGAGCTGAAACACAGAGTCTATCAACAGAGACAGATGACAGAATCCAACTTTCTTCAGTCTCAGGTCCCACTTTGAAAATCTAGCTCATATAACTTTGTCAAAGATAAGGTGAAAATAGTGGTCATAAAAAAAATTTCAATTATTTTTTTCTGAGACTGTAGAGAAAAGAAGATTTTTCTCTTAAAGATCTAAGCAACCAATGCTCAGCTGTTATCCAGCTGCATGAATATGTGTTTCCTAATCAAAGAGATTTAAAGGTAAAAAGTTTAAAAAGAAAAACATAAGGCAAAAATACTGATGCAAGATAGTTTTAATGAGAAGTACAGTGCATATTTGGTGCAGGCGGTCACAGAGCACACAGGACATTTCTCTGCAAGCTCAGCACAGCTCAAAAATGGGAGACGTTGCCTTTTCAGAAGTAACCACAGCTTCCCCCACCAGATCTGCGGAACCCAGAGGAGCCACTGCCTCCATAGCAGCTCGCTATGCTAGTAGAACGCCCTCCCCCACAGGAGCCCCCGCCAAAGGAGCTGCCTCCTCCAAAGCCACCTCCATAGCTGCTCCTGGAGGTGATGGATCTTCTACCTCCATATGAGCCCCCAGAGCCAAATGACCTGCCCCCTCCATAGGAGCCTCCCATGCCACCTCCATAGGAGCTGCCTCCACCGTAGGAGCCCCCAGAACCAAGGAAGCCCCCTGATTCACCAGAGCCCATTGACCCTGGGTAGCCCCCGATAGGTGATGGGAATGAGGTGCCCACGACGCTTTCCTGCGGACAGGAGCTGATGATGGGGCCTGGGAAGGTGATGACCACGGGAGGAGGGTAGACAACGGCACGGGAGTCCCCACAGGAGCTGACACAGGGCTGGCTGCAGACGTTGGCGTAGGGCTGTGGGCAGGTCACCTCACAGGGTGAGGAGCATCTGCTGCTCAACAGTTGTCCTCCTGAAGACATCTTTTGTGATGTAGATACACCTGCAGCAGGACATAAACAGAAGGACAGGACTCAGTAGCTGGTATGAAAAAAGCTTGCAGCACTGAAGTTTTGCATTAGGGTGTGAAAAAAAAAAAAAAGGTGAAAGATGACTTGAGAGTGCTTTGGGTTTATCTCCCTTACACAGTTTTCTGCACATGCATGAACTAGCAGCTGGTACTTCCCAATTTGCTCCCTGCTGCTCTAGAAATACCGATGAACAGATAGAGAAGAGCCAAAATGTCTGAGCCTTTAGAAGATCTTTTAGAGTTTTTTGGTTTATAATACATAGCTCTGGAGTGATCTGACAACACCGAACTGATCAGAGCATCTGCGAGTATTCTTACTGTTAAACATCCATATCTACAAAGGCATACCTTAAAATTTCAATAAAAACTTGAAGGAAACAAACATAGCTTAGCACCACGCTTCCTATAGAGGAACTATGTCCTCTGAGAAGTGCAGAAAATAATTTCCTAAAGCTTTCTATAGAGAATGAAGGAGATCCAACTCACCGGTACTGGAGAGGTGTAGATGAAGAGCAGCTGTGGATGAGTCTGCAGTGCTCAGAGCACTCGTATTTATATCCCTTCTCAGACCACCAGTAGGATGTGAGCCATGCTTTGTGCAAGAGCTTCCTACCTATTGCCAAACTATGTTTTGCTGTATGGATTATTTCGTTAATTGTTCTAATTGTTCTCTTAAGTGATGTGATCACAACTTTATTCTCAACTCCAAGTCACGTTACTAGCATTTTACAAGCGTAATGAGTTTTAGTTTATTCTCTGATCATGACAGATTCACACAGCAGTTGATATTGTCCCTGGCCCTCACTGAAATTGAAATGAGAATGATTCAGTGCTGCTATGTAAGGACTGTATCCAGCTGATAAACTGCTTTTACACATAATATTCAATTTCTTTTCTTCAAAATCAGGATAGCAACAGTTGGGTGGTGAGCAGAATGCTGCCACTTGCCAGTGGTCAAAGAAGCAGAAGGCAGTGCCCAGAGTCCTCTACGTAAATTGGTGTTTCTCAACTGTAGAAGATTGACATTAACTGAGCAGCTAACGAAGAACTGCTGACTATCAAAAACTGTCAAATCAGGAGCTGCCCACTGATGCCTGACAGAACTCGTTTGCATTCTGATGCAAGATTTTAACTGTATAAGCTCCTCGTGCTCTATTTTCTAATGGTGTTTGAAAACTCAGGAAACCTGTGTTGGAAACATTAAGCATAGCGTGACAAGTGGAACAGGCTGGAAACCAAACCAATTTGTTTCAGATTGTCTGTGGTTGCTCTCTTCCCACAGCTGTGACTGAGAGCCAAAGTCTACATTTACTTCAGATTATTTGAACTCAGAAACAAAACACTGAAGTTGGATGTTTGATACTGCTGCCATGTATCCACCTGACACTCGTTATAACCCCACAAAATCACATCTGATGATCTCCCCTTGGTTATTGGTAAAGGAAATTTTGCATGGAGAGATCTCTTCCAATTTCTGGACTCCTACCCCTGCCTGCTGATACACAAAACTTCCAAGCACTATTCCAGAAATACTGCTGGGGCATTCTTGAATTAAAAAAAAAAAAAGAAAAAAAAGAAAAGAAAGAAAGGAGTATTTTCCATTCTTAAGACTCTTATAGTTGTTTGATTTTAAACCATTTTTAGACACACCCCACATGCATCCATTCTGCGTCCAAAAATTCTTTATTTTTTCCCTAGTGATGCCTCCTGGAGAATGTCTGCATTGTTGAACTATCTCAGCTCTCCTGGAAGGTGACAGAAGGAGGAGAGAAATAAAAACATTAAACGTTCTCACGCAATGCTTCCTTGTAGTTAATTGGATGACACTGTACAATTGATGAACCTCCTCTGTAAGCAGTTGGAACTGACTGCCCCATCTGAGGAGCTGCAGGGATGAAATTCACAACTCTCCCAACTATTTGCTATTCTGAATTACAGCAGAATCTACAGCAGAACAGAAAATGTTCCCCCTGACAAATGAAAACTTGTGTCTTTGTCTTCCTAAAGACTGATGTCTTCACCTTGCTCAGCAAACAGGGCTCAATTCATTGCCATTGCAATTCAAATGAGGTCAGGAGATGGCACTAGTCATAAAAACGAATATAAAAAAATGATTTAAGGATTACAGTAAGACGAAGGGTGTGTTGAGTATACAGAATGATGTGGGACTGATTTACTAACCATTATCAGTTATCAAAACAATTATTACAATTAGAATTAGCTTATACAGCAAAATGCTTTGCTGGCTAACTATCATGTCCCATGTGCAGAAGTGTGTTGCATATCCTGCTAGCAGGTGGAAGGGCTGTATAAAAGCACTGCTTTTCTTCCAGGTTCGCCAACGTCCTCTTCACTTCATCAGGTTTTCTCTGTGAGACTGGTAAGTACTTCTCCTTAAGGTCCTTTACAATTAATGAGATGCTGCTATCACTGTTTAGCTGCGGAATGAACTCTATGTCAGTTCCCTGTGATGCTCAGAAATGTCAGTTAAATATTAGGATTTTTGTATCCATTTAGCTGTAGCCATTGGTAGGTAAACGGTCTTAAAATGTGAGGCTGTGTCCTTCCAAACTACAAAGGGAAGGGATCAATTAAATTCCTTTAATTTGATAAGGAGGTTACAACTTGCACCTTGGCGGCAACTAGAAGATATTTATATACAAATGCAGAAGCAATAGCCTCAGTTGATTTCCACTTGTAACTACACAATCTGGCAAACCTGTTTCCAAAGGAACCCATTAATTGACATCAGTGATGCAGAAATTTGTCTCTAGCAGAACCAGTGGTAGAACACTGACCATAACAAACACTGGTTCAGATCCATGGCAGGAGAAAGGTACTTTGGAAAGATGTATTTCTTACTGTCTGCTACACCAGACTGAGTTTGAATCTGTATTATTTAGACTTAGACATATGGAACAATGTTTCAGTCTGAAGAGGAGATAGATAGGTAATATTATAAGAAAATATAGAAAGAAAATAGTCTCATATTGTACGAAAATAATTTATTCTAGAAGGAAGCACAAAGTTTCTGCCATCACAAAGCTTGTGCAAAAGAACAGAGTGGCACTTATATTCTACTTTAACTCCTTAATGACTGCTGCAGGTGTATCTACATCACAAAAGATGTCTTCAGGAGGACAACTGTTGAGCAGCAGATGCTCCTCACCCTGTGAGGTGACCTGCCCACAGCCCTACGCCAACGTCTGCAGCCAGCCCTGTGTCAGCTCCTGTGGGGACTCCCGTGCCGTTGTCTACCCTCCTCCCGTGGTCATCACCTTCCCAGGCCCCATCCTCAGCTCCTTCCCGCAGGAAAGCGTCGTGGGCACCTCATTCCCATCACCTATCGGGGGCTACCCAGGGTCAACGGGCTCTGGTGAATCAGGGGGCTTCCTTGGTTCTGGGGGCTCCTACGGTGGAGGCAGCTCCTATGGAGGTGGCATAGGGGGCTCCTATGGAGGAGGCAGCTCCTATGGAGGTGGCATAGGAGGTTCCTATGGAGGAGGCAGCTCCTATGGAGGTGGCATAGGGGGCTCCTATGGAGGGGGCAGGTCATTTGGCTCTGGGGGCTCATACGGAGGTAGAAGATCCATCACCTCCAGGAGCAGCTATGGAGGTGGCTTTGGAGGAGGCAGCTCCTTTGGCGGGGGCTCCTGTGGGGGAGGGCGTTCTACTAGCATAGCGAGCTGCTATGGAGGCAGTGGCTCCTCTGGGTTCCGCAGCTCTGGTGGGGGAAGCTGTGGTTACTTCTGAAAAGGCAATGTCTCCCGTTCCTGAGCTGTGCTGAGCTTGCAGAGAAATGTCCTGTGTGCTCTGTGACCGCCTTCACCAAATATGCACTGTACTTCCCTGTCATTAAAACTATGTTGCACTCAAACTCAACTCTCTGTTTCTTTTTTTCCTTTTAACCTGTGTTTTCAAGCCATCTTCTGAGTAATTCAGCAAATCTGTGTGTGTTCTAAAGGAGAATCAAGCCCTTTTAATACACCAAAGCATTGTGATTGATTGGTAAGATTGATAAATCTTACAGCAGGTCCTTCAGTATTTGCGGTAAAGTCATGTGGCATAGAATCAAAGAGGTAAATCAACCAGTGCCCTCCTAGAAATACAGCCTAGTCACAGACACGCTCCTTCTGAGAATAGGAACCCACAACACCTGTTTAAATTCTTTGTAATGTAATAATTCTTTGATACAAAGGACTCTGTTTTTATATTTTTCTAAAGAATTTATGGATATTGGGATTTGTGTGCACATATGCCCTTGGGCTCTGGCTTAACTAAGTGCTCCCTGTTCCGTTTAGTTCTTATGAGGATACTTTCCCATAATGACATGACTCATCCTTACAACTCTGGTCATACAACTCTGCTCACTCAGCTTTTGTGACAGAAGGAACTTCTGGACAACACAAATCAGAAAATATTACCCAGTACTTTAAATCTGTTCCGTAATTTCTCTTGAAACTATCACTCAACACCCACTTTTGATTTAAAATCTTTTGGGAGTCATTCATTCCTGCCAAATTATTTCAATTCCTAGTTATATTTATAAAGAATTTTTTGCATATTCTTCCTTCTCTAATCACAGCCTGCTTGGAGAGATCTCCCCTTCCCCCACAGTCATTTGCATATATTCTTGGTCTTATTTCACAGAAGCTATCCACTATCTTTGATTTGTTTAGTGTAGAAAGGCTCACATGAAGGGATATAAAACTGTCAAACATTCCTTCAAGGAGAAAGGCAGTAAAAACCCCTTCATATCCAATGGGATTGCAGGAGATGAAGTCATTGGATTACAGTGCAACAGTGCAAGACCAAAATTAGTTTGAGGGGGAAAGAACTCTCTCCCAGCTGCAGGAGCAGTGATGTAGTACCAGAGTGACAAACGAGATTGCTAGGACACTGTTGAGAGCAGCTCAGACAAACCCTTCCGAGGAACAACTCAGGAGAAGAGTACAGGACGAGAAACCTCAGCAGTTCTCTTTCTCTTTTCTGAGCCTTTTGGATTGCTCATCAATTTCTGAAGGGTGTTCTCCTCTTTGAGCAAGACTGCACGACTACGTCCTCACCACTGGTTGTAAAAACATAAATAAATATCACCAGGAGTAAAAAATGCATGGGTGGATGCGAGAGCTGGGCTCAGGTGCTCCCTCTAGAGCCTCTCCCGGAGGTCGGGCGATGAAAGGAGGCTGCTGCAGCCCTGCTCCTGCTGCCGGCTCCGGGGGAAGGAAGGCTGAGGCTGTGGTTGAGGCTGAAGGCAGGAGGCTGTGGCTGAGGCTGAGGTTGGAGGGGTCCTGAGGCTGAAGTTGGAGGGGTCCTGAGGCCGTGGACACAGGTCAAAGCCCCAGGAGGAGGTTGCTGACTGGGCTGAGCACCAGCAGAGTGCAGGATGTGGGATGACAACTAAGGGAAGGAGCTGGGATAATGCCAGTCTCCACTCTCTGAAGGTGCCAGAGGCAGACATGTTGGGCTGTGCCTGGACAGAAACCACTGAAATCCTCTCTCAGCATCACATCTCATCTCTCCTGAATAGCTCCAGAACAGTGGGTAAAAGCTGCAGATGCAGCTCTGCCTGGATAAGGATAATTTTGGTTGTCACCATGCTTTTGGGTTCATCCAAGTGAAGGGTGCCTGCACACACTGAATGGTTACTGGGTTTCTAACCTCCCAACCACCCTCCCCCCCCATACCCATATGTATACGTTTTCCTTTATTAGTGATGATACAACTTCTGTGATATCAGTTGTCTCTTGGAAGGGAAGGGATTTCAGAGGATCCTCTAGGCAAAAGCACTTATTGAAAATGTTCTGAGGAAGTGCTTTCAGATGGCTTTGCAAACACCCACTAATGTTTTATACATGCAAAGTATTGTGGTGTTAGGAGGTTAATAACAGGCTGCCAGTATTAAACTCCACAGTATTGAATCATAGCGTCGCTTTAAAATATATGTGTCAGGGCCACCCATGTGATTCTCTGATTCAAGCAATGATAAGCACCTTGGGAATTTGGATCTCTTTGTTTTGATTTGTTTTATTAAAAGCCAGCTCTGCATTTGTTAGCCTAGTCATACTATTTAAAATATGTTGGCCAAATATTCACCTTTCTGAAACAAGGCATATTTACAAAATTAAATAGTATTATGTCATCTGAGGGGGCTGGGTCTGTGCCTCAAGCACAGTGATGCTGTTCTCTGCATCACCAAAGCCTTCCTGAGCAATCTTAAATAAAGCTGTGGTGCTCTTTCCCTGTCCAGACTGCGTGGTTAATGGGGATGTTCCATGTTTGCTTGCTTGGCTGGAGCTCTGCTCCCTTACCCAGGTCAGGCACACTCTGGACTCCACGTTTAGAATTTTTTTCTGATGCAACTATGACCATAACCACTGGAGAAGGGACTGGAGGGACAGTGATTTAATCCAAACCAGACTGAGCAGTTCCTAGATCCTGCTGCCATCAAAGGGAGCTTTCTCCCCTCATGTTTCTTCCTCGGCTTGGCTGATGTTGCTGCCACACCAAGCCCTTGCACAGTAATGCATCCCTGCTCAGAAGAGACTCTGACATGAAGTGAGGAGCGACCACAGGCGATGCTCAGCCCCAGGAGCTTCTCTCCAAGGCAATTCTGGACATTACAGTCATACAGTGACTACAGTTTCTGTAAACATGCCCTAACTAGCTTTAAACTAGCAAGCACACTTACTGCTAATATTAGGTTAGGCTGTTATGCATTCTTGGAGGTCAAGATGCTTAGGGAAGGAAAACAAACCTAAGTTTTCTAAAGACTGATGTCCCACAGAGGGTCTGAGCTTCTGCAGCATGGCTGGGGTTGTGTGCAAGCCAGGGTTTATCCCGACAGGCTGCCTTCACACTCTCAGGGTTTCAAGAATGGGTTTGATGCTTAAAACCCTGAAATGAAAGGAATCTGGGGATGGGACTGTTGAAGTCACATGCTGCTTAGAATAGGGTAATCAACACAAACAGCAAGCAAAACAATTACTGTAATTATACGTCAAATTTTGTTTGGGGAGTAATGGAACCTAATGCACAAATATGACGTTATTTTCTTGCATCAGCCTGGTGGTCCAGGACGGTATATAAAACCATCCATGATTCAGACACCTTCCAGCAGGTTCTCGTGACTTCTCCTCGGTGAACAGAGTAAGTTGGATTCTGATATAATTTCTTCTTTCTAAAAAGAAAACAAAAGCAAAAACAAACAAACAATAGATCAGCATTTATTAAAATATCTGGGTTTATTTTGGGGCTGAATTTTGTATTAATATTCTGCAATTTTGTAGAATTTGTCAGGAATTTATTTTAATGAGAAAGATATTTGCTTATTATTCATCTGAAGGTGGTGATGGACTGAGGTTTTAAAATACATTTGAAATCTGGATAAAATTAAAGACATCTACTTCCGTTGTTATACAGGGATTTAATGCATATGGCCTTTAGGGAGCCTGGGTTTATTTTAGCAAGCAGTACACATCTGGCAGCACTGTTCAGACCTCATGGCTTCTGATTTGTATCTAACTTTGGGCAAAGATATGATGGGTAAATATTGAGATAAGCAATAAAAACAGTGAGATGGTGAGATGGCCGCAGTCATGCTTTGGAGTGGAGTCAACCTTCAGGACACTGTGTATCTATAGATGTGGCCCTGCAGAGCTTCTGGTCTGAATTTGGGAATGAAGCACCTGAGATTCTCTTGGGCACTTGTTCTGAATAGCCCAGGACAATGTTTTGGCATTGCTAAACGCAGCTCTGCAGATGAAATGGGATCATAGTGAATGTCTACTTAAGGTGTATATTTCTCCAGGAGTTGCTTTGAGTGTTTTTGTTCTATTTATGCAAATAAATGCTCTTATGCAAAGCATTCAGCAGGCTGTGAAAGCATATATTAACCTGTATGTATGTTTTGTACTGTTTGCTGCACGTTTGGGTTTGATTTCTTAGGCATTCATTTCCCACGGTTTTGATTCTGCTGAGGGAGTTGCAGGTCAGTTGAAGAGCACTGAATTGATAAGTTGAAGCAGCTTGAAAGGGTGGAAGCCTAAAAATAATGTCTGCATTAGGGCTTAAGGGCCAGGAGAAACTTAGGTGAATAATGTCTATTTTGGCATTCTGTCTAAAACAAAAACAAACAAAATCCAAGAAAAATAGCTTGAGTCAAATGGAACCCCACCTAGGCTTTTCTAATACGCTGCTCAGGGAAACAAAACAACAAAAAAAAAAAAGGTAATCACTTAGGCTGAGAACAATCCCTAATCTCAAACAACAGATTGCCTAGCTCCTTCATTTGGCCTTTTGATTTGGCATTTGCATAAGCTTGAACTGACAGTTCAAAATGTAGTTTTAAGTTTTCCAAATTACTTCTCCACCCTTCGATTTATTTTAAAAGCAAACAGACACAGAATCCACAGCATCTCTTCAGGGTTAAGTTTGCTGAGCTCCAGCATTGACCTTGCCCTTTTGGCCCTTTGGGGTAATATGTGCTCCTTTCTTGAAGGTTTACAGCACGGCTAAACGATGTCTTGTGAGAAAACCCTGTGCACGGATCCTTGTGCTGCTGCAGGCAATGTGAAACGCCCCGAGCCCCGCGCTGCTGCCTGCAGCGAGCCCTGCGTCATCTCCTGCCCCGACTCCCGCGTCATCATCTTCCCACCACCCGTGGTCGTCACCATCCCAGGGCCCATCCTTACCACCTATCCACAGGAGACCATCGTGGGCTCCACAGAGTCAGCCGAGCTGGCCACTGCCCTGGAGTCGGGTGTAGCCATCGGCTCAACGCAGAAGGGGGCTGAGTGTGCACTGCCCTGTGCTGAGCCCTGTGCCACAAAGCTTGTGACAAATTGTGAGGCCCCATGCGTGGCTCCGTGTGCACCCCCGTGTCCACCTCCGTGTCCACCTCCGTGTGTGCCACCTTGTCCTCCCCCATGTGTGCCTCAGTGTGTGCCCCAGTGTGAGCCCCAGTGCGTGCCTCAGTGTGTGCCGGAGCGCTCCTACACTTATTCCACCCAGTGGAAGCATCCTTGCCAGAGGGGCTTCTGCAAGAAGCTCTAATCAGCCTACAGCAGAGAACAATCACAGGAAAACAGCAAGAAAAGGAGTGAACGGATATGGCACGTCATTTACAGGCATGGCTTTCAGGGTTCTTCCTACTACAGAGGGAAGCACCTCTAAAATCAGGACCTTGCTTCTAATTCCTGTATAGTGCTTTAGCTTAGATTAATGCTTTCTTTATTCTTGTGGCTTTGCATCTTACATCTGTGCTTTTAACTTCCTCTACACAGTTTGACTGTGATTTAAACAAACAAAAAAGTACACCTAGGGATCTGAATGTCAGACTCAGCAAAAAATGAGGAAAAAACAACATCTTGATGAAATGCGCCACACTGTAATGGGTAACTGGTTCTAGCTTTTTCTTGTTTCTAGAAATATATGCTTTTCTAGACTGCATTATTCTTTCTGCAAAAGTTTACTCCACTCTGCATTCACATTAAAAGGCTGCTGCATCAAACCATTGGCCTTCTGAATCTCCTTTTTCCTCTGCTACTCATTTGCAATTCTCTCCTGGAGATACTCTGCCTTACATAGAGGAACAGAAGCTGTCCCAGACCCTCTTCCCAGACCAGCCACAACTTGATGCCCAGGGGAAATTAAGGTTTGGTTTTTGGTTTTGCTGTGAAAAATAGGAAATCTGCTGTGCAGTCTAGGCTGCAGCCTGGAAACCAGTGATCATAAGTACTAGTCATAGGGAAATGTGGATCTGTGTTTTCTAAGGCATATGCCTCAAGACTGTAGCAAAATGTGTATTTTTTAAAATACTATATTCTAATGTGTATCCAGTCTTATTTGGAAGTCTTCTGACAGGTTGCAGTTCTTCTTATTTCTACATTAAAAGTTTCCCAACCTGCTCTTGGGAAAGAAAAAAAAAAAAAGAAAAGATAAAATATTCACTCGTGAGTATTAGCAGTCACCTGGAGACTTAAAGCACCAGTTCCTTATTTCTGTGTCTGCCCAGCTGGTGCCAGCAGTGAGTCCCTCAAGGCAGACGCTGCTTGGGAAGCCAGCGGTGTCCTGCTCATGCCAAGCAACTTCACATGCTGTTTTTATTCTAAAGGTTATTTTTATTTCCTTCTTCTCTAATGGCTATGTATGCGTGCTGGCTTATTTATGGCACAGACTTTTTGTGCCTAGGAAATACTACGTCATTCTGGCAATTATACCCACCCAGAAACATCCCAAGATTTCCACAGAACAAAGGGCCGCCAGGGTGCCTCACTGGCACCTACTGTGGTATTACATATGTGTCGTGGTATGTTAATACAATGTTAATAGTATATTACTTGGGTTACATTCCCCAAGTCTCTGTAATAACTGATCTGGAAAAAAAAAAAAAAAAAGTCACAATTTCACATACATTTACCTCCGTATTTACTCAGGATATTCTATTTTAGTAAATGGATGATTTTCAAGATAAAACTGCTTTCCTTTTGTTTTATGATGAAAGCTTTTAACAATCAAGATGCGTGGCTGCTTCCAATCATCTTGATTTCACGAGAGAGGGACACTGGGACCCATTAGCTGAGCTAGGTATAAAAGATCACCTTCCAGCTGACCACATTTTAAAAGACCCTACTTTTTAGCAATGAAGCAGCTGCCACGACAAAACACCAAAGGTATCAGAGCAAACGTTCCTTCACTAGCAGGAACACATCTTCCTCTTCACCGCCCATCCCTGCCATGTGTGGCCAAGCACGGAGCAGGATACCCCACCATGGGGGAGCTGCTGGGACAGCAGAGCTGCCTGGAAGTGAAGACCCCAGAAGAAGAGAAGGGCAACAAAACTGTTGGGGGGTCTGGACACAAGTCTTACGAGGAGAGGCAGAGGGAGCTGGGATTGTTTAGTCTGGAGGAAAGGAGGCTCAGAGGAGACCTCATTGCACTCTACCACTTCCTGAAGGGGGGCTGTGGTGAGGAGGGGGTCAGCCTCTTCTCCCAGATAACTAATGACAGGACGAGAGGGAATGCCACAAGTTGCACCAGGGAAGATTTAGACTAGATTTGAGGAAAAATTTTTTCTCAGAATGAGTGGTCAGGCACTGGAATGGCCTGCCTAGGGAGGTGGTTGAGGCACCGTTCCTAGCGCTGTTCAAGAAGCGTTTAGATGAGGTGCTAAGGGATTTGATTTAGTAGCTTGGTGGGTCGGGATGGTGGTAGGAGGACGGTTGGACTAGATGATCTTGTAGGTCCTTTCCAACCTAATGTATCTATGAATCTATGTATCTAAGAGAAGGGCCACACAGAAATGCAGGCCCTCGTGGAAGTGCAGGACGCCTGGCTGCACGCTGAGGCTGCTGCCACCCCGTGGCGCCGGCCTGCTCCTGTTGGGCCTGTGGAGAATTCTTGGAATGTGCTCCAGGCGAGCTGGAGCGCCAATTTAGCTGCAAATGGAGGTGCAAAACCTGTCTGAAAGCCAAGGGGCATGGGCCAGTGCACACTGCAGGCGAAGATCGTGGTGAATCAGCCCTAAAAGCAGTCTGGCTTCATGTGCAGGGTCCTTGGTGCCAACTGCTGCTGTTCCACAGCCTCTGCAGAGCTTCACCAATGCTTGGTAGCAAAGATAAACCTGATGAAAGCCTGCACTGCTCCTTTGCTTCGACCTTTTTTTCTGTTTACCCTGTTTACACCAAGTGTCACTTTCCCCACTGCTTTTCTTTTCTTTTTGTTATTTTGTGATGTTGTCGATGTGTTATTGAATGTGGGTCATTGTTACGTTACTTTTCACAGAAAAACATAATTGTTGCCTTAAAGCTAAGTGACGCTTCCGTGGAGAAGCTTGGATCAGACTCAGTCGTTGCTATCTTTTGACACATCTAACATAAATTATAGTATTTCCTGAACACTACAGCTGAATTCAGGTGTTTGGTTGCTAATATAAATGAAGTAGCAGAAAGATTTGGCCATGCTAGCAGGGAAAAGCATCTAGACAAGGAGGAAAAGAAAGGTGATTGGGAAGGCTTATCAGTTCATGATTACAAGTGAGGAACAGATGTTCAGAATGTGGCAAACTTTCAGAACAGCTTATTAAATAGAATCCCTGTAAAATCTGGTCCCCCTGGATTGGTGTGCAGCACAATATCATGTAAGATGAGTTCAGAAGCCCATATCTTTGTGTTGCTACTCTTCAGAGTTACTTGTCCCTAAAGTAATGCCATTGGCTACCTGTGATTTTGGTTATTCTTTAGAACTGCTATGATAAAACACAATATGAAAGGTAATAGGTAATATAGAATCGACAAGTATCAACAATTAGTGCATTATGAGCAAGCAGCATTTTCAGAACAGTAAGGAATGTTTCATCACACATTGTGCTCACAATGCCATATCCTTCATCAAGATTTAATCTTTGCACATGAGTCAGCCTTGCAAGTCTTCAAGGCAATATTTAGTTTCCAAAACTTGAGTCAGTAAAAGATGGAAATGAACCGAAAGATAATATTTTACAAAGGTAATGTTTAAGAGGTAGATCCTCACAAGCAAGTTCCTATTCCCTTCCCGTAACACTTCCATGGCAGCCTACAAAAACAAATCATCAGGTTCTAAGTGGCATAAGGAGTAGATTTATGCCAAATGAGGAAGAGCAAGAGAGATCTGCTTTCACAATATTCTTCTAAATATGCATATCTGGAGTTGAGCACCATCCAAAGTAATAGCTGATCGCATGTCATACGTATTCAGACCAAAGCCTAGTTGTGGTCAGAGAAAAAGGCATGGTGTATTTAATGCAGCAAACCCAGGCTGTTGACAAAGTTCTTGGTGATCATGTCTGCACTTCATTGGAATAGGTCAGGACACAGCTCTGTGCACTGGGTTTACTTGTCACTCTTCACTATATTTGTGTTTCTGTGCTTAATTGTTCATGTTTTTTTTTTTTTTCCCGCTGTTGATGAGCTTGCTGCCAATGTTTCGAAATGATCTCTAGATTATGTTGAATCACTGTGGAGATCCCTGGAGCAAGAGCCTGGGAAAGTCTTTGGCTTGCTCAGAACAGGTGTTTCAGGAGACACTGAATTCAGCTCTCTGACCTCAGTGCTGCACGGGGTTATTAGCATTGCAGTAATTGCTGGAGTGAGATGCCCCAGTGTTGAGTAATTGTTCCTGTATAAAACAGAACACTGGTGTTATTTCAGTACACTGCATAAATTAAAGCTTTTTTAACTATATTTTTAGGTCTTTTTTTTCTCTTTTTTAAAAAACAAACAAACAAACAAACAAGAAACACAGCTCGCACTCCTACACACAACTGAAAGCATGGCTATGGCAGGGAGCCCATGTTTGCAAGGAGACAGCCAATTGCACATAGCTGTTGCCTGGAGGGTGCTCTGATGTTGCATATAAATTTGTTTAGCATTTAGAGGAGTGTTGTGCAAAAATGTTCACTACTTTGATGGCATAATGTTACTGATGCTATGCTGGTTAGCCTATTTTGCTTCCTGGAAATAGGGTGAGGAGTGGGAAGGACCTCTGAGATGCACAAAGGATTCCAATAATGACAGATTGGGATCCATCCTGGTGGTGACTCTAATCATGTGTAATTGATGGGTGTTTGGATGTAGCACTCCAAAGCATGTGTTGTCATACAGTTCAACATTTCTGGCTCATAGGATTTCTTTAGAAGCTTTCGATTCTGGACTCTAACCTAAACTATGGTCATCCCAAGGTACTGCCAGGGTTCTGAGCCAGTCACTGTGCTCCACTGACCACTCAGTCCTTCTCAATACCTGCAGTGCTCAGGGCAGAGGAGCTGGCTTCGTCTGACTTGATAAAGAAACACATATATTCCCCATTAAAATATCAACCCAACTCTGCTTTGAGTTTGGCTGAAGGTAACATCCCTTTGAGATACGAAAGGACAGGGATGAAAGGTGAAACAGCAAACTCCCAGTCTGCAAAAATGACAGATGATCATAGAGATTTTGACTGCAATAACTGCAATTATCAAGGTCTTGGGAGAGGCATTCCATTGGGCAAAATTCTGTATTTTAGAAATATAAAGTGGACCTCTGGACAAGGCTGATGGGTGGCATAATGCAGCTTTCTGAGTAGGCATCTTGCCATTCAGCTCAGCAAGATAAAAGGGAGGGTGCCTCCCGTGTAGGCTGAGCAGCATAAACATGCCTTTCTTCAATTCATTCCTCTCTTGTGCTTGTTTACACCCTTGACAATTTAAGCCTTGTTCGTTATAGCATAGATGATGGTAAAGTACGTGGGATGGTTATGAGGAAGCTCTAGGCAATGCTTATCTGGGTTGTTATAATTTTTCCACAGAATTAAGGACTTCAAAGTACCTCTGCGTGATTAACATCGTGTAGATACAGTGCTCAGTTATGATAAAAGTAATGGCATGTTACTGCAGTTTTAAGTCTTGGTAATGAGTAATAGTTTCACTTTAAAACATGATCTTATCTCCCTGAGCAGACCCTTCATATATCTGCAGGTCCAGGTTATTTTCTTTGCCACGAACAACAGATTTTGGTCATGTTATGCTGAAACTGAGTTGATAAATTTTGGAGCCTTCTGGTCTTGACATGATGCAAATAGAAATGTTAGAAAAGGGGATTACCCTACACAAAATCTGGACTTGCACTGTTTGTTGTTGTTGTTGTTGTTTTTGTTTTAAAGATAGAAAACTGCCCTTGCAGTTCTCCTAATTAAACACATATAACACAAATGATAAAATCCCTACTTCTCCAGGGGTAGCTTTATTATTTCCTTGTGTAAAGAAGTTATAATTCTCCAAGGAGGAGGAGAAGCCACAGATTTATTCAGTGTCTAGCTCTGCTTCCAGCTGGAGGATTTGGGTTTCTAGCCAAGCTTTTCAAAATCTAATGAAAAACTGCGCACACTTTCTTTGAAAAGAAACTTTTCAGCTATAACTAGTGATCATAGAGAAACCTCAGTCGTTTCTCAGTTGGGTGTCACGCTATGCGGGGTTCAGAACTGTTTAACAATTAACCATGAGCAAAATAATTACAGCAGTTGAAGGAACAATCCTCTCAACAACAGCTGATTTGCAAGTAAATGAGATAATCACCAACAAATAGGTCTTGTAGCCTGCAAGCAGCTGGAGGAAGTATAAAAGCACTTGCAGCTGAAAGCTGTTTACTTGTTTCTTTCAGCTTTCTCTCTTTAGTGTATCGAGTAAGTCTGGGCTTATTCTTTTGGCTGCTGTATTTTACTTTTGGTTCAGAGCATTGTGGCAGCTCTGAGCTGCCAGCTATCACCAGGTCTGTAATGCAAGTTGTGGGCTCTGACAGATGTGGGATTGGGTACTGGGGGACATTGAGTCTCATGTGCATTTAGATGCTTTCCATTGAGAAAGCAGGATTGAAATTCTCATAGATACTGGAGGTTATTTTCAAGATGGTTATTTAGCTGAATTCTAATCAAGTGTTCATGATCTCACGTGCTGCTATTGAAGTTTAAAGCATTAACCACTCTTCTCCTTCCATGTATTTGCATATTTCTGTCTCCTGTGTGAATTTAAGGCCTAGGTGAGTGGAAGTACATAGAAATCTTTTTCAGGATAAAGCACAACTGAAAGTAACTCCATACTGAACACTCCAGCAACTTTTATCTTCAGTCCTTGCCTGGTATCATTTATCACTGCGTTTGTGTTGATATTTTCTGTAATGAACTCCTTGACTGTGAACGTTTCTAGAAAAGCTCATTATTCTGTATTCACTTACTTCCTTGAGCGAAGAGGATGCAATATAGTCAGCACCCTGAGGGGCACTGGAATTCAGTGAATAAATAATGGGTGTTGGGCTGGAGAGCTGCTGCAGGCAGGATCCTGCTTCTGTACTGGCTCCAAGCGTGACCACAAAAACCTCAGAAAGTTGTGCTCTGAGCTAGGTTTCTTCTGAGCCCTGAAATAGCCAGAGTCTCTAATGGTATTTAGAAATGGGAAGAATCAGATCTATCTTGGATTGGGGTGAAACTTGATTTTTTCTGTTTTTTGTTTTCAGGTTGGCTGTTTACATAAAGCAACCCATCCACATGCCTATAGCAAAGCACTCAGCTCTCCTACAACAAACTTGTGCTGTCTGTGTAGCCTCCATCCCTGGTGCAGATGTGGGCTGGCACATGACATCACTCACTGCAGGGAGCTGTGCTCCTCTGAAAGAGGATAATGTGCTATTCTGCTCTTCCCCTTGTGTTTCAGGCTTGCCTGCTTTACAGAGAGATGTCATACTGTGGAGATGTGTGCATGCCATACAGCAGCCCATGTGACGTGACCTGCCCTCCACCCTTGGCCAGAGCCTGCAATGAGCTGTGTGTGACATCCTGTGATGACTCCAGAGCTATTGTGTACCCACCTCCTGTGGTCCTGACTTTCCCTGGGCCAATTCTCAGCTCCTGCCCTCAGGAAAGTGTTGTGGGCAGTGCTGGACCACTGGGCATTGGTGTCCCCTTTGGTTACATGGGTTACCAGGGCTATGGACATCCTGTCGGTTTAAGGGGCTCCCTTCTTTTTTGAGGGAGCATGTGGTTCTGGGAGTACATGCAATTACAGCAGGTCTTACATTTCTGCATATCCACCACTGGGCAGGGGGTATTGTAGCCCATACTCCTACCACCAGTACAGTACTTACAGCTGAGCAAGCTCAGGGCTGTGCTAAAAACTTTGGGCAAGTTCACTGCACGGAGTGACCAGGGTATGGAAACATGGCAGAAAATCGTGAATGGGGAACTGGTTCTGAGCCTGAGCAGAATGCGATCTCTCTTCTCTGAATGGAGACAGCAGAAGCTGGGTGCTCTCAGTGGTAGCTGAAAAACATTCTTATAGGTGGAGCTGGGCAAAGTGTATAACCACATGTGCACACCCTATAAACATGTTTCCCATTAAACAGTCCAGGCTTTTGGCACTTTCAATCTTTCCACCTCTGCAATTATTCCAGTGTTCCTAGGGATGGGATGGATGTTAAGCAGTGGGGGGGAGGGAAATCCTTTGTACTACAAATGTTTTTTGGGGTGTCCTCATTGCCTTTGAGGTTCACTTAATGTGTCCCAGAAATGTGTATGTTGTTCTGTGGCCTTTCACAGCTGTAGAGTAGGAGAATAATGGAAAACTCATTAGTCTTAATATCATTTGCATTTAATTGATTACATTGTAAAAGGGTCAAAACAGGACACACAACTCCAATTATACAGCTATAATAAGGAAAGTAGGATTACTTGCATCAAATGCATGCCTTTTTGTGTCACAAATTTGCTTTTAGTACTTCAAATTCCTGAAGTGTCTGTCTTCATTCCCTGTGTTACTGCAACTGTTAATTCTGTTTATCATACCTATTAAAAGCCGTGCTGCACAGCACTGACCTGGTGTTTGTTCCACCTCTGTTTTCTTTATCTCTGCCGCGATGAAAATACTTCTCTTCCTTCTAAGCTACTTGATTTCTCAACCAGGTGATGTCCTAAGCCTCAAGCAAGCAGTTCTGTTCCAGGCAGAAATACTCAGTTTCTTTAGGAAGAAGGGCCCCTTTTTAGCTAAAAAAGGATGCTCTTAAGAGCAAGATTACCCGCTAAACACTTCAAAGCACTGCTTCATGCACTTAGGGCCTGGTTCTGTGCAGGAGCTTTCCCAGGAAATTTACTGGTTCTAAAAGCTTTATAGGGTAGAAACTTTACTCACTGTGTTTATCTACTGGAGTGCTGAATTAGATCACACATGATGACTACCTTTTGACAGAAACCATGTCCCTGCCCTGGTGTGAGCTGTAATCTGTTCTTGTTTGGCTGTATCAGGTGGGACAGAAATGTTCTCTTGTCTTTTTTGTTTATCAACTATGGTGATATTCCCCTGAACCTGCTAGAGTAACTACAGCACAGAATGCAGAAAATGTATCAAGTCTAAACCCAATATAGTCAAAGGTGCCTTGGTTAAGGCATAGCAATCTACAACTGATTTCCTGGTTTGCCAGGAATTTTGGGAGAGGTTATTAAGGTGCTATGATCATCCTGTGTGTGCAGGGATAAGGGCAGCCCACCCTCTGTATGAGCCTCTCCAGTGCAGTGAGGCAACAGGAATCCTTCCTCTCATACCTAGAACTAGTTGGCTTTGTTACTGGTTCATGAGAGCACTGCCTGCCTCAACTCTCTATCTGGCTGCCAACCTCATTTACATAAATTGTCAGATAATAGAATGATAATTATAAATAATAATGCTAACAAGTACAAGACATGCCTGAGATCTCCTCCCAAAGTCTCACATAATTGCCAAGATCTGTTTGGTAAATTATTTTGCCTGTGTCTTAATCATCCCCTCTAGAAATCATCTGGAGTAATTTCCCATTTCGTGTAGGTTGTTACACAGGCTTGCCCAGAGCACTATTGTAGCTGCTGGGCAAAATGCTTAATTTAGCACAAAACTGCAAAAGAGAAAAGCTGACTTGAAGGCAGGAGAAATCAGGTGAGAAAAAAAAAAGGCTGTGGTGTGAACCTAAAGTATGCCAATGTGAAAGCAGTTTAGTTTGAGTGAATTCTATAGACCAAGACCAAACCAGAGAGTCCTCACACCAGACTCTCCAAGTCTTGCAACACCTCCTTGGTCCTGTGAAATCCCTCAGGAATGAAATCCTTAGTAAGTCAGACGGCTCATGGTCATGATTACTGATATAGCACCAACAGATTGAGTTGGGATGAATTCTCAAAAGGATAGTAGAACAGTGAAGGATGGTGAAGGATGCCTACAATTTCTTTGTTTGTGTACAATGTGGATACTTCCCTACAGGAATGGCTGTAAAAGATATAATTTGCTACAAGTTGCATGCCAAATATGCATATATACATACCATGCTGCCATAACATTGAGGAGTTGTTGGGCTGAGGAGAAGGCTGAGGTGCTGGGAAGCAAAGTCCTGCTGCCAGAATGATCACGGTAGTGTGGCACAGTAGAGGGATTTGGAAACACCAAACCTGCATTTTCTGGTTCTAGTTTTGCCTTACAGACTGGACATCTCTAGAAGGGCAGGTGTATTCTAGACAGGACTGTATCTATTGATTTCTTGGAAGAATTATTAAAAGACAGGCTAAATAATATACTAAGGAATACTTGTTGGCTCAAAGGGAGAGCTGGAAGGGGCACCTGAGCACACCGACAACTCTTTTATTTTCTGTCACTAAGTGAAGAATCATTGTTTGCAGAACTACAAGACACAGAAGAGGAGATTGTCTGGCTACAAGGCACTGACAGCCTAAATACACATCTCCAAGGCAACAGGAAGAACAATTACTGTCTACACAACGCAAAAGATAAACTCATTTATGGGAACTTAAGGCTGTACAATTGATACTGTTGAGCATAACTGACTGAACTTCTGGGGCAGGGATGTGATGGCTAACACAGCCTGCTGACATTTAGTCTTATTTCTGCTTTTCTGTTTTGAAGTATATTAAGCAATGCATGTTGATGTATGGAATCACTAAGATTATTAGAAGACATCCTCTAAGCCAAGGGCTGATCAAGATGACAATATACCTGCTTTGGTTCCAAGCTCAGTTTCATCAGCTGAGAGCTGAACACGGGTTTCTGCGTATCATAGAAAATCTAAAACCTGTGATACTAAACAAGCTACAGCCCTGTACCCTGTTTTGCAGTGCTTTACTCTGGGTAGTGCAAAAGTATTTTCCTTTACAGCAATTTCTAGGTAACAGTCCTGTGCTAAGTATAGACTTTGAATTTAAAGTGAAGAATTTGCAAGCATTGCTCCAAAACGCAGATTTTCTTTATTTGAATGGAAATAGGAAATAGTAATTAAAGGATCAGACAGACTGCTGTGGCTTTGAACAGAAATCTGTGACATTTATTGCCAGCTTCGAGCTAATTCTTACAATAGCACAAAACGCATGCAAGCACCAGTATATGGCCAATGCATATACAGATATTGGTCAAACACAGCAGCATATTGTGAAAAGTTACTTTGAATCTCCGTAACAAAGCAAATCTGATTTCCCTTTGTTTCCAACAAATTCAATAGAGTTAAAGACAAATATGGCCCCAACCGCTTTGACATATAAGACATCTGTGGACAATAGCGTACATACAATTCCATGTAGGGTGGAGTTGCTCAGTTAAGAGAAACAATGCACAAAGCAGTTACTTTGACATGTGCAAACAGTGTGTTTGGTAACTGGAGGGACAAGGATCAACGACAACATGAATGCAAAGAAGGAACCGTATAAAAGTCCCTGCAACCAAGAGCCTTCAAACCACTTCAGTTCTCCTGGTTTTGCATCTGCTGTTGGACCAAGTAAGTAATACTCTTTGTGGTATGGGGGAGGGTGAAATTAAAAATGTCATTTCCATTTATATTCCGGTACAGAGTGCTGTATGTATCATTTCAAAATGCGGAATAGAGTAACAAGAAATAGAGTAGAATGTATTTTATCTTTCTGACCTTTCATTATAAGCAGTCTTCTTGTGGCACTTGCTCTCTGCACGTGTTCCTTCAATGTGACAGCTTTGGGTAAATGAGGGCTGTGCTGTACTGTAACCCTTGACTAGGCCCTGTTGCTCTGTGTCTTCCAGGCCCACTTCCATCCCTACGATGGTTTTCTGTAGGCAGCGCTGTGACTACGGCCGCCCCTTGCCATCCTGCGAGGTGTCCTGCCCGCAGCCCTACGCTGATGCCTACAGCCAGCCCTGCATCACTTCCTGCGGGGACTCCCGTGCCATCGTCTATCCTCCACCTGTGGTCATCACCTTCCCAGGCCCCATCCTCAGCTCCTGTCCTCAAGAGAGCATTGTGGGCACCTCAACCCCGCTGGAGCTGGGCAGCTCTTTTGGCCATGGGAGCTTCCTGGAGGCCCAGAGCTCTGTGGTGCCTGCTGCCTGTCTAGGTGGTCGCTACTCCTACCCCTGCTACTCCCGCCGTGGGGTGTTCCGCCCTCCAAAGCCCTGCATCACTCCACCACCTCCACCTCCCACCAAGACCTGGCAGGAACAAGAGCAAATCCGCAGCCTCTGAGCAAGCGCAGAGGGAAGGCTGTCAGAGGGCATCACCAGGAGCTGGCTGCATGCTCAGCCATCCGGAGGAGCAAGCCTAGATGCCAGCTCCCTTTTTGATGAGGTCTCTGCTCATGATCTCCTTGTGCCCAAATTAATCCCTTTTTCCTTTGCTGTCATGAAAATTTAACTCAATCCTTCTACCTTATTTCCTGCAGTGTTGCAGTGCTTTGATAAATCCTGTTTGTCATTCTCAATAAAATCCTTTCTGCTGCACAATGTCAAGTTTTCCTCTTTTATTAATTTGGTTTCTAAATCTGCAGCTCAATGATGCTGAAATGACCCTTGATTAATAGTACTTTGTGTTAATAAAGCCTTTAATGGAGATTCCAGGCCTTGCTATGGATTTTAAACACCTCATGAGGATGTTATACAAGTTCTATATATTTGATGCATTTCAGAACTTGAAGTTCCAAAAGAAAATCTGGCAGAGGCATATCCATGGTGAAGAGCAACTTGTAGTCTTCAGGGTTCTGCCTACAGAAAAAGGCTCTGTGTTCAATCCTTGCCACGACAAACTCACACAAGAGTGTTTTCCCTGAAAAGAGAAATAAATGCATCCTGAGATTTTAAGTTTGATGAGGATTACTGATTTCTTCTCCTGTCAACATCTCCAAGAGCTGGGTTGGTGCAGGAAAGTGACCAGCTTTATGCAAGCTGTAGAGCATGAACCTACAGAGCTGAGCAGAGCTAATCACATCACAGCTATGCTTACTGGCCACAACAAAGCTGCAGCTTTGAAGGAATCAGCCTGCAATAGGACCTTTTCTATGACCTTAACCATGCTGACATAAAACATATATCACAAGGAGTGCCCAGAAAAGGTCTGACAGGTCAGCACTATTTTTCCATGTTCCAAAGAACTAATGAGTATGAAACAACATTGTCCATGAGGTCACACTGCTTTACCAACCAATATTTGTTGCATACGCAACTCGTTTGGATGATGCAAATTTTTTTTCTGACTTATCGTAATTACTATGATATTTCCTTCTTCATCATGTTCTTACACAACTATGCACCTCATGTTTCAGCTCCTTTCAAGACTTCAATGACCAGATCCTTCCTGATATCAATCCACTCCCTTGGTTGGTTTTGGGTGGGAATGAATCAGGATCTTTCTATGGCTTCTTGGTTTTTGCTTACTTCTCCATCTTAAGTAGCATCAGGCACCCGGCTGTGTGGTCTGTGATGTCATGATAGTGGAAATTGTTGCTATAATTCATTATATGTTTAGTATCTGGTTACAGGTACTCAAAGTCTCTTGCACCTTGGAGCATCAAGGGTAATACTTACAGCCCATGCCTCAGAACTTCTAAAAAGTTCTAAAATATCATACAGTTGTCAGTCAGTTTAATCCCAACTGAGGTACTTTGCAATGCTATAGAGGGCTAAAACCTGGGACTTGTTTCAGAAAGGCTGATATCTGGTGAATCTGAATGGGATCAAGAAGTTTATAGTAGGATGACGTAGTGAGGCGTAAAGAGAAGCTGGGAATTGCCTAATAGATGCCAACAGTGAGTAAAATGATTATACATTATGAGGTGTTACGTGTAATCACTTCTGTTTTGAATCTGATCAAACCTCGCACACAAAAGGTGGCTCAGATCCTCCTGGCTACCTGAGAAGCAGCATAAAAGCACATGCTGCTCACCTCTCCTCCAACAGCTCCTCCTGACTTCTCCTCTGCAAATCAAGTAAGTTGTTAATTCTCTATCTCTTTTTGTAATGATAGCTCTAACTAAATTCTACATGGATATTTGCTGGTGCAGAGTAGGCAGCCTTTCCTTAAAGGCAGACTGTTGATCCTGCAGAGGCTGTGGGGCTGGTGTTATCCAGTTCCTTGAGGGACCTTGCTAAGTTCTGTGCTTCAAGGGTTTTGAGACTTCTGGTTCCTAAAACTGCCGCTATAGAAACTGCTGCTATTGAATAGCAGGAGCCAGGGGAGCATTGTGTATAGACACAGCAAAAATGTGGGTTGTTTGATGTAAAAGGAGGGCTAGGAGGAGTTGAGAGCTTGGGAAGTAGGGAAGATAAATGTAACTCAAGGATGGGGAGAGAGCCAGGAACTACAAAGCCATATCAGCCAACCATTCAACCTGGTAGTTCCTGCAGCAAATACACCTGTGAATGTGCAAATAGATCTCTGTCCTACCACTTAATCCACATGTATTCCTCCATCTTCCTGTGTTTCAGATCCACTTCCATTGCAGAACAATGTCTTCCTACAGACAACTGTGCAACTACCAGTGCTTCTCTCCTTGTGAAGTGGCCTGCCCACCGCCCTTTGCCAATGCCTGGAATGAGCCATGCATCACATCATGCGGTGACTCCAGGGCAGTGGTCTACCCACCCCCTGTTGTCATCACTTTTCCTGGGCCGATCCTCAGCTCCTGCCCTCAAGAAAGCGTAGTGGGATCCTCAGCACCATCTGGTGTTTGGGGTTCACTTGGCTATGGGGAGTCTTATGGCTACAGAGGTACTCTGGTTCATGGGGGATCACAGGGAAGCAAGTTCTCATACCCTTATTGCTCCCAGAGGTTCAATAGCTATCGCTCTAGAAAGTCTGAGCCCAGCCAAACCCAGCAAGAATACACTTGCAACAGGAGCAGTCAGGAGACTGAATGCAAGATCCAAACTCAAGAGTAAGATGAGCAACGTGAGTTTCTAAGATACTGGCTTAAAACAAACGATCCTTGTTAATGCTTTACATTATATTTATGCTCATATCTGCTTACATACTTCTTCCTTAGTTAGAAGTGTGCTCTTCTATTCTTCTCATGGTCCAGATTTTCAAATGTATTAATATTTCTTCTATGCTTGATTGTATATTATACAACAAACGATGGAAGTGTTGTGATGCTGTGTTCTCACCTGACACTGCCTGATGTCCATCAAGAGCTATGTTAAGGGATGAAAACTGGACTGCCTCATCAAACTTACAGTGGCAGAAGAAGAAGATAACACTGCTTGAAATGAAGTTTCCTGAAGAAGAAGCCTCTCTTGTTATAGCCTCAGTTTCTGTTTTCTGTATGAACATGTTTTCCTATTGTAAACTTCCCTGCACTCTCTCCTATTAAAAAATCACTCTGCATTATAATATTTGCATTCTTGTTTTCTGTTTTTCCAGTCAACTCGATAGAGACAGTCTCCTGTTCAAAGTGTTGGTGCTTCCATTCTAGTTAATCTCCATATGAGAGGAGAGAAAAGATCTTAAATGATCTGCACAGAGAGTTTTCCCATGCTACTGATATAAGCTGGTTTTTCAGCAATAGGAAGCAGTGCTGTAGTTTAAGGACCAACATATTAGTTTAGCAAAAGGTATCAGTGAGTGCTAATTCTAAATGTTTCCATTTCTTCTTTGTTTGGTGGATGAACAACCTTGTTTTCTCTCAATTCTCCTTCAGAAGAAGCACTGGAGTCATAATAGATGACTTGTCTTTGCATTTCACCAGGATGTTTTCCTCAGGTTTCACATATCTTGTTTTGGAGGTCGCCCATTATGGCCTAGTAAGCAATGCACATAAGGCAAATTGAAGGAAAATAGCTGAAGGTCAGAAAAAAACTCAGTGATGTAGCTGATGGTGGAAAACTGGGGAAATAGTAAGTGGGCATATGACCACTCTAGATGCTACTGTCCAGGCCCAGAGGGATATATTCATATATCAAAGAGTTCTTGGAAAAGAACAACTATGTACACAGTGCAGTACGTATGTATGTCTTAACTGTTTAAAGGTAAAAACTGAACTCTGAGAGTGTGCATTTGTTTGTCAAGTTGCCCATAAGTATTGTGAGGAATAAAGGAATGCTAATTCTAACACCACATTGAAGTTAAGGAATTTTCTTCCCATATTTTGGATGATGCTGTGTTCTTGGTTTAGATTTTGCTCTGCTAGGACTTACTGAGGACAGAAAATAATGCAGGGAAAGGAAAGGAGTCGAGCGGTGATTTTCATGCCTAGACACATGACATAGAGGAAGCACAAGAAGAAGCAGAAAGCATCAGCTCATATTTCTGTGCACCTTATAATATTTCCTCTTTATTTCTTTATGTCATCTAGACTTACCATGAGCTATTCATGTTCTATTTCTCTGCTGTGTGGAATTGGGATAGCTCTGATTAAAAAGGCAGAGGAAGCGAGGTGAGCTATTGGAATAGTTTTAGAGTGGATACTTAGTATTCCACAATGGTCTTGATGCTTTTAACCAAAGGCCAGGCAGATTTCTCACACCTGGTTCCCTGTAAAGATTAAATCATGCACGCCGTCAAACCTTGCATGTTGTAATGAGAGTTACATGACGAATTCATCCATGGGCACTACGTAAACACTGCTGATAAGAGCACAACACTCCTCTCATTAATCTCTGAGATAAGAGGGTGGTTGGGTTCATTTGGTTTTTCAGAGGCTGCATTACTCCGAAACAGTGACAGTAAACATGAATGGTATTGAATACATTCATAGGTATTTCTTGGGAGCAAAAACTATTCATCTTCAGCAAAATAAAGGAAGCAGTGCTAGATGGACTTGGCTGCTTCAAAAAAGGGACAACTTAATAATCTGCCTCAAATATAAACAGACACAGAAGGTATACAGTGCTCTTGGAGTTTAAGACTCATATGGCTTGGACAAGCCACAATGCAGGATCCCATCTGTGGATCTTCCCCATTAGACACATGGGAATAAAAACACTATTGAAGAAATAATGCGTGGACCCCAAAGAACATAAACACACACGGACTGGTTTCAATAATGCTAGTTTTTATTGCTTTAACATTGAGGAACACTTTGTACAATGAAGACTTGGATTTCTAAGAGTGGAAAAGATGCATTTTGAATAATGTGACTATAAAGCCAAAAAGATCACAAGAAGAAGGCAGGCAGGAAAGCAATTCTGTAGATTGGTGGTTCCCACAGGACCCAAGGGAACAGCTGGCAACTGTGGGCAAGCAGAGCATTGGGGTGACCCTCAGCTCTGCCACACCTCCAGCTCCTTCTGTTGGTTCCTCACCATTTCTCTTGCCCTGCACACCTTTAGCAGTGCTCAGCAGGGCCTGCAATCCCTGTAACACTGGCTCCTGCCCTGATGGAAGGAGGAGAAGGAGCCCCCATAGATGGTGGAGCCCTGCAGGCCTCTGGGCTGGTCCAGCCCCAGCGGGGCTGAGCTGCCGACGATGCTCTCCTGAGGACAGGAACTGAGGATGGGGCCTGGGAAGGTGATGACCACAGGAGGAGGGTAGACGACAGCACGGGAGTCCCCACAGGAGGTGACACAGGGCTGGCTGCAGGCATCGGCATAGGGCTGTGGGCAGGTCACCTCGCAGGGTGGCAAGCAGCGGGAGCTGAGCTGCTGGCTCCAGTAGGACATCTTTAGGATGGGGATGCAAACCTGCAACAAATTGGGGGAGCTGAGTCCTCCTAGCACCCACAATCCACCATGGAGTCAACCCTGTTCAGCCCCCATGCAGCTCCTCTGCCCCCTCCCAGATTCTGCCCAACTTTCACGCAAAACTATGAAATGAGATACCACAAACCTTATCCCTAAAGGGGTAAAAGAAGGTTAGGGGATCAAACTTACTTGTCACAATGAGGAGGAGAAGTGAAGTGCTGTGGTTTGAGGACTTCTGAGCCTGGAGTCCTTATATACCATCCCGTGTTCCCTGCGGGAAATGAGACATCCTTTCAAGTTGATTTTGTTGCAAAATGCAGCAGTGCGTGTCACTCCCCAGGCTTCTATGATTGCTTTATTCACTCTTTGTCTGAACAATTATCAGTTTCTTCTAACACTCTCTTGTTTGTTCCGTAAATTTTTGAAGCCACTTTACTTCCTGAAACACTGATTATTATTTTTTTTCCTTTCTGATGTTCCGAAACTGTTGGCAAACTATGCAAATACTCCACTTTGGCCACTGTATGCCAAACATTCTTCAGAATCACAGGTAGTGCAATGCTCTGTGGGCTGATTTTCTACTCTTTAATTCCTTCTGACATTGAGGTGAAGCACTGCAGGGCTTAGGCTAAAGGTGGGAGAGCAGTGGATGCTTGCAGTGTTCTCAGAGATCCAATGCATCATTGCTGGCCTGCATCAGGAAAAGCAAGGGGTTCAGTGTTCTGTATCTCTTGACATTCCCAGTCAAAGTGTAATAATGGCCCCCAATAAGGTGGCAAGGCATCTGGAGCTAAAATACAGTCATGAATGCAGTGGGAAAACAAACACTTTCTGATACAGTATCTTTAATGGCTCTAAGGAGAAACAAAAACAAACCACCAGAACGAAAACAAACAGATAAATGGAGGGAAGCCCATTGGGTGACTTCTTCGAGGGAAGAATGCCAGGGAAACCCAGCGCTGAGTAATAGTTCTTAACAGTGTGGAAGCCATTAGTGAGTGAGGAGTGACGTGCAATCTGTGTGTTCCAGGTTTGTCGGCTCAGACACGAGCTCTCTCTGCTCAAGTCGCACCCAGAGAAGCCACAAGAGCGCAGTGCTGAGTCCTAAGTTGACCCTACGGATATTTAACCTGCAGTCAGTTAGGTTTTGTGGACATCCAGCCGCCGTTTAACTTGACCACAACAATAGCAGTCACACTTTTTGGCTTAAACTATGCTCATGTCAAGGCATAAGTGTTATTTTTAAGGCACTTCGAAGTACTTGTTCTCAAGCAGAAAGTGCTGCTTAGCCCTCCTCCCTGGCAATAATTACTTTTCCAGTGCATTCTCCTCTCTTTCAAGTGGCTCATTCACTTGGGTGCTGTTAGTGGATGGGTGCTGTTAGTTGACTCCTCCTAGGGTGTAGTAGACATGCCATTGCAACTTGGGTGTGCTGTCACCAAGCGAGATGAATTCCACCCACTCTGGATAGGATGCACTCACAGATAGATGATTCCATGGGCTTAGAAGAATCATGCAGAAAAATCTTGGCATCATGGCCTGAGTTAGAATTTCATTTAGAAACTGGAATGAGGAGTGACCACTTGTTGTTGGTTATGGTGATCCTCTATGTCAGCCAGGAAGAATTGTCCACCATTCTCTTAAAGAAATAATTAAAAAATTGTGGGGGTTGGAAGGGACCTACAGAGATCATCGAGTCCAAATCCCAAATCTGAAATCCATTAATGAAAGGTTTCCAGATATATCTAAATGCCTTCTTTGAGGGTGTTTAGACAAAATTTCTTTTTTACATAGAAAAAATCTTCAACAGTAATTTAGGAAATATGTTTGATAGTTCTTATACAATGGATCCACATATTTGGTACTGTTCATTGACAAGAAATATGTGCAAAGCTATTTCATGGAGAACTTGATTTTCAGTGAACTGCTTGCCTCTGAATATTATCCTATAAGGTATTTGCATATGTGATAATATATGTAAATAATAATATGATATTAACGATAATATCATATTAATGATAATAATGACAGTAATGGCTGAGTGGTTCAGATCAGCAAAACGCATGCATGGGAAACAGCATTAAGGTGGGAATCTACATCCTGCTTCTCAGGTCCTTAAAATTACAAACTCAAAGCACGGGACTGTCACTGTAAACACTGTGAGTCAGAAGAACAACTTTGAGGTGTCAGCAGTATCTATAGATTCTCGTATGTAGCTTCCTCTGCCCTTTCTGGAGGGCAGGATGCTTCGGAGAGGGCTGCATCTCCAAGAACTATGTGATTCATTTCCAAGTAGCACCATTGCTGTCACCACCCATCTCCAGACCAAGTGAAACCAGGTGTGGCTGAGGCAGGAAGAAGAGCCCGGGTGGGTCATTTCCCCAAAATATGCTCCTTCCTTCTTCCTCCCTTTGTTTCTATCCGTTTTTCTTGTTTCATGTGGGTTTTTCACTACCGGTAGCTTCAAAGGCATCTGTTGGTATTGCTGGGAAATGACAGGGAAGCCCCAGGGCATCCCTGGGAGGGGCTCCACAGCTGTTTGCAGGTGTCACCTGCACAGCATCACACTGCTGTACTGATAAATGTTACCAAATGCAGGGAGGTAAACTGGAACAAAAATTGTGTTTTGGAAGAGGAGTCACAAGGTTAATCAAAATCGGGCATTCAACCTCAAATTCCCATGGAGTTTAGAGGGGGAAAGCACCATCTTGAGGACAAAACTAAGCTTTAATAACACTACATCAATATGAATACACAAAATGCATAGATTGTACTGAAAATAGTTCCATTAGTAAATAACTGAAGAACTGGAGGCAGGGTACTGGATCAGCAGAAATGAACTGCTGAAATAAGCAGTCAGTCTTTCTCCATCAGCTGCAACTGCACTTAGAGATTTCAGCCCCAGGTTTCTGTAGGGTGATGCATGGTTTCACTCTAAGATCTGCAGCAATGGACTCTGTGATGATGAAGGCTGGACAAAAATTGCCTATGGTCTGTGGTCCCTGTTCTCCATGGAGATCATTTACATGCCCCTCTGCCTGTGCTGTCAGAACTTGAAGTGGGATGGGTGATTTGTGTTTGTTCCTTGGCCAGAAGGACTGGAACAAATGTTTTCCACCTCTAAACCTATTAATCTGTTTCAGAAGGTGACTACAGAGTCTAATGGGTCTCATATAATTCATAGGAAATAATACACGTGGGTATGATGTGATGAGTTGCACAATGCCCCCTTAGTGACTGATAATTTGGAGAAATGGTATCCCAGGTCCTGTGTTTATGGATAAATTTCTGAGCAAACTTTGCTTTGTGAGGCGTTCAGAGAAATAGGAAAAAGAAGAAACATTCATTCCAGAGCATGGAAAAAAGGTATATGAACCTGTAAAGAATTTAGAGCTTGAAGCTTCATGAGGAAAGGATTCATAAGGCTTTGTCTGTCAGGGTAATGATGACAAGAACACAATAGCAATCACTGTCACTTAGCAAAATAATTGCATTATCTGGGGCAGTTACAGGTGGAGTGAATTTCTGTTTGATAATGCATTAGGACGTCACATGTGAGGAATGTCTCACATCCTCCCGATTGCCCAAGAAAGAACATAAAAGCACTCACAGTGCTGGACTGCTCCAACCAACTCTCATTGCTTGCTCTGTGCTGCAGAGAGGTAAGTCTGAGCCTTTTTCCTCCTGTTTTCATGATACTGCTGTGGCAGTGTAGGTCTTGTACTGACACAGAACTAGGATTTAGCCAATGATTTAAATGTTTGAGGCTTTTACTCAGCAAGGACTGTTTTCTAGAGAGTGGCAGTCTGTACACAAGTAAGAAAAGGGTTTTCAGAGCAGGTTAAGTTTTATAGTAAGTGAATTTAGGTGTAGTGAAATGTAATGAACTTCTGTGTCCTTCAGCCTGAGCATTCCTCCTTTAGGAATCTGCTTGCTTTTGTGCACGTTAACTTGTGAAGGTGCCTATCTAAAAGTAAACTCTGGCTCTAAAACTGAGCAAGGAAAGGAATAGACTTCCAGCAATGATGTTTTGTCTCATTCTTCCCAATTATTTCTGAATAAACCGGGAACCTGTCAGGCATCATTTTGTTGAGTTGTTTCAGTCAGGACTTTGCTACTGCTCTTCTTCTACAGGTTTTAATAACTTGGAGTAGAAATCCAGGGGAACTGCAAGGGGTGTCTGCCAAATCTGGGATTAATGCTGTCACTGGCAATAAACTTGCCCACATCTAACCCTGGTTCTCCTGGAACCTCACCAAAAGGCTCTGGGCAACGCATTCATTTCTCAGCCTCAATTCCCTCTTCCTTTTAAGTTGGAAACCAATGATTTGCCTTATGCACTTGCTGCCATAACCACAGGCAATGCAGAATGTGTATTGCAGAACCTACCTGCAACTGACATTCCTACATTCTGATCTTTCATCCTTTTCTTGCCTCTCTGTTGTGTTTCAGATCTGTCTCCGTTCCTAGACAATGTCTTTCTACAGAGAGATGACCAGCTCCCGCTGCCTGCCGCCCTGTGAGGTGACCTGCCCTCAGCCTTATGCCGATGCCTGCAGTCAGCCCTGTGTCACCTCCTGTGGGGACTCCCGTGCTGTTGTCTACCCTCCTCCTGTGGTCATCACCTTCCCAGGCCCCATCCTCAGTTCCTGTCCTCAGGAGAGCATCGTCGGCAGCTCAGCACCAGCTGGCATTGGGAGCTCATTTGGATACGGGAGCTCTCAGGGTCCTATTGGCTCCTATGGTTCTAGGAGCCTGTACAAATATGGGAGGTCCTTTTCTTCCTATGGGGGCAGTGGTTATGGTGCTGGGAGCTGCAGACCGTGTTAAATGGCGCAGTGAATAAAGGAAAAGGAGCTCACCCAAAACAGAGGAAGATGCACCGCTGCAAACTCTGGTGGTGGTGTGGCTTTCCTGGGGCGTGAACTGTACATTTCCACACTTGCATGTAACCATCAGGGTAACGATTTAATTTAGTTTTGTGATTATCCTTTTCAGTGACTCCATCTAACAATGTCCTAATTATATCAAAGATCTTTACTTGCTGAAAGCTGGGGAAGAATGTGTAGATCTTCCCCTGCTATTAAATAATAACATGTGGAATGCACAGCCCTGGAGCAATTCTTTGCTTTCAGTCTTTAATAAGAACTTGACAACATACCACCTGTATTTTTTGTTCACCATCCATCTTATGCTGCTTCTTTCCTCATTAAATTTTTCTGCATCAAAACTCTGAGCATATTTGTCTTTTTATTATATATATATATATATATATATATATATATTGGCCCTTGTTCTTTATTTATACACCCCTCTGGTTGAGCATCAGTCTCTAGGCAACCATGCGTCTGCACTCATCAGGTGGCCAGATCCTTTAACAAGAGGTGCCATGTTGAGTGCCTTCTGCGCAACAGTTATTTCATGCTGAATAAACATGTTTTGTAACTCATACAATCAAGTTAGAAATTTCCTTCAGGAAAGGTGTGGATGTGATATGTATTTGTTACATGCTAGCAAAGAAAGTTACATACGCAAGTGATTTTGAAAATCTTTCCTGCCTCATTGTTTGCCCAAGGCTTCAACTTAATTACATATCTTATGTTGGTTTTATGACGCTCTCAATTGTTTAAAAATAGTATGTAACAATCTGTGGGTAGAACTTCCCTTTGAATAGCCAACAGGAGTTTTAAACTGAATGGAAAATCTTTGCCAAAATTCTATGAATTCTTGGCGCTGCCCATTAATACCTCTAAATTCTTAGCAGCCCCAGTTAAAGTAAAGAAAAGAATAGTTCTTCAGTCTGCCCTACAGAGCAACACATATAATTCTAATAGTATTTTCCATATCTGGCTTACACCTTTATTCCAACCTACTCAGAGATGGATGTGGATTCTGGACACATTCAGCACTTCACTTTGTTGAACAGAAACAGGTTTCCAGGCTGCTGGGTTTTTCTAGCAGCATTTTTCTGAACTGTCAGTCATCTGGTGGCATCCTGCTTGCACAGAACAGGGAGGAGGAGAACACTGGGAAGCACTCACCTCATTCCAGCAGCTCTCATGGTGGTGGTTCCAAACTGGGTTCCAATGGACCAGAGGTTAGACATTGCTCAGCACTTCTGTACCTTGTGTGAAGTGCAATGCGCTGGCAAACCTCACTGTGTTCCATCCAACTAATTCCAGGTAAAGTTTGGTGTCATGCTGGAGAAATTCCTTTGGGCAAGATTAAGCATGTGGTAACAATTTCAAAGAGCCTGGAGGTGTGACTCCAGCTGTAAAACAGGCTGGAGTGAGAAGAAGCTGCAGATTGATGGCCAGGCAGCACCTCTCTCTTGTTAGGATACATCTGAGGCCTTTGTCTTGTTCTTGTGTTCTGGGTGATTATCCATCACAAGGATGCTGTCTGAAAAAAACACCACTCATTTGTACAGGTATGCACAGCACCACATCACTCAGCTCATGTTTTTAAATCTTATCTCCATGCAATTAATTGCTACAAATGATGCTCTTTTCAATAGGTTTATTTTCATTCCACACAGAGCCTCTTCTAAGCCCATCTTGCTGCACCTCTACACTGAACTTGCAGCAGCTTTCCCTTTGAACTATAGAGGTCACTACACTCTCATCTACATGTGTTCCCACCCTAGAACAAGGTAACATGATCAGCAAAGGCTCTGCAATTAGAAGTTGATTCATGAAGATGTTGTAAACACAGCCCATTAAAACTCCTCCTACATCACGCTTCAAGGCAGATACCTGTGGGAGCTAAGCCTCTCATGTCTGATTTAAATAGATGGATTCACTACATATCTACTCCCTACTCAAGCCTAATGGTTTTCCACGCACTCAGACTCTCACCACTGGTTAATGTCCCATAGGCACAATGGTTTAGAGGACCAGGACAGAAATGTGTCCTGCTGGGTGCAAGTTTCCTCCATGGCTTTAATCCCAGAGCAATTGGCCTTGTTACAGTGACCCCTTTGCCTGTTTTTCAGTTGGAGGATCTGAACTCTAAAGCTCCAGATGTTTTAAATTAAGCAGTTTATCAGAGAAACCTGAAGAAGGAAATCTTGCTTTGGCTTTTTCTCCCCTTTTACTTGGAAGACAATCTCTACCATAAGTCCAGTCCGTTGAATTTCCACTCTCCTGTATGTATCTTTCAGCTAAAATAAGATGGCAGTCATGGGAACATGTCAGTTTTATCATTTTCAGTTCTATCTTAAAAAAAAATGAAAAAAGTATTCAGAATGTTTTCTATCTCCAGTATTGTCATATTTGACTCATATCCTGCAGTCAGAACAGTGAGTTAGATGACAGGCAACTCTGAGTTTTAAGATGGGATCTGACATTACAGAAATTCTCCCTATCCCAGTGTATATCAAACAGGAATGTTCCACTTTGTGCTTTCCTCCACTTCCTAAGAAAGAGGGGAGCAGCAATGAAGGGTAAAGCAGTAGCATAGAAAATTGGAAACAGAAACCATAAACCCATTGTCAGATGGGGACATTGCAGAGAACTCAGTCCTGCACTTTGCCAAGCAATTTCTATGTAGCCTGGGGAAAAAAAAAAAAAAAAAGTTATCTAATATTTTTCTCAGTACAGAAAACACAGCCTTTAATCTCTGTGACAAAGATGTCTATCTGCAAAAAAAGGGAAAAGAGCAGAGCTGCTCATACTCTGCTTGTTGTGTCTGTTTGGTCTGAAAGCACTCGAGGGCAGGGTTTGGCTTTATTCTTTGTTTACATAGCACTGAGCATGCCTCATTTGCAGCTAAATACGGTTCGAGCCGGTGTATTACCAACAGCTTAAAGCACTGTGTCTGCTGCTCCTGATACTGAACTACAGTTACTTCTTCCAGGGAATGGGGATTATTCCTTTCTCACTGGGGCAAAAAGGCCGCAAGGAGGAACATCAGCTGCTCGGGATGTCTGAGCAATGGCGGTTTGTAGGCTGAGCATTCGATAGATGGATTTTTATGGTGCATATTTACATTTGGAAAGACCTCTGCTGGGCAACACCTCAGAGGCATTTATGGTCATGCTGAGCTCAACAAGAAAACCCAAGATTATCCTTTTGAACACTCACAGAAAGGCCTCACTGCAATCATGTTTGCATAACAAGAGTTAAGATACAGCAGTACTTCAATCCTTTTGTGCCTACAGAGGACGGAAAGCTCTTCCTCAGGGGTGTAATTATGGAAACAGTTGTCATACTGTGTAACTTCACTCTGTGCTACGGTGTCTCACAGGAGTAAGTCGTCAGTTTCCATCTTGGTGCTGCATGTGGCACAGCACTGCGTAAGGGAAACCAGAAAGCTGCTATGTGATGCAACAAAACTTTAATGAGATAGAAATGCCTTTGTTTGCAAAGCAAGATATCACAGAATGTGAAAAACAAAACAAAACAAAACAAAACAAAACAAAACAAAACACCAAAACAGTTTCCAGACGGTTTCAGAGAATTTTCAACAAATGTCCTGCACAGAGATGGGACACCGCTGTCCTCAGCTGGCTTTGTTCTCTCAGCAACTGCACAGTTCCTGGTGAAGATGCCAGACGGAGCAGTGCTTATGTTGCATATACTGCCCCACAAAACTGGGACAGATGGAACAGGTGGCGACAGTGAACACCAACCCAGAAACTGAAGGGAAAACCAAGAGCAGAAGAAAGACCAGAAATGCTAAGTGGAAATGGGGCTGCTGGCGCGCTGAGCTCCATCCTCATCGCTCTGCTTGGGCCTTCATTTGGGAATTTCCCTTCTCTTTTGCCCTTAGCAGGGCCCACAGCTGCCCCGCAGGATCCGGCTGTAGCGACGGGAGGAGAAGGGGCTGCAGAACCCACTGCCGAATGTGGAGAGGGCTGAGCTCCCATAGCCATACTGCGCTCCATATCCCAAGCTGCTCCCAGTGCCATAGGAGCTCCTGGAGCCATAGAGGCCCCCCAGCCCCAGGGAGCCCCCAAAGGCAGGGGCTCCAGAGGATCCCACCACGGCTTGCTGGGGGAAGGAGCTGAGGATGGGGCCAGGGAAGGTGACAACCACGGGGGGTGGCTGGATGATGGCTGTTGAGTCGGGGCACTGCCGGACGCAGGATTCATTGCAGCTGTTTGCGATGGGCTGTGGGCAGGCGATGCTGCTGGTGGTGGGGCACAGGTCGTAGCAGGACATGGCTTGGCAGGGAGGTGATCCTGAAAGAGAGGGCTGAGTGAACACAGAGCATGATGTGTGCTGGAGTACAGCATTTGCTGCAGGGTTGTTGAGGAGCAACCAAAGTATGGACTGATGCACCAGCAAAATCAGGGACACTGTTTACATAGCTTGTCAATCAGCACCGCTTTGATCTTCCCCATCCAGCAATCCCTGCAATTGTCACATCCACCTCTGCCTTTGGAAATTGCTGCTGCTGTTCATTTGCTTTTTTGTAAACTCCTTCCAGGAGGAGCAGAGTGCCAGGAGCACTTTTTGTGCTCTGGGAAGTGTGCCTTGAAACCACCAGAGCTGACTTTTTCATTGCTCTGAATGAGGCAGAGGCAGGTTTGGACTCGGGCAGTATGCAAAGGAGACATACACACAACACTGCACTAATTGCAGGTTTCATACTCCCTTTTCTGTTTCTAGTTTTGTTTTAAGCTCTTTGAGATCATTTACTTCCCGTGTTCTCTTTCAACTCTACATTCCCTTAATCTATGTAATCCCCCCGGTAAAACCTTAAGAATTTGAGCCCAACATGAATTTGAACCCATGATTCATATACATGCAATGTTGAATATAGACACCCTATGAAATATTTCTATCAAAATATTTCTTGGCATAAAAATTTTTGTTGAAAAAATGTAAGGAGCTGATTTCCTTCGTGAGATAAAAATCTGATCTGGAAATGACCACTTCAGCTACAAGCTTGGCTATGAAAACTTGAAGCTTAGCACTGCTTCCAGGAGTCCTATGCATGGTGGAGCCCTGCAGCACTGAACTCAGTGTAGCCAAGCAGCTGATCTGGATCAGGATTTACAAATGGGAATGTGACAAATACACCCGATCAGACCACCAGTCTTTATATTTTCCTTGGTATCATTTCTGGGGAAAATAATTTAGGTTTCAGTTTTTACTTATCCATACAAACTAAACGCAAGCTAGGATTACTTCACAATAAAATCACCATCTGTATAATGGCCTTTACTCAGCTGGCTCCCCAAACAGCTTCAGATACGGCCATGGTTTAGGTATTAACTGAAATGCTACAGGAGAATTCTGCATTTCAAGTTTCTGATGTCTGATATTTTCAATCTGCTAACAGAATGGGAATAGCAAAATAAGAATAACTGAATTAAATGCCCCAAGCCCTGGTCTTGACTCCCAAAGCTTGCCGATAACAACTTGACAATACACTTTAAAATAAAAGATGGGGAAAGAGAGAGGGAAAAAGAATGATAAAATCTCACCTGATGTGGAGGAGAGTCTGCAGGAGGAGTTGGAACCAGACTGCACAGTGCTCCCTTTATATAGGTTTCCCTGGTGCCCGGGGGGTCTGAGGTGCCACGCACATGAGGTCATAATCGTAAACCAGCCCAAATCTGAAGCACATTGGACTTCCCAAAATGACGAAACTGTTTTTGCTTGCTGTTTGCAAAATCACCCTAAATCTCTGAGTAGTGTGGTAGGCACATTCCAGCTCCCAGCACCCTTTCATCTCTAAGTTTAATTGACCAGCTTCACTGCTGGTATCATTCCACCCTCCTCACTGGCATCACAGGAGGTATTAAACTGTTTCTATTTATTTAGCACTTCCTTCATTAACTTCCTGTAATGATTTTAATCAGAGCTGTAGCTTGCTGTACTTGTGTTTGCATTTGAGCTGTGCAGATCTGGGCTATTATCTGATCTACTCATGTGTTTTGCAACAAAATGGTAGGTGAGATGGAAGCCACCTTCTGGCCCTGCTCCCACCCACAGCCCCAAAATGAGGGAGTGAACCCATCCCTACGGAATGCCACAGACACTGTCTTTGGGCTTTGATACAGAAATGCTTAATTTTCCTTGCTGCATGGGAACACCAACAGATGACATTATTTTAGTACCAGGAACAGTGATTAAAATGAAATCTGGAGGGATATCACTATATTTCACAGTTTGCCCCAATCAAGCCATTTGCCTTGTAGAGGAATTGAACTTGTGTTTCACATGGGTGATGCCAAAGAAACAATTTTAAATGCCTTTTTCCCAAACATGCCAGTAAGTGGCAGGAAGAGTGATGGAATATTACAGCAGTGGCATTGTTTTCCTTCTCTTTCTTTCTTGATCAGCAAAACATCTCCTGCAGAGTGCAGTTGACACAGAGCCCAGGCTTGACTCGTCAGATTTCAAGTGATGTGTTTAAAGCACTTATTCAGGCTTTCCCTGTAGTCGGTGGGGAGGGACAAGAATGCTGCAAGACACTCATGCTGCCTCACGCTTCCCTTACCAGTGTTTTTGTATCATCATCAGAATATACCAATTTTGCTCTCGTTGACACACAACATGATTAACGGAACACCCAGTTTCTAAGCAGGGGATGTGCACTGAGATGCCTCCCACCCATAATCCAAAATTCTGTGCAATGAATCCAACCCTATGTTTCCTCATTTGCTCATGGATCAGTTGCTGTTAAATAGCAATCACTGCAACTTTTGTGCCAGAAATTGCCCTTAATTTACGAGGGCTTTTTTCCAGACTTTGAGACAGCCCTGGGGGATTACAGCATGATAACACTCGTGAGGGATGTTAAATTGTTTTATGTGTGTGGTTTTTAAGTGCTTTGTAAAGCATCTTTAATGATTTAGGCATCAACTGGTGTGTCATTACTGCCATGCAGGTATGTGGTCAGAATCGAGCAGCCCAGCACTTTGAAATGCAATTTTGAAATTGCACTGGTCAAAGCGCATTCTTTCCGTTCTTTTCACCAGCTCATGATTTCCAACACCAGGCTTTCAGCTGATTTCCTGTTCCAAAGCAGTTATTCCTTTGTTTAACTCTGGCAAAGATCTGTCCTCATGTTTGGAAGCTTTTCCTGGCACCTTCCAAGCCTACCTGTGAGCTGTCTGCCTTGTCTCTGTGACTGAAACACATGCTTGGCTTTCTGTAAAATTCCACAAGCTATCTGTCTCTTATTCTAACAAATTAATTCACAGAAATGGGTAGTTTGTCAAGCAAGGCATGGGGCTGAATTGTTTAAAAAATGCTTCGTGATGTTTCTCTTGATTTTTTCCCTAAAAAATTGCAAGGTGGTCCTGTTCCAACCTCATGTAGATTGTTGGTTTCGCAAGAAAGACGCCATGCTTTGTCTCAATTATACGTTATCTAGCATGAGTAAGAAAGGATGGAAAGAAAACCTGCATATGAAAGCAGATGGCAATTACAGTTGACTTCTGAGCCACCATCATTATGTCAGCTAATAAAGAAGAGGTAAATAAGTGAAGCCAGTGCAATTCCTCCTGTCATTCTAATGTAGTTAATGGAACGTTACCAGGAATGAATCTTGCCAATTAAGTGTTAAGATGAAAGAAATATTTGCTTTGTAATCTGCATTTCACACAGAGGGGGAATTTGAATCAACTAATAAACATAAATATTGAGCAAAACTGCTTCATCATTTTGAGGTGAACCACATCTGATAGATGTGGGCTGGAGTTCATGGGGAATCTCGGGTCCTTCAGGCAGCTTGCAGAAATGTATATAAAGTCCCTCCTCTCAGAGCTGCCTCATATTTGTTTCTCTTGCTTTCTTCTTCTTGAAGCCAACTAGTTTCCATCTGTCAAACTGTTAGTTTCTGTGTCATTTTGAGATAGTCTTCTCTTGTCATTTTCAAGGTGACAATATGCTGATTTTTAGCACCAAGGTGGTGTTTTTCACCATGCACTATCAGGAGCTGTTCACTCACTGTTAGACCCAATCTTGGGATTACAGTCTGCTGAACAGAAACCCAAACCCCCATCTACAGTCCTACAAACTGCACTCTTACCCTTCCAAGACCTCTGCTGGCACCTCATTTAACTGAGTATGTGTCCTCTTTTAGCTGCCATTTCAACTTAGTGTGGAAGAATTCCTAAGCTTTAAAGCTTTGAGGAATGTGAGGAAAACTTTCTTGGTGCCCCATGGGTGCTTGGTGTCAGGTGAGCCTTCTCATTCAATAATGGATAGTATCTGGATTTTTTACACTTAACTTTAGGCCACATAGAACTGACATTTATCAGAGACAAGGCATAGGACAAGAGCAGCCTTTTAGCTGGTGAAGCATGTGACCTTCTACATTCTTATTTCCACTACACATCGATCAACTATTACCTAAAAATACTTTTCTTAGAGGGCTCAATACACCTGAGGAACTCCATTGACCTACCAGATCTTGGCTGGTTGGCTGCAGTTGGGTGATCTGGAACTACATGTTGCTGTGGACCTTTGCTCCTGTGCCTTTCCCATCACCATAAGTTCTGAGCTGTTCCTGTTCCAGGAAATTTGTTCAACTACACTTTGCCATGTTTCCTGCTGTTAAGTCTGTGTCTAGCTCCAGTACCAGCAGCTGCCCTGAGTTTAGGGCAGTGACTCAGCTACCTCTTGTTGGCATCACCTCCTCAGGCTGATGTTTGGCTCCTTCCTCCAGGACAACACAGTGGACTATTTGACAACACACCAGCTTTGGGGCTCTTTCTCTTAATAAGACCTTTGGTCACGGTGGTCTTTCCCATAACACATTTTCTTACAGATTTTCAGGGCAAAGCAGCAAGTTGTGCACTTTTTCTGGCTGCTGTTTTGCTGTAGGTAAATACGTAGCCTAAGATTTTTGGCAGCTGAACCACAATAAGAAAACCGTCCTATCAGATAAGTATCTGCTTCATCAGGAGGCAGTTACTTGGTTTTCTGATAGCAAGGAAAGATAGACTATACGTGGTGCAGTACTTTTACTTGGTTTGAGGCTACTCATAGAATATTTATATAAAATATATTCACATTTATTTGTATACGTTACTTAAAGAGAACCAAAGAAATCCCAAACCCAAAACCTAAACAGAAGTACTGTGAATATATGCAAATGGTCCTTATTATGGATTTGAAGAAGTGTCACCCACACACAGCCAGGATTTACCAGGGAAAGATACTTCAACTGGCTGTACCAAGGCTGATCTGTGCTGGAGAAACACCAGATTCAAAATAAATTTGGTACCAGCCACCAATCTTCCATGACGGGCTGTGGTTAGATTACATTATGACATTAGATTACAAGTCTGTAAAAAGGCAGGTATGTTGAGACAATGTTGGTTCTCATTAGTGATGAAACAGATGTAGTACAGGCTCCTGGTGGAAACTTCCACCATGTGGGCAGTGTTTGCACAATGTTACTGCAGCTCTATGTTCAATGGGCAGCTTTATCCAGAGAAGCTGGCTAATTCAGAATGGATGAAACCCATAAATCACAATACACTTTTTTACTTTTTAATGATGCAGCAGAATTTTAATGAGAATGAAAAGAATGAACAAGTATCACAGTACCCAAGTATGTACATCCAGGATGTCAGAGACAGATACTCTTGGAAAAGGAGCTATGTTACATGTCCCACTGCACTCAGAAACAAGTATGATAAAAGAGAAATAAATAATTGATCCCACAAAGGTACAGGAGAAGAATTCAAAGGAAAAATGTAGAGGTATGGAGCATGCAAATGGCAGTGCCCTGAGCAGGATTTGCAAGTCCTTTCACAAAGCTGTCACTCATCTGCTCACTGGTAAATCTGCATTTTGTTTTTCACTGGTACTTTATTCGGTGGATTTTCCTGTTGTATTTAGCAGGGCCCGCAGCTGCCACGGCGGTATCTGCTGTACCTGTTGTACCGGTAAGGGCTGCAATAGCCAGAGCCATAGGATCTACCATAGCCATACAGACCCCCATAGCCTAGGGAGGAGCCCCCAAAGCCATACAGACCCCCATAGCCCAGGGAGGACCCTCCATAGCTCCCATAGCCTCCATAGCTCCCAATGCCATACAGACTCCCACTGCCCAGGGAGGAACCCCCAAAGCCCCCAAGAACGGGTGCTCCAGAGGATCCCACCACAGCTTGCTGGGGGAAGGAGCTGAGGATGGGTCCAGGGAAGGTGACAACGACGGGAGGTGGCTGGATCACTGCCGTGGAGTCAGGGCACTGCCGGACACAGGGCTCATTGCAGCTGTCAGCGATGGGCTGGGGGCAGCTGATGCCACCGGTGGTGGTGGAGCACAGATCGTAGCAGGACATCTCTTGGGGATCGATGTAAGCTGCAACACACGCCAATGAGTAAATGAAAGGCACAAACTCTACTGAAAGAAGTTTAAAAGTTGGACTCTCAAACAAGAACAATGGCTTTTTCTGTCAGGTCTTGGCTGTACTTCTTCCTCTTCAATATAATCCATGCAACATCTCTCTCACTTGTAAAAATAAGCATTGCTCAGGTTCCATACTGAAAAGTCACTCTTTTTATAGTCTCCTTCCTAATTTCTTATACTTGGTTTCCTATTAGAAGAAGCTCTTTGTTCTACCCAGCTCTCAATCACTACAAGAACCAATCACTTATTTTGCAAATTGCTTCCACTATGTTCTGCAGTCTGTTTCATGTTTTGTTTTATTCTGGCAAAAGCAAAGCAGAGTAACCTGAATACCAGTGAAGCTCTTGCAGTAAATTAATGGGTAGCTGGAATAACAACTCTGACATATTGACTCGTAACTTGCTTCCAAAAGCAATAGCTAAAATCATGCTGCCGGCACACTGAGCCTGCTAAAAAAACAGATTAAATAAGGCATTCCCTGCCCTGAAGTGTTTACAAAATAGATTGGGAGTCACAGGGTGGATGAGAAGATTATTTGTTTGTTTTCTCCAGAGTGAAACTCACTCAAACAGCTACATATTGTCCTCTACTGCAGATATGTTTGTTGGGTGAGCTCTTCACAAAGATTGTCACATAGGATCTGAGACAGTTTCCAGGAAAACCCGTGGAAAAGGCTAAGTACCTCCCATGAACAGTTCTTTATTCACTAGAACTGTACTGAATCATAGAACCATGGAAAATACTACTATTAGAAAAGATTTCTGAAGGACATTTGGTTCAACTCCTCGCTCAGAGGAAGGAAAAAGTGAAGGTTATGGTTTTCTAGTTTCATCTCTATATTCCAGTATCTCTTTCAACTATATTTCTGCTGATCCCCTCATACTACAACACATATAAAAATTACATATATATTCCTTAAAATTTTTCTAATGACATGAATCGCTTTCTGCTGACGTTTTGGTTGCTGCTCTGGTAGCTCAAGTTTGTGATAACAGGAAATGACAATTTCTGAAAAACCTGAATACACTGATGTCCAACACTACACAAGAAAAAACCTCACAGAGAGAGAATCCATCATTATCAAGAATTTTTGAGTATTTATAGACGATTCTGTACACACTCAATTGAAACAATTTAAAGAGAGATATTTGGATTTTAGGAAAGAGATTACATGGAATGATTCTTACCCTCTTCACAGGGAGACCAAAGCAAGCAAGGTGAAATGAAGAGCTCTCGGTTCTGAGAGTTTTTATACAGTTCCCCAGATCATGAAGATCAACTAAGGTACAATTTGTACTAGTGCATAATTGGGGCAAACCCCAAATTAATATGACATGGAGGTCATCAAAATTTGGTGGACTGTTGGTTCAAATTCTAATGAAACATGAGAGCTGCATTTTGTCACAGAAGTCTCTTTCATCTCAAATGCTTAGACATCATGTTAATCCCTGTTATCACTCTGTTCATGTCTTTATTAGTACAACAGGAACAATGCTAATGCTTTTCTTCAGTTTTTCTATTATCTTTGTTTCTGTGGCCTAATGCGCAACTGGGAAGGACAAAGCTACACCCATTTAATAAGCTGTCTGTTATTGAAAAGTTTGTATTTCATTTCGTATTTCTCCAGTGAAGAAAACAGTCATGAACTGATTATGGCAAGAGCACAAATGACCTTGACTTATATATTTTAATGTGATATCATTTCATAATTGCTAGGCACCTAAATCCAGGTACACGTATTTAATCTAATTGTAAGAATGCATTCTCAAACCATTAGTGGATCATCTGTGGCATTCGAAAAACTTGGAAATATTGCCCAGAAAAAGTTCCAACCACTTCAAAGGCTGAGAGACCCACCTGATAATTTATGCTAATCTATGGCATAGAGTCTGCTGTATTAAAATAATACATCTATAAACCGGGGAAGAACCAGCTTTTATTTTTCACAATACATTCCAAGTTCATAATTGTTCTCTATTAGTTGAAACTGCCAGATCAGCACTGTTCTGGACTTGAGCATTACAGGTCATGAATTCCAGAGAATCAATGTCAACAACTCAAAGCACTTCTGCCCCATTTCTTTTCTTGCACCTGAGGATCCACCTTCAGCTGATATATGCATGAAGAGAGATCCCAGCACTACAAAACCTAAGGACTGCACTATTTTTCTGCTCAAATTTCAGTTACCATGTATGTCCTATCTAGAAAGTGGAACTGAAGCAAATCTTGCTGGTGCCTAGAGGGGCTACTGCTCTTCAGAGCTGAATTGTCCCCTTCACAGCCAAAAGCTGCTGACTCCTATAGGTGTCGAGTCCTTTCTGCAGGTGGGAGAAGCTAAGCATGCAGCAACCACCCCCAACCTTTCTACATATTGCACTGTCAGTCTTTAACCACTGTTAGGGCAGGTTGCAATGTGAATTATATGTTCTTAAACAAAAATCGTGTCCATGACAGCAGTTTGTTAGTCTGATAAACTCATGAGACACTCTCCAGGCGTTAAAACAAGAGGAGCAAGCGTAATTCTTTCTTTCGTAATTTCAAAAGAAGTGACTGGAATAATGCCAGGTATTAATTTTCCCCAGCAAGTCACAAGATGAAAGAATTCCCCGTCACCTAATGTAATGTTTATGTTCTTTTACAAGAGAATTTTGAAAGGACTTGTAAACTCCAATAATGAACAAAGCAATGTCATCATCTCGATGGGTTACCTGCGTTTGAAATTGGGGCGGGCAACAAATGTTGATCTTGTACCTCTGATTGCTTGGATGGACTATAAAAGCTCCTCTCTCTCATAGCTCTTCCAAAGCTTCCCCTTGTCTTCTTGGTGGCTCAGGTAAGTCTGTTTCTTCTCTATTGCTACCTCTTTATTGCTGGATTTAACCTCAGCTGGTGTCCACGATCTATGCTGTTGAGTGCATCAGTATTGAAAGGGAACAGAGAACCTGTTGCGAGCTCTGGACTAACAGATGCACCTGTTATGTGGGGGGCATTGTGGAGGTACTGGATCCATACTAGATCACTATGGGACATGCATTGCACTGCCCTGGCTGCCATCCATTTAACCTATTAACCTTTGTGTATTCTGGAGTTCTTTATCTTGGGATTAGTCATTTCAAAAGAGCATCTTTTGGCATCTGGTCACAGAATGTTTATATATATTTATTTAATATTGCAGTCTTATGGCTTGTATCAGGGCAGTGGCAGCTTAGGTGGGAAATGGGATAATAGCATAAAAATTTATCCTTTACTGTCATGTCAAATGACTCTGTAAGCAATCCAGACAGGGAAAGTGCTATAATCTCTATCTTTACAATTCAGCAAAACTGGCCATTTGTTCAAACTCCTATTTTTTATTCATTACCTTCATGTAAACTGCTGTAATCATCTCTTTGTACTTCTTTGCCGTCTACTTAGTCTCAGTTATCAGTGTGTGTTGCAGCTTACATCGATCCCCAAGAGATGTCCTGCTACGATCTGTGCTCCACCACCACCGGTGGCATCAGCTGCCCCCAGCCCATCGCTGACAGCTGCAATGAGCCCTGTGTCCGGCAGTGCCCTGACTCCACGGCAGTGATCCAGCCACCTCCCGTCGTTGTCACCTTCCCTGGACCCATCCTCAGCTCCTTCCCCCAGCAAGCTGTGGTGGGATCCTCTGGAGCACCCGTTCTTGGGGGCTTTGGGGGTTCCTCCCTGGGCAGTGGGAGTCTGTATGGCATTGGGAGCTATGGAGGCTATGGGAGCTATGGAGGGTCCTCCCTGGGCTATGGGGGTCTGTATGGCTTTGGGGGCTCCTCCCTAGGCTATGGGGGTCTGTATGGCTATGGTAGATCCTATGGCTCTGGCTATTGCAGCCCTTACCGGTACAACAGGTACCGCCGTGGCAGCTGCGGACCCTGCTAAGCCATGCAGAAATAACCTACATGAAGAATAACAGTGACTCCACAATGCAATCTTGATCCATAGCAGTAGTCCCGAAGGAGATGATATGAAGTTGTGATTGATCCCACCACACTGCAGTGGAGCTGGGAGCACACAGAGTATCTTTAATCTCTTCACTTTCTACTCATGGTCTCTTTGTTCTTTTTCCTCTTCTATCTATAGTTGGTGGGTACTATATGCAATCTTCATTCTTATAAAATGGCATGTCACTGTCCAACCAAAGAATGATTATGGAATCGTCTGTCTGCACTCCAGTGTTTTCTTGGCATTCTGTAATATTTTTCTGTGAATGTTTCTTATTAAAGTGATTTTCTTCTGAATCAGATAAATCAACTTTTGTTTTTATTTTCTGCTGTTGTGGAGGAAAAACCTCTTTAGATAGAGAGATCTGAAGAAGGAATGATAAATCCTTGTGTAGGATAAGCTTTAGAAACAGCTGAAGCAATTCAGCCATCAGTGAACACTAAGACTCTTTACACTGAGCGTACATTTGTGAGTAGGAATCCTCCCTTCCCAGATGGTCTGGTGATGGAATAGTAACAGAATGTTTAGAACATAACCACCTTAAACCTCCCTTCCCAAATGAACCACCTGATAACCTTCCCTAATCACAACAGGAGAAGAGCCAATGGTTCAGGTGAACAGATTATTGGGAAGCAATAGCTGAGGCTGTCAGGTGGGAGGGATGCTCCTGCATGGGAAGGAATTTAGGGAAGCGGGGAGGGGGTGGTATGAGGCTGCTGAGAGAGAGGAGCTGCAATGAGAAGGGGCCATCAGAGTAATGTGACTCTCTGTTGGATGCCTTGGACAAGAAGCATCACAGGAGGGGCTGAAAGGTCAGGAGAATCTGGAAGGCAGGTCTTTAAGATCAAGGGAATGGATGTGGGGACTTAAGGTGCAGTGTTCCTATGTAGAAAAAAACTGGGAAATGCTGTTGAGGATGTGTACACAGAGATCTGTGCTTAATTTCTCTGGGTACCATAAGTACACTGGCTGCTTCTGTTACTTTTGCTAGCAGAGATGATTCAATGTTAGTATTTCAGTATGGCAAACTTGTTGATTTTTTTGTGTGTGTGTTTTTGCTGACTCTATCAAAAACTCTCCAATGTTTTAGATTTCCTGATTCTACAAATAGACTGTTAATCATACTACAAGCTTAAAAGTTGCATTACACTGACTGGAGAATACTCTTTCTTTAAGGGTTGGATGGTAAGTGAAGTCTTTTTTTTTAAGGTCTGTCCTCAGGACAATGTTTGAATAGTCGAGTGAGTCCCTGAAAGGCAAGGTGATATCTCAAAGGCTCAACTGGAAGAAATTAGCCCAACTGCAAGGAACTGGGCACAATGATCCCTGGGGGTTCCTTCCAACCTGGGGTATTCTATGACTCTGTGAAATAAATAGTGAATTCTAAATTCTCAGGAAGGCATTTAAACTCATTAATTTATGGTTTTACTTTTTTAACACCGCTAGTCAGTAATTGCTGGGTATACAATCCTAACATTTATGGGAAGTTGTTTTTATAAGAAATCTTACTATGTGTATCAGAAAAAATAGGCATGTGGAGTACTAGTCCCTTTTATTATGAGGACTTGAACTCTGCTTTTGTAGACTTGAAACTTATGTTTTTTCTTTTGATTTGCTTCTGTCACTTTCAACTACATAGTGTATGTTTTCAGCTGGGCATGCTGTGCAGCTGTTGTAGACTTCTTAATAAACAAATAATTGGGATAAAAAGGTGAGAAAAGGACACCAGAAAGTGGCAACTTTGATGCAATAAACTTTTATTGGTACTGAGGAAGTAATGCACATTCAGAGTCTCCAAAAAATTATGTAACTGATTTTCAGGAAGGGATGTGTTCACATGATTCATTTTCCTTTCTAAACAAACAGGAATATTTTGTGCAGTTCTGGTACATTTACCTGAGGTATTATGGAAACATGGATTGAGAAGCATTACAGCAGAAACTGAAAGCAGAATTCAGAGGAGAAATTTGATAGGGGCTGAAGGGACACAGCTCAATTGCCTTGAGTCAGAGCACTGCAAACATGCAGCTCTTCAGTTGGGAACCATTACCTCTCATATGTTTATTCTCTTCCAGGAAGGGAATATTTCTGCATGACTTAGCAAGGCCCACAGCTGCCTCGACGGTACCTGTTGTACCGGTAGGAGTAAGGGCTGCAGTAGCCATAACCATAGGGTCTACCATAGCCATACAGGCCCCCGTAGCCCAGGGAGGAGCCCCCATAGCCATACAGACCCCCATAGCCCAGGGAGGAGCCCCCATAGCCATACAGACCCCCGTAGCCCAGGGAGGAGCCCCCATAGCCATACAGCCCCCTGTAGCCCAGGGAGGAGCTTCCATAGCCCAGGGAGGAGCCCCCATAGCCCCCAAAGATGGGAGCTCCAGAGGATCCCACAACTGAATCCTGGGGGAAGGAGCTCAGGATGGGTCCAGGGAAGGTGATGACAACAGGAGGTGGCTGGATCACGGCTGTGGAGTCAGGGCACTGACGGACACATGGCTCATTCCCACTGTCAGCGATGGGCTGGGGGCGGCTGATGCCTCCAATGTTGGTGGGGCACAGGTCATAGCAAGACATCTTGTAGGAATGGAGGTCAATCTGGAAAGTATGGACCTTTATGTTAGCATTAAAGTATCAGAAAGTAGACTGTGGCAAAGCAGTCCAGCACAGCATCAGTAACAAATCTTGAAAGCACTCATATTCTATTACTATTATTTGTTTTGCATTGTAGTTTGAAGAATGTTTTTTACCTTAATATGGAAAAGTACATGACTTTCCAAATGCGAGTTTTATTTGCAGATGAGATAATTTCATGCATTCATTTCATGAGGAGGTCTTGGACTTGTCCCACTGTGCAGCAGTGGGAGTTGAGATCTTGTACTTAAGTTTGCTACAGACTCAGTAAAACTCTGCTGAACATTGTCATAATTCTATGTATATCAACTATTTTTTAAAATGGTGTTGTAGAATTATAGATAGTCAAGGAAATATCTTTCAGTGTTAAGATATTAGAAGCCTGGGAATCAAAGCTGCTTGAAATACCCCCCAAAGTCTCCTTTTCTAAAGCCTGCCTTCACCAGGACTCCCGTATAAATGAAAAAAATAAGCATTATTTTCATAAACAAACAATCCATGAATCAGACTGGCAGTCACAAAGAGCACTTGGTTCTGAATTAAATCCTAGAGTTTCTGACAAGTTAGTATTTGCAGTTTAAAAGAAATCTGACTTACCCGATTCACGAAGGCGAGTAAGGTGAGAGAAGTGGATAGAAGGACCTTGAGGAGAGAGCTTTTATACAGCTCCTTCCATTGCCTGGGGGATGTTAGGCATCCTGTGCTTGAGTTCATAATTAGGTACCAACCCCAAATTTTAGGACACGCAGTTCCTTTAAGTGCTGAAATTGTTTTTGCTATTTTGTTTGCGTATTGCAGGCACTTCAAACCCACACATAGCGTGACATGCACGCCCCACTGCGGACTTCTCCATCATTTTTAGGAGGCTTTTTTAAATTTCATCCCTCTTCAGAGGATCAGGCAAGCTGACTCAATTTGAGAGACCTGCTTTATTAAGATGACAGGAGGACAGTCATTTCTTTTTATCCATTTATAGTGTCTTTTAGTGTAATCAGTTGAGGTGATAGTTTACCTGTAGAGGAAATTAAATTTATTTAGGTGCTCCAATGAAAGGTGGAGGAGGCTTTCTGCAGGCTGGGCACTTCTGCCTCCAGACATTCAGCACAGGGCAAATGCAATGATCAAGAAATAAGGAATGTCCTTTAGTGACTTTCGGAGAGTTGTCTTTCAGTCTTGGGAACAGAGTTCTTCTTCATCTGACAATCACAAGCCACTCTGGAAATGGATTTTTTGGGGTTATTTCCTCAAGCTTCACTTTCATTTATTGTATTATAACACAATATTGAATCAGTAACTATCTATCATACCATGGGTTGTCATCTTGCTGTTAAAAGTTTAACACATGCAGATTTCTTCTTGTGGATAAATATATGCTTTAATAAAAAGGAAATGAGATTTTTTAAATAGAAAGTAAGTTCCAAAAAGTATTATAAGCCACAAACTGACTACATTAATGACCCAAGTGACCTTAACTTACGTATTTTAATGTCATAATTTCTCATAATAGGGAAGTGTTTGCATCCAGGTTTTTACTGTAATACTGACGCGGTACACACAAAGTAGTAATGATTGTTTATGAGGTATTTGAAAGTCCATTGGAATGTTCTCATAAAACTTTGGGACAGTTTTTAGTGTTATAGTCCAGGAAATCTCCAGAGCTAGAAAAGCTCATAATTTAGAAACAATACGTGATATGAAGATTACTAGGTTGATAATTATGATGATTACGATAACCATCATAATGATATGGTATTATAATAATGCCATAAAGAAAACCTCAGCAAAAGCCACTATTTTCTTCTCCCAGTGGTTTCCCAGCTCATAATTGCTTTCTGCTGAGTGATGCTCTCAGTCATCATTTTTGATGCAAGATCGGTTGTAGACCAGGATCAAGGACTCCAGATCAAGCAAGCTAGGAATTAAATGAATCTCGGGAAAATGTACCTTTTCCAACTCATGGAATAAACTGAGTTGAGTGTTTTGAGAATCTGAATGCTTATTTTTGATACTGGGGATCTGTTCACTTAGTATTGCTTCAGTGGTGCTTTAGACACCGATATCTTAAAGGTGTTTTTACCTATTAGAGATAAAAGTGAAAGAAAAGCAGAAATCCTGTAACAGTTGTGGTTGGTGTTTGATTTAAGACCTGAACAACTAAAACAAGCCTGTTTAACCTAGCCTTATGTAAAGTACTTAGCACTCTCAGCAGGTTATTTCTGATAAAGTATCATCATTGTATGACACAGCAAAAGAAGTATTAACTATGGACAAGCAGCTTAATACATGGTGCAACACCAAAGAGGATAGAAAACTGATACTAGTTTCATGAATCATGTTTTAGGATGAAAGATGCATTCATTTCACCCATCACTGTTTTAGATCAAAGACCCTTGTGTGGAGTAATGTGCGTTACGTTGCATGATAATTGGGATCAAGTAATAAGCAAAAACAGAAAGCAAGAGAATTTCATCACTTTATGGAGGTATCAATACAAAAAATGCATGGTGTCAGCTAATTATCTTGGTGTTCACAAAACCAGCCTCTCACCCCTCAGGCAGTCTGTGCTGTATAAAAGCACTCTCCACTCAGGGTTCTTCCAACCTCATCTCTTCACTTGTTCTTCTCAGTGAACTGGGTAAGTTTGAATCTGCTCTTTACCACTACTATAGTACTCTTTTCTATGTGATTTAATGTTGGATGGTCTCTTTAATTAGTACCAATGAGTAAACTTTTAGGTGAAAATTTTACAGAAATAAGTTATGCACAGCCACATTCAGGTCTGGCATTTAATTTCAAAGCTAACCAGAAGTTTATTGATAGAGCATAGAAAGTTGATTATCAGCTTACTTATGATAGTGGAAGAAATGATATGGCTAGCTCATGCCTGTTCCTCTTTCATTTTCAGTAACCTTAAGAATCAGAGAACTTTGAAAAAGCTTAAATCTACATGGTTCATAGGGAAGATTTCAGCTTAGAAGTGGACCTTCCATTATGTTTAAGTTTATTCTATTACAGGTCACTCAAGTTGGATTAAAATTAACTCAAGATAAGTGGGCATGAATGCTATCAGAGATTAGGCACTGAATTAGAGGAAAAACAGGGGAAATGAGAGTCTTCGTGGTTTTTTTTTTGTTGTTGTTTGTTTTTTTTTTTTTTTAACAAAAAGTAAAAGAGTCATGCAGAAAGCTGATTGAGGTAACAAGTGACGAGCTGTTTTTTGGTGCTAATAGGGTGAGTAATGTAGAGGGAGATTAGCTACATAGCATTTTAATATGGAGCTCTAAGCTCTTTTGCCAAATAAGCAATCACAAACATCTTTGCCATGATCCAGTGTTTAGAAATGAAGGACAATAGTCTTTGCAATTCCATTGGAGCAGTCTCATCAAACAAGTTACTGAGTAAATCTGGATAGGCAATCACTTACAATCCTTCACTCTGTAAGGCTTAGCACAGAGAAGGTCAGTAGCAAAGATGAGCTAGAGTCATGAAATAATGCATAACCCCACACTGGGTTCTTAGGGACTCCAAGTCCTGTGCTAACCCAGTGTCTCAAGAAAGCGTCTTGGGAAATAATTTTGCTGCTTTAATTTTCAATTCTAAGGCATGTAGAAGAATTAGTGTGCTTTGAAGGACTTAAGTTGAAAAATGGCAGAGAACTATATAGTGTTATACAAGCTAATGCATTGTGCTTAGTAAAATCAACCTGTTATCATACAGGTTGACCTCCATTCCTACAAGATGTCTTGCTATGACCTGTGCCCCACCAACATTGGAGGCATCAGCCGCCCCCAGCCCATCGCTGACAGTGGGAATGAGCCATGTGTCCGTCAGTGCCCTGACTCCACAGCCGTGATCCAGCCACCTCCTGTTGTCGTCACCTTCCCTGGACCCATCCTGAGCTCCTTCCCCCAGGATTCAGTTGTGGGATCCTCTGGAGCTCCCATCTTTGGGGGCTATGGGGGCTCCTCCCTGGGCTATGGAAGCTCCTCCCTGGGCTACAGGGGGCTGTATGGCTATGGGGGCTCCTCCCTGGGCTACGGGGGTCTGTATGGCTATGGGAGCTCCTCCCTGGGCTACGGGGGTCTGTATGGCTATGGGGGCTCCTCCCTGGGCTACGGGGGCCTGTATGGCTATGGTAGACCCTATGGTTATGGCTACTGCAGCCCTTACTCCTACCGGTACAACAGGTACCGTCGAGGCAGCTGTGGGCCCTGCTAAGTCATGCAGAAACATTCCCTTCATGGGAGAGAACTGGCAGATGGGCAGTACAGTCTTGATCCTCAACTGATCTCCTGAAGAAGGGGCAGAGCATCAAATATTTCTTCTTAATGCAGTGAAATCAGAATAGCTCCATACGTCTCATTTCTAATATTTTTTTCTGTCATCTACTTCATCTCTTCCTCTTTGCCCTGCCAGTGGCCAAGTGTTCAACTTCATTCATGTTCCCAAGGACCATTTCTGGGCCCTGCTCTGACCACTGCCTGGGAGAAGTCTGAAGAAACACCTTTCCTGAAGCCCTAGAGGACTCCTACTCACCAGGGCCTGTTTATGCATTTCTGCTGTTGTGTCCTTTACTGCCTATACAATAAAACAAGCCTGCATCCAATGCTTGCCACTCTAGTTTTCTTTTACATTCCATGTAGGGATCTGGGTCTTCCTTCTCCTGCATGTGGTCTGCCTCCCACCCAGGCTGGGGCAGACTCTCAACCCCCTACGTTCTGGGCTGAGCTGCCTTTGGAGAAATCCCTTGGTAGCTTTCACATAGCTGTATAGTGAAGGAAGTTACATCTCCAGTTTTCCTTTGACAATGAGATGAAATTATCTTGTATCTCCTCTACACTAGTTATTCCAGCTGTCAAACATCCAAAGTTTAGTTGGAGTTTAATGCTGGTGTTTCTTTTGTTTTTAAATTTTGTACAAGTTATTAGAAAATATCACTGTCCTCGTGTATACAGTAGAAAACCTGTCTTGAAGTTCAGTCAGGCTGCATTCAAAAAATGAACAATAGGAGGAAGATAAATGGGAGATAATTTTTAAGATGGATATCTGAGGAGCAGTGATCAAGCACTACCTCTTTACTGCTAAGCTAATTGTTGCCTCAAGGAAGTTTTGGCCAAGCCCATACATCAGCTGAGTGAGGTAAAAAGAAGATGAAGTACTGCTTTACAGAGGCTTTAGGAATTACTTTACAGGCACTTTCAGTGAAAAAGTGAATGTGTGATTTCTTGAGTTCTGCCCTCTGTTAATGCTGTGAAGTAGTGAGCTGGAATTTAACTGGTAATTTCACGGTCTCCTAAGTGGATATGTCAGATGTCCCTACCTGAAAGCAGAAATGAGTTGAAATCAAAAGTACCCTGACTACTGAATTAACATATCTTGTTTTTATTTTAAGAATATGCTGTTTTACTATTTTATTTGCTGTTTTACTGACTAAAAAATATACACTGAGGCTATTACAGTGAAAGAAAAATAAGAAAGACCCTCAAGAAAATCCTGTCTCCCATCTTCTCAGTTTCCAGTACTACCTGCCCTCATGGTCCTGGACTTTTTGTTGAGGGTCTGGGGGTAGTTGGGAAGGTGCTGAAGCCTGCAAGACTCAAATGTGAATGCAGCTCTTCTCAAAGGGCCCTTCAAGTGGGCAAGCAACCCAAGCAGCCAGAGTGGTGAAGGCCTCCTGCCTTTTAGGTGCAAGGAGATGGCTTTCCATTCCTGTGGCTGCTCTCCAATCTTATACATCTTGAGGTAAGGACACTGCAGAGCTGATTTCCCTGGAACTAAACAACTAACATCTGACTTTATGCCACACCAGCCTGCATCTCTTTGGCTTAGGCACCTCTCAAGTTGAGCAAAGCCCTGATTCCTCCCAGCTGGTTCATTACCTGCAGCAGTTTTACAAAACTAAGATGATTGATTTTCTCCCTGTTTCTCTTCTCCTCAGCACTGGGATCTCTGCTGTTGTACACAGCCTCTAAGAAGCACTTAAGTGCTGAACGCGTGAGGTTCTCCTGCCAAATTTTCAGTGGATTTGCTGAGAGTGCCAGGCAGGGTGCAAGTCAGATAAAACTAGATCCATATTGTGTTAGACAGCAAGTGCCTAGCCCAAGATAACAAGATTGGTGAGAGCTATTAGCACCCTGCTAACATGATTGCGTAGCTTTATTTGAGCCGGTTGCTCGTTTAGGGTGAGGTCATGTCTGCTTGCAAAACAGTATGCAACGATGTGCTTTCAGTCTGTGTCTAACATCATTTGAGAATTAAAGGAACAGATAGTGGTTACTGGTTGATAACTTAAGGCATAGTCTTGGAAGAACTCCCCTAATATATATCCATTAATGGTGCTGATCTGTCATTTAGAAGCATTCCAATTAACGTGCAGTTAGAACAAAGCTGTTTGGCATTAAAAAGGATGGAATCAAACTTTGAGACTGGAAAAGCAAGACATTTTAATAGATGGGAGTGACAGTGAAGGGATGATTTCTGTTCACTAACAAAGCAAAAAGCCATGCACCTTGCTGACTTGGGAGGAAAAGGTTCCGGAGTAATACAGGCAAAAATGAGGGAAGGGAGGAACTCAGTGAAGTGCTCAAAATAGGGAGACTGGAGAAATGCAAAATGGCATGGGGGTTTAAGTCCCAGAGGCCAGGGGAGCAGCCTTCATTCTAACAGGGAATCTCATAATGCATCGTGGTGCTCCCTGAGACAGAGCTGCCATGGTAAGGGGCTTTGCCGTGAGGTAGCACAGCCTGCCTCAGCAGCAGACTGAGGGACAGTCCAGGCCAAATGTGTAGCCATGTACAAAGGAAGCTGTAGAACCCCCATGCTCCCTGGAAAGAAAAGCCTAATACTCAAGGGTTGGATGCAACCTTGTTTAATTGTAAAGGCAGGAAAGGAAACAACAATCAAAAAAAAACAAACAGAGATGTATACTAGATCCAGGAAGAAAGGAAGTGCCTGAGGCTTCAGGAGAGGTGATTCTTCAGGCATCTTCAAGGCAGTGGCCAGGACATGGCCCGGAAAGGACCCTGCAGGACAACATTGGCATCACATATTCATAAAAAGGATTTGGAAGAAGGAGAGGATGCTTTTCCCTGTGTTTAGCAGGGTCCGCAGGTGTTCCAGAGCTTCCTGCTGTAGCGGAACAAGGGGTTGGGACTGCAGGCAGGAGAAGTGTAGGGTCTGCCAAAGGTGCAGAGGCCTCCCAAGCCCTCTGTGGCCCCAGCACCATAGAGGCCCCCCAGCCCCAGGGAGCCCCCAAAGGCGGGTGCTCCAGAGGAGCCCACCACAGCTTGCTGCGGGAAGGAGCTGAGGATGGGTCCGGGGAAGGTGACAACGACGGGTGGTGGCTGGATGAAGGCCGTTGAGTCGGGGCACTGGCGTGCACACAGCTCGTTGCAGCTCTCAGCAATGGGCTGGGGCACAGCCACGCTGGTTTTCGGTGGGCACAGGTCGTAGCAGGACATCTTGATGAGAGAGATCTGAGGCTGCAATGCAATGTCCCAAAGGGTGAAGCTGTGAGTGAGGAGATTCCCTGACAAGCAAAGCCCATGAACAGGGGCTATCCTGCACTCAGTAGGGCCTGAGCCTCTGCTATTGCTGCAGGGCCATTGCCACCCCCCACCACCATGCGCTCCTGCCTGGAACCCTACAAGTGCTCCTGCCAGAGGAGGTCCAGCACTCACCGTTTTCCTGAGCTGAGCCAAGCAAAAGAGGTGAATGCCAGCACTCAGCCAGGGCAATGCTTTTATGGGGGCTGGAGAGCATGGGGAGGAGCTACCAATCATGGGGGCATGTGTCCATCAGCAACCAAACCCCGATCTCCTCCCTGCATGTCATGCTGAAGTTTTGCTGATGCAGTTCCCTCAACAGCCCCCACCCGTTCTTGCAGCCCCTGCAATTACACCACTCAGACACTGACCATCCCTCTGCTAATGGGCAAATTAGCCCCACTGCCCTCTAATCTCCTGCCTGTGTAAGAGTGGAGGGAGCGTGACAAAGACGTTGTGGCTGCGCTATGATTGCCATACCTTTTTCTCAGTGACCTGGTGTTACAGTGGTCCTATGGCAGCACTGTCCCAGGGAGGAGGAGCAGCATTAGTGGTGCTTGATAAGCAGAAGGACTGGGCAGGCCTCATGCATGCCATCGTCTGAGTGACAAACATGCTGCAGTGGTTATCTGCAGAAGGGTGAAGTGATGAAACACCAAATCAAAGGCACTCCTCTCAGTCACTGCCTGCTCAGCATCACGTTTTGCCAACAAAGAAGAAGGAAGAGGGGATGTGCCAAAGGGACCTGTTCTTTGTCCACCAGCGGGTGCTGACTCAGGATAGGATAGGAGCAGAGCAGCCTGGCCTCAGCATCAGGGAGTGCCACCACTGTCCATTGGCCCAGCTGGTGATGAGCCATGGCCCAGCCTGTATAAAAGCTGGGTCTGCACAGAGTTCTTCCAAACACTGCTCTGAGCACCTTCTCCATAAGGACCAGGGTAAGTTGGAGAGCACTTATCCTGCCACCCCTAATCTGAGCCTCTTTCAGGCCTCTATTCCTGGGGCATTGCCATTTGCGGCTACCTGTCACTCTTTGCCTTCTTGCAGAGCACCATCCCATCGCTCAAGATGTCCTGCTACGACCTGTGCCCACCAAAAACCAGCGTGGCTGTGCCCCAGCCCATCGCTGAGAGCTGCAACGAGCTGTGTGCACGCCAGTGCCCCGACTCAACGGCCTTCATCCAGCCACCACCCATTGTCGTCACCTTCCCCGGACCCATCCTCAGCTCCTTCCCACAGCAAGCCGTGGTGGGCTCCTCCGGAGCACCCGCCTTTGGGGGCTCCCTGGGGCTGGGGGGCCTCTATGGTGCCGGAGCCACGCAGGGCTCTGGAGGTCTCTGCACCTCTGGCAGACCCTACACTTCTCCTGTCTGCAGTCCTAGCCCTTTGTTCCGCTACAGCAGGAAGCTGTGGGACACCTGTGGGCCTTGCTAAACACAGAATTTGCCTTCAGCCTGCACTACCAGCTTCACCTTATCCTGAGCTCCTGGGCACAGGGTGCTGAGGAGTGCTGAGCATCTCATCAGTTCTGGCTGAGGCCAGGACAGCGCTGGCACCTTCACACCCCTCATCTTCTTTAGTTGCTTCTCATCCTCTCTGGCCAGGATTCCTCGCCCAGAATGTTGTTTCTTCTCTTTTCCCGTCCTGCTCTGATGAGCACAATAAAGATTCCTGCATCCATTCCTGTCTTCTCCTCTGTCTGTTGTGGTTCAGCTGAACTTCAAGGTGGTTTTGCAGTGGTCAGGGCAGGAAAATGGTGGTGCTGAGAAGCTCAGGTCCCCTTGGGCCAGGTGTATAATGGAGATAGAAATAACAGAGGGAGTTCCTGCTGGGGTTATGGTGAGCTGGAGAAGGGTCAGAGAGCAGGATGGTGTTGACTGCGCTCCTGTGCCTGTCCATCTCATACTAGGAGTCAGACTGGCTCTGTCAGGCCATGCTGCTCTACTGAATCTCATCACCAGGTCTGGGAATGCCTGATTTGCCCATGGACAAGCATGCCTCATTCCTTGTCATTTTCTTCTGAGTCCTGAGTTCGTCACTTATGATAGTCGCTGTAATGTCAGAGTCTGGGTAATGATTACTGTATGGTGCGCAGATTAGGAATAATTTGATGTAAGCTGCCAAGGATGCTGGAGAGTGAATTTTCTTGGTAATGAAAGAAATCATGAAAAACCACGATAATCAGAACCAATTAGAGATTTTGGTGGACTGTGAGTATTCCTCATTGTTGGAAATGGAATATAACAGTAAACTATGCAAAGTGCCATGGTCTGAGGGAATGACCTCTGAGTCCTTGTTTCATAAGAGCAGAAATTCAGGTTGGCTCTATTTGATAAGTGTCTAACTGAGAAACTGCCCAAGCACAGTACAGATTCTCTAAGGAAGTGCTTTGGACAAAGGTAAAGATTAATGCTGGAATCTGTGGTGTCAGAAGCTGGATCTCTGATAATCAGAATACTGTGACATTGTAATTCAGGATGCTCTTATGAAGTTGCCATTGGTGGCCCATTTAGAGATGGGGGCAGTAGCAGGTGACATCTAGATGTCTCCTCATAAATGAGCCTGACCCTTTGGATAGGGCAGGGACATGATTTTGGTTAAGCCTTAGGAAGCAACTGGGGATGGAAGTAGGATGTCTGAACCTGCTCTGCATTTGTCTGTCACTGAAATCAGGAGCAGTCTGCATTCAGACAGGGTCCCTAGACATAGACAAGCCAGAGCTGCCATGGCCAAGGGGCTTTGCTCTGAAGTAGTGCAGCTTGGCTCAGCTTGTTGCAGAGAACCTGCCCTGGGCCAGGTGTGGGGCTCTGCGCAGAAAATGGGACGTCTGGAATTCCCACGGTGCCCAGAAAGAAATGTCTGACAGTGAAGAACTGGATGCAAGCTTATTTTATTGTAAAGGTATGGAGAAGAACACAGCAGAGATGTGTACCAAGCCCAGGCAGAAAAGAGGTGCCACGGGCTTCAGCAGGAGAGGTGTTCCTTCAGACGTCCGCCAGGCAGTGGCCAGGACAGGGCTCATAAAGGACACTGCAGGACAATGTTGGCATCACACATCCAATCACAGGATGAGGAAAGAAGATGAGAGGAGGGCTACAGCTGAGTTTAGCAGGGCCCGCAGGTGTTCCAGAACTTCCTGCTGTAGCGGGGCGAGGGGCAGGGATTGCAGACAGGAGAAGTGTAGGGTCTGCCAAAGGTGCAGAGACCTCCAGAGCCCAGCGTGGCTCCGGCACCATAGAGGCCCCCCAGCCCCAGGGAGCCCCCAAAGGCAGGTGCTCCGGAGGAGCCCACCACAGCTTGCTGCGGGAAGGAGCTGAGGATGGGTCCGGGGAAGGTGACGACGACGGGTGGTGGCTGGATGAAGGCCGTTGAGTCGGGGCACTGGCGTGCACACAGCTCGTTGCAGCTCTCAGCGATGGGCTGGGGCACAGCCACGCTGGTTTTCGGTGGGCACAGGTCGTTGCAAGACATCTTGATGTGAGAGAGCTGAGCCTGCAAAGGAAAGTGCAGAAGGGAGAATGTATGAATGAAGATATTCCCCAACAGAACAAAGCGCATGAACAGGGGCTGCCTGAACTCAGGAGGGACAGAGCTTCTGTCATTGCTGCAGAACAACAGGAGACCCCAGCACCCTGCTCTCCAACTAGGGATCCCCACAGCAGCACCTGACAGAGGAGGCCCAGGCACTCACCCTTTCCCCAAGCTGAGCCAGGCAGGAGTGGTGGATGCTGGTGTTCACCAAGGGCATGCTTTTATAGGGGCTGGTGAGCATGGGAGGAGCTGGATGTCATGGGGGCATGTGGCTCACAGCAGCCAAACACAAGTCTCTTCCCTGTGTGCCACACATCCGTTTTGCTGATGCTGTTTCCTCAGCAGCCCCCACCCGATCTCCCAGGCCCTGCAATTTCCCTTCTGGGACACTGTCCAGCCTTCTCTTAATGGGTAAATTAGCCCTGAATCCCTCTCATCCCCTGCCTGTGTTAGAGGGCAGGGAGCATGACAAATGCTGACTGGCATTGCTCTGCATGCCACAGCACTTCCCCAAGGGCTTGGTTTTGCTATGGCCTTGTGCCATCTGTGCTGAGCCCCAGGGAGGAGCAGGGTTGAGGCACTGGGCAAGGAGAAGGTTCAAAATAGGCTTCCTGCACGGTTGCATCTGAGTGACAAATGTGCTGGTGTTGTTATCTGCAGAAGGATGAAGTGATGAAACACCAAATCAAAGGCACTCCTCTAAGACACCGCCTGCTCAGCAACATGCATTTGGCCCATGAAGCAGAAATAGAGGGGAGGGTGGGAAATGGGCATGTGCTGGTCTGGCCATGCACTACTGACTCAAGGAGGGCAGGGGCAGACCAGCCTGACCTTAGCATCATGCAGTGCTGCCTCTGCCCATTGGCCCAGTGGGTGATGAGCCATGGCCCAGCCTGTATAAAAGCTGGGTCTGTACAGAGCTCTCCCAAGCGCTGCTCTGAGCACCTTCTCCCTAAGGAACAGGGTAAGTCAGAGAGCACTTCTCCCCTTCAGCTGGGACTGCTTCAGGCCTCTGTGTCTGGGGCACAGAGATCTACTTCTATCTGGTAATCCTTGCCTTCATGCAGAGCATTGTCCCATCGCTCAAGATGTCCTGCTACGACCTGTGCCCACCGAAAACCAGCGTGGCTGTGCCCCAGCCCATCGCTGAGAGCTGCAACGAGCTGTGTGCACGCCAGTGCCCCGACTCAACGGCCTTCATCCAGCCACCACCCGTCGTCGTCACCTTCCCCGGACCCATCCTCAGCTCCTTCCCGCAGCAAGCCGTGGTGGGCTCCTCTGGAGCACCTGCCTTTGGGGGTTCCCTGGGGCTGGGGGGCCTCTATGGTGCCGGGGCCACACAGGGCTCGGGAGGTCTCTGCACCTTTGGCAGACCCTACACTTCTCCTGTCTGCAGTCCTAGCCCCTTCCCCCGCTACAGCAGGAAGCTCTGGGATAACTGCGGACCCTGCTAAGCACAGGCCCTGCCCATACACAGCGCCAGCAATATCTCCCCTTTTCCTGTCTTCTTGAGCACTGGGCACTGAGGAGTTCAGCATTTCTAGCTGTGCCCAAGGCATGGGCAGCCAGCAGTGTTTGGCACCTGTGCACCGTTGGCCCAGTTCCCCTTCCCTCTCTTCTTCTATGGACTTTAGCTTGTACATCACCTGCCTTCTACTCTCTTATCCGCTTCTCCAGCTGATCTGGGAACAATAAAGTTTTCCTGCATTCATTAATATCTTCTCCTTGTTTTTGTTGTTATTGCAAGATGGTACTGAGCGGACGTGCTGCAGTTGCGGTAGGGCAAATCCTGCTGTTGAGAACTTCAGGTTCCACTTGGAATAGCTGGGATGTGGGGAGAAAACATGGCAGAAAGTGCCATTTGGTGTAACTGATGAAGCTGTGGAAGTAACAGAGAGCAGGAGGGTGCTGGCTATTCTCCCTTCCTCATCCTCCTCCGGTCTGCCAAGCCACACTCCTCTGTAGAAACATGGCATGAACTCTAATAAGCACAGGGTAGGCTGGAGAGTGGTGACTGGGAACACTGCACTTGGGTAATGCACAGCCATTTCCTTGCTGGAAAATAAACTTACAGAAACCAACATTGGCAGGTAGCCACCAATTGGAGTATGACCAAGCAATGTGCCCTGAGACTGTGAACACTGGTAATGTGGATCGCATCAGCCATAACCAGCATAAGCAGGCTGAGCATGGATCACCTGTCCTCCTCTTTCTGCAATCTGGCTCAGCTGACATCTATTCACAAGTCAGTCTGATGTTGGCATTGGATGTCGTATCAAAGAAGTGATACTGTGGCCATACAGTAGGTGATTAGCACTTGTTCTAGAATGGGGAGAAGCTCTGGCTATAAAACATAGCAGGAGGAAGGCCTAGGTTGGGCAAGGTGTAGCATGAACCTCTGATTCCTCTCTGATCCGAGATGTCTCTTGGGTCACATTTTTCGTCTGAGGACTGAGTGAGTCAATTGTACTCTTTGAGGGAATGCCTGAACCTGGCCTATAACTTCAGTTCTGAATGAAGTTTAGGAAGAATAGGACAAGAAGAGCAGAAGATCCAGGGGACAGAAGAACTGAAGTTAAGTAAGTGGACAGAATAAATAGTCTCATTTATTCCAGCTGATCATTTTACTGTACCCTCTATAAATTGAAAGAAATTGAGTACAGTGTTTATTTGTCCTGTGTAGAGAAATGTGCGGGAATGTCTTAATGCTTCATGAAGGGAATTTTAACTATCTATGCACCTGGGAAATAGCCCTTCCGTGAGAGGGTGGAAAGCCCAGCTGATCTCCAGAGAAGTGGTTCAATCAATGTATAGGAAGAATTTTGAATCTGTGTTGTCACGTGTTGCAGCGTGCATCTTCAGGATGGATTCCCTTCTACTTCAGCATACAGAATCATTCAATGAAGTGGCTGTTAGTGGCACAGCTTGAGCACACATTTGGAGTAGACAAGATCTAGAAGTTCCCTCACAGCTCGGTCTGTCTCTTCAAACAGGGCCTGGAGGGATACTAATGTGTTCCTAGTATCAAGGGGAGATCTTCAGGAGACAGAATGTTTGTTCTCAGATGTCCTGTGGCTGAATTTCCTGTTAATCAGACAGATCTTAGGAAGATGGGCAGCAACATGGTGTTAGCCAGAGCTACCATGTTCACAGGATTTCACCCAGGGAAACACAGCCTGGATTATCATGAGGCTGAGAGCCTGTTCTGTGCCAGGTGTGTGGACCACGTGCAGGAGAAGTGAGGCCTGGGGGATCCATTATGACCAGGAAGAAAAGCCCAAGGTTCAAACATTGGATGCAGGCTTATTTTATTGTAAAGACAAGAAGGGACACAACATGAAAGACATACTCGAGTCCTAGGCAGAAAGGAGGTGCCTGGGTCTTCAGGAGAGGTGATTCTTTAGGCAATCTCAAGTCAGAGGCCAGTGAGGACCCCGACCACATCCCGAAAAGACACAGCAGACATTATAGATCAGTATACAAGATGAGGAAGAAGAGGATGCATTTGTCTGTGTTTAGCAGGGACCGCAGGTGTTCCAGAGCTTCCTGCTGTAGCGGGGCAAGGGGCAGGGACTGCAGACAGAAGTGTAGGGTCTGCCAAAGGTGCAGAGACCTCCAGAGCCCTGGGTGGCTCCGGCACCATAGAGGCCCCCCAGCCCCAGGGAGCCCCCAAAGGCAGGTGCTCCAGAGGAGCCCACCACGGCTTGCTGCGGGAAGGAGCTGAGGATGGGTCCGGGGAAGGTGACGACGACGGGTGGTGGCTGGATGAAGGCCGTTGAGTCGGGGCACTGGCGTGCACACAGCTCGTTGCAGCTCTCAGCGATGGGCTGGGGCACAGCCACGCTGGTTTTCGGTGGGCACAAGTCGTAGCAGGACATCTTGATATGAGACAGCTGAGCCTGCAATGGGAAGCCCAGAAGAGAGAATACATGAATGAGAATACTCCCCAGCAGTACAAAGCCCAGGGGCTGCCTGAACTCAGGAGTGCCAGATGTTCCGGCTTTGCTGACGAACAACAGGAGACCCCAGCACCCTGCTCTCCAACTAGGGATCCCCACTGCGGCACCTGACAGAGGAGGCCCAGGCACTCACCCTTTCCCCAAGCTGAGCCAGGCAGGAGTGGTGGATGCTGGTGTTCACCAAGGGCATGCTTTTATCGGGGCTGGTGAGCATGGGAGGAGCTGGATGTCATGGGGGCACGTGGCTCACAGCAGCCAAACACAAGTCTCTTCCCTGTGTGCCACATGTCTGTTCTGCTGATGCTTTTTCCTCGGCAGCCCCCACCCGATCTCCCAGGCCCTGCAATTACCCTTCTCGGATGCTGTCCAGCCCTCTGCTAATGGGTAAATTATCCCTGAATCCCTCTCATCCCCTGCCTGTAATGGAGGGCAGGGAGCATGACAAGTGCTGACTGGCACTGCTTTGCATGCCACAGCACTTCCCCAAGGGCTTGGTTTTGCTACGGCCTTGTGCCAGCTGTGCTGAGCCCCAGGGAGGAGCAGGGTTGAGGCACTGGGCAAGTGGACAGTTTGTCAAAGGCTTCCTGCATGTCTGCGTGATTGTGACAAACGTGCTGGAGCTGTTATCTGCAAAAGGATGAGGTGTTGAAACACCAAGTCAAAGGCGCTCCTCTAAGACACTGCCTGCTCAGCAACATGCATTTGGCCCATGAAGCAGAATTAGAAGTGAAGGTGTCAAAGATGCATGTGCTGGTTTGGCCATTCACTAATGACTCAAGGAGGGCAGGGGCAGGCCAACCTGGCCTCGACATCATGCAGTGCTGCTTCTGCTTATTGGCCCAGTGGGTAATGAGCCATGGCCCGGCCTGTATAAAAGCTGGGTCTGTACAGAGCTCTCCCAAGCGCTGCTCTGAGCACCTTCTCCCTAAGGAACAGGGTAAGTCAGAGAGCACTTCTCCCCTTCAGCTGGGACTGCTTCAGGCCTCTGTGTCTGGGGCACAGAGATCTACTTCTATCTGGTAATCCTTGCCTTCATGCAGAGCATCATCCCATCGCTCAAGATGTCCTGCTACGACCTGTGCCCACCGAAAACCAGCGTGGCTGTGCCCCAGCCCATCGCTGAGAGCTGCAACGAGCTGTGTGCACGCCAGTGCCCCGACTCAACGGCCTTCATCCAGCCACCACCCGTCGTCGTCACCTTCCCCGGACCCATCCTCAGCTCCTTCCCGCAGCAAGCTGTGGTGGGCTCCTCTGGAGCACCTGCCTTTGGGGGTTCCCTGGGGCTGGGGGGCCTCTATGGTGCCGGGGCCACACAGGGCTCAGGAGGTCTCTGCACCTTTGGCAGACCCTACACTTCTCCTGTCTGCAGTCCTAGCCCCTTCCCCCGCTACAGCAGGAAGCTCTGGGATAACTGCGGACCCTGCTAAACACAGGCCCTGCCCATACACAGCGCCAGCAGTATCTCCCCTTTTCCTGTCTTCTTGAGCACTGGGCACTGAGGAGTTCAGCATTTCTAGCTGTGCCCAAGGCATGGGCAGCCAGCAGTGTTTGGCACCTGTGCACCGTTGGCCCAGTTCCCCTTCCCTCTCTTCTTCTATGGACTTTAGCTTGTACATCACCTGCCTTCTACTCTCTTATCCGCTTCTCCAGCTGATCTGGGAACAATAAAGTTTTCCTGCATTCATTAATATCTTCTCCTTGTTTTTGTTGTTATTGCAAGATGGTACTGAGCGGACGTGCTGCAGTTGCGGTAGGGCAAATCCTGCTGTTGAGAACTTCAGGTTCCACTTGGAATAGCTGGGATGTGGGGAGAAAACATGGCAGAAAGTGCCATTTGGTGTAACTGATGAAGCTGTGGAAGTAACAGAGAGCAGGAGGGTGCTGGCTATTCTCCCTTCCTCATCCTCCTCCGGTCTGCCAAGCCACACTCCTCTGTAGAAACATGGCATGAACTCTAATAAGCACAGGGTAGGCTGGAGAGTGGTGACTGGGAACACTGCACTTGGGTAATGCACAGCCATTTCCTTGCTGGAAAACAAACTTACAGAAACCAACATTGGCAGGTAGCCACCAATTGGAGTATGACCAAGCAATGTGCCCTGAGACTGTGAACACTGGTAATGTGGATCGCATCAGCCATAACCAGCATAAGCAGGCTGAGCATGGATCACCTGTCCTCCTCTTTCTGCAATCTGGCTCAGCTGACATCTATTCACAAGTCAGTCTGATGTTGGCATTGGATGTCGTATCAAAGAAGTGATACTGTGGCCATACAGTAGGTGATTAGCACTTGTTCTAGAATGGGGAGAAGCTCTGGCTATAAAACATAGCAGGAGGAAGGCCTAGGTTGGGCAAGGTGTAGCATGAACCTCTGATTCCTCTCTGATCCGAGATGTCTCTTGGGTCACATTTTTCGTCTGAGGACTGAGTGAGTCAATTGTACTCTTTGAGGGAATGCCTGAACCTGGCCTATAACTTCAGTTCTGAATGAAGTTTAGGAAGAATAGGACAAGAAGAGCAGAAGATCCAGGGGACAGAAGAACTGAAGTTAAGTAAGTGGACAGAATAAATAGTCTCATTTATTCCAGCTGATCATTTTACTGTACCCTCTATAAATTGAAAGAAATTGAGTACAGTGTTTATTTGTCCTGTGTAGAGAAATGTGCGGGAATGTCTTAATGCTTCATGAAGGGAATTTTAACTATCTATGCACCTGGGAAATAGCCCTTCCGTGAGAGGGTGGAAAGCCCAGCTGATCTCCAGAGAAGTGGTTCAATCAATGTATAGGAAGAATTTTGAATCTGTGTTGTCACGTGTTGCAGCGTGCATCTTCAGGATGGATTCCCTTCTACTTCAGCATACAGAATCATTCAATGAAGTGGCTGTTAGTGGCACAGCTTGAGCACACATTTGGAGTAGACAAGATCTAGAAGTTCCCTCACAGCTCGGTCTGTCTCTTCAAACAGGGCCTGGAGGGATACTAATGTGTTCCTAGTATCTAGGGGAGATCTTCAGGAGACAGAATGTTTGTTCTCAGATGTCCTGTGGCTGAATTTCCTGTTAATCAGACAGATCTTAGGAAGATGGGCAGCAACATGGTGTTAGCCAGAGCTACCATGTTCACAGGATTTCACCCAGGGAAACACAGCCTGGATTATCATGAGGCTGAGAGCCTGTTCTGTGCCAGGTGTGTGGACCACGTGCAGGAGAAGTGAGGCCTGGGGGATCCATTATGACCAGGAAGAAAAGCCCAAGGTTCAAACATTGGATGCAGGCTTATTTTATTGTAAAGACAAGAAGGGACACAACATGAAAGACATACTCGAGTCCTAGGCAGAAAGGAGGTGCCTGGGTCTTCAGGAGAGGTGATTCTTTAGGCAATCTCAAGTCAGAGGCCAGTGAGGACCCCGACCACATCCCGAAAAGACACAGCAGACATTATAGATCAGTATACAAGATGAGGAAGAAGAGGATGCATTTGTCTGTGTTTAGCAGGGACCGCAGGTGTTCCAGAGCTTCCTGCTGTAGCGGGGCGAGGGGCAGGGACTGCAGACAGAAGTGTAGGGTCTGCCAAAGGTGCAGAGACCTCCTGAACCCTGGGTGGCCCCAGCACCATAGAGGCCCCCCAGCCCCAGGGAGCCCCCAAAGGCGGGTGCTCCAGAGGAGCCCACCACGGCTTGCTGCGGGAAGGAGCTGAGGATGGGTCCGGGGAAGGTGACGACGACGGGTGGTGGCTGGATGAAGGCCGTTGAGTCGGGGCACTGGCGTGCACACAGCTCGTTGCAGCTCTCAGCGATGGGCTGGGGCACAGCCACGCTGGTTTTCGGTGGGCACAGGTCGTAGCAGGACATCTTGATATGAGACAGCTGAGCCTGCAATGGGAAGCCCAGAAGAGAGAATACATGAATGAGAATACTCCCCAGCAGTACAAAGCCCAGGGGCTGTCTGAACTCAGGAGGGACAGATGTTCCGTCTTTGCTGACGAACAACAGGAGACCCCAGCACCCTGTTCTCCAACTAGGGATCCCCACAGCGGCACCTGACAGAGGAGGCCCAGGCACTCACCCTTTCCCCAAGCTGAGCCAGGCAGGAGTGGTGGATGCTGGTGTTCACCAAGGGCATGCTTTTATCGGGGCTGGTGAGCATGGGAGGAGCTGGATGTCATGGGGGCACGTGGCTCACAGCAGCCAAACACAAGTCTCTTCCCTGTGTGCCACATGTCTGTTCTGCTGATGCTTTTTCCTCGGCAGCCCCCACCCGATCTCCCAGGCCCTGCAATTACCCTTCTCGGATGCTGTCCAGCCCTCTGCTAATGGGTAAATTATCCCTGAATCCCTCTCATCCCCTGCCTGTAATGGAGGGCAGGGAGCATGACAAGTGCTGACTGGCACTGCTTTGCATGCCACAGCACTTCCCCAAGGGCTTGGATTTGCTACGGCCTTGTGCCAGCTGTGCTGAGCCCCAGGGAGGAGCAGGGTTGAGGCACTGGGCAAGTGGACAGTTTGTCAAAGGCTTCCTGCATGTCTGCGTGATTGTGACAAATGTACTGGAGCTGTTATCTGCAAAAGGATGAGGTGTTGAAACACCAAGTCAAAGGCGCTCCTCTAAGACACTGCCTGCTCAGCAACATGCATTTGGCCCATGAAGCAGAATTAGAAGTGAAGGTGTCAAAGATGCATGTGCTGGTTTGGCCATTCACTAATGACTCAAGGAGGGCAGGGGCAGGCCAACCTGGCCTCGACATCATGCAGTGCTGCTTCTGCTTATTGGCCCAGTGGGTAATGAGCCATGGCCCGGCCTGTATAAAAGCTGGGTCTGTACAGAGCTCTCCCAAGCGCTGCTCTGAGCACCTTCTCCCTAAGGAACAGGGTAAGTCAGAGAGCACTTCTCCCCTTCAGCTGGGACTGCTTCAGGCCTCTGTGTCTGGGGCACAGAGATCTACTTCTATCTGGTAATCCTTGCCTTCATGCAGAGCATCATCCCATCGCTCAAGATGTCCTGCTACGACCTGTGCCCACCGAAAACCAGCGTGGCTGTGCCCCAGCCCATCGCTGAGAGCTGCAACGAGCTGTGTGCACGCCAGTGCCCCGACTCAACGGCCTTCATCCAGCCACCACCCGTCGTCGTCACCTTCCCCGGACCCATCCTCAGCTCCTTCCCGCAGCAAGCCGTGGTGGGCTCTTCTGGAGCACCTGCCTTTGGGGGCTCCCTGGGGCTGGGGGGCCTCTATGGTGCCGGGGCCACACAGGGCTCGGGAGGTCTCTGCACCTTTGGCAGACCCTACACTTCTCCTGTCTGCAGTCCTAGCCCCTTCCCCCGCTACAGCAGGAAGCTCTGGGATAACTGCGGACCCTGCTAAACACAGGCCCTGCCCATACACAGCGCCAGCAGGTATCTCCCCTTTTCCTGTCTTCTTGAGCACTGGGCACTGAGGAGTTCAGCATTTCTAGCTGTGCCCAAGGCATGGGCAGCCAGCAGTGTTTGGCACCTGTGCACCGTTGGCCCAGTTCCCCTTCCCTCTCCTCTTCTTCTATGGACTTCAACATGTACATCACCTGCCTTCTACTCTCTTATCCGCTTCTCCAGCTGATCTGGGAACAATAAAGTTTTCCTGCATTCATTAATATCTTCTCCTTGTTTTTGTTGTTATTGCAAGATGGTACTGAGCGGACGTGCTGCAGTTGGGGTAGGGCAAATCCTGCTGTTGAGAACTCCAGATTCCACTTGGATTGGTTGGGATTTGGGGAACAAATATGGCAGAGAGGGACATTTGGTGTAGCTGAGGGAGCTGTGAAAGCAACAGAGAGCAGGAGAGTGCTGGCCATTATCCCCTCCCCATCCTCATCAGCTCTGCAAAGTCACACTCCTCTGTAGAAGCGTGGCATGAACTCTGTACTAAGCACAGGGGAGGCTGGAGGGTGGTGACTGGAAAATAATGTACTCACTTAAAACACTGGCAGTTCCTTGCTGGAAAACAAACAAACAAACAAACAAACCAAACCAGACCAAACAAAACAAACAACCAAAAAAATACACGCCTTTCAGAAGCCAGCACAGGTAGGCGGCCACCAAGTGGCATATTACCAAGCAATGTGCCCTGAGACTGTGAACATTGGTAATGTGGATCGCATCAGCCATAACCAGCATAAGCAGGCTGAGCATGGATCACCTGTCCTCCTCTTTCTGCAATCTGGCTCAGCTGACATCTATTCACAAGTCAGTCTGATGTTGGCATTGGATGTCCTATCAAAGAAGTGATACTGTGGCCATACAGTAGGTGATTAGCACTTGTTCTAGAATGGGGAGAAGCTCTGGCTATAAAACATAGCAGGAGGAAGGCCTAAGTTGGGCAAGGTGTAGCATGAACCTCTGATTCCTCTCTGATCCGAGATGTCTCTTGGGTCACATTTTTCGTCTGAGGACTGAGTGAGTCACTTGTACTCTTTGAGGGAATGCCTGAACCTGGCCTATAACTTCAGTTCTGAATGAAGTTTAGGAAGAATAGGACCTGAAGGGCAGAAGATCCAGGGGACAGAAGAACTGAAGTTAAGTAAGTGGACAGAATAAATAGTCTCATTTATTCCAGCTGATCATTTTACTGTACCCTCTATAAATTGAAAGAAATTGAGTACAGTGTTTATTTGTCCTGTGTAGAGAAATGTGAGGGAATGTCTTAACGCTTCATGAAGGGAATTTTAACTAACTATGCACCTGGGAAATAGCCCTTCCGTGAGGGGATGGAAAGCCCAGCTGATCTCCAGAGAATTGGTTCAATCAATGTATTGGAAGAAATTTTGAATCTGTGTTGTCACGTGTTGCAGCGTGCATCTTCAGGATGGATTCCCTTCTACTTCAGCATACAGAATCATTCGATGAAGTGGCTGTTAGTGGCACAGCTTGAGCACACATTTGGAGTAGACAAGATCTAGAAGTTCCCTCACAGCTCGGTCTGTCTCTTCAAACAGGGCATGGAGGGGATACTAATGAGTTCCTAGTATCTAGGGGAGATCTTCAGGAGACAGAATGTTTGTTCTCAGATGTCCTGTGGCTGAATTTCCTGTTAATCAGATAGATCTTAGGAAGATGGGCAGCAACATGGTGTTAGCCAGAGCTACCATGTTCACAGGATTTCACCCAGGGAAACACAGCCTGGATTATCATGAGGCTGAGAGCCTGTTCTGTGCCAGGTGTGTGGACCACGTGCAGGAGAAGTGAGGCCTGGGGGATCCATTATGACCAGGAAGAAAAGCCCAAGGTTCAAACATTGGATGCAGGCTTATTTTATTGTAAAGACAAGAAGGGACACAACATGAAAGACATACTCTAGTCCTAGGCAGAAAGGAGGTGCCTGGGTCTTCAGGAGAGGTGATTCTTTAGGCAATCTCAAGTCAGAGGCCAGTGAGGACCCCGACCACATCCCGAAAAGACACAGCAGACATTATAGATCAGTATACAAGATGAGGAAGAAGAGGATGCATTTGTCTGTGTTTAGCAGGGACCGCAGGTGTTCCAGAGCTTCCTGCTGTAGCGGGGCGAGGGGCAGGGACTGCAGACAGAAGTGTAGGGTCTGCCAAAGGTGCAGAGACCTCCAGAGCCCTGGGTGGCTCCGGCACCATAGAGGCCCCCCAGCCCCAGGGAGCCCCCAAAGGCAGGTGCTCCAGAGGAGCCCACCACGGCTTGCTGCGGGAAGGAGCTGAGGATGGGTCCGGGGAAGGTGACGACGACGGGTGGTGGCTGGATGAAGGCCGTTGAGTCGGGGCACTGGCGTGCACACAGCTCGTTGCAGCTCTCAGCGATGGGCTGGGGCACAGCCACGCTGGTTTTCGGTGGGCACAAGTCGTAGCAGGACATCTTGATATGAGACAGCTGAGCCTGCAATGGGAAGCCCAGAAGAGAGAATACATGAATGAGAATACTCCCCAGCAGTACAAAGCCCAGGGGCTGCCTGAACTCAGGAGTGCCAGATGTTCCGTCTTTGCTGACGAACAACAGGAGACCCCAGCACCCTGCTCTCCAACTAGGGATCCCCACAGCGGCACCTGACAGAGGAGGCCCAGGCACTCACCCTTTCCCCAAGCTGAGCCAGGCAGGAGTGGTGGATGCTGGTGTTCACCAAGGGCATGCTTTTATCGGGGCTGGTGAGCATGGGAGGAGCTGGATGTCATGGGGGCACGTGGCTCACAGCAGCCAACACAAGTCTCTTCCCTGTGTGCCACATGTCTGTTCTGCTGATGCTTTTTCCTCGGCAGCCCCCACCTGATCTCCCAGGCCCTGCAATTACCCTTCTCGGATGCTGTCCAGCCCTCTGCTAATGGGTAAATTATCCCTGAATCCCTCTCATCCCCTGCCTGTAATGGAGGGCAGGGAGCATGACAAGTGCTGACTGGCACTGCTTTGCATGCCACAGCACTTCCCCAAGGGCTTGGTTTTGCTACGGCCTTGTGCCAGCTGTGCTGAGCCCCAGGGAGGAGCAGGGTTGAGGCACTGGGCAAGTGGACAGTTTGTCATAGGCCTCCTGCATGTCTGCGTCTTTGTGACAAACGTACTGGAACTGTTATCTGCAAAAGGATGAGGTGTTGAAACACCAAATCAAAGGCGCTCCTCTAAGACACCGCCTGCTCAGCAACATGCATTTGGCCCATGAAGCAGAATTAGAAGTGAAGGTGTCAAAGATGCATGTGCTGGTTTGGCCATTCACTAATGACTCAAGGAGGGCAGGGGCAGGCCAGCCTGGCCTCGACATCATGCAGTGCTGCTTCTGCTTATTGGCCCAGTGGGTAATGAGCCATGGCCCGGCCTGTATAAAAGCTGGGTCTGTACAGAGCTCTCCCAAGCGCTGCTCTGAGCACCTTCTCCCTAAGGAACAGGGTAAGTCAGAGAGCACTTCTCCCCTTCAGCTGGGACTGCTTCAGGCCTCTGTGCCTGGGGCACAGAGATCTACTTCTATCTGGTAATCCTTGCCTTCATGCAGAGCATCATCCCATCGCTCAAGATGTCCTGCTACGACCTGTGCCCACCGAAAACCAGCGTGGCTGTGCCCCAGCCCATCGCTGAGAGCTGCAACGAGCTGTGTGCACGCCAGTGCCCCGACTCAACGGCCTTCATCCAGCCACCACCCGTCGTCGTCACCTTCCCCGGACCCATCCTCAGCTCCTTCCCGCAGCAAGCCGTGGTGGGCTCTTCTGGAGCACCTGCCTTTGGGGGTTCCCTGGGGCTGGGGGGCCTCTATGGTGCCGGGGCCACACAGGGCTCGGGAGGTCTCTGCACCTTTGGCAGACCCTACACTTCTCCTGTCTGCAGTCCTAGCCCCTTCCCCCGCTACAGCAGGAAGCTCTGGGATAACTGCGGAACCTGCTAAACACAGGCCCTGCCCATACACAGCGCCAGCAGTATCTCCCCTTTTCCTGTCTTCTTGAGCACTGGGCACTGAGGAGTTCGGAGCATTTCTAGCTGTGCCCAAGGCATGGGCAGCCAGCAGTGTTTGGCACCTGTGCACCGTTGGCCCAGTTCCCCTTCCCTCTCTTCTTCTATGGACTTTAGCTTGTACATCACCTGCCTTCTACTCTCTTATCCGCTTCTCAAGCTGATCTGGGAACAATAAAGTTTTCCTGCATTCATTAATATCTTCTCCTTGTTTTTGTTGTTATTGCAAGATGGTACTGAGCGGACGTGCTGCAGTTGGGTAGGGCAAATCCTGCTGTTGAGAACTCCAGATTCCACTTGGATTGGTTGGGATTTGGGGAACAAATATGGCAGAGAGGGACATTTGGTGTAGCTGAGGGAGCTGTGAAAGCAACAGAGAGCAGGAGAGTGCTGGCCATTATCCCCTCCCCATCCTCATCAGCTCTGCAAAGTCACACTCCTCTGTAGAAGCGTGGCATGAACTCTGTACTAAGCACAGGGGAGGCTGGAGGGTGGTGACTGGAAAATAATGTACTCACTTAAAACACTGGCAGTTCCTTGCTGGAAAAAAAACAACAAACAAACAAACCAAACCAGACCAAACTAAACAAACAACCAAAAAAATACACGCCTTTCAGAAGCCAGCACAGGTAGGCGGCCACCAAGTGGCATATTACCAAGCAATGTGCCCTGAGACTGTGAACATTGGTAATGTGGATCGCATCAGCCATAACCAGCATAAGCAGGCTGAGCATGGATCACCTGTCCTCCTCTTTCTGCAATCTGGCTCAGCTGACATCTATTCACAAGTCAGTCTGATGTTGGCTTTGGATGTCGTATCAAAGAAGTGGTACTGTGTCCATACAGTAGGTGATTAGCACTTGTTCTAGAATGGGGAGAAGCTCTGGCTATAAAACATAGCAGGAGGAAGGCCTAGGTTGGGCAAGGTGTAGCATGAACCTCTGATTCCTCTCTGGTCTGAGATGTCTCTTGGGTCACATTTTTCCTCTGAGGACTGAGTGAGTCACTTGTACTCTTTGAGGGAATGCCTGAACCTGGCCTATAACTTCAGTTCTGAATGAAGTTTAGGAAGAATAGGACAAGAAGAGCAGAAGATCCAGGGGACAGAAGAACTGAAGTTAAGTAAGTGGACAGAATAAATAGTCTCATTTATTCCAGCTGATCATTTTACTGTACCCTCTATAAATTGAAAGAAATTGAGTACAGTGTTTATTTGTCCTGTGTAGAGAAATGTGCGGGAATGTCTTAATGCTTCATGAAGGGAATTTAACTATCTATGCACCTGGGAAATAGCCCTTCCGTGAGAGGGTGGAAAGCCCAGCTGATCTCCAGAGAAGTGGTTCAATCAATGTATAGGAAGAAATTTTGAATCTGTGTTGTCATGTGTTGCAGCGTACATCTTCAGGATGGATTCCCTTCTACTTCAGCATACAGAATCATTCGATGAAGTGGCTGTTGGTGGCACAGCTTGAGCACACATTTGGAGTAGACAAGATCTAGAAGTTCCCTCACAGCTCGGTCTGTCTCTTCAAACAGGGCCTGGAGGGATACTAATGTGTTCCTAGTATCTAGGGGAGATCTTCAGGAGACAGAATGTTTGTTCTCAGATGTCCTGTGGCTGAATTTCCTGTTAATCAGACAGATCTTAGGAAGATGGGCAGCAACATGGTGTTAGCCAGAGCTACCATGTTCACAGGATTTCACCCAGGGAAACACAGCCTGGATTATCATGAGGCTGAGAGCCTGTTCTGTGCCAGGTGTATGGACCACGTGCAGGAGAAGTGAGGCCTGGGGGATCCATTATGACCAGGAAGAAAAGCCCAAGGTTCAAACATTGGATGCAGGCTTATTTTATTGTAAAGACAAGAAGGGACACAACATGAAAGACATACTCTAGTCCTAGGCAGAAAGGAGGTGCCTGGGTCTTCAGGAGAGGTGATTCTTTAGGCAATCTCAAGTCAGAGGCCAGTGAGGACCCCGACCACATCCCGAAAAGACACAGCAGACATTATAGATCAGTATACAAGATGAGGAAGAAGAGGATGCATTTGTCTGTGTTTAGCAGGGACCGCAGGTGTTCCAGAGCTTCCTGCTGTAGCGGGGCGAGGGGCAGGGACTGCAGACAGAAGTGTAGGGTCTGCCAAAGGTGCAGAGACCTCCGGAGCCCTGGGTGGCTCCGGCACCATAGAGGCCCCCCAGCCCCAGGGAGCCCCCAAAGGCAGGTGCTCCGGAGGAGCCCACCACGGCTTGCTGCGGGAAGGAGCTGAGGATGGGTCCGGGGAAGGTGACGACGACGGGTGGTGGCTGGATGAAGGCCGTTGAGTCGGGGCACTGGCGTGCACACAGCTCGTTGCAGCTCTCAGCGATGGGCTGGGGCACAGCCACGCTGGTTTTCGGTGGGCACAAGTCGTAGCAGGACATCTTGATATGAGACAGCTGAGCCTGCAATGGGAAGCCCAGAAGAGAGAATACATGAATGAGAATACTCCCCAGCAGTACAAAGCCCAGGGGCTGCCTGAACTCAGGAGTGCCAGATGTTCCGTCTTTGCTGACGAACAACAGGAGACCCCAGCACCCTGCTCTCCAACTAGGGATCCCCACAGCGGCACCTGACAGAGGAGGCCCAGGCACTCACCCTTTCCCCAAGCTGAGCCAGGCAGGAGTGGTGGATGCTGGTGTTCACCAAGGGCATGCTTTTATCGGGGCTGGTGAGCATGGGAGGAGCTGGATGTCATGGGGGCACGTGGCTCACAGCAGCCAACACAAGTTTCTTCCCTGTGTGCCACGCGTCTGTTTTGCTGGTGCAGTTCCATCTGCAGCCCCCACCCATTATTAAAGTCCCTGTATTTTCAGCACTCAGATACTGTCCAGCCCTCTGCTAATGGGCAAATTATCCCTCATGCCCTTTCATTCCCTTCCTATGTTAGAGGGTAGGAAGCATGACAAATGCTGAGTGGCATTGCTCTGCGTGCCGCAGCATTTCCCCAAGGGCTTGGTTTTGCTATGGCCTTGTGTCAGCTGTGCTGAGCCCCAGGGAGGAGCAAGATTGAGGCACTGGGCAAGTGGACAATTTGTCATAGGCTTCCTGCATGTCTGCATCTTTGTGACAAACATGTTAGAGATGTTATCTGAAGAAGGATGAGTTGACAAAATGCCAGATCAAACACATTTATCTCAATCATTGCCTACTCAGCAACATGTGTTTGGCCCACGAAGCAGAAATAGAAGTGAAGGTGGTAAAGGGGCCTGTTCTCATCTGGCCATGGTCTGCTGACTCAAGGAGGGCAGGGGCAGGCCAGCCTGGCCTCGACATCATGCAGTGCTGCCTCTGCCCATTGGCCCAGTGAGTGATGAGCCATGGCCCAGCCTGTATAAAAGCTGGGTCTGTACAGAGCTCAACCAAGCACTGCTCTGAGCACCTTCTCCCTAAGGAACAGGGTAAGTCTTAGAGCATTTCTCCTCCCCTTCAGCTGGGCCGGCTTCAGGCCTCTGTGCCTGGAGCACAGACATCTTCTTCTATCTGGTAATCCTTGCCTTCATGCAGAGCATCATCCCATCGCTCAAGATGTCCTGCTACGACCTGTGCCCACCGAAAACCAGCGTGGCTGTGCCCCAGCCCATCGCTGAGAGCTGCAACGAGCTGTGTGCACGCCAGTGCCCCGACTCAACGGCCTTCATCCAGCCACCACCCGTCGTCGTCACCTTCCCCGGACCCATCCTCAGCTCCTTCCCGCAGCAAGCCGTGGTGGGCTCCTCTGGAGCACCTGCCTTTGGGGGTTCCCTGGGGCTGGGGGGCCTCTATGGTGCCGGGGCCACACAGGGCTCGGGAGGTCTCTGCACCTTTGGCAGACCCTATGCTTCTCCTGTCTGCAATCCCTACCCCTTGCCCCGCTACAGCAGGAAGCTCTGGAACACCTGTGGACCTTGCTAAACACAAGCCGTGCTCACATTCAATGCCAGCAGCATCCCCCCTTTCGTGAATTCTTGAGCACTGGGCACTGAGGAGTTTGGAGCATCTCCGGCTGTGCCCGAGTTCTGGGCAGTTGACAGTGCTGGCATCTGTGCACTGTTTGCCCAGTCCTTCTGCCCATTCCTCTTCTTCTATTGACTACAACTTGTACATCACCTGCCTTCTTCTCTTTATCTGCTTCTCCAGCTGATCTGGGAACAATAAAGTTTTCCTGCATTCAGTAATACCTTCTCCTTGATTTTGTTGTTATTGCAAGAAGGTACCGAGCGTTCGTGGGGCAGCTGGGGTAGGGCAAATCCTGCAGATGGGAACTCCAGGTTCTACTTGGAATGGTTGGGATGTGGGGAGCAGATATGGCAGAGTGGGCCATTTGCTGTAGCTGTGGGAGCTGTGGGAGTGTCAGAGAGCTGGGGGATTTGGGCCATTCTCCCTTGCCAAATCCCCTCGTCTCTGCAATAGAAGCAGTTCTGCCAAGTTGCTCTACACTGTAGAAACATGGCATGAGCCCTGGTGCAAAGCACAAGGGATCTTGGAGAGTCATTTATAGAAAATACAGCGATTGGTTAATGCGCAGACAGTTCCTTGCTAGAAAATTGCCTTACAGAGATCAATACAGGCCGGTGGCCACGAAGTGGAATATGACCAAACAATGTGCCCTGAAGCTGTGATCGTGGGGAATGTGGAGAGTGTCAGTTATAACCTGGAAGCAGGCTGACAATGGACCACCAATCCTCCAATTTCTGGTTTCAGACTGAGCTGACATCTATTCACAAGTCAGCCTGATGTTGGCATGGTGATTAAACTTATCAGTGGTATCAAAGAAGTGGTACTGTGTCCATAGGGTAGGTGACGAGCACTTGTTCTACAATGGGTAGAAGCGCTGGCTCAAGAATATGATAGAAGTGTGGCCAAGGTGTGCCTGGGTGGCATGAACCTCTGATTCCCGTGTGGTGAGGGATGTCTCTTGGGTCATGTTTTTTCCTCTGAGGTCTGAGTGAGTCACCTGTAGTCTTTGAGGGAAAGTCTGAACCTGGTCTATGACTACAGTACTGAATGAAGTTTAGGAAGAATAGGACCTGAAGAGCAGAACATCCAGGGGACAGAAGCACTGAAGTGAAGAAAGAAGAGGGCAGAATGCCTGCTTTTATTTTATAGGTATCATTGACTGTGTCCTCTATGAATTTTTACAAGTTGAGTACAGTGTTTAGCTATGTGAAGTAGAGGTATGTGAGGGAATGTATTAATGCTTCATGAGGGGAATTTTAAGTAACTATGCTCCTGGGAAAAACCTCTTCTGTGAGAGGAAGGAAAGCCCAGCTGCTCTCCATGGAAGTGGTTCAGTCGATGTTTAGGAAGAAATTTTGAGTCAGTGTTGTCATGTGTTGGAGCGTGCATCTTCAGGATGAATTCCCTTCTACATCAGGACACAGAATCATTCAATGATATGGCACAGCTTGAGCACACAGATGGAGTAGATGATTTCTTGAAGTTCCTTCAGAGCTCATTCAGTCCCTTTCGATGGAGAATGGAGGGGATATTAATGAGGTCATGGGATCTGGGGAAGATATTTAGAATAGATGATTGTTCTCTGATGTCGTGTGTCTGGATATCCTGTTGAACATTCTGTATTCATGCTGGGCTCACTGATACAGGCAGAAATACGGTGTGAGCAAGAACTGCCACGTCCAAGGGCTTTCACCCAGGGAAAGACAGCCTGCATTATCATGGGGCTGATAGTCTGTTCTGTGCCAAGTGTGGGGACCACACGCAGGAGAAGGGAGACCTGGGGAATCCATTATGACCAGGAAGAAAAGCCCAAGATTCAAACATTGGATGCAGGCTTATTTTATTGTAAAGACAAGAAGGGACACAACATGAAAGATGTACTCTAGTCCTAGGCAGAAAGGAAGCGCCTAGGGCTTCAGGAGAGGTGTTTCTTGAGGCATCCTGAAGGCAGTGGCCATCAGAGAACACAGTACTTAGCCCATAAAGACAAAGAAAGCATTAAGAATCAACATAGAGGATGAAGAAGAAGGAGGAGAGGATGCTTTTCCCTATGTTTAGCAGGGCCCGCAGGTGTTCCAGAGCTTCCTGCTGTAGCGGGGCAAAGGGCAGGGACTGCAGACAGGAGAAGTGTAGGGTCTGCCAAAGGTGCAGAGACCTCCTGAACCCTGGGTGGCCCCAGCACCATAGAGGCCCCCCAGCCCCAGGGAGCCCCCAAAGGCGGGTGCTCCAGAGGAGCCCACCACGGCTTGCTGCGGGAAGGAGCTGAGGATGGGTCCGGGGAAGGTGACGACGACGGGTGGTGGCTGGATGAAGGCCGTTGAGTCGGGGCACTGGCGTGCACACAGCTCGTTGCAGCTCTCAGCGATGGGCTGGGGCACAGCCACGCTGGTTTTCGGTGGGCACAGGTCGTTGCAAGACATCTTGTTGTGGAGAGCTGAGCCTGCAATGGAAAGCGTAGAAGAGAATATATGAATGAGAATATTCCCTGGCAGAACAAAGCCCATGAACAGGGGGTGCCTGAACTCAGGAGGGACAGATGTTCTGTCATTGCTGCAGAACAACAGGAGACCCTAGCACCCTGATTTCCAGCTAGGGATCCACACTGTGGCACCTGACAGAGGAGGCCCAGGCACTCACCCTTTCCCCAAGCTGAGCCAGGCAGGAGTGGTGGATGCTGGTGTTCACCAAGGGCATGCTTTTATCGGGGCTGGTGAGCATGGGAGGAGCTGGATGTCATGGGGGCATGTGGCTCACAGCAGCCAAACACAAGTCTCTTCCCTGTGTGCCACACGTCCGTTTTGCTGATGTTGTTTCCTCGGCAGCCCCCACCCGATCTCCCAGGCCCTGCAATTACCCTTCTGGGACGCTGTCCAGTCCTCTGCTAATGGGCAAATTATCCCTGAATCCCTCTCATCCCCTGCCTGTGATAGAGGGCAGGGAGCATGACTAGTGCTGACTGGCATTGCTCTGCATGCCACAGCACTTCCCCAAGGGCTTGGATTTGCTACGGCCTTGTGCCAGCTGTGCTGAGCCCCAGGGAGGAGCAAGATTTAGGCACTGGGCAAGTGGACAGTTTGTCATAGGCTTCCTGCACGCCACCATCTGAGTGACAAATGTGCTGAGTTGTTATCTGCAGAAGGGTGACGTGAGAAAATGACAAATCAAAGACATTCCTCTCAGTCACTGCCTGCTCAGCAACATGCACTTGGCCCAGGAAGGAGAAGTAGAAGGGAAGGAGGCAAATGGGCATGTGATCGTGTGGCCAGTAGCTTCTGACTCAGGGAGGGTAGGGGTAGGCCAGCCTGGCCTCGACATCATGCAGTGCTGCCTCCCATTGGCCCAGTCACTGATTAGCCATGGCTCAGCCTGTATAAAAGCTGCGTCTGTACGGAGCTCTCCCAAGCACTGCTCTGAGCACCTTCTCCCTAAGGAACAGGGTAAGTCTTAGAGCAGTTCTCCTCCCCTTCAGCTGGGCCGGCTTCAGGCCTCTGTGCCTGGAGCACAGATATCTTCTTCTATCTGGTAATCCTTGCCTTCATGCAGAGCGTCGTCCCATCGCTCAAGATGTCCTGCTACGACCTGTGCCCACCGAAAACCAGCGTGGCTGTGCCCCAGCCCATCGCTGAGAGCTGCAACGAGCTGTGTGCACGCCAGTGCCCTGACTCAACGGCCTTCATCCAGCCACCACCTGTCGTTGTCACCTTCCCCGGACCCATCCTCAGCTCCTTCCCGCAGCAAGCCGTGGTGGGCTCCTCCGGAGCACCTGCCTTTGGGGGCTCCCTGGGGCTGGGGGGCCTCTATGGTGCCGGAGCCACCCAGGGCTCCGGAGGTCTCTGCACCTTTGGCAGACCCTACACTTCTGTCTGCAGTCCCTGCCCCTTGCCCCGCTACAGCAGGAAGCTCTGGGATAACTGCGGTCCCTGCTAAACTGCATTCTGTACTTTTTCTCCTCTTTCTTCTTTATCCTGTTCATGAATGTCTTATGCCAACACTGTTCTTCAGGGTCCTTTCTGTGCCCTATGTTGGTTGCTGCATTGGATAAGCTTGAAGAAACACTTCTCCTGTAGCCCCAGGCTTTTCCATCCTGCTTCTGCCTGGTACACATCTCTGTTGTTGTGTTCTTTCCTGTCTTTACAATAAAATGAGCTTGCATCCAATGTTTGACTCTTGGGATTTTCTTTTCAGGCTCCATGGGAGCTTCATGGCTCCCTTTTTTGTGCACAGCTTTGTCACTTAGCCAGGACAGACGTTCACTCCCATGCTGAGCCATGCTTTGCTATCTCGGGCCAATGTCCCTGGTCTTCCTAGCTCTGGCTCACACAGCATCATCTGGAACAGCCTTTTCAGGACCCAGAGTGCTTGCAGCCAGCAAGAAATTCATCCCCATGTCATCTGCAGACGTCAGGCTCTATTCTAAGAAGCCTCCCAATAGCTGTTACTAATACACCGTCACTGCCTATCTGAAGGAACTGCCTGTGTTTTAGGGGACATCTGAAAGTTTAGATAACTTCTTATCACCAACTTAAGCAGTGCAACCTCCAAAACAATCACTGAATCATGGTATTTGGAATTAAAAGAGAATCACACTGTATGGATCTGGGCTTCTACTCCTCACAGCAAAAATTCAAACTTTTATCTTCAGCTCTGTCTTAACCACTTCCTTGGAGAGCCTGTTCCACTGCTTCTGCAGCTTATCAGTGAAGAGATTTTGCTGAAAAAAAAAACTTAAACACCCCCCACAAATCATTAACCATTAAAATATTCACTCACATGCCAACAATTAGAACAGCTGACTGTTACTGAGATTTTCCAACAATTAGCAGAATTCAGATCAAAAAACAATTTCTTAACAAGTGGACATTTATTACATCTAGAGTACCCTGACTCTTCAGCCACTGCAACCTTTTGGAAATCTCATCAAATTCTAAGTAATCTAACTTACAGCTTAACCTCACAATTAATCTAAAAGACCATAAGTAACTCACCCAGTCCTCAGTGGAAGAAGCTGACCATAGAGACAACCCTGCCCACAGAAGGATCAGAAAATTGTTCCATGGGACATCATCTCCAGTCTCAGTAACATCTGTGGCTGTCTGATGCGTAGTTATAGATGCAGCGCACCAGCAACAGTTGTACTTCCTTCTCCTTTACTGGGAGTCAGCACACTCTGTGATCACAGCACTTGGCCACTGATAACACAGATGGGCTTTGATGATAGGTGGAATTTCAGTGCCAGCAGCAAGCTCACTTGTGAATGGATGTCAGTACAGTCAGAAACAGGAACTAGGGAAACAGGTTCTCTATGATCAATCCTGCTTCCAAGATACAGTTAGAGTTATTCATGTTCTCAACAATCGAGAGGTATAAGTTAAAGCCCTTAAACACGTTGCAGACTCATGCTCCACCTGAACACAAGCTACTCATGTTGGTCCCTGTAAGGCTGTTTTCCAGCAAGAAAAAGGCTGTGCATTAAACAAGGGCTGTATTTTCTAGTGACCACTCTCCAAGATCACTTGTGCTTTGCACCAGAGCAAATGCCACGCTTCTAAAGAGGAGTGTGACTTGACAGAGCTGTTCCAATGGCAGAGCTGAGGGGAAGGGACAAGAGAGAATGGCAAGCATCCTCCTGCTCACTGTCACTTCCACAGTTTGCACGGCTACAGCAAAAAGCCCTCTCTGCCATATCTACTCCCCACATCCCAACCATTCCAAGTAGAACCTGGAGTTCTCATCTGCAGGATTTGCCCTACCCCAGCTGCCCCACAACCGCTTGGTACTTTCTTGCATTAACAACAAAACCAAGGAGAAGGTATTAATGAATGCAGGAAAACTTTATTGTTCCCAGATCAGCTGGAGAAGCGGATAGAGAGAAGAAGGCAGGTGAGGCACAAGTTGAAGTCTATAGAAGAAGAGGAATGGGCAGAAGGACTGGGCAAACAGTGCACAGATGTCATCACTACCAGCTGCCCATGACTTGGCTGCAGCTGCAAATGCTCCAAACTCTTCAGTACCCAGTGCTCAAGAACTCAGGGAAGAGGGGATGCTGCAGGCATTGACTGTGGGTATGGCCTGTGTTTAGCAAGGTCCGCAGGTGTTCCAGAGCTTCCTGCTGTAACGGAACAAGGGGCTGGGACTGCAGACAGGAGAAGCGTAGGGTCTGCCAAAGGTGCAGAGGCCTCCAGAGCCCTCTGTGGCCCCAGCACCATAGAGGCCCCCCAGCCCCAGGGAGCCCCCAAAGGCGGGTGCTCCAGAGGAGCCCACCACGGCTTGCTGCGGGAAGGAGCTGAGGATGGGTCCAGGGAAGGTGACGACGACAGGTGGTGGCTGGATGAAGGCCGTTGAGTCGGGGCACTGGCGTGCACACAGCTCGTTGCAGCTCTCAGCGATGGGCTGGGGCACAGCCACGCTGGTTTTCGGTGGGCACAGGTCGTAGCAGGACATCTTGAGTGTTGGGATGATGCTCTGCATGAAGTCAAGGATTACCAGATAGAAGAAGATATCTGTGCTCCAGGCACAGAGGCCTGAAGCAGTCCCAGCTGAAGGGGAGGACAAGTGCTCTCAGACTTACCCTGTTCCTTAGGGAGAAGGTGCTCAGAGCAGTGCTTGGGAGAGCTCTGTGCAGACCTAGCTTTTATACAGGTTGGGCCATGGCTCATCACCCACTGGGCCAATGGGCAGAGGCAGCACTCCATTATTTTGGGACCAGGATGGTCTGCCCATGCCATCCCTGAGTCAGCATGCGTTTGCTGTTCCAGCTCACGGCCCTTTTGGCATCTCTCCTCCCCCTTCTGGTTTGTGGGCCAGATGTGTGGTGCTGAGTAAGCAGTGACCAAGATGAACATCTTTGATTTGGAGGTTCATCACCTCACCCTACTGCAGATAACAACGGTGGTGTCTTTGTTACTCATACACTCATGCACAGGAAGCCTAGTGGAAACCATAAACGTGCACACTTCTTCCATCCTGCTCCTCCCTGTGGCTCAGCACAGCTGGCAAGAGGCCAAAGAAAAATGAAGTGCTGCAGCATGCACAGCACTGACAATCTGCACTTGTCATGGTCCTTACCCTCTTACACAGACAGGGGATGAAAGGGCATCAGGGCTAATTTGCCTATTAGCGGAGGGCTGGACAGCGTCCGAGAAGGGTAATCGCATGATCTGTGAGATTGGGCGGGGGCTGCCAAGGAAACAGCATCAGCAAAACAGACGCATGGCATGCAGGGAGGAGATTGGGGTACTGCTACTGCAAGCCACGTGCCCCCATGACATCCAGCTCCTCCCATGCTCACCAGCCCCCATAAAAGCATGCCCTTGGTGAACACCAGCATCCACCACTCCTGCCTGGCTCAGCTTGGGGAAAGGGTGAGTGCCTGGGCCTCCTCTGTCAGGTGCCGCAGTGGGGATCCCTAGTTGGAGAGCAGGGTGCTGGGGTCTCCTGTGGTTCTGCAACAATGACAGATCTGTCCCTCCTGAGTTCAGGGTAGCCCCTGTTCATGGGCTTTGTTCTGTTGGGGAATATTCTCATTCATGTATTCTCTCTTCTGGGCTTCCCATTGCAGGCTCTTCTCTCTCTCATCAAGATGTCCTGCTACGACCTGTGCCCACCGAAAACCAGTGTGGCTGTGCCCCAGCCCATTGCTGAGAGCTGCAACGAGCTGTGTGCACGCCAGTGCCCCGACTCAACGGCCTTCATCCAGCCACCACCCGTCGTCGTCACCTTCCCCGGACCCATCCTCAGCTCCTTCCCGCAGCAAGCCGTGGTGGGCTCTTCTGGAGCACCTGCCTTTGGGGGCTCCCTGGGGCTGGGGGGCCTCTATGGTGCCGGAGCCACGCAGGGCTCTGGAGGCCTCTGCACCTTTGGCAGACCCTACACTTCTCCTGTCTGCAATCCCTGCCCCTCGCCCCGCTACAGCAGGAAGTTCTGGAACACCTGCGGGCCCTGCTAAACACAGACAAATGCATCCTCTTCTTCCTCATCTTGTATGCCAATCTGTTATGCCTACTTAATCTTTATGGATCCAGGTCAGGGTCCACACTGGCCACTGCCTTGATGTTGCCTGAAGGAGCACCTCTCCTGAAGCCCCAGGCACCTCCTTTCTGTGTAGGACTTGAGTACGTCTTTCATGTTGTGTACTTTTTTGTCTTTACAATAAAATAAGCCTGCATCCAATGTTTGAATTTTGGGCTCTTCTTCCTGGGCATAATGGATGCTCTAGGTCTCCCTTCTCATGCACATTGTCCACACTCCTGGCAACAGAACAGACTCTCAGCCCCCTGATAATCCAGGCAGTTTTTCTCTGGGTGTAAGCCCCTGGACATGGCAGCTTTGGCTCACACCGTGTTGCTGCCCATCTTCCTAAGGTCTATCTGAATGTGTACTGCCCTCTGACCAACAGGAAATTCATCCACAGAACATCTGAGAAACACCATCCTTCTTCCTGAGGATCTCCCCCAGATTCCATGACCTCATTAATATGCCTTCCATCCTCCATCGAAAGGGACTAACTGAGCAGTGTAGGAACTTCAAGAAATCATCTCCTCCTACTGTGTGCTCAAGCTGTGCCATCAACAGCCACTTCATTGAATGATTCTGTATCCTGAAGTAGAAGGGAATCCATCCTGAAGATGCACGCTCCAATACATGACAACACGGACTGAAAATTTCTTACTAAACATTGAACCGTTTCCCCGCAGAGCAGCTGGGCTTCTTCATCCTCTCACAGAATAGCTTTTTCACAGGAGCATAGTTAGTTAAAATTCCCCTCATGAAGCATTAAGACATTCCCTCACAACCCTCTACTTCACGCAGCTAAACACTGTACACAATTTCTAACGATTCAGTGAGGATACGGTCAAAAAACACTTCTAGAATAAAAGCAGATATTCTGTCCTCTTCTTTCTTTGTTGGTTTCTATAAGTCAGTTTTCTTGCAAGGAAATGGCTGTGCATTAACCAAGTGCAGTATTTTCCAGTCATCACTCTCCAGTCTCTCCTGTACTTAGCACCAGAGCACAAGCCATGCTTCTACATAGCAGTGCGACTTGTCAGAGCTGCTCCTACAGCAGATTTTGGGAGGATAGGTAATGGAACATGGCCAAAGTCCAACTTCTCTCTGTCACTTCCACAGCTCCCACAGCTACAGCAAATGTTCCTCTCTGCCATATCTGCTCCCCACATCCCAACTATTCCAAGTGGAACCTGGAGTTCTCATCTGCAGGATTTGCCCTACCCCAGCTGCAGCCCAGCTGCACAGTACCTTCTTGCATTAACAACAAAACCAAGGAGAAGGTATTAATGAATGCAGGAAAACTTTATTGTTCCCAGATCAGCTGGAGAAGCGGATAGAGAGAAGAAGGCAGGCGAGGCAGAAGTTAAAGACCATAAAAGATGAGCTATGGGCAGAAGGCCTGGACAAACGGTGCACGGAAGCCACCACTGCCACCTGCCCTGAAATTGGGCACAGCTGGAAATGCTCCAAACTCCTCAGTGCCCAGTGCTCAAGAGCTCAGGAAAGAGGGGATGCCGTTGGTGCTGGCTGTGTGTAAAGCCTGTTTTTAGCATGGTCCACAGGTGTTCCAGAGCTTCCTGCTGTAGCGGGGCAAAGGGCAGGGACTGCAGACAGGAGAAGTGTAGGGTCTGCCAAAGGTGCAGAGACCTCCTGAACCCTGGGTGGCCCCAGCACCATAGAGGCCCCCCAGCCCCAGGGAGCTGCCAAAGGCGGGTGCTCCAGAGGAGCCCACCACGGCTTGCTGCGGGAAGGAGCTGAGGATGGGTCCGGGGAAGGTGACAACGACGGGTGGTGGCTGGATGAAGGCCGTTGAGTCGGGGCACTGGCGTGCACACAGCTCGTTGCAGCTCTCAGCGATGGGCTGGGGCACAGCCACACTGGTTTTTGGTGGGCACAGGTCGTAGCAGGACATCTTGAGTGATGAGATGATGCTCTGCATGAAGGCAAGGATTACCAGACAGAAGTAGATATCCGTGCTCTAGACACAGTGCCCTGAAGCAGTCCCAGCTGAAGGGGAAGAGATGTGCACTCAGACTTACCCTTTTCCTAAGGGAGAAGGTGCTCAGAGCAGTGCTTGAGAAAGCTCTGTGCAGACCTAGCTTTTATACAGGCTGGGCCATGGCTCATCAGCCACTGGGCCAATGGGCAAAGGCAGCACTGCATGATGTCGAGGCCAGGCTGGTCTGCCCCTACCCTCCCTGAGTCAGCAGGCTATGGCTGCCCCAGCATGGGCCACTTTGCCTCCTTCCCAGCTATTTTTGCTTCATGTGTCAGATGCATGCTGCGAAGTAGGTGATGACTGAGAGAATTGCCTTTGATTTGTCATTTTGTCACGTCACCCTTCTGCAGATAACATTTGCAGCATGTTTGACAATAGGACGCTGACATGCAGGAAGCCTTGGACAAAATGTCCACTTGCCCAGTACCAGAATCCTGTTCCTCCCTGGGGCATAGCACGGCTGGCACAAGGACATAGCAAAACCAAGCCCTTGGGGAAGTGCTGTGGCATGAAGAACAATGCCAATCCACATTTGTCATGTTCCCTGCCCTGTAACACAGGCAGGGGATGAGAGGGTAGCAGGGTTAATTTGCCCATTAGCAGAGGACTGGACAGCGTCCCAGAAGGGTAATTGCAAGGCCAGGGAGATCGGGTGGGGGCTGCCGAGGAAACAGCATCAGCAAAACAGACGCATGGCACACAGGGAAGTGACCTGTGTTTGGCTGCTGTGAGCCACGTGCCCCCATGACATTCAGCTCCTCCCATGCTCACCAATCCCCATAAAAGCATGCCCTTGGTGAACACCAGCATCCACCACTCCTGCCTGGCTCAGCTTGGGGAAAGGGTGAGTGCCTGGGCCTCCTCTGTCAGGTGCTGCTGTGGGGATCCCTAACTGGAGAGCTGGGTGTTTAGGGGGGGCCATGGCCTGACATCAATGACAGAAGCTCTGTCCCTCCTGAGTTCAGGCAGCGCCTGTTCATGGGCTTTGTTCTGTTGGGGAATATTCTCATTCATACATTAGCCCTTCTGTGCTTTCCTTTGCAGGCTCAGCTCTCTCACTTCAAGATGTCTTGCAACGACCTGTGCCCACCAAAAACCAGCGTGGCTGTGCCCCAGCCCATCGCTGAGAGCTGCAACGAGCTGTGTGCACGCCAGTGCCCCGACTCAACGGCCTTCATCCAGCCACCACCTGTCGTCGTCACCTTCCCCGGACCCATCCTCAGCTCCTTCCCGCAGCAAGCCGTGGTGGGCTCCTCTGGAGCACCCGCCTTTGGGGGCTCCCTGGGGCTGGGGGGCCTCTATGGTGCTGGGGCCACAGAGGGCTCTGGAGGTCTCTGCACCTTTGGCAGACCCTACACTTCTCCTGTCTGCAATCCCTGCCCTTTGCCCCGCTACAGCAGGAAGCTCTGGAACACCTGCGGGCCATGCTAAACTTATCCTCACAGCTCTTGTATCAGAGAAAACCCTACTTAGTAGGAGCATTCCAAGTCAATGATGTGTCTGATATTTTCTTATATGTTATTTTTCTTCAACTTTGTTCTGCATACTGTATTTGTCTGTGCTTGAGATTTATATTAACTTTTGCAGCCATAGAAATATGTATCTCTCTGTATTCTTGTCTTTTTTTTTCCCTATATTATGCTTGATTTCATTGTTATTATTAAATCTATTCTGTGTTAAATTTTTTGCCTTTTTTTTTTTCCATGGATACCCTTCTTCTGTTGTTGCTTGTCTGTACATCTTTTTTTTAGACCAAATATATTTTCCACTCTACTACCATAGACAATCTGCTCTTTATCCTTTCAGTTATTTTCATTTACTCTATATTCCTTATTAAATACTTTGTCACTCATTCCATGTTTTATGAGTTGCTTTAAGACACTAATACATTTCCAGACTATTTAAACACTTCTTTCTTCCCTTTGAATTGCTGGAGCCAAAATCTATTTTTAAAACATCACTTGTCAACTCTTAATCTCACACCTTTTAAATCTGGCTTTGCAGCTTCATCCCTTCTGAGTGCTGGAAAATCCATAGAGAGACTGGAAAGAATGGGAAGGCTCCAGGTTCCTGCTGACTACATTTGTAGACACACTGGGAAAGGAGATTACCTGGCTGACATGAAAGGGAAAGCAGGGCAGGGACAGGGCTGACCAACCCTTGGCCGCAAACCTAGTTCTGATTAGGAGAGTGATAAGTCTCCCTGTTCAACCTGATGCTATTACTCACCACTTACACATGTGCATTGCATTAGAAGAAAACAGTTCACTTGCATAAATCATTAGTCACTGTTTCTAAACTGCTTTGATATCCTTTGTTCCCGAGAAGCTTGAGAAAAGCTGCAGTAATCATTTGTTCCCACGGGAACCCCCAAAAGGCATTTTACAATTAAAAGAGCATTTAAATGACAGTATTATTAAGCGCAGGTAGAGCTAGCAAGTGGAAAGAGGAAATGGAGTTCTTTGATGTGTCCAGGGTATGTTGATTTGACAAGGAGTAATGACACGCAACTTGTTCTGATTGTAGACATAGTGGTAAATCTAGGCAAGAAAATCACCTTTAGAGACTGGATAAAATGTGGATCGCAGAAACTCACCTCCTCTACCTGGAGGGCCACAGGAGGTTGAGGGACAAAGGGAAAGCAGAGAGGCTGAGGTGCAACAACACAGGGCTTTATTGAGATACAGAAGCATAGCAGGCAGTTACAGGAACTCAAGGTGATCCAAGGGGAAATGGGCAATGAAGGGACTGTGCTGAGGGAACAATACCCCACTCAGGACTCAGGGGACAGTGGAGGTGGCAGGAAGATGCAGGGGACTCTGAGGCTGAAGCCAGGACACTGGTAACTCAGGCTAGTGGGACATGGGCACTTAGCATCCTCCTGCCCCCATGCCAGGGTAGGTGATGGGTGCTGCTGGTCCCCTCTGCTCCTGCTTCGTGTCCACTTGCTGCAGTCCTTGCTTCAGGGCTGTTGCTGGCTCTGGGCATGATGGTGATAGCTTTAGAAAACTCCACAGCTCCCGCGGCGGGATCTGCCCCACCGCTGGGCACCAGGGAGGGAATAGCCAGCACCGCAGGAAGAGAAGCCAGAGCTGTAGGACCTGCCACAACTGCCAAAGCCACTGGAGCCATACTGGCCCCCATAGCTCATGTCATCCCCATAACCTAGGCAGTTCCCATAGCCCTGGGAGCCTCCATAGCCCCCCAAACCAAAGGAATCCCCATAGCCCCGGGAGCCTCCATAGCCCCCCAAACCAAAGGAACCCCCATAGCCCCGGGATCCTCCATAGCCCCCCAGACCAAAGGAGCTCCCATAGCCTTGAGATCCTCCATAACTCCCCAAACCAAAGGAGCTGCCATAGCCCCGGGATCCTCCATAGCTTCCCAAGCCGAAGGAGCTCCCATAGCCTCGAGACCCTCCAGAGCCCAGAGAGCTTTGGGAACTGAAGGAGCCCCCAAGCCCAACTGGGCCTGAAGATCCCACAATGCTCTCCTGAGGAAAAGAGGTGAGAACAGGTCCGGGGACTGTCACCACCACCGGTGGGGGCAAGATCACTGCTCTGGAGTCAGGGCACTGCTGCACACACGGCTCATTGTAGCTCTCGGCAATCGGCTGAGGACAGCTCACCCCGTAGGGTCTGCAAGACTCTGAGTAGCCAGACATCCTTCTTGGAGTGGTTGAGATTCTGCAATGGATTTAATACTAGATGGTTGTGTTTGCATTATGGTTTATGGGTGTCATCCCTTCCCCAAATCAATTTTCTTCTAAAGCAGACCTACATCTCACCAGGTCAGTCACATCCTAGATTCTGCTTACTGTGAGGAAACACTAAATGCCATGTTGAGGTTCAGAGATTTCGCATGTAGTGAATCCCACACATAACATCACTGTTCTTGCTTCTATCGTGATTAATATAATTTATATGACCACCTTAAGCAGACTGAATTTTGGTAGTCTATTTACATTAAGTTAAGAAAATAATTGTCAAATAGATCCAGTCATTTCAACAGTAGCATCCAACTTCCAAATGGGAATATTTGTTCTTCAACAAGGAGGAAGATACAACGCTCTATATGACATTTCTGTATTTCATAGTGTATGTAGGTACCAATTTGTAACTAACATGCTTGGGAAACTGATAGTCAGTACAACATCAAAATCTCCTAACTTTGTTCTAAGGCCTTGCAGCTCTTACAGTTCCCCAGCTTGTCATTCTACAGCATCATGTACAATTTAGCACTAACCCAAACAAAGCTCAGCAAGTGTAGAAATTGAGTTTAATAGAACTTACCCTGTCCACCAAGGAGAATGAGCCAGGAGAAGTTGACAGAGAGATCTGAAGCGGAACGAGCTTTTATACATTTCCTAAACTGCTCACAGGATATGAAACGCCCTCCATGCTCCAGGTCTTACACAGTCACAAAACAACCCTGATACTGAGGGATTTAATTTTGCTTGCTTTGCACTGCCACTCCCTGGCTTTAAAAACAGGTATGATACAATGTCAGTGGGCTTTAAATTGATGAATGATGGCATCTTTCAGTCATCTAGTGCCCGGCACCATCACTGGGGCATCTGCTCTTTAATTGCACATCAAGATTTCTATAGTGTAACTTGACTACTATCTGGCTTGATGGGTAAAAATCTTGTGCAAGAGCAACAATTTAGAGATGTAGGGATGAAGCGCTCTATTTCATTATGTACAATTTTGTGCATGACAGAGATGGTCATTTAGGATTGAGCATGAGATCTGGAGACCATGACAGCAGAGATTTTAGGGTGTTTGCAGGCTTCTTCAGGCTGAAAATTAAAGTAAACTTTATTGGGGGCCCTTAATTTTTTCTTAGAATTTAAGGAATTAGGCATTCCAGACATATTACAAAAATGCGGGTTCATAAAGGGAGGTGCAACTGCTATGCAGCATCCATAGCACAGACCTGTCATAATCTCCCAAATTATAGTAATGTTTAGTAAATAAAGTGCTTGACATCATAAATGAAAATCAGATTCTTGCAACCATCCAAGTCAAAAATGACGGCCTTATTAGGGAAGCAAAAAGAGTGATGTTGCTTGGCATATTTTTGAATGAGGCTGTTTCATAACAAGGGAACTTCTAAATCCTGCCCTTCCTCATTTCGTATGATAATAACAGAAATTGCAAGCATTAAGTATTAATGAGTGTTTGTGGAGCAGCTTAAAGTCATTATCTATCTTCCAGGTGCCTCTCATTATTATCAGTAAATTCTGATGACACTTCAAAGGCACAGCTATTTAACAATGAAGGGGTAATTAATAGCCCATCTTTTGAAATATCATTAAATTAGAAAACAACAGATTTGCAAATAATTGTATGAAGCCACCTAGTAATTCAATTAACAAAATAGTATCGAAAGAGATACGTTATAATTTCCCACTTCTTCTTAAGTGATTATTACTTTTAGAAGGGGGGAATAAAAAATAAAATCAGTATTCCTTTAAAACATATTTCTAAAATAACTTCTAAGAAGGGAGATTCCAAATGAAAGTTTGAAGTTACTAGCTTTAGGCAGAGACCCTATTAACGGTTGTAAGGACTTCTCTGCTTCTCTGGAGGAGTCCCACTCAGCCAGTCCTCTGTTAACCAGGTATCCTCCACTCACATTGGTTGACCTTAACCTACTTCTTGCACGTGGTGCTGCAAGGGCCTCACACTGTATGTGTATCCTGAACGTGACCATGGGACTAACATGACGCATGGTACTTGCTCTGGTTTCCAGTGGATGACTGTATTGCACCCTTCAGCTGTGAGTTCCCTAAGTCCTCTAAAATGAAAATCACGGATAACCGATTGTCATCAGCATTGTATCACACCCAGGGTGACTTCTTGGGAGGGACAGTGCTGACATGACTGTATGAAAACTCCCACCATCATGTTTGTTTTGTAACAAATTAGGACCAGAGGCACAAAGGTTGGCTTAAAGACAACGTCCAGGGAAGCATATAAAAGCTCATGCCATCTGCAGCCTTTCTATCCACTTCTCTTCCCTCAGTCCCTGCAGTGAAGAAGGTAAGTGTGATTTCACTCTGTCTTTCTACTATGATTAGCATTCATTTTAGCAAAGCTTTTATCATTGAGATGGTTTCTGTGTGGGTAATAGCAGACTTAAAAACCTTGGTTTATCTCATCCCAGTACAGTTTTAATACTTCTCCTTAAACCCACTTCGTGCTGTGCATTGCAGAGTCTCAACCACTCCAAGAAGGATGTCTGGCTACTCAGAGTCTTGCAGACCCTACGGGGTGAGCTGTCCTCAGCCGATTGCCGAGAGCTACAATGAGCCGTGTGTGCAGCAGTGCCCTGACTCCAGAGCAGTGATCTTGCCCCCACCGGTGGTGGTGACAGTCCCCGGACCTGTTCTCACCTCTTTTCCTCAGGAGAGCATTGTGGGATCTTCAGGCCCAGTTGGGCTTGGGGGCTCCTTCAGTTCCCAAAGCTCTCTGGGCTCTGGAGGGTCTCGAGGCTATGGGAGCTCCTTCGGCTTGGGAAGCTATGGAGGATCCCGGGGCTATGGCAGCTCCTTTGGTTTGGGGAGCTATGGAGGATCCCGGGGCTATGGCAGCTCCTTTGGTCTGGGGGGCTATGGAGGATCCCGGGGCTATGGGGGTTCCTTTGGTTTGGGGGGCTATGGAGGATCCCGGGGCTATGGGGGTTCCTTTGGTTTGGGGGGCTATGGAGGCTCCCAGGGCTATGGGAACTGCCTAGGTTATGGGGATGACATGAGCTATGGGGGCCAGTATGGCTCCAGTGGCTTTGGCAGTTGTGGCAGGTCCTACAGCTCTGGCTTCTCTTCCTGCGGTGCTGGCTATTCCCTCTCTGGTGCCCAGCGGTGGGGCAGATCCCGCCGCGGGAGCTGTGGAGTTTTCTAAAGCCATCACCATCATGCCCAGAGCCAGTGACAGCCCTGAAGCAAGGACCGCAGCAAGTGGACACGAAGCAGGAGCAGAGGGGACCAGCAACACCCATCACCTACCCTGGCATGGGGGCAGGAGGATGCTGAGTGCCCATGTCCCACTAGCCTGAGTTACCAGTGTCCTGGCTTCAGCCTCAGCGTCCCCTGCATCTTCCTGCCACCTCCGCTGTCCCCTGAGTCCTGAGTGGGGTATTGTTCCCTCAGCACAGTCCCTTCATTGCCCATTTCCCCTTGGATCACCTTGAGTTCCTGTAACTGCCTGCTTTGCTTCTGTATCTCAATAAAGCCCTGTGTTGTTGCATCTCAGCCTCTCTGCTTTCCCTTTGTACCTCAGCCTCCTTTGGGAGCAGCACTCCCAGGAGTGCAGGGTTAAGTGATCACACTATCTGCCCTCCTCCATGTCCCTTCAGTCTGTGGAATGAGAGTTTAATTGGGATCCTTGAGGCACACATAGCATTGTGCTAATGAATGTTTGTTTAGCAATTTAGAAGTAAGTCATTATCTTCCCCAAGGTTTTGAATGGGAAGCATAATTGTTATTGCTCTGGGGATTTCCTGTGACACCTCAAAGGCCACCTAAATCACCACATAATTTAGAAACCCACTACCCCCTAATTACTTAAGCAAACATAGGAAGAATTATACCATTTTCCCTCTAATTTTCCTTTACCTAATGTTTTTCTTTTTATTTACAGCCGTTTTTACTGCAAATTGTCATGTATAGTGTGAAAGATGAGTCAGAACAATATCAGCAGAGATTGCTGAGGTTTTATGAGCTCCGGAAAAGAACAGGAGATGAAAGGTCATGCTGCTTGTTGGACAGGATTGGTTTTCCCTACTGTCTGTTACGCAGGAATCAACATTTAATATTGTACTGAAATAAATGTGGCTAGGGAAAACACCCCATCAAAATAAAGGTTTTACTCATTACTTATGTCTTAAATGTCCTTACTAACTGGTATGATATGATTCATCAGAAGATCTGCCTTACACTGAGAACTTCACACACTGACACATTTCAACCAGAGAAAGCCATAAAGAGAAGAGGAGAGAAAAAAAAAGTCAGAGGAATGTGTTGTCTGTGATGAACCCTGATTTTAATGAGCAAGTAGCAGAATAGTTAAAAAAAAAAAAAAAAAAAAAACAGCATAAGAAAGCAATAGGTTTCCATGTGGATTAAATTAATCTCCTATTTCAAGGCGATGCTTTACAGCTGGACACCCAACTCCTAGTGAACTACACGTTACATTTTTCACCTCAGAGAAAGGCATTGGATCAGAAATGCCAAGCTACTGCAGTCCCATGAGCTCAGGGCAAAGCTGAGGGTGATCAGCAAGCACAGGGCCGTGGTCATGAACTCAGTCCTGTATCCGTATTGAGCTTTCAAGCATCTGGTTATTATTTCATCTGTGCTTTCTGCTCGGGGCTTTAGCACGGCCCACAGCTCCCACGGCGGTTGTAACGACGGTGGGACCTCCCGTAAAGGCCCCCCAGACCCAAATAGCCAAGGCTCCCTAGTCCTGAGGTGCTGCCGGAGGAGATAGGGACCCCCCCTGCACTGAGAACATCCCCCACAGCTGCAGAGGCTGAGGATCCCACAGTGGTGTTCTGGGGGAAGGAGCTGAGGATGGGTCCAGGCAGGGTCACCACGACAGGAGAGGGCTGGATGACATAGGTGGAATCCTGGCACTGGCGCACGCAGGGCTCGGTGCAGCTGTTGGCCAACGGGGTTGGGCTACAGGGGGTGGGAGCACACAGGTCATAGCAGGACATTTCTTTGGTGTGGAGGGAAAGCTGGAACACAGAGAAGGCAGCGAGAAAGAAGCTGTAATTAAAATCACACGACTGAGCTGTAGTGATGGTGGAGAGTACCAGAAATTCCCATTCACTAGAGACTTTGAAAATTAAAATAATGCATTTTTAGTTTGAAAGGAGACCTCAGCGAGACCCAAACTCCTCAGTCCTACAGAGGACAGCTTGAGGGGTACTTCTACCTGTCCAGAGCAGTTTGGGAACTTGTTTCTCACAGCACCTTTCAGTATACATAGAGCCTGCAGGAGGTAGGTAGAGGGGACCGACTCTATGATCCCCAGTCCTGGAGAGCTGGGAGATTCTCCACAGCCACTTCTAGTTTCTCAGCTATTTACATGCAGAGATTTTAATGTCTTGGAACAGAATGCGCCAGTGACCCACTGAAAAAACAAGCCTGAAGTTTTATGCCCAGCAATTGCAACCCCTCAAAGCTGCCCTCCTCTTTAGAATGTTGTTCTCAGCTCCCCTCCACATAAGGATGAAGAAGTTAAGATTCAGACAGCTATGAACAAGCTAATGCAGAATAGAAAAATAAAATAGCACAAACATGACAGAAAGACAGTGGATTCAGACTTACCCTTTCACTGAGGAGAATGAAAGAGAAAAAGTAGATGGCAGCAACTTGCACAGTGCTGGCTTTTATACTGAATCCCAAGTGTCGGAAGACCTGAGATGTACTTTGTGCATGAAGTCACTTACCAGCCAGTCACTAAAGACATCTTGTATGCAAAACGTTCCCAGCTGATGATGTACTTCTTCCTCACTGTTGCCTTGCTTTAATTTCATAAACTATGTGTTCCACTACAGAAGTTTCTTTTATCTTAAAACCTTATGAGCTCTGTTAATTCCTGGCCAGATGAACTGATTCATCTCAGCTACTAAGGGAAAAATTTTGCATTCTAAACACAATCTGTGCAGTATACATCATTTGACATAGATTAATATGTATATCAGGAGAGATGCATGTGATAACCCGCCCATGAATCCCCCCTTCATGAAGTCCATAAGTTACTGAGACATCTAAAGCTCTGACTCCAAAACGGACTGATTTCCACTCAAGCAGTTGCACAAATCCAGAAGATAATGTTTCTACAGAAAGCACTCGACAGAGCAGACTGCACTTTGCCAACTCAAAGGCACTTCCTGGGAAACAGATTATTCGAGGGAAAATGTTGTTTTACTTCCTTGACTCAGGATGAAAGAGCATCAGCAATTTGACCTGTTCATTTAATATTAAACTACTGCATTTTCCATGAAGGGATCTGAGACGCTGGTCTTCAATTTGGAGACTGTCAAAGTCCTTCATCTAAAGAGTTGGCAATTTTAGCTCTATTCCTATACCAGACTCCAGGAAAAACAATCCAGGTCACATTGAGGGTGCGTGTGGTTTTTTGGTGCTAAAAGTTCTGCACCAGCTTGACTATGCAGTCATTAAAGTCGCCAGTTTTACATTTACTGATATAATATTCTTTTCCCTTATTGTGTTTCAGGCTATTATACAAAATTATGCTCCAAATTAATGCTCGCTTCCAACAGAAAGGTATAATACTCTTTCTTTCTCTCTCGAAAGCAAATAACTTTGTCTTCATTTTGCATGGTCTTAAAGAGCATTGCAAAGTGCAACATTTCAATTTCTTTTTCAAAGACAATTTCTAGATTAAAAAGTAATTGCATACAATGCATAAGAAGAGATCGTTACTGTAATCTTTCCACTCTAGAGACATGTAAATTGTGTCTAAACTGTGAGTATCACCATGAAAATCTCCTGGGAAATAAATGCTGATTGCACAGTTTTGAAGAACAAAGGTCTTCAGCATTCACAACAGATTTCCATCAATGGCTCAGACATGCAAATAGCTCATTAGCAGAAAATTGGAAGGCGTGTGACACCATTTGAACACCAGCAGTGTTTGAGATTTGTGACCAGCGTGGCTGATGATTTTCCCAAACTGCATCACATTTTGTGGCTTCAGAAATGAGTCAGTCCATTTCTTCCTTAACCTTTAAAGAAGGATTTGCCTGCAAAAAACATGTGCTTCAAAGCATCATTCCAGTCATCAGTCACTGGATCTCTATAGGTGTGTGATGATGTTACCCATACTGTCCCCATGAGTGACACTACTGCCTGTAGCTCTCCTACCCTTGAAATTTATCAGGTTTTTGACCAATACAAAGTTAAAATACACATTTCTCTGTAACAACAACTATATAGTGATCATAAGAGAAGAAAGTAGTTCTAAAAACAAGCTCATCAAAAGGTATGGGGATGATGAAAGAGTCACAGATTATCTCCTGAAGGCGTTCATGTGTCAAATGTGACTCTCTGGCTTAATCTCCCCATCCCAGGAGCTGAAAGCTTTGGGATATTGCTCATTGGAATATTACAAAGCAAACCTATACATCACTGTCACTGCTCAGGGATGAAATTTTGCTCTTAGGTCTTCAATTAAAATTTCTTGCTGTGACTGCACTGCCATGAACCATTGTGACCAAAATCCTAAGGAGTAGACAAAATTCCAAACCAAGCTGAATTTTGACTCACCCACTTCTCGGGAAGGTGGAGTTGGTATAATGAAGCCAGACATATTCAAAGGATGCAAACCATAAAGATGAAAGAGACACCGCCGATCGTGGTTTTCATCTACAGCAGGATAAGTCCAGGCAATAAACACAAATGGTAAATAGAACAATTTCACTGGTGGGAACACGTCCATATGCAAAAAGAAAAAGTAATAAATTAATTTAAAGCTAAGACAGGACTGGTTAGTAAATGTGTAAGAACATCCTGAGTCCTCCAGGGAGACCGAGAAACCTATGGAAACTCTGCCCTTAAGAACCTTTCTATGTCTTATCCCTGTTAGGCATAGAGACACTGTGATTTTCCCTTCAGTTTTACAGAGTTTGGTATCAAAATACGACTTCACTGATTGTGATAGCAAAGACAGTGTTCCACTTCCTTCCATGGAAAGAAATTCTTCCTGCTGTTCCATGGCAGATTAACATACAAAAGTTTATAAATCTAGAAGGAATGACTGTGTTTTGTTCGGTGCAAGTGCACATGGTTTTCATGCTGCTGTATTAACGGGGTACTGTGTGTCATTGCACACATGCTGCTTGATTACATAAATCCCAGTCTAACCCGTTATGACATTTCTAACATGGTAACATTTTCAGTAGCAGCTTGTCTTACCCAGATTTCTCTGTAACACAAAGATCCAGCTCACATTCTGCAGCAGTGAATAGCGCTTTTCAAATGTTAGGATTGAGCCAAACATTTTGCTTCAGTAAATTTTAATTCAAAGAAGGAAGTTTGGGAAAGGAATCAGTGGGAGGAATGCATGCTTGAGAATGTTTATTTCTTAAAGGAATGAGCAACGTAGCAGACTGCTCTGAATACAGAGATCCCAACTTTGGAAAGACTTTACATGCACAGATATATGTTTCAGGCCCTCTGCACTGGGGGTCGATGAGATGAAAGCTTAACAGAGAACCACAGAAGGGGATTACAGCTGTAGAAGAATGTATTTTGTGGAGAAGAAATGATGTTGCTTATCCACTTGGATATGTCAGAGATATTTTAGCCACAGTGCTTCAGCCAGGACTCTTAGCAGCCACATGGATACAGTGCAACCATAATGTCTCTATGGGTTTGGAAAAGCAGATTGACCTCTGTAAGTTGTTTTGCTGCAACTACAGATGAAGGATAACTACTCTGGGATGTGTTTGTTTTCATGAAGCAATAGCTCAAGTTGAGAAAGCAAAAAAAAAGTAATATTGAGCATCTAATTCCCACTAAACTTCTGTTGTATTATAATATCAAATTGTTCAGTTTCCATTCTCCTGTGTAGTTAATTATTAAGAAAACCTGCTCCTTGAAATTATGGATTCTTTCATGGAACTGATGAACAACCTTTAATTTAGCTCCAGTAATGACTGCAGTCTATATAACCTCGTCATCATTTTTCTCTGGCCTTAATTATAGCATCAGACTGCATAGACAGACTGCAAACAAGAGATTTCACAGAAGCGTGGGGAATCAGGACACTGAAACAGCCAGAACCTTCAGTTAGAGCTTTAAAGGCTCATATCTCTCTGGGAACAAAGCTCCCAATGTCCAATAACCACCTTTATTACAACTCAGACAACCATGCTGGAACAAAGCAAAGCCAGACAGATTTCAGATCTACAAGGCACAACAGACAGCAGTGTCTAAAGGCACAATCAGAAAGGCCTGAAACTTACAATCTTTTAACTGATTTCTCCCAGACATGTTTCCCAGGCCAGCAAAATTCAATGGCCTATTCCTTTGTAAGAACATCACATCACCTTTCCCTCCCTCACCTCCAACACCTCCCATGGTCTGCAGAAGACTCTGGGTTGCTCAGAGGGGTACATCATCCCACCTACTCCCTTAGCAAGCTCAGATGCTCTCAAGAAGGCATAAGCACTCCGTTCTTTAAAAGGGCCCCTCATAATTCTCACTGGTGGAGAAAAGAACATCACAATCTTCTTTCAGGTTGGTGAGCAAGTAGAGAACAGTTAAGTCAGAAGGTTTATCTCCTTAATTTCTAGGCTTTCTCATACCCCTGTAGACTTTCCTGCTGTATCTCTACCCCTCTGCCCACTTTCCTCTGTACATCTTGTTTATTATGTCTACAGAAGGATAAGGAGAAATATGACTTCACTCATGGGTTTCTCACTGAAATTGAACTTTCTCACTTAGTACTGAATGGGAACTCATCCCTTTCCTCAAGTGAGCCCATCCCTCCATTCTCATCCCTCTTCATTGAAATCCACATCACTACTAACTATGTTTCATAGAAGAGTGATACCAAAACATTCAAAGGGCTTCTCCGCATCTCCACTGTGCAGTAGATAAAAGCATATTTAAAGAAATTAAGTAGAATCAGCTCACTTATAAGAGTTCCTGCTTCTGCTACAACAGGAGACATATCCATAGCAAGGGAACACTGTTCATTTCTTCCCTTCAAAAATAATTTATTGGGCTAGATTTACTGTACATGCACAAAAGAAAAACTTCATCCACAATTGAAATCTGACTCATCCTCCTTTAGCAATTGACTTGGGGTTATTTTCACAGTGGTTTCTGGCACAGATGAGTTACAAACAGACCTGTTTCACCACAGACAGGTTGGAAAATGGGCTGGGAGTAGAAAGAAATACAGGCAGACCCACAGTATAATGCAGCACTAATTTAATGAGGCTGAGGCATGGAAGGAAGCAAGTATAAAATGTAAGGAATATATTTCCAGAGTCCAGTAAGGACAACACCCACTCATCCCTCTCACAGTGACATTTTCAGCAAAATGAGACCTTGCTTCTTTATGGTTTAAGTGGAATGTACTAATTCAGCAACACAGAACAACTCCTAATAATTACATATTTTATCTAATCATTGTCAAACACAAAAAATAATAATAATAATAATGAAAGAAAAGCAGAAGAGAACAAGATATGATCAGAAATATAAAGTAAAGCTTAACAAAAGCCAAGCAAAGGCCTGATTGCAGGGGATGCCAAGCTCCCACACTTCCACTAAGTTCAGGCAGAACTGTGGGTGTCCAACACCACATGACATAACCATGGCCAGGAGCTCTTCCCCACATCGGGTCATGCTTCAGCATTTCTGGTCATTTCTTCCTGTCCACTCATGCTCTAGCACGGCCCATTGAAGCCGCTGCGGTAGGTGTTGTAGCGGCGGTAGGGCCGGCTGTACCCACTGCCCAGGCTGGGATAACCAAAGCTCCCAAATCCCAAAGAGCCGCCAGAGGAGATGGGCACACCCCCTGCACTGAGAGCGCTCCCAACAGCTGCAGAGGCTGAGGATCCCACAGTGGTGTTCTGAGGGAAGGAGCTGAGGATGGGTCCAGGCAGGGTCACCACCACAGGAGAGGGCTGGATGACCACCGTAGAGTCCTGGCACTGGCGCACGCAGGGCTCGTTGCAGCTGTTGGCCAGTGGGGTTGGGCCACAGGGAGTGGGAGCACACAGGTCATAGCAGGACATTTCTCTGGGGCGGAGGTAAATCTGAAACACAGAGAAGGAAACAAATGCAACACAAGAATTGGATTAATCCTTTTTTTTTAATATAGCAAACTAGAAATGATTGCATGGGGGAGCAAGATGTTATTTTTGCTCTAGAGTAGTTTCAAAGCAGGGTTGTTTGCATTTCCTTTAAGGAGACTACTAGGGAAGTAGCACTAGTGCATCTTGCTCTGTCACTTACCCTGAAGGATCCGTGGTTAGTAAACTCACCCAGGAACCGGGGCATGTGGTGCTGGTGAAAACCTCGACGTTCCCTTTGCAGAGAATGCCCTAACCACATGGCCATAATGCTACCCTGGAAAAAGGGAACTTTCAACACCTCCCCTTGCAGCTGTGGCTGCACATAGGAAAGGTATGTGTGTCCTAGAGAAATAGAGCCTCCAGATGAAGGTGCTCAGCTGGTCCAGGTGAAATCTGGCTTGTCATTGATGATCCAAAGCTGATCTATTTGCTAAACAACCAGGGATGACAAGCATCCTTCCCAACTCTCAAACAGTGGGTAATCTTTCCTCTTTCCTTAATATCCTTTTCGTTCATGCAAGTCCCATTTCAGAGGTCTCTTCTCCCAGTTTGAAGAAAATGGAAAGTACAAGCTGACTACTTGAAATTTTTTTACAAGAACTGGCAGGGCAGACAGCTGTATTCAGGAACCCTTCTACTTTTTCTCTCACTATTAACATAAAAATCATCAGCAGGTCTCAGAAGTTATAGTGGAAATCTGTCTGCGAGTGTTTTGTGCATGGGGAGAAGTTGGTCCAAAGACACTCTTTGCCTGCAGAAGAGCTATGATGTAAGTTTCAAAGACAGACATGGACTGAGGCTTTCTAAGAGCTGGCAATGGGGGACTGCGAAGGATAAAATGCAGTTTTGGATTCCTGTTTGTTTCTTGTAACATCTGACCTTAGATAAATTTTCCCCTAACTTGGGTCTGATTCCCCTATACCATGATTTTTATAACAGACCACCAATAGAAAACTTCATCTTTCACATGAAAACCCCTCTCAGCTTCCTCTCACAGAGAAAAGAATAAGCTGAATGTACTACTTCATTAAGGCAAGAGTTCAATGTACAGAAAGAGAATAAATGAGTTCAGACTTACCCTACTGACCAAGGCAAAGAAGTGAAGAGAAATGGATGGAAGGGTCATGAGTTGCTCCGGTTTTTATACTTCATCCCAAGTTGCCCAACAACTTGGGACGTTCTTTGTGTATGAAATTATTTATGAGCCAGTACTGATTACATGGTTTTTTGCCTCAGTATTTGTGCTTATTACTGCTTCGCTTCCTTATCTTGTGGCATGTATATCTGACCACAGGTTTCTTTCATCTTAAAATATTCTGGGGTAATTTAATTTCTGGTAACATTAGAATAATTAATTCAGACTTTATCCTGCCTTGAAAACACTTTGGGATCTGCCTGGTGTCATTAAAGTAGATTAAGCAGAATTTGCATAATGCAGCACCTTGAACAAGCCTTCCTCTGCAAGGTAAATGCTGTTGCAAATCATGAAGGATTTCAGCTTCAAAAAGGAAGCCAGTCTGTGAGCAGCTGTAGTTTGGAGATTCCAGGTGCTCTCAGGCAGAAAAGAAAAGAGTTTTCCAGAAAATGGTAAGGAATGCACACACAGTTCACACCCAACTCAGGCCCCAGAATGAGAGACAAAACCATGAATAGTGCAAAGGGAAGGGCCGTGAAAAACTCAGTGAGAATTGAGAGTGACTGAAAAGAGTTATGGCTTTCTGCCATATAGCCAGAAAAGCATTTAAGTTGCTGATTCTTTGACGTGGAAGAGGAAGAAAATGAGTACAAAAAATTCCATCCAATGAGATATTATCAAGCTATTGTGTTTCTGTAGAAGACGCAGAAGAAAAATCTTATGCAGGATCTTTCTTGCTTGTCTCCAAGTTCTGTGCTCTTTAGGAGCTTTACATTCAAAGAGTCCACAGATACACCTCTATCCTTATCTCAGACCTCATCACATCCACAGCTGCTTTTAGGTTAACTTCCACCTGCATGAATGTGTTTGCTGCCATTTGTTCTCAAGGAAGAGTCTTGCAAAAGATAAGGCTTTGCAAAACTCAGGCTGCAGAAGCAGTCACACACATTTCTTCCTTTCATAGCACAGTGTTCATTTCTGCTGCCCCTGTAGAGTCTGGTGCACAGTGTTAGACCAGTGGCAGACAACTGGAGAAGAGTCAGGAGTACATGAAACTTCAGAAACTTCTTCACTTGTAAGTTTTTCTGGACTTTGCAAAGAAATTGAGCTTCTTTGCTGGGTAAATAGTAAAGGGATAAAATACATAAATGCATAAATGGTCCTTGGCACAGTGATCAGAATTCAGGTCTTTGCTCTCCTAGCACTTCAATTACTGAGACATGTAAATCATCTCTAAATTATAAGTGTCTTTGGAAGATCCCCTGGGAACAGAAACTTGTTTGGCTTGGTCAGATATTCCCGAGAACTTCAAAGTTTATCAGAAACCTTTATTAAAACTCCAGGCATGCAAAGTATCATGTTATGTGAAGCTTAAGGTATGTGACCTGTGTTCGAATTTTCATATCACTCCTATAATAATCTATTATCAAGACGTGGAAGTATAGATCAGTCATTGGCTTCTTAAATTTATGTCACTGTTCCTGGTGACGGGAATGATGGCAATTTCACTTCTAATTAGAAATAGCTCAAGGCTCTTTTCAAGCCTTCCCATATTCCAAGGAGATTCCCAAAGAGATGACTCTCACCTTCTTTGGCTTTGCTAACAGTGACCACTCCTCAGGACTTCTCTGTACTCGAAGAGATTAGCAAGGAGAATCTCTGGTGTCTAGCACTCATTTGGGGAGTTAATTTGCCTAACAGCATCCTTAGAAAATTTTCAGAAATTGTTTTATTCTTCTTTCTTCCAACCTCTGCTTGGAAATAAGTAATTCTTTTAAAATCAGACTCAGTGTTTAGAAAAAGACCTAGAGATGTTTTCAGAGATGTCTGTGACCTTCCTTGAAAGTGATGACAATAATTGTTCTGAGACCAGCCACTTTACTGCACAGTCAGAATGACTTCATCTCCTGATCTTTGGGCTGAATTGAAGTGAGTGAATCAGAAGTTCACAGCCGTTTTTATATGATCAAGGACAGGTCTGTATATTCATATTATAATTAAAAGTTTTTGCATAATGTGAGAACATCCTCCTGAGACATCTGTGAGCAACTAAATGGCTGAAGAGAAGCCCTTAATCAAAAGGGAATTGAAATCTTACAGTAATCCCTGCGGAATGGCTCCAGACACAAAAGTGACCCAAAATCTGTGCACAGAGAAACAGACGCACAGTGAACAGAGCAGTTTTCCTGATGGGCAGAGTTACAATAACATCTGAGTTGTAATTAGTTACCTTGTCCAAAAGAAAGGGATGCCTTAGGAGCTCCAAGCAGCTGAACAAATCTGCTGCACTCCTTGCAGCATAGAATCCTCCCATGAAGTCCCTTCTCCCACTGTCTGCAATGGATTTCATTGTTCTCTCTTTAACCTCAGTCCTCAGTCTCAGCTAATTGCATTGATACTGATGTTTATTGACAACATTACCAGCAGACTGCACCACCATTTGAAACTAACACAGTAATTTAGGACACCTGGTTCCAGGCCATTGACAGTGAGTTCTGCTAATACCCTCATGATGCCAGCAATTGCTGGCTTAGTGCTTGCAACAGAACATGTATTTGTATGTTAAGGTCCATTTATTCAGTCAGACTGGGTATCTCTGCAATTCATTGCTGTTTCTATTGTGTCCCAGTGAGGCAATGTGTTGTTTGATGCGGGAGGATGAATAGTATGCACTGTGTGTTTAACTTGGGATGTAATCGGGGATAGGTAGAGCCTCCAACGTGAGCTTCACAATTTCAACTTGTGCTGCCCCTGAAGGCAAAAGCATTCAGATATAGGTAGATACATACAGTCCTCACAGTTCACACCTATTTCATACATAAATGTTTTTACTGTTGATGTTATTCAAATATTACTATAAAGAACTTTAAAATGACTGAAATTTGAGGTTTGGTTTCGCATTTTACTGTGGTCTAATAAGCTTAAACAATCGATGTTTCCATTTCTATTTTTGTGAAAAAGAAAAAAAGAAAAAAAAGACTGGAAATAGTGACTGTGCAGATACTTGTGGAGTATTTCTGCAAAGACATGGACTGTAGTGGTGGTGTTGTGCCAGGATTCAGTGGGAACAGTAGAAGTAAACAACAGCACCAAAAGTGATCTAGTGCTGTAGGGAAGAGATTGTTTACTCACCAGAGCTTCTGCAGAGTACCACACCCACACTGGGTGGGCTTTGTTTTATTTTCCAACAGGTGTTTGAATATTTTTTTCAAACGTAGATGTTTAATTACATTTTACATTCTAATAGTCTAATTAGAATTTCTCTACCCAGAGCCCTGTGTGCTAGATCCATCTGCCTTGCAGAAAGGAGTCTCACTTGGCACCAAGACTGATGAGCATGTACTTGCCATGGATCATCTCAGGGTAAGGGGGTTCCTGTAATCATTGGTAGAGACCCTTTTCACAGTCCAGCATTTATTTGTGCCAGGAGTTACATGAGACCTCGCTGCAATTACATGCCAGGTCCCTGATTTTATGTTTACTTCCATTAGTCATTTAGGAAGGAAACAATCACGGTGTATATGCTTGGAGCTGAAGATGTAGAACTAGCACAAACTCATTTAAATCTTTTCCATCCCAGTAAGAAGAGGTGAATTTCCATACTGCAAATAAATTAAAGTTACAGACATCACCACGGGGTGAACATTCAACCTGTCATTTAACTCCACGGCTGCCTGCAGACAGCGAGCATATGCAAATACCACTGCCAAACCCAGCATTTTCAGCATCATCTCATGGACGTCTGCACAGAAGCACCAGGAGCTCTGTCTGCAGCAGCAGTCCCACTTCTCCACTGAAGCAGCCTTGGATAAGGTGGCATTGATTACAGAATAGTACTCAATATGACCTGAAGATGGAATAGGTTTCCTTTTAGGGCACAATTCTCACATAACTTTCAGACAACAGAGAGACTTTCTGATGTACGAAAGAGATTTGATAGCAAGCAGTTTACGTGCAATTCTTTATCTCTGTGATGAAAGCCAGATCTGGGGAAGGAAATCTACCAAATCTATCACACCAATCTATTCTGTACGCACCTCTTGCTACGTGTTTACTTAGTGCACACACACACACACACACACACACAGGTACACACTACTGCAGAGTATTCTCCTCATGTACACAAGGAAGCCAAAGTTCCCTGGCTGTAGAAATGCTGCCTCGGCATAGGAGTAATAAGCCAACATGAAATCATGGCATTTAATTACTGAAAGTAAACAGAGATACAGTAAGAAAATCAAGAGCATGCTGTCCTTGGGCGTAAGACAGCCAACAAGCACCAGGAGACTTGTGTGATGCAGCATAACTTTAATGAGAAAGAAGTGGAATAAAAAAAGTTCAAAGTATAAGCACATCAAGGGTTTGGGGAGACAGTGACTTGCATCTTCTCATCCTAGGTTTCATTTCTCAATGTTGTTGTGTACTGAGACAACAAAGTCCCAGATACTGGAAAGAAGAGTTTCAGTAGAAATATGAAGAATTCAAAACATAAGCCAAGCCAGGGCCTGATTTTAGGGGATACCAAGTTCCCACAGCTCCTGTAACTTCAGGCAGAACTGTGGGTGTCCAACACTGCATAACCATGGCCAGGAGCTCTCTCCCATATTGAGTCATGCTTCAGCATTTCTGATCATTTCTTCATGCCTTTTCCTCATGCTCTAGCATGGCCCATTGAAGCCACTGCGGTAGGTGTTGTATCGACGATTGGGACGGCTGTACCCACTGCCCAGGCTAGGATAGCCTATGTTCCCAAATCCCAAGGAGCCACCAGAAGAGATGGGCACTCCCTCGGAGCTGAGAGTGCTGCCCACAGCAGCGGAGGTGGAGGATCCCACAGCAGTATTCTGGGGGAAGGAGCTGAGGATGGGTCCAGGCAGGGTCACCACCACAGGAGGCGGTTGGATGATGTAGGTTGACTCCTGGCATTGCTGGGCACAGGGCTCATTGCAGCTGTTGGCCAATGGGGTTGGGCCACAGGGAGTGGGAGAGCACACATCATTCGAGGACATGTCTGCAGGGTAGAACGTCGTCTGAAATACAGGACCAGGAAGCACATGCAATAGAAGCACTGTGTTGAATTTATGCAACTCAGACATGGGGTTAACAGATATGGAAGTAACGAGACAAGGTGGCTAGAGGAGTAATCATTAGATCAAAATCCACAGTGAGCAGGCTGAACATGACATAGAGAATTCTCTTAATCTTCTCAAATCTGCCAGAGCTGCTGGCCTCTGAACTCTGCTTCGGGTCATGATAAGTGCCCCTTGAACCCTCACAATAAAATTGCTTCAATTCCTTGGGGGTTTCCCTTTCCCCAGCCCTGTAGATGTGGCTGTCATGTGGGATGGAGGACAGCAGCTGGAGCTGCAGGCAGTGGTGGAAATGCTGGGTCTTATCATGACACTTATCTGGGTTTAGTGCCTTAGTGCTCAGATTTATTTTTTAACAGCCCAGCCAGAAGCATTTGCAAAACTGTAGAAAAGTGTTCTAGAAGCATCTTCTGCTCTCAAAGGTTTAATGAGCAGAACAGGCCAACTCAAAGTGGGGAAAAAAGGTTTGTCTTCTCAACAAGTTTTGCCCAAATTCATTTTCAGTGAGATTCCTAGAACCTCACTCTTCTGTCTGTGGAAAAGAGGACTTCAGTTAAATTCTGGAACTTGGAGCAGATTTATCTGTCCGTTAGTTCCAGCATCTTAAAACAAGACTGCATATTCCCTGCCAGATCCTTTGGCTAGCTTCTCCCTTAGTATCAGTCCCAAAAATGGAGCATGGAGATGCATGTTCTGAGGGTATTGCCAATGCTTAAGTCTTTCTTTGTTACACCCTGCATCATAAATACATAAAACCTTTCCATTTGACAGAAGTACGCCTTTCTAATTTTCCTCTGCAAAAGGAAAAAGCACAGCAATATTTATAAAGAACTAAAAACAACAAAAAGCAGTCATCAAAGTAACATTTAGCATTTAAAAAGGCTCTGGGTAGATTCAGACTTACCTGTTCACCTGACGAATAGGGCAAGAGAAGTGGATGGAAAAGTCTTGTGTTCTATAGGCTTTTATACTGCATTCCAGATTGCCTACAGACCTAAGACATATGCTATGCATGAAATTATTTAATGATCCATACTTTGGCATGCAAAATCCTCCAAATAGATTAACCTTTTTCTACCCCCCAACCCCACCCCCCAAATCTCTTCTGGTATTTCTCTATTTTTCCCTTCCCCTTATTATGCTCACATTCCAGTACAGACAAAGCTTTCATCTTCACCAATGTGCACCCATCCTTGCAAGACCGTGGTGATTCATTTCAATTTCAGCAATAATTATATTGTTTCCTAGGGCCAATGTACATTTCATATTTCACTTTAGTCATCAAAACACTGCTTAAGGGGCGTGTGTGTGTTGCATAGTCCTTATTCAAGACTTCGCTCCTTTAGGTGAATGATCATTAAGGTCTGAGGTGGGAGCCTGTGTTCAATTCACAACCATTTCCATATCAAGGGCTCAGTCTGATCACAAGACGAGATGCATAATAAACATTCCCAAATTTTGCATTTCTGCACTATTTCAATGCCACAGACATACAGCTGAGAAGCACCAGATTTCCATAAATATTGCAAGAGGTAAAGAAAATTAAGACCAGTGAGAATTGCTGACCAGAGATAATAAAACATTTTCTAACCCACGTTTTACTTCCAGCTTATGTGAACACAGCTGATGCACACACAAGTCTGCACTTCTTAACTTCTTTTCCCATGCAAAACCCAAACAACCACAATCTAATGAAAAAATGCCGTGACTTGATCTCATTATTTTGGGACGTTTATTAACTGCGTCTAATTTTCAATTTGATATCTGCATAGTGTTTCATCTGAAGAATCACCATTATTACTACACGAAACCCTACTAATTCACAGCGATGTATAGCAATCTTCACATCAAGTTAGATAGAAATGTGGCTAATAAGCTTGTTTTCAATTATCAGTTCTTAAAGGCAATGTTCTGCCTGAGCTGAAATGCAGAGTTGGTAGAAGCTGCACCTAGTAATTCAGTTCTCTATTTTATTAACCATTATGCGATTTGTTTCACCTCTGCAGCACGTAGGAGCCTGCAGGAAAGACCACTGCACATGAAAAGAATTCAAAGAGCAGGGACCAATTCTCTCCTCTTTGCTCCTCCACCCCCCAGCAAGAAACGTGAATTAACTCTGAAAGAAAGGTATCTCTCTGTAAATGGGCTGGCCTTGGTCTTCAGAAGAACAAAGGACTTCAAAGTTCAGAACAGCTTTTCTCTATTGGCTCAAATATGCAAAGTTTTGTGCTGCTTGCATCACAAGGTACACGACAGGATCTCAGCTCTCACAGCACCTGACTACAAACCTAACTTCAAGGCATGTGGGTCAAGATCATTCAAAGGACTTTACAAACCAACTCAGTGTACACATCTGCAGAAAGTAATTAATCTATTAAAAATTATCATCTTTGTTAAAAAAAAAAAAGTGGATTCCTAGAACTTAATAATTCTCCACCAAGAAAAAAAAAAGTCTCCTTCCCTATACTTACAATTTCCTGCCTTTTCCACAAAATCTCTATCTCACACAGTACTTGAACTTATTTTATAGATTTTTAAAATATATTTCCTTGTAGTAAATGGTAAATATCACACACCTGAGGAATTCTTTTCATCTTCATCCACAAAACTAGACAGCCAAAGAATGCTACCTTTGCTTCATTCTTTCCTCTAGGACGGAGGATATACAATAACAGAAATAACCTCATTTACTACCTGGAAATGTTTTCACTGATATTCTGCCAGTTTAATCGGCACCCTGAGTTTACCTGGGGGGCTGGAAGCCTTTGGATCTTGCTTTTTGAGATAGCTAAAGTGGTGAACCAGGTGTTTCAAATTTCATGCACTCAATTAAAACCCTCTGTGTTTAAGGGCAGAGTGCATACATGAGGCTGGTGAACTACCAAATTGCCAAAGAGATGACAAATTACTTACATGAATTGAAATTTGTATTATCTTTGTGTTAACTTCAGAAACATTGAGTGTAGCAGTATGAGGCATTTACATGATGAGAGAAGCTTTGAGGAAGGCTTTTCATCCGATGCCAAGATGAGACAAGACTGGTACATAAACCATAAGCAAAACAATTAATCTTCTGGGAACTATTCTACTACTGGGGACAATTTAATCTGCTGCAACAGAATTTATGCGATAACTGGACTTATCTGAATGCCTCAGACATTCCCCAACATGAGAACACCTCACATTTTTCCCCAAAAGTTATTGCTTTAATAGCTTCTGTGGCTGTGCAATTCTGGTTTTGATCTCAGGTACTTCTAGCAATAATTATTTACTTGAGAGGATTTCTAAAGGCTTTAATGCCTTTGAATGTCCTGTATTTATTAAATGTTAGAACACTTCATTTTGTGAGCTTTTTTTTGGTATTCTGCAGGGCTACACAGTGGACAGTAAGACAGCCAGGAGCCTGAGGTTTTTATTGGGAGCCCTAAAATACACCATTGTTCTGCAGTAAATAGCATGCAAACAGACAAAACCATGGTCTGTGTCTATGCCTTTTTTGGGACTTGTGCTCCTGTTTGTGTTTGACTTTACAAATCCAAGCCTTCAAGCAGTGGTATGATGGTAAATTTTTCTTCGCACCTTGAAGCTCCAGGTTAGAGTTACTGAGACAGATACCCTGTCATACTGTTAGGTCATAAAACACTTGCTGGCCTGAAAAAAAAAAAAAGAATAACAGAGATGCAGAATATCAGATATAATGATGAATCACTCTGAGATCAATATGCATTTTGTCTGTTCTTGATTGTGAGCTCTAAACATGTCTTCTTGTCCTCTTATTAGTGTCCACCTTGGTATTCATATTGTATCTCTGCACTGGTTTTCATATTGTATCTCTGCCTGGTGCTGATGATCAATACTGTAAAAGTTTCAAAGAAAAGTAGGAGGAGGGATAAAAATAACAAAAGACTTGGGATATGATAAAAGCATAGCTTTAATAACACTAAAGAGTGGATTAAAATGCTGCAAACCAAAAGGTTTTAATATGGAAAGAAAGGCACAACTCATGGTGGTGTGTTCCACAGAGCTCTTTTTTCAGGGTAGGATCATACATTGAAAATACGGTCCCATCTACTGTTTAAAGAATGTTTAACAACAGGCAGTGTCAAATACAGTGATGTGTAGCAGAACTACATACTGGATTGGAGATATAAAGTAGTTTGACAGGAACAAGGCATCATTTTAAGGAATGATTAACTCCCACAGCTCCATTAACTTCAGACAGAGTTTTGGTTGTCCAGCATCACAAAACCATGGTCAGAAGCTCTTTCCCACATTGAATCATGCTTCAGCATTTCTTCCTGTCCACTCCTCATGCTCTAGCACAGCCCATTAAAGCCACTGCGGTAGGTGTTGTAGCAGCGGTAGGGCCGGCTGTACCCACTGCCCAGGCTGGGATAACCAAAGCTCCCAAATCCCAAAGAGCCGCCAGAGGAGATGGGCACTCCCTCAGCACTGAGAGCGCTCCCAACAGCTGCAGAGGCTGAGGATCCCACAGTGGTGTTCTGGGGGAAGGAACTGAGGATGGGTCCAGGCAGGGTCACCACCACAGGAGAGGGCTGGATGACCACCGTAGAGTCCTGGCACTGGCGCACGCAGGGCTCATTGCAGCTGTTGGCCAGTGGGGTTGGGCCACGGGACGTGGAAGGACATCGCTCGTAGCATACATCTCTACAGAGGGAGGTGGACCTGAAATACAGGACCAGAAGTGAAGTGAAAAATATTGTTATACGAAGGAGTATAATGAAGTATGCTTGCAGAAAACATTTCCAGAGTTAATGTCACATTTTTCACGCTCAAATCTGTAAAAGATAGGAGTGGTCTCATCTAAATGAGATGTTATCACATTCTTACACTTCAGTATCTTAATTTGAGGTGCAGCTACTATCACCCTGAGACATTTTCAGACTGGTTCTGCACCTGATTTCTCAGGTCTTTCAGAAAGAGAACCTGTAACTCCCTTCTGTATCATCTCAGATCACAGATATGAATAGCATTTCCCAAATCATCTCGAGGATACACATGAATTTTAAATGATTCTGTAGCATTACCTTCACATGAGTTTAACTGTGGAGTCATTGTGGAAAAAACAACGCAACAATTACCTGTTTGACATCATACTTATTTCCCTTGCAGCAGACTCCAGTGTAGCAGTGATTATACTCCAGACTGGTACAAACTCATTGCACAACTGGAATACATATGCTGAATTAAACATGATTTTTGTTGTTTTTTTTTAGCATTAATACTGTAGAGATATTCTATAAAGTTACTCTTTTATCCCCACACAAGATGCAAGGTCTGAACCTCCCCTTGGAGAAGAATTTCTGAATACTGTATGTGAGGACTCATTGATATCTGAGAAATAGAAGTCACTGCTTTTAGGTTCCTTAAGAATGTGAAGAAGAAAGGGTTCAGAATCCTTCAGCATATCCATTAACGAAGTGCATATTTATATTATTAAGTTATCTGATTGCTCATGATATACAATGAAATTTCAAAACTCTCATCATCCATTCAGTGGGATATCTTTAAAATCTCCTGTCCAAGATCAGCTTTTGCCATCTAGGTTCATACAGTGTAGACATTGGTATTTTAGTGGACTCCAAGAAAACTATCTATCTCCAAACTGTTGAAGAAAAAAACAACTTTTTATAAAATTTAAACTTTCTTTTCTATTTCAGTAACATTATCTACAATGACCCACATGTACTCTTAAATAGTTCCCTCCCTTTCCAGACCTAAATAACAATACCAATCTATAAATGTATATGTGGTGCCCATGTTTTTGAAACACAAGTTCTCTGCAGCAGTAGGTATTTATTGCCAACTTGGATAACCAATTTTCCTGTGAAGCTTGCAACAACATCCATAGATGCTGCTTTCAACACTTCTATTCTGCTTCTTTTTATTAATACAAGAGCTTCTATTTTGTATACTAACTCATTTCAAAACCTAACTCAAAGATCACAGCAGTATTTTCAAAAAACTCCTGAATTATCTTCTGATGTTGACCTGACTGGTCTGTCTGGCTCTAAGAAATCACCCAGCCCGTCTTGGAATTATTTTTTTTTAAAAGAAGGGTGAGCAAATTAGATGACAATTGTGCTTAAATAGGTCAGACGAGAGCCATGCACAAAAAGCTTTAATAAATGTCTTGGATCCAATCTTAGATTTGAATTCCAAGACACCTGCAAGCTAACAAATTGCTGGGGAGCAGGAAAGAACATCTCATTAGGCTAGGCTTTGACTCATTTCATACTGACACTAATGAAGTCAGCATGGAAGTATCAAAAATACAAAGAATCCATGAATTGTGAAGATGAAAAGAGTTTTAAATGCGTAGATTATGTTTCTCATGCAACGCCAGGCAAAGTGTAGACTGGAAAACTAAAAGCAGAGTAATTTCATTATCAAGTAAAGGCTCAGTTTGCAAAAACATACATGAGAACTAATTGATTCATGCCTCACTAGTCACAAATAGTACGAGAAGTTTGTAGAAGTCCATAATCATAGTTATTCTCCAATCTTAACGTGTAAAGGGGACATGGATTTCAAACTGACATTCACATTCTTCAGGAACTATCTAATGAAATGTTTAATAAAGGCTTTAACATCTTACACAAACACTTCTTAGGACCATAACATCCAAAGATGGATTAGTTCCAGGAGATTTGTTTATTTGGAATCAATGAGCATTAATAATCAGACTTAAAGACATGGGACGTGGCTCTTCTCCAAGCTCCTTCATTCATAGAATCATAAAAGCACAAAGCTTGGAAAAGACGTCCAAGATCACCTGGTCCAATCATCCACCTCCCACAAATATCAACAAGTACAACAAAATAGATCTTTCAGGTTATGCTGTTGCTGGACACAGACCACTTGCCCAGGAGTCTCATTCTTCTGAAACACATTTATATCATCTTAATGCTAGGTGCCTATCACAGAAAGACACCTCCATGTCACCAAAAGCAAAACCATTCTTTGACATCTATCAGTGTGATCAGTGATTCCTCGCAAATCTGAGTGATTGGACTTCAATCATACCAATTCTGTCAACAGGAAAGCATTGACACAAGTATATATCCTATACGGTATGATTATTCCTTATCAGGCAATTACCTCTCTCAAATGAGAAGTTACAATTTGATTACTGCAGAGATTATTTTTTTCATGTAACGGTCTATTTCACCTGAATGAATGGAAAAAGAGGACAAAAAAATTCCATGAAACAAATTAAGATGCAACATCAGTTTAATGAAAAATTATGAAGTACTCTACAATAAAAAGCAAAATATATGTTTATATGAAGGAAGGAAACCATTTAAGCCATTCAAAATGAAGAATAGAAAGCAAGATTGATTTTCTAACCAATGAATTAATTAACCCGAACTGAAGATTTTTAAGCAGAGCAATATAATAACCAATCAGAATCCAAAATTAAAATGCACCAAAAAATGAATCACATGAAAAAATTTGAATACGAGATATCCATCATTATTCCAATCAGAACAGGATAGCAATTTATCTTCCATTTCTGCTTTGCAGGAGAGCACAAGGATGCTCAGCCCATCTGCAAACATTGGCCAGGAGCTCTGTCCTCAGTACGGGGCATGGCTTCAGGCTACCTCTGGGATGAGCTCATGGGAAAAACGTGTTGCCTTCAATAGGGCAGGCATCTCCTGCTTGAGAATCTGCTGCCCAGGCCAGAGATGCCAAAGCCACCAGAGGAGATGGGCACTCCCTCCTCACTCAGGATGCTGCCAACAACAGCAGATGCTGAGGATCCCACAGCGGTGTTCTGGGGGAAGGAGCTGAGGATGGGTCCGGGCAGGGTCACCACCACAGGAGAGGGCTGGATCACAACACGGGAGTCCTGGCACTGGCGCACACAGGGCTCGTTGCAGCTGTTGGCCAGCGGGGTTGGGCCACAGGGACGGCACAGATCGTAGCAGGACATGGCTGTAGGATGAGGTGGAACTGCAGAGACAACAAGAAAAGCACAGTGTGAGCTGCAGCCTGGTGCCCTAATTGCCATAAAACTAGGCACAGGCTGGGAAGAAGAAACAGGCAGTGGGGGGAAGCAGAGAGAGGTTTGGCAGCCCAGATCCTCAAGAGCCCCTACAGAGTCAACCCAACAACTTCTCCCACCACCCATCAAACTAACAAGCAGAACAGAGCTGCTGGGAGCACCATCAAGAAACAAGGTTCAAATCAAGGTCTGCATGGAGGCAAAGACTCATAGGACAAAAGAAGAGCAAGAGGATAAGCAGAGAAAGAGGAGAGTAGGAGAGAGCCACTGCAGCTCACCTTGTTCACCAAGGAGGAGAAGGCAAGAGAAGTGGATGAAGGATCCTGGTGCTGGACCAGCTTTTATACTGATCTGGACCGCCCCAGGCCCAGAGGCAAGCTATGTGTATGTAGCTGTAGTACACCAAGCCCATTTGTATGCAAAACAACACAATTATAGAAATCAATGCCTTATTTCTCTTCCCTGCAACGCTCCCTTTTCATTTCCTTGTTCATGACATGTCCATTTTGCCACACAAGCTCCTTTCAAGTGACAGAATTAGAGGCCTAAGCATTTCTGAGGAAGGGACTCAAAAGCAAAGGGAGAAGATGAAGGCAAGGGAAGGAGATGGCCAATGCTGTCAACTGGTGCCAGCCTCTCATTCCCCGGCATCTTGCCTTAAAGCTTTTCCCTAATGTGTGGAGCCTCATTTCCTTGCAACAATGGCCTCACAGGTCAAATTCCCAGCAAGGCTCATATGCAATAATGAACACGGCCTTCCCTTCACACGTCTGTCTACACACGGTGCCTCAGCTGTGAGCACTCCAAAGAATGGGCAAAAATAAGGCAGCTCTCCACCATGTTCATGCCTTGAATCCTGCTTTGCCCTTACATCCTGTCACAACTGCACACACCAACAAACACACAACAACATATCCAGCCCTCACACACCCACCAAGAAACAACAGAGGTCTGGGAGAGCCACCAAGGGCAACTGGGACAGCAGTGGGTATTATGCCATCCTAAGGACATATGTCATAGGAGGGCATCAAGCTCTGTGCAGTGCTGGTCGGAAGCATGTGTGCCCAGGGAGAGCGACTGCCTGGTGTACAAAATCTGACATACACAACCACAGACTCTAACCAGTCCCTTATCCCACAGCAGTGACAAAATACCCTCTACAATTACACTGGGACTCCACCAGGCAGAGGCGAGTTTCTAATCACACAGGCACAACCAAATGCCTCATTTAGGAAGATGAAGATAATGGAAGCCAGGAGTCACACCAGCAATGGCCCTCACTGCACATTACCAGAGCAAGGGAGATGCAAAAATGACAGACTGGTCCACCAGACACCAGCTCAACAATCCGGTTCACAGTGGTGCAGCTGCACTGATGGCATGCAGGACATCAGGGCACAGCACAGTCAGATCCAATGACAGTAACATGGGTCAGCATTCCCAAGCAGCGCCAGAAAATACAGACAGACCCAAGGGGGAGCTGGGAAGGCACCAGGCAACTGTGCATCCAGACCAAGGGGAACATGATTGAGCATAAGGTGACCTGCAGCACAACAGCAGAACCAGACTGCTGCCACTGAACTGAAGAGAAGGCAAAAGTCCCAGGGCAGAGCTGTAATACATGCCCTGTGTCAATTGACCTGAGTCAGGTGGTGTTGTGGAAGTCCCCAGGTGTGTGTGAGGAGGGCCCATGGACCTCTGGCAGCAATCAGATCACTGATGTGACTGAAAAGAACATCTCCTGTTCACCCAGGACACAGGACACCAGCTGCATCTGCCGCAGAAAGGGAAGGGATTTCCTTTGTCTTCAGAGGGAGCTTCCATTGATTTCTGGAGTGAAAAATACTTCCCTGTTTCTCAGGGTATGCCCAAAGGAACCTGGTGCCCAACTGCACCCTGACCCCCATGACCATATGCTGCACACATTGCCTTCCCTCCCTGATACCACATTTTCTATGCACTTTCCTCCTACTCTCAGGTCACAGTGACTTCATAATTGGTGAGAGACATTGCAGGGCTTCCCACAGCCCATGGCAGAGCTGGAGAGCTGACCTTCACTCTGCCTCCAACAGAACTGGGTTACAGACAAAAGCATCATGTCTGGTGGTCTAGAGCATATGGGAAGTAGAGCTCTGCTGTTTGCTTTCTGCTGTATTCCTTGTGGCACAAGTAAACATCACATGTGGTGGAGTGGAACAACCCAAGATATCTCAGTTTTCAATGAGGAATGTCATTAGGCATCTCAACATGGAATGAACACAAAGAGACTGAGATTACAATGCAGCATAAAATTTATTGAGTTTGAAGATAGAAAAATCTGGTCCAGGCTGCTACAAGGGCAGCTGGTACTCAGAGACACCTTCACCACAATGCAATGCACATCTTTCTCCATCCCTCGGCAAGAGGGGAAAGAAGCAGGGCCATCTCAACTTCCTTCAGGATAAACCCAAGGCACAGGATAGCAGGACACAACAAGAACTTGTGATGATTAGAAGAAAGCAGGAGAAGAAGACATCTGCTGGCTGTGTTTCCAGAGAGCACAGGCTGACATCCTGGCTTCCCTCTCTGTTATGCAGGAAGACACAAGATGTACAGCCCATCTAGAAACACTGATCAGCAGCATTGTCCTCAGTTCACCACTTGGCTTTCGGCTTCCTGGGCAATGGGTTCACGGCACATCCACCTCATCTCTAGTAGGGCAGGCACCTCCTGCTAGAGAATCTGCTGCCCAGGCCAGAGATGCCAAAGCCACCAGAGGAGATGGGCACTCCCTCCTCACTCAGGATGCTGCCAACAGCAGCAGAGGTGCTGGAGCCCACAGCGGTGTTCTGGGGGAAGGAGCTGAGGATGGGTCCGGGCAGGGTCACCACCACAGGAGAGGGCTGGATCACAACACGGGAGTCCTGGCACTGGCGCACACAGGGCTCGTTGCAGCTGTTGGCCAGCGGGGTTGGGCCACAGGGACGGCACAGATCGTAGCAGGACATGGCTGTAGGATGGAGGTGGACCTGGAGAGAAAACAAGAAAAGTATGTGCAGCATGAGCAGCAGCGTGCTGGCCTGCTCACATAGAGAAGAGGCTCAGGCAGGGGATCGAGGACAGGCTGTTAGGGCACAGACAGAGGCTTGGGAGACCAGATCCTGAAGAACCCATACAGAATCAACCCAATGCCTTCTCTCCCCTGACCCCACACTTGCAAGCAGAGCAGAGCTGGTGGGAGCACCATCAAGGAGCATGGCTCACATCATGGCCTGCACAGAGGCAAAGATGCAGTGGAGTCCAGAAGGGCAAGAGGAGAAGCAGAGAAAGAATAGAGCTAGGAGCCGGCTGATGCAACTCACCTTGTTCACCAAGTTGGAGAAGGCAAGAGAAGTGGATGAAGGAGCCTGGTGCTGGACAGGCTTTTATACTGGTCTAGTCTGCCCCAGGCTTTGAGCAGCACCCTTTGCAAATGTAATGTGTTTGCCAAAAGCTCATCTTGCATGCAAATCATCACAATTATAAAAACTAGTGTCTTGTTTATTTTCCCTGTAATGCTTCCTTTTATTTTCCTGTTCTGCACATACTATTCAATTGTGCAGACTGCTTTCAAGTGACAGCATTAGAGTCCAAAATAGTTCAAGAGGTAAGGATACGTCATCTCAAGAATGATACAGCCAGTGATGAAGACAGTCCCAGCACTCCAGGGGATGTCTGCCATTTACTCTCTGGGGCATTGCATTAACATCTGAACCTGTGGTTCTTCTTCTCCTAACCCTGAAGCTTCAGACTGGACATCCATAGGCAAGGAGAAGCCACATGAATCACTCTCCATAACACTACGCTTACTCACATTCTGTTAAAAATCACCTTTCCAGTCAGGGCACTTCTGCACTTGGATTTTAGAATCTCTCTCAAATTAATTCTTGCCCTTGGCAGGAATGGGCCTGGTTCCTCTTTGGCAATCTTATTTCTCTCCTTCATACCACCCCTCCTTAAGTAGCATAGTTCCAAGAATAGGGAATGCAGACTATTGCCCTCCCATGACTCCTTGCTCAAGACCTCTCGTAAACTAGGAGGAATTCCAATGACAAAGGTACACGTAGGCAAATGATACATGTCTCTCCACCTGTCCATGTCTTTGTCACAACTTGTGCTTTGACCATCCAGAGTGATGGCACAGAGGGCACAACTGAATGCTTGGTAGGATTTCCACTGGACACCCTACCTTGTTCAAGAGCTCTGCGAGTGGTCACAGAGACAGATGAATGAGCAATGGCACCAGAAGTTGCCCTGTTACAATTGGAGGCAGCACCAGAGTGACAGGAGCAAATCAGGAACTGTGGAGGAAAAGAATGTGGGAAGGAGGACTAAGCAAATTTGGTAGCGTACCACTCCTCAGGCTCCTCAGCTTGAGGCATGTGTGGAAGGACCAAATGAACCCTGGTTTGGGTCCTCCACAGGGACAGCCTGTTTAGCATCTGATTGAGAATTCTGGAGGAGTCCTGTGGAGCTGCTCCAGACCTACTTCCCTTCAGGACACAGTGATGTGGTTGAAGGACTACACAATGGATCTTACTTCGGACCACAGGATTGCTTCAGTGGGGGAGGCTGTTCTCTTCCTGCTCCATTCCTGCACTCTGAAGTGTTTTCAGCAGATAGCACGGATGCTGTCCATATGCTCAGATGTGAGAAGATAAGCTCCACAATTTTAGCTTCCACTCCTAGCCATTATACTCTCCATGATCAAGATGTATATGTAGAAACAAATCATAGTAGGGCTCAGGATTCAAGAGCGTTTTCCTCACTTTGACTTCTTTGGGACTCTCTACACTTTGAGAGTTTGACAGATGTGCTTGGAGGAGGGATGGGCAAAAGAATACTTTTGGAGCAGTGCACATAGTAATTTCTTCTGGTAATCTTTTGTCTTCCTCTATCATAGAATCATAGAATATACTGAGTTGGAAGGGTCCATGAAGATCATCATGTCCAATTCCTGTATCCTGCAATCCAAATTATACTGTCTTATAAAATGAAAAACAATTTCTAACATCTCTCTTATTCCCATTAGAGGGATGCCCTGGACCCTCCCTTGAGAGTGCTCAAATCCCATGAACAAGAAGAAGGAAAATATCAGGATGTAATACAACACTTCAACTCCAAGACAAAAAATCTTTTCCCTGAATTGCTTTCCTATGAATACTGACTAGAAAGAAATATGAGGAGACAGGGATTATAATGCAGCATAAATTTTATTGAGTCTAAAGACAGAAACAAAGCAGTGCATAATTTAAAGCTGCTACAAAGGCGGTTGATAAACAGATTGGCAATTAGCTGGCAAGTTTCATCAAAATGAGATGTACATCTTCCTTCTTCACAAGGTAAGAGGGGAAAGAAACAGGGCCATCTCAACTTCCTTCAGAGCAAACCCATGGCACAGGACAGCAGGAGAAAACATCTACTTGTGATGATGAGAAGAAAGCAGGAGAAGAAGACATCTGCTGGCTGTGTTTCCAGAGAGCATAGGCTGGTAACCTGTCTTCCTCCTCTACTTTGCAGAAGGGCACAAAACTGCTCAGCCTATCTGGAAACACTAGCCAACAGCATCATCCTCAGTCTGGCACCTGCCTTTGGGATTCCTGGGCAATGTGCCCATGGGATGACCACCTCTTCTTAGCAGGGCAGGCACCTCCTGCCAGAGAAGCGGCTGCCCAGGCCAGAGATGCCAAAGCCACCGGAGGAAATAGGAACACCCTCCTGGCTCAGGATGCTGCCAACAGCAGCAGAGGTGCTGGAGCCCACAGCGGTGTTCTGAGGGAAGGAGCTGAGGATGGGTCCGGGCAGGGTCACCACCACAGGAGAGGGCTGGATCACAACACGGGAGTCCTGGCACTGGCGCACACAGGGCTCATTGCAGCTGTTGGCCAGCGGGGTTGGGCCACAGGGACGGCACAGATCATAGCAGGACATGGCTGTGGGATGGAGGTGGACCTGGAGAGATGACAGGCAAAACATAGGCAGCGTGAGCTGCAGCCTGGAGGCCTCCTCAACAAGGGAGAAGGCACAGGCTAGGGAGCACAGACAGGCATAGTGGAAACAGAGAGACTTGACAGTCCAGATCCCCAAGAGCCCCCAGCAGAGACAGCCCAGTGCCTTCTCCCACCTCCCCCAACACTGGCAAGCAGGACAGACCTGGTGGGAGCACCATCAAGGAGCGCACCAAGGCCTGCAAAGTGGCAAAGACTCAGTGGAGGCCAGAAGGGCAAGAGGAGAAGCAGAGAAAAAAAGAGAGTGAGAAGAATACCACTGCAGCTCACCTTGTTCACCAAGCTGGAGAAGGCAAGAGAAGTGGATGAAGGAGCCTGGTGCTGGATGGGCTTTTATACTGGTCAGGACTGCCCATTTTTCCAGAGGCACCCTTTGTTCGTTCATCATATGTATCAATAAGCTCATCTTGCATGCAAAACACCGCGATTAAAGAAAACGCTCTTTTTTTTTTTTCTGTTCCCTGCACTGCTCCCTTTTCATTTCCCTGTTCATGACATACCCCTTCCACCACTAATTCTCCTTTCAAGTGGCAGAATTAGAGGCCAAAATACTTCTTGGAGACATGACACGTCAGCACAAGTAGGTGATGCAGCCAATGATGAGCAGTGTGTAACCTCAGGAAGGAAGAGAAGCCTCCTACCCTTTGGGCCTTGCTTCAACTCTCATCCTGGAGCAGGTCTCCTCCTAACCCTGAAGCTTCACCTGAACTTCCACATGGGAGGGCCAACATCATCAATCGCTTTCCCTGATGCTATAATAAAACTTGTATTATAGAATGACTTAGTTTGGAAGGCACCATTAAAGATCATCTAGTTCATACTCCTGCCATAAGCTGGGACATATTCCAGTAGATCTGGTTATTCATTAATCTGCCTAACCTTACTATGAATGTTCCCAGTACTGGGCCATCCACAAATTCTCTACACAACCTGTTCTGGTGTCTAATAAACCTCATCATCAAAAAAAAAAAAAAAAAAAAAAAAAAAGAAAGAAAGAAAGAAAGAAAGAAAGAAAAAGCACTTTTTCTCTTGTCTTGTCACTGCTACACCTGATATACAGTCTCTCTCCATCCTTCTTACAAGCCAGTTTTGTGTATTGAAAGGCTGCAATAATGTTTCCACAAAGCCTTCTCTTCAGGATCAAAAACACCAACTCTTATCAGCCTTTCTTCACAGGAATAGAGCTTCAGACTTCTGATCATCTTTGTGGCCTCTCCTGGACCTGCTGTAACAGGTCCATATCTTCTCTGTAGGGGTGACCCAGAACTGAATGCAGTACACCAGGTAGGGTCTCATGAAAGCAGAGTAGATGGGGAGAATCACATCCCTTGATCTTCTGGCCACACTTCTTTTCATGCAGCCCAGGATGTGATTGGCTTTTTGGACTACAAGCACACAGTATCAACACAGGTACAGTTATTCATCCATCACCATGCCTAACCCCTCCTCTGGAGGGCTGGTCTTGGTTGTCTAAATGCATTGCCCAGGCTGTACTGAAGCTGGGATTTTCTCCAACAGAGATGCACAACCTTGCACTTGTTTTTGTTCAACTTCATGAGGTTCACATAGCCCCAGTCCTCACATCTGTCTGAGTCTCTGCTAATGAAATCCCTATCCACCAGAGTGTCAAATACATTGCTCAGCTTTGTATTCTGCAAACTCAGTGTTGTCCACGAACACCAAGTTACTCAGGCTTTGTTAAGCATTTCCTTTCCAGGCAGGGCACCTCTGTTCTTGTATTTTAGACAATCTCCCACACATTAAGTGTTTCTCTAGGGAGAGCTCGGATCTCTAAAGTTACAGTATTTTCCTGGCTGTCACCAGTCCCTTTGACTCCTTTGAGACCCTCTCCAATTTAGATGTGCTTGGAGGATGGATGAGAAGAATATGAATACATTTGTAGTTGTTACATCAAAACACAGCTTCAATCAGCTGACCACTGGTAGATACAGAAATGCCTTCTGGCAATCCAATGTCTTTTCATATCAGCTGGAAGTTGGAAAATATTCAGTTTTGCTCATTGCTGACATGTCACATGAGGGTGCTCATAAACACATGTATAATACTATGCCAACACTGAACACCCATCTAACTACCCATCTCTACCAATTAGAAGGTGTTCAGAAGGAATTCAGCACCTTGGGGGAGCAAGATGGCTTACACTAGGAGGATATTACACAAATCCCTATTCCACTAAAAATACTTCTCACCATGGACAGATTAGTTGAGTATCCAAACATGGAAGGAACATAATGGAAGAAACATGAGGAGACAGACATTACAATGCAGCATAAATTTTATTGAGCTTAAAGGAGGAATCAAAACAGTGAAAAGATAAAGGCTGCTACAAATACAGCTAACAAATATGTTGGCCATCTGGAGGGAAACTACAGGAAGATGGGACGAGAGCATTCTTTCCTCAAAGGCAAGAGGTAGAAGAAGCAGGGTCATCTCAGCTTCCTTCAGGCTGAACCCATGGCATAGGACAGCAAGAGATAATGAGGACTTGTGGTGATGAGAAGAAAGTGGGAAAAGAGAAAAACAAATCCTGGCTGAGCAAACAGGCAGCACATGCTGACACCCTGACTAACCTCTCTGTTCTGCAAGAGAGCAGGAGGGTGCCCAGCACATGTGGGCCAGCAGATTCATCCTCAGTCCAGCGCCAAACTTTAGGATTCCTGGAATACACTCTCAAGGGATGACCAATTCATGCTTAGCAGGGCAGGTATCTTCTGCCAGAGAACCGGCTGCCCAGGCCAGAGATGCCAAAGCCTCCAGAGGAGATGGGCACTCCCTCCTCACTCAGGATGCTGCCAACAGCAGCAGAGGTGCTGGAGCCCACAGCGGTGTTCTGGGGGAAGGAGCTGAGGATGGGTCCGGGCAGGGTCACCACCACAGGAGAGGGCTGGATCACAACACGGGAGTCCTGGCACTGGCGCACACAGGGCTCGTTGCAGCTGTTGGCCAGCGGGGTTGGGCCACAGGGACGGCACAGATCGTAGCAGGACATGGCTGTAGGATGGAGGTGGACCTGGAGAGATGACAGGCAAAACATAGGCAGTGTGAGCTGCAGCCTGGAGGCCTGCACACCAAGGGAGAAGGCACAGGATGGGAAGCAGAGGAAAATAGCGTAGGGACAGAGGGTGGCTAGACAACACAGGTCCCCAAGAACACCACCAGAGACAGCCCAAGGCCTTCTCCCACCCCCCCATACTGGTAAGCAGAAGAAAGCTGCTGGGAGGACCATCAAGGAGCAATGCTCGCAACAAGGTCTGCGTGGAGGCAAAGACTCACAGGACACAAGAAGAGCAAGAGGATAAGCAGAGAAAAAGAGGTATGAGGAGAAGGGCACTGCTGCTTACCTTGCTCACCAAGGAGGAGAAGGCAAGAGAAGTGGATGAGGGAGCCTGGTGCTGGACCTGCTTTTATACTGGTCAGGACCGCCCCAGGCCCAGAGGCAAGCTATGTGTATGTAGCTGTAGTACACCAAGCCCATTTGTATACAAAACAACACAATTATAAAAATTGATGCCTCATTCCTCTTCCCTGCAACGCTCCCTTTTCATTTTCTTGTTCATGACATGTCCATTTTGCCACACAAGCTCTTTTCAAGTGACAGAATTAGAGGCCTAAGCATTTCTGAGGAAGGGACTCAACAGCACAGGGAGAAGATGAAGGCAAGGGGAAGGAGATGGCCAACACTGTCAGCTGGTGCCAGCCTCATTCCCCTGTGCCTTGACTTAAAGCTTTTCCCTAATGCATGAGGACTCATTTCTTTGCAAGAGTGGCCTTAAAGGTCAAACTCTAAACAAGGGACATATGCAAAGACGTACACGGCCGTCTCTTCACTCATCCATCTGCTCACGCTTCCTCATCTGTGAGCACTCCAACCGTGGCTGTTCTGTTTTCTGGCTCTAGCCATTCAACTAGATCAAGCTCTGCGCTCAGGAGACGTCAGCCTCACTGTTGTTCCTTTCCCTTCTGTCCACAGTTAAGAGTGGTCCCCTGACACCATAATAGGAATGTTTCATAGAAAAGGGCATTGCATTCGTGTAACCAAACATTAGTAGACCACTACTCAGAAATTGTGAGGTCTGCCACAATCAAACACAAGAACTGAGCAAAATTACGGTGGCTCTCCACCAACACCATGTTCATGCCTTGCATCCTGCTTTGCCCTTACATCCTGACACAACACACAACACAGCACACACCAACAAACACACAACATTTCCAGGCCACACACATCCACCAAGAAACAATGGAGGTCTGGGAGAGCCACCAAGGGCAACTGGGACAGCAGCATGTATTAGGGCCATCCTAAGGGTATATGTCAAAGGAGGGCATCAAGCTCTGTGCAGTGCTGGCCAGAAGCATGTGTGCCTGGGTTGGGCAATTGCCTGGTGTACAAAATCTGTCATACACAGCCTCAGACTCTAGCCAGCCCCTTATCCCACAGCAGTGACAAAATGCCCTTTGCAATTATGCTGGGACTAAAACAGGCACAGGGAACTTTCTAATCACACAGGCACAACCAAATGCCTCATTTAGGAAGATGAAGATAATGGAAGCCAGGAGTCACACCAGCAATGGCCCTCATTGCACATTACCAGAGCAAAGGAGATGCAAAAATGATAGAAAGTTCCACCAGACACCAGCTGGAGAAAAGCCCCAGGGCGGTGTTGTAGTACATGCCCTGGGTCAATTGGCCTGAGTCAGGGGGTGTGGTGGAAGACCCCAGGTGAGTGTGAGGAGGACCCATGGGACTCTGGCAGCTCTCAGATCACTGATGTAACTGACAAGAACATCTCCCGTTCACCCAGTATACTAGACACCAGCCACATCTGCCACAGAAAGGGAAGGGAGGATTTCCTTTGTCCTACGAGGAAGCTTTCATTGATATCTGGAGTGAAAAATACTTCCCTGTTTCTCAGGGTCTGCCCAATGGAACCTGGTGCCCAACTGCACCCTGACCCCACATGCTGCACACATTGCCTTCCCTCCCTGATACCACATTTTCTAGGCACTTCCCTCCAACTCTCAGGTCACAATGCCTTCATAATTGGTGAGAGACATTGCAGGGCTTCCCACAGCCCATGGCACAGCTGGAGAGCTGACCTTCGCTCTGCCTCCATCAGAACTGGGTGGCACAGACAAAAGCAACATGTCTGGTGGTCTAGAGCATATGGGAAGTAGAGCTCTTTAGCTTGCTTTCTCCCGTATTCCCTGTGCCACGAGCAATCACTGAATGTGGTGGAGTGGGACAAAATAGCACAAGGCAGTACACACACAGGCCATGTTTTGTCCATTTCTGATGTTTATGGTCATATGGTAGACCAAAGGGTCAGACTGCACAAAGAGAATTTTTCTTCCTTATATTCACATGGGTCGGTCAGTGAATTGTGAAATGCCTTCCCTTCAGAGATGTTGACCAAGGTTTTTTACAATAACAGATGGAGAATTGGGAGCAGAAATAAGCTTCACGCCTGAAGATACACCGTTTCTCATTGGGGAATGTTGTTGGGCATGTCAACAAGGAAGGAATACAGACAGACTGAGATTTCAATGCAGAATAAATTTTATTGAGTTTGAAGATAGAAAAATAGCAACGCATTCGAGAAGGGATCTGGCCCAGGCTGCTACAAGGGCAGAGGATACTCAATACACCTTCAGTTCAATGCGATGCTCATCTTTCTCCCTCACATGGAGAGAGGGAGAAGAAGCAGGGTCATCTCAACTTCCTTCAGAATAAACCAAAGGCACAGGACAGCAGGACACAACATGGACTTGCAAAGATTGAGAAGAAAGTGGGAGAACAGGAAGACATCTACTAGTCATGTTTCAACACAGGAAAAGCTGGCACCCAAGCATCCCTCTCTGATTGTAGGAGGGCATGAAGGGAGCTCAGTCCGTCTGGAAACACTGGCCAGCAGCGATGTCCTCTGTTCACCACCTGGCTTCTGTCTTCCAAGATGATCTCACAGGATGTAAACCTCATGCTTAGCAGGGCAGGTATCTTCTGCCAGAGAACCGGCTGCCCAGGCCAGAGAAGCCAAAGCCTCCAGAGGAGATGGGCACTCCCTCCTCACTCAGGATGCTGCCAACAGCAGCAGAGGTGCTGGAGCCCACAGCGGTGTTCTGGGGGAAGGAGCTGAGGATGGGTCCGGGCAGGGTCACCACCACAGGAGAGGGCTGGATCACAACACGGGAGTCCTGGCACTGGCGCACACAGGGCTCGTTGCAGCTGTTGGCCAGCGGGGTTGGGCCACAGGGACGGCACAGATCGTAGCAGGACATGGCTGTGGGATGGAGGTGGACCTGGAGAGATGACAGGCAAAACATAGGCAGCGTGAGCTGCAGCCTGGAAGCCTGCACACCAAGGGAGAAGGCACAGGATGGGAAGCAGAGGAAAATAGTGTAGGGACAGAGGGTGGCTAGACAACACAGGTCCCCAAGAACACCACCAGAGACAGCCCAAGGCCTTCTCCCACCCCACCACACTGGTAAGCAGAACACAGCTGCTGGGAGGACCATCAAGGAGCAATGCTCACATCAAGGTCTGTGTGGAGGCAAAGACTCACAGGACACAAGAAGAGCAAGAGGATAAGCAGAGAAAAAGAGGAATGAGGAGAAGGGCACTGCTGCTTACCTTGCTCACCAAGGAGGAGAAGGCAAGAGAAGTGGATGAGGGAGCCTGCTGCTTGACCAGCTTATATACTGGTCAGGACAGCCCCAGGCCCAGAGGGAACCAATGTATTTGTAGCTGTATTAGGGCAAGCCCATTTGTATGCAAAACAACACAATTATAAAAATTGAAGGGTTAATTCTCTTCCCTGCAACGCTCCCTTTTCATTTCCTTGTTCATGACATGTCCATTTTGCCACACAAACTCCTTTCAAGTGACAGAATTAGAGGCCTAAGCATTTCTGAGGAAGGGACTCAACAGCACAGGGAGAAGATGAAGGCAAGGGGAAGGAGATGGCCAACACTGTCAGCTGGTGCCAGCCTCATTCCCTTGTGCCTTGACTTAAAGCTTTTCCCTAATGCATGAGGACTCATTTCTTTGCAAGAGTGGCCTTAAAGGTCAAACTCGAAACAAGGAACATATGCAAAGACAAACACGGCCTTCTCTTCACCCATCCATCTGCTCACGCTTCCTCATCCGTGAGCACTCCAACCGTGGCTGTTCTGCTTTCTGGCTCTAGCCATTCAACTAGATCAAGCTCTGCTCTCAGGAGACGTCAGCCTCACTGTTGTTCCTTTCCCTTCTGTCCACAGTTAAGATTGGTCCCCTGACACCATAATAGGAATGTTTCATAGAAAAGGACATTGCATTCGTGTAACCAAACATTAGTAGACCACTACTCAGAAATTGTGAGGTCTGCCACAATCAAACACGAGAACTGGACAAAAATTACGGTGGTTCTCCACCAACACCATCTTCATGCCTTGCATCCTGCTTTGCCCTTACATCCTGACACATCACACAACACAGCACACACCAACAAACACACAACATTTCCAGGCCACACACGTCCACCAAGAAACAATGGAGGTCTGGGAGAGCCACCAAGGGCGACGGGGACAGCAGCACGTATTAGGGCTTTCCTATGGACATATAACAAAGGAGGGCATCAAGCTCTGTGCAGTGCTGGCCAGAAGCATGTGTGCCTGGGTTGGGCAATTGCCTGGTGTACAAAATCTGTCATACACAGCCTCTGATTCTAGCCAGCCACTTATCCCACAGCAGTGACAAAATGCCCTTTGCAATTATGCTGGCACTAAAACAGGCGCAGGGAACTTTCTAATCACACAGGCACAACCAAATGCCTCATTTAGGAAGATGAAGATAATGGAAGCCAGGAGTCACACCAGCAATGGCCCTCATTGCACATTACCAGAGCAAAGGAGATGCAAAAATGATAGAAAGTTCCACCAGACACCAGCTGGAGAAAAGCCCCAGGGCGGTGTTGTAGTACATGCCCTGGGTCAATTGGCCTGAGTCAGGGGGTGTGGTGGAAGACCCCAGGTGAGTGTGAGGAGGACCCATGGGACTCTGGCAGCTCTCAGATCACTGATGTAACTGACAAGAACATCTCCCGTTCACCCAGTATACTAGACACCAGCCACATCTGCCACAGAAAGGGAAGGGAGGATTTCCTTTGTCCTACGAGGAAGCTTTCATTGATATCTGGAGTGAAAAATACTTCCCTGTTTCTCAGGGTCTGCCCAATGGAACCTGGTGCCCAACTGCACCCTGACCCCACATGCTGCACACATTGCCTTCCCTCCCTGATACCACATTTTCTAGGCACTTCCCTCCAACTCTCAGGTCACAATGCCTTCATAATTGGTGAGAGACATTGCAGGGCTTCCCACAGCCCATGGCACAGCTGGAGAGCTGACCTTCGCTCTGCCTCCATCAGAACTGGGTGGCACAGACAAAAGCAACATGTCTGGTGGTCTAGAGCATATGGGAAGTAGAGCTCTTTAGCTTGCTTTCTCCCGTATTCCCTGTGCCACGAGCAATCACTGAATGTGGTGGAGTGGGACAAAATAGCACAAGGCAGTACACACACAGGCCATGTTTTGTCCATTTCTGATGTTTATGGTCATATGGTAGACCAAAGGGTCAGACTGCACAAAGAGAATTTTTCTTCCTTATATTCACATGGGTCGGTCAGTGAATTGTGAAATGCCTTCCCTTCAGAGATGTTGACCAAGGTTTTTTACAATAACAGATGGAGAATTGGGAGCAGAAATAAGCTTCACGCCTGAAGATACACCGTTTCTCATTGGGGAATGTTGTTGGGCATGTCAACAAGGAAGGAATACAGACAGACTGAGATTTCAATGCAGAATAAATTTTATTGAGTTTGAAGATAGAAAAATAGCAACGCATTCGAGAAGGGATCTGGCCCAGGCTGCTACAAGGGCAGAGGATACTCAATACACCTTCAGTTCAATGCGATGCTCATCTTTCTCCCTCACATGGAGAGAGGGAGAAGAAGCAGGGTCATCTCAACTTCCTTCAGAATAAACCAAAGGCACAGGACAGCAGGACACAACATGGACTTGCAAAGATTGAGAAGAAAGTGGGAGAACAGGAAGACATCTACTAGTCATGTTTCAACACAGGAAAAGCTGGCACCCAAGCATCCCTCTCTGATTGTAGGAGGGCATGAAGGGAGCTCAGTCCGTCTGGAAACACTGGCCAGCAGCGATGTCCTCTGTTCACCACCTGGCTTCTGTCTTCCAAGATGATCTCACAGGATGTAAACCTCATGCTTAGCAGGGCAGGTATCTTCTGCCAGAGAACCGGCTGCCCAGGCCAGAGAAGCCAAAGCCTCCAGAGGAGATGGGCACTCCCTCCTCACTCAGGATGCTGCCAACAGCAGCAGAGGTGCTGGAGCCCACAGCGGTGTTCTGGGGGAAGGAGCTGAGGATGGGTCCGGGCAGGGTCACCACCACAGGAGAGGGCTGGATCACAACACGGGAGTCCTGGCACTGGCGCACACAGGGCTCGTTGCAGCTGTTGGCCAGCGGGGTTGGGCCACAGGGACGGCACAGATCGTAGCAGGACATGGCTGTGGGATGGAGGTGGACCTGGAGAGATGACAGGCAAAACATAGGCAGCGTGAGCTGCAGCCTGGAGGCCTGCACACCAAGGGAGAAGGCACAGGATGGGAAGCAGAGGAAAATAGTGCAGGGACAGAGGGTGGCTAGACAACACAGGTCCCCAAGAACACCACCAGAGACAGCCCAAGGCCTTCTCCCACCCCCCCATATTGGTAAGCAGAAGACAGCTGCTGGGAGGACCATCAAGGAGCAATGCTCGCAACAAGGTCTGCGTGGAGGCAAAGACTCACAGGACACAAGAAGAGCAAGAGGATAAGCAGAGAAAAAGAGGAATGAGGAGAAGGGCACTGCTGCTTACCTTGCTCACCAAGGAGGAGAAGGCAAGAGAAGTGGATGAGGGAGTCTGGTGCTGGACCAGCTTTTATACTGGTCAGGACCGCCCCAGGCCCAGAGGCAAGCTATGTGTATGTAGCTGCAGTACACCAAACCCATTTGTATACAAAACAACACAATTATAGAAATTGATGCCTCATTCCTCTTCCCTGCAACGCTCCCTTTTCATTTCCTTGTTCATGACATGTCCATTTTGCCACACAAGCTCTTTTCAAGTGACAGAATTAGAGGCCTAAGCATTTCTGAGGAAGGGACTCAACAGCACAGGGAGAAGATGAAGGCAAGGGGAAGGAGATGGCCAACACTGTCAGCTGGTGCCAGACTCATTCCCCTGTGCCTTGACTTAAAGCTTTTCCCTAATGCATGAGGACTCATTTCTTTGCAAGAGTGGCCTTAAAGGTCAAACTCTAAACAAGGGACATATGCAAAGACGTACACGGCCGTCTCTTCACTCATCCATCTGCTCACGCTTCCTCATCTGTGAGCACTCCAACCGTGGCTGTTCTGTTTTCTGGCTCTAGCCATTCAACTAGATCAAGCTCTGCTCTCAGGAGACGTCAGCCTCACTGTTGTTCCTTTCCCTTCTGTCCACAGTTAAGAGTGGTCCCCTGACACCATAATAGGAATGTTTCATAGAAAAGGGCATTGCATTCGTGTAACCAAACATTAGTAGACCACTACTCAGAAATTGTGAGGTCTGCCACAATCAAACACAAGAACTGAGCAAAATTACGGTGGCTCTCCACCAACACCATGTTCATGCCTTGCATCCTGCTTTGCCCTTACATCCTGACACAACACACAACACAGCACACACCAACAAACACACAACATTTCCAGGCCACACACATCCACCAAGAAACAATGGAGATCTGGGAGAGCCACCAAGGGCAACTGGGACAGCAGCATGTATTAGGGCCATCCTAAGGGTATATGTCAAAGGAGGGCATCAAGCTCTGTGCAGTGCTGGCCAGAAGCATGTGTGCCTGGGTTGGGCAATTGCCTGGTGTACAAAATCAGTCATACACAGCCTCTGATTCTAGCCAGCCGCTTATCCCACAGCAGTGACAAAATGCCCTTTGCAATTATGCTGGCACTAAAACAGGCACAGGGAACTTTCTAATCACACAGGCACAACCAAATGCCTCATTTAGGAAGATGAAGATAATGGAAGCCAGGAGTCACACCAGCAATGGCCCTCATTGCACATTACCAGAGCAAAGGAGATGCAAAAATGATAGAAAGTTCCACCAGACACCAGCTGGAGAAAAGCCCCAGGGCGGTGTTGTAGTACATGCCCTGGGTCAATTGGCCTGAGTCAGGGGGTGTGGTGGAAGACCCCAGGTGAGTGTGAGGAGGGCCCATGGGACTCTGGCAGCTCTCAGATCACTGATGTAACTGACAAGAACATCTCCCGTTCACCCAGTATACTAGACACCAGCCACATCTGCCACAGAAAGGGAAGGGAGGATTTCCTTTGTCCTACGAGGAAGCTTTCATTGATATCTGGAGTGAAAAATACTTCCCTGTTTCTCAGGGTCTGCCCAATGGAACCTGGTGCCCAACTGCACCCTGACCCCACATGCTGCACACATTGCCTTCCCTCCCTGATACCACATTTTCTATGCACTTCCCTCCAACTCTCAGGTCACAATGCCTTCATAATTGGTGAGAGACATTGCAGGGCTTCCCACAGCCCATGGCACAGCTGGAGAGCTGACCTTCGCTCTGCCTCCATCAGAACTGGGTGGCACAGACAAAAGCAACATGTCTGGTGGTCTAGAGCATATGGGAAGTAGAGCTCTTTAGCTTGCTTTCTCCCGTATTCCCTGTGCCACGAGCAATCACTGAATGTGGTGGAGTGGGACAAAATAGCACAAGGCAGTACACACACAGGCCATGTTTTGTCCATTTCTGATGTTTATGGTCATATGGTAGACCAAAGGGTCAGACTGCACAAAGAGAATTTTTCTTCCTTATATTCACATGGGTCGGTCAGTGAATTGTGAAATGCCTTCTCTTCAGAGATGTTGACCAAGGTTTTTTACAATAACATATGGAGAATTGGGAGCAGAAATAAGCTTCACGCCTGAAGATACACCGTTTCTCATTGGGGAATGTTGTTGGGCATGTCAACAAGGAAGGAATACAAAGAGACTGAGATTTCAATGCAGAATAAATTTTATTGAGTTTGAAGATAGAAAAATAGCAACGCATTCGAGAAGGGATCTGGCCCAGGCTGCTACAAGGGCAGAGGATACTCCAATACACCTTCAGTTCAATGCGATGCTCATCTTTCTCCCTCACATGGAGAGAGGGAGAAGAAGCAGGGTCATCTCAACTTCCTTCAGAATAAACCAAAGGCACAGGACAGCAGGACACAACATGGACTTGCAAAGATTGAGAAGAAAGTGGGAGAACAGGAAGACATCTACTAGTCATGTTTCAACACAGGAAAAGCTGGCACCCAAGCATCCCTCTCTGATTGTAGGAGGGCATGAAGGGAGCTCAGTCCGTCTGGAAACACTGGCCAGCAGCGATGTCCTCTGTTCACCACCTGGCTTCTGTCTTCTAAGATGATCTCACAGGATGTAAACCTCATGCTTAGCAGGGCAGGTATCTTCTGCCAGAGAAGCGGCTGCCCAGGCCAGAGAAGCCAAAGCCTCCAGAGGAGATGGGCACTCCCTCCTCACTCAGGATGCTGCCAACAGCAGCAGAGGTGCTGGAGCCCACAGCGGTGTTCTGGGGGAAGGAGCTGAGGATGGGTCCGGGCAGGGTCACCACCACAGGAGAGGGCTGGATCACAACACGGGAGTCCTGGCACTGGCGCACACAGGGCTCGTTGCAGCTGTTGGCCAGCGGGGTTGGGCCACAGGGACGGCACAGATCGTAGCAGGACATGGCTGTGGGATGGAGGTGGACCTGGAGAGATGACAGGCAAAACATAGGCAGCGTGAGCTGCAGCCTGGAGGCCTGCACACCAAGGGAGAAGGCACAGGATGGGAAGCAGAGGAAAATAGTGCAGGGACAGAGGGTGGCTAGACAACACAGGTGCCCAAGAACACCACCAGAGACAGCCCAAGGCCTTCTCCCACCCCACCACACTGGTAAGCAGAACACAGCTGCTGGGAGGACCATGAAGGAGCAATGCTCACATCAAGGTCTGCGTGGAGGCAAAGACTCACAGGACACAAGAAGAGCAAGAGGATAAGCAGAGAAAAAGAGGAATGAGGAGAAGGGCACTGCTGCTTACCTTGCTCACCAAGGAGGAGAAGGCAAGAGAAGTGGATGAGGGAGCCTGGTGCTGGACCAGCTTTTATACTGGTCGGGACCGCCCCAGGCCCAGAGGGAACCAATGTATTTGTAGCTGTATTAGGGCAAGCCCATTTGTATGCAAAACAACACAATTATAAAAATTGAAGGGTTAATTCTCTTCCCTGCAACGCTCCCTTTTCATTTTCTTGTTCATGACATGTCCATTTTGCCACACAAGCTCTTTTTAAGTGACAGAATTAGAGGCCTAAGCATTTCTGAGGAAGGGACTCAACAGCACAGGGAGAAGATGAAGGCAAGGGGAAGGAGATGGCCAATGCTGTCAGCTGGTGCCTGCGTCTCATTCACTTGGGCCTTGACTTAAAGCTTTTCCCCAGTGCATGGGGCTTCATTTCCTTGCAAGAGTGGCCTTAAAGGTCAAACTCTGAACAAGGGAGATATGCAAAGATGAACACAGCCTGTTTTCACCCATCCATCTGCTCACGGTTCCTCATCCCGTGAGCACTCCAACCGTGGCTGTTCAGCTCTTTGGCTCTAGCCATTCAACTAGATCAAGCACTGCTCTCAGGTGTCAACAGCCTCACTGTTGTTCTTCTCCCCTCTTTCAGCAGCTGAGAAAGGCCCCCTGACTCCACAGTAAGAATGTTCCATAGAAAAGGGCTTTGCACTCTGTCTCAGGGCAGAGCTGTAATACAGGCTCTGGGTCAAATGGACCACGTCAGTGTGTATGCTTGAAGACAGCAGGTAAGTCTGAGGAGGGCCCATGGACCTCTAGCAGCTCTCAGTGGAAAGATGTGGCTGAAAAGAAAATCTCTTGTGCACCTGAGGCATAGGATTCCTGCTGCATCTGCCCCCAAAAGAGAAGGAAGGACTTCCTCTGGCTGCAGGCACCACCTCATGAGATTGATTGAAAGAGAATACTACATGCCAGTCACAGACATGACAGCTTACTTCCCTCTCCAATGCTAGTTATCTTCCAGTGTGGGGAAGAAGGCCCAAAAAGTGGGCAGGACTGCAGCCAGGAGAATATCTTTATTTCTTCCTCGTAACTGCTACTGTCATACAGATACTTGATAAAGTTGATATGTTTTGCATGTTGGATCTACATGCATACAAGAATTGAATGTGGAGGTCTCATACTCCAATACTAATTCAGAAAGTGGTCAGCAGGCAGAGAGGGATGACCTGGGAGCAAAACTCACACTGAAGTGAGAGTGTCACTGCATCAGAAATAGCTGTCCAGAGAGCTGGTGGTTTCTTCTCTCAACACATTCCATGTCCACCTGAATTTTTTCCTCTGCATACAGTACCAGGGACAATAATTTAGCAGGGTGGTTCAACTAAGGTTGACCCTTGAGGTCCGTACCAACCCTACCAATTCTCTCATTCTGTGAACTGAAATTCACACTCCCACATATCCCATTTCCCAGTGAAGAGTGTGATCGGGCATCCCAACAAGGAAGGAACACAAAAACACTGAGATTACAATGCAGCACACATTTTATTCAGATTAAAGAAGAAATCAAAGCAGTACATGATAGAAGTGGTCTTGCCCATGCTTCTATGAAGGAAGCTAGCAGTCAGGTGACCCTTCACCACCATGGGATTCATGTGTTCCCTCCCCTCAGGAAAAGGAGGAGAAGAAGCAGAGCCATGTGATCTTGCCACTGGATGAACCCATGGGATAGGACAGCAGGAGACAATATGAACTCATGATGATGGGTAGAATGAAGGAGAAGAGGAAGACATCTGCAGGCAGCATTTCCAGTCAATGTTGGCATCCTGGCTTCCATCTCTTCTCTGCAGAAGAGTGCAAGTCTGATTAGCCCATCTGGAAACACATGCCAGCAGCATCATCCTTAGTCAAAGACCTGTCTTCGAGCTTCCTGGGCAATGCACTCATGGGACATCTACAGCAACCTTAGCAGGGAAGGTATCTTCTGCCAGAGAACCGGCTGCCCAGGCCAGAGATGCCAAAGCCACCAGAGGAGATGGGCACTCCCTCCTCACTCAGGATGCTGCCAACAGCAGCAGAGGTGCTGGAGCCCACAGCGGTGTTCTGGGGGAAGGAGCTGAGGATGGGTCCGGGCAGGGTCACCACCACAGGAGAGGGCTGGATCACAACACGGGAGTCCTGGCACTGGCGCACACAGGGCTCGTTGCAGCTGTTGGCCAGCGGGGTTGGGCCACAGGGACGGCACAGATCGTAGCAGGACATGGCTGTAGGATGGAGGTGGACCTGGAGAGACGACAGGCAAAACATAGGCAGTGTGAGCAGCAGCCTGGAGGCCTGCACACCAAGGGAAGAGGAATAGGCTGGAAGCAGGGACATACAGAGCAGGCACAGAGAGAGGTTTGGTGGCACATATCTACAAGAACCACAGAAGAGACAGCCCAAGACCTTCTCCCACCCCCCCAAACACTGGCAAGCAGAACAGGACTAGTGGTAGCCCCATCAAGGAGGAAGACTCACTCCAAGCCCTGTATTCAGGGAGGACCAGAAGAGAAAGAGAAAAAACAGAAAGAGAAGAGTGAGTAGAAGGCCACTGCAACTCACCTTGCTCACCAAGGAGGAGAAGGCAAGAGAAGTGGATGAAGGAGCCTGGTGCTGGACCAGCTTTTATACTGGTCGAGACCACCCCAGGCCCAGAGGCAACCAATGCATTTGTAGCCGTATTAGGGTATGCCCATTTGTATGCAAAACAACACAATTATAAAAATTGAAGGGTTAATTCTCTTCCCTGCAATGCTCCCTTTTCATTTCCTTGTTCATGACATGTCCATTTTGCCACAGAAGCTCTTTTCAAGTGACAGAATTAGAGGCCTAAGCATTTCTGAGGAGGGGACTCAAAAGCACAGGGAGAAGATGAAGGCAAGGGGAAGGAGATGGCCAATGCTGTCAGCTGGTGCCAGCCTCCCATTCCCCTGTGCCTTGACTTAAAGCTTTTCCCTAATGCATGAGGACTCATTTCTTTGCAAGAGTGGCCTTAAAGGTCAAACTCTGAACAAGGAACATATGCAAAGACAAACACGGCCTTCTCTTCACCCATCCATCTGCTCACGCTTCCTCTTCCGTGAGCACTCCAATCGTGGCTGTTCTGCTTTCTGGCTCTAGCCATTCAACTAGATCAAGCTCTGCTCTCAGGAGACGTCAGCCTCACTGTTGTTCCTTTCCCTTCTGTCCACAGTTAAGAGTGGTCCCCTGACACCATAATAGGAATGTTTCATAGAAAAGGACATTGTATTCGTGTAACCAAACATTAGTAGACCACTACTCAGAAATTGTGAGGTCTGCCACAATCAAACACGAGAACTGAACAGAAATAGGGTGGTTCTCTACCAACGCCATCTTCATGCCTTGCATCCTGCTTTGCCCTTACATCCTGACACAACACACAACACAGCACACACCAACAAACACACAACATTTCCAGGCCACACACATCCACCAAGAAACAACGGAGGTCTGGGAGAGCCACCAAGGGCAACTGGGACAGCAGCATGTATTAGGGCCATCCTAAGGGTATATGTCAAAGGAGGGCATCAAGCTCTGTGCAGTGCTGGCCAGAAGCATGTGTGCCCAGGGAGAGCGACTGTCCGGTGTACAAAATCTGTCATACACAACCTCAGACTCTAGCCAGCCCCTTATCCCACAGCAGTGACAAAATGCCCTTTACAATTACACTGGGACTCCACCAGGCAGAGGCGAGTTTCTAATCACACAGGCACAACCAAATGCCTCATTTAGGAAGATGAAGATAATGGAAGCCAGGAGTCACACCAGCAATGGCCCTCACTGCACATTACCAGAGCAAGGGAGATGCAAAAATGACAGACTGGTCCACCAGACACCAGCTCAACAATCAGGTTCACAGTGGTGCAGCTGCACTGATGGCATGCAGGACGTCAGGGCACAGCACAATCAGATCCAATGACAGTAACATGGGTCAGCGTTCCCAAGCAGTGCCAGAAAATACAGACAGACTCAAGGAGGAGGTGGGAAGGCACCAGGCAACTGTGCATCCAGACCAAGGGGAACACGACTGAGCATAAGGTGGCCTGCAGCACAACAGCAGAACCAGACTGCTGCCGCTGAGCTCCAGTGAAGGCAAAAGCCCCAGGGCAGAATTGTAATACATACCCTGGGTCAACTGGCCTGAGTCAGTGGGTGTTGTGGAAGACTCCAGGTGTGTGTGAGGAGGGCCCATGGACCTCTGGCAGCTCTCACATCACTGATGTGACGGAAAAGAACTTCATTTGTGCACCTGAGACACAGGACACCTCGTGCATTTGCCCCCGAGAAGAAAAGGAAGGACTTCTTTGGGCTGACACAGACATGACAGCCTAATTCCCTCACTGATGCTATTTATCTTCCAGTGTGGGGAAGAAGGCCCAAAAAGTGGGCAGGACTGCAGCCAGGAGAATATCTTTATTTCTTCCTTGTAACTGATAATGTCATACTTGATAAAGTTGACATGTTTTGCATGCTGGATCTAGATGCATACGAGCACTGACTGTGAAGGTCTCGTGCTCCATGCTACTTCAGAAAGTGGTCAGCAGGCATAGAGGGAAGATCTGGAAGCAAAACTCACACTGAAGTGGGACATAAGAACCCTGAGAGCTGGTAGACTCATCTCTCAACACATTCCTGGCCAACCAGAATTTTTTCCTCGGCAGACTGTTCCAGGGACCATAATTTAGCAGGGTGATTCAACTAAGGTGGACCCCTGGGGTCCATTTCAACCCTATCAATTCTCTCATCCTGTGAACTTTACACTCCAACATATCCCATTTCCCAGTGAAGAGTGTGATCGGGCATCCCAACAAGGAATGAACACAAAAACACTGAGATTACAATGCAGCAAGCATTTTATTCAGACTAAAGAAGAAATCAAAGCAATACATGATAGAAGTGGTCTTGTCCATGCTTCTATGAAGGAAGCTAGCAGTCAGATGACCCTTCACCACCATGGGATTCATGTGTTCCCTCCCCTCAGGAAAAGAAGGAGAAGAAGCAGAGCCATGTGAACTTGCCACTGGATGAACCCATGGGATAGGACAGCAGCAGACAATATGAACTCATGGTGATGAGTAGAAAGCAGGAGAAGAGGAAGACATGTACTGGTAACATTTCCAGAAAATACAACCTCGCTTCCCTCACTACTTGTAGTAGGGCAGGAAGGGTGCTCAGCATATCTGGAAACACAAGCCACCAGCTGCATAATCATTCTGGTGACTAGCTTTGGGATTCCTGGACTCTATGCTCATGATATGTCCACCTTTTAACAGGGCAGGCACGTCCTGCCAGAGAACCGGCTGCCCAGGCCAGAGATGCCAAAGCCTCCAGAGGAGATGGGCACTCCCTCCTCACTCAGGATGCTGCCAACAGCAGCAGAGGTGCTGGAGCCCACAGCGGTGTTCTGGGGGAAGGAGCTGAGGATGGGTCCGGGCAGGGTCACCACCACAGGAGAGGGCTGGATCACAACACGGGAGTCCTGGCACTGGCGCACACAGGGCTCGTTGCAGCTGTTGGCCAGCGGGGTTGGGCCACAGGGACGGCACAGATCGTAGCAGGACATGACTGTGGGATGGAGGTGGACCTGAAGAGAGGACAGGAAATACATACAAGCAACATGAAGAGCAGACGGGCAAACAGACCACCAGGAGAGAAAACCCGGGCTGGAAGCAGGGACAGAGACAGAGTGAGGAGACAGAGAAAGGCTTGGCAGACAAATCCCGCAACAGACCCAGCAGAGAAAGCCCAATGCCTTCTCCCACCTCCCCCCACACTGGCTAGCAGAACAGAGATGCTGAGAGTATCACAAGAGGAAGGCTCACATCAGAGTTTTCAAGGAGGCAACAACTCAGTGGAGGACAGAATAACAAGAGGAGAAGCAATGAAAGAAAAAAATGAGAACACTGCAGCTCACCTGGCTCAACAAGTTGAATAAGGCAAAAGAAGTGGATGAAGGATCCTGGTGTCCCATGCTCTTTTATACTGGCTTAATGTGCCCCAGGCACAGAGCATGCCTTGGACACATCTGTTTACAAACAGCTCATCTTTCATGCAAAATACTGACCATTACAGAAATTTATGCCTTTTCTAATTTCTAGTAAGGCTACCAATTTGTTTCCCATTTCTTGTCACACCCATTCTATCATTCACATTCCTCTCAAGTGACTGCATTGTAGTCCAAAATATTTCCAGATAAATGGACACGTTGGCACAAACAGATGATACAGCCAGTGACAATGACTCTCTCACCACTCCAGGGGATGTCTGCCTGTGGCTCGGGGGCAATGATTTACCATGGTCTCAATGACTGGGGCTCTTCTTCTCCTAACCTTGAAGCTTCAGGCTGATCTTGAGTGTCTCAAGGCCAGCATCATCCCTCTATCACTACGCTTACTCACACTCTGTTAAAAATCACCTTTCCAGTCAGGGCACATTTGCTCTTGGATTTTAGAATCTCTCTCCAATTAATTCTTGCCCTTGGCAGGAATTGGCCTGCCTCTTCTTTGCCACTTCCCTCCTTCATGCAACGCCCCTCTAAGTACCACAGTACCAAGAATAGGGAATGTAGACTACAGCCCTCCAATGTCACCTTGCTCAAGACCTCTCGTAAACTAGATGGAATCTCAATGACAATGGCACACGTAGGCAAATGATTCATGTCCCTCCACCTGTCCATGTCTTTGTCACGAATTGTGCTTTGGCCATCCAGAGTGATGGCACAGTGGGCACAACTGAATGCTTGATTGGATTTCCACTGGACACAGAACCTTGTTACAGTGCTCTGTGTGCACTCATTAAGGCACATGAATGAGCAATGGCAGCAGAGGTTCCCCTGTTACTATTGTAGGCAGGGTCAATGAAGGGAGCAAATCAGGGGCTGTGGAGGAAAAGAGTGTGGGAAGGAGGACTAAGGAAATTTGGTAGCGTACCACTCCTCAGGCTCCTCAGCTTGAGGCATGTATGGAAGGACAAAATGAACCCTGGTTTGGGTCTTCCACAGCCACAGCATGTTCTGCATCTGTATGACAATATTGGAGGAGTCCTGTCGTGCAGCTCCATACCCACTTCCCTTCAACACACAGTAATGTGATTGTAAGGACTCCACAGTGCATTGTGCTCACTCCATTCCTGTACTCTGAAGTGTTTTCAGCCAATACCACAGACGTTGTCCGTGTCCTCAGATGTGAAAATTGAGCCAGGCAATTCTAGCTTATGCTCTGAGACATTATAATCTACACGATCAAGATGTATCTGTAGAAAGAAAATCAAAGTAGGGCTCAGAAGTCAACAGTGTTTTTCTCACTTTGATTTCTTTGGGACTCTCTACACTTTGAGGATTACACAGAGGTTCTTGGAGGAGGGATGTGCAGAGGAAAGCTCATCAACCCGTAACATCCAGTCAGAGCTTTGCATCTTTGTGCTCTGGCCTCACATAAATACATTCTGATAATTAATATATTGGCTTCATCAGCTGAAAGACACTCTGAAAACCTTACTTCCTCGTGTATGTAAATTTAAAAGAGTACCTGGGCACTCTTGGCATATCCTGCAAAATTAAATACCCGTTCACCACTCCTGTTCCCCTGCAGAATTCTGTGCCTTGAGGATAACGTAATATTCTTTGTGGAAAGGAGATACAATTAGGACCAGATGTACTCCCTCTTCTCCTACCCAAAGCATCACATTGACCCCTAGACAATTTATCAGTCATCCCAACATGGAAGGAACACAAGGATACAGACATTACAATGCAGCGTAACATTTATTGAGTTTGAAGACAGAAATTAAGCACTGTGTGATGGAAAGGATCATGACTTGGCTGCTCTGAGGGCAGCTGGTGCACAGACACCTATTCACCAGAATGGGATGCATGTGTTCCTCCCTCACATGGAGAGAGGGAGAAGAAGCAGGGTCATCTGCAGTTACTACAGGATAAACCCAAGGCAAGGAACAAAAGGATGCAAGATGAAGTGGTGATGATGAGAAGAAAGCATAAGAAGACATCATCTGCTAGTCATGGCCCTGGACAGGAAAAGCTGGCACCCTGGCTTCCCTCTCAGGCTTAAAGAAGTGTGCATGGGTGCTCAGCCCATCTAGAGACATCAGCCAGCAGCGCTGTCCTCAGTTCAATGCCTGGCTTTGGGCTCCCTGAGCAATGGGCTCATGGCACATGCGCCTCATCCTTAGCAGGGCAGGCACCTCCTGCCAAAGAAGCGGCTTCCCAGGCCAGAGATGCCAAAGCCACCAGAGGAAATGGGCACTCCCTCCTCACTCAGGATGCTGCCAACAGCAGCAGAGGTGCTGGAGCCCACAGCGGTGTTCTGGGGGAAGGAGCTGAGGATGGGTCCGGGCAGGGTCACCACCACAGGAGAAGGCTGGATCAGAACCCGCGAGTCCTGGCCCTGGCTCACACTGGCCTCGTTGCAGCTGCTGGCCAGCGGGGTCGGGCCAAAGGAACGGCTGGACACCGAGGTCAGGCCAAAGGAAGGGCACTGACTGTAGCAGGACATGGCTGAGGGATGGAGGTCGACCTGGAGAGAGAACAAGCAAAACATAAGCAACATGAACAGCAGCCTGGAGGCCTGCTCACTACTAGAGTGGATCAGGGACAGGCAGTGTGGAGACAGAGACAGGCTTGGCAGTCCAGGCCCACAAGAGATCCAGAAGTGGCAGCCCATTCTCTTCTCCTACTTTCCCAACGCTGGCGTGCAGAACAGAGATGGTTAGAGCACCACCAAAGTGGAAGGATCAAACCGGAGTTTTCAAGGAGGCATCAACACAGTGGAGGACAGAATAACAAGAGGAGAAGCAGAGAAAGAGGAGAACGAGAACACTGCATCTCACCTTGTTCACCAAGTTGAAGAAGGCAAGAGAAGTGGATGTAGGATCCTGGTGCCCCATGGTCTTTTATACTGGCTTAATGCGCCCCAGGCACTGAGCATGCCTTGGACACATCTGTTTACAAACAGCTCATCTTTCATGCAAAATACTGACCATTACAGAAATCAATGTATTTATTTCTAGTAATGCTACCGATTTGTTTCCCATTTCTTGTCACACCCGTTCTATCATTCACATTCCTCTCATGTGACTGCATTGCCGTCCAAAATATTTCCAGATAAATGGGCACGTTGGCACAAACAGATGATACAGCCAGTGACAATGACTCTCTCACCACTCCAGGGGATGTCTGCCTGTGGCTCGGGGGCAATGATTTACCATGGTCTCAATGACTGGGGCTCTTCTTCTCCTAACCTTGAAGCTTCAGGCTGATCTTGAGTGTCTCAAGGCCAGCATCATCCCTCTATCACTACGCTTACTCACACTCTGTTAAAAATCACCTTTCCAGTCAGGGCACTTCTGCCCTTGGATTTTAGAATCTCTCTCCAATTAATTCTTGCCCTTGGCAGGAATTGGCGTGCCTCTTCTTTGCCACTTCCCTCCTTCATGCAACCCCTCTCTAAGTACCACAGTACCAAGAATAGGGAATGTAGACTATTGCACTCCAATGTCACCTTGCTCAAGACCTCTTCTAAACTAGGAGGAATCCCAATGACAATGGCACACGTAGGCAAATGATTCATGTCCCTCCACCTGTCCATGTCTTTGTCACAAATTGTGCTTTGGCCATCCAGAGTGATGGCCCAGAGGGCACAACTGAGTGCTTGGTAGGTTTTCCACTGGACACAGAACCTTGTTACAGAGCTCTGTGTGCACTCATTAAGGCACATGAATGAGCAATGGCAGCAGAGGTTCCCCTGCCACTATTGGAGGCAGCGTCAGAGTGATGGGAGCAAATCAGGGGCTGTGGAGGAAAAGAGTGTGGGAAGGAGGACTAAGCAAATTTGGTAGCGTACCACTCCTCAGGCTCCTCAGCTTGAGGCACGTGTGGAAGGAGCAAATGAACCCTGGGTTTGGTCTGGCACAACCACAGTCTTTTCAGCATCTGTATGAGAATATTGGAGGAGTCCTGTCGTGCACATCCAGACCCACTTCCCTTCAGGACACAGTGATGTGATTCTAAGGACTCCACTATGCATCGTGCTCACTCCATTACTGTGCTTTGAAGTGCTTTCAAGAAATACCACAAATGTTGTCCGTGTCCTAAGATGTGAGAAGATCAGCCCTGCGATTCTAGCTTATGCTCTGAGACATTATACTCTACACAATCAAGATGAATGTGTAGAAACAAATCAAAGTAGGGCTCAGAAGTCAACAGTGTTGGCCTCACTTTGAATTCTTTGGGACTCTCTACACTTTGAGGATTACACAGATGTGCTTGGAAGAGGGATGTGCAGAGGAAAGCTCATCGACCCGTAACATCCAGTCAGAGCTTTGCATCTTTGTGCTCTGGCCTCACATAAATACATTCTGATAATTAATATATTGGCTTCATCAGCTGAAAGACACTACGAAACCTTATTCCCCTGTGTGTATAAGTTTGCAAGAGTACCTGGGCACTCTTGGCTTATCCTGCAAAACTAAATACCCGTTCACCACTCCTGTTCCCCTGCAGAATTCTGTGCCTTGAGAATAACATAATAATCTTTGTGGAAAGGAGATTCAATTAGGAGCAGAAGTACTCAATCTTCTCCTACCCAAAGCATCACATTGACCCCTAGACAATTTATCAGTCATCCCAACATGGAAGGAACACAAGGAGACTGAGATTAAAATGCAGTGTAACATTTATTGAGTTTGAAGATAGAAATAAAGCAATGCATGATGGAAAGGATCATGACCCGGCTGCTCTGAGGGCAGCTGGTGCACAGACACCTATTCACCAGAATGGGATGCATGTGTTCCTCCCTCACATGGAGAGAGGGAGAAGAAGCAGGGTCATTTGCAGTTGCTACAGGATAAACCCAAGGCAAGGAACAAAAGGATGCAAGATGAAGTGGTGATGATGAGAAGAAAGCATAAGAAGACATCATCTGCTAGTCATGGCCCTGGACAGGAAAAGCTGGCACCCTGGCTTCCCTCTCAGGCTTGCAGGAGAGTGCATGGGTGCTCAGCCCATCTAGAGACATCAGCCAGCAGCGCTGTCCTCAGTTCAATGCCTGGCTTTGGGCTCCCTGAGCAATGGGCTCATGGCACATGCGCCTCATCCTTAGCAGGGCAGGCACCTCCTGCCAAAGAAGCGGCTTCCCAGGCCAGAGATGCCAAAGCCTCCAGAGGAGATGGGCACTCCCTCCTCACTCAGGATGCTGCCAACAGCAGCAGAGGTGCTGGAGCCCACAGCGGTGTTCTGGGGGAAGGAGCTGAGGATGGGTCCGGGCAGGGTCACCACCACAGGAGAGGGCTGGATCAGAACTCGCGAGTCCTGGCCCTGGCTCACACTGGCCTCGTTGCTGCTGCTGGCCAGCGGGGTCGGGCCAAAGGAACGGCTGGACACCGAGGTCAGGCCAAAGGAAGGGCACTGACTGTAGCAGGACATGGCTGAGGGATGGAGGTCGACCTGGAGAGAGAACAAGCAAAACATAAGCAACATGAACAGCAGCCTGGAGGCCTGCTCACTACTAGAGTGGATCAGGGACAGGCAGTGTGGAGACAGTGACAGGCTTGGCAGTCCAGGCCCACACGAGACCCAGCAGTGGCAGCCCATTCTCTTCTCCTACTTTCCCAACGCTGGCGTGCAGAACAAAGACGGTTAGAACATCACAAAAGAGGTAGGCTCACACCAGAGTTTTCAAGGAGGCATCAACTCAGTGAAAGACAGAATAACAAGTGGAGAAGCAGAGAAAGAGGAGAACGAGAACACTGCATCTCACCTTGTTCACCAAGCTGAAGAAGGCAAGAGAAGTGGATGTAGGATCCTGGTGTCCCATGGTCTTTTATAATGGTCCAATCCGCCTCAGGCACAAAGTACGCTTAGGACACATCTGTTTACAAACAGCTCATCTTTCATGCAAAATACTGACCACTACAGTAATCGCTTTCTTGATTTCTATTAATGCTTCCAATTGGTTTCCCATTTCTTGTCACACCTGTTCAATCATTCACATTCCTCTCATGTGACTGCATTGCCGTCCAAAATATTTCCAGATAAATGGGCACGTTGGCACAAACAGATGATACAGCCAGTGACAATGACTCTCTCACCACTCCAGGGGATGTCTGCCTGTGGCTCGGGGGCAATGATTTACCATGGTCTCAATGACTGGGGCTCTTCTTCTCCTAACCTTGAAGCTTCAGGCTGATCTTGAGTGTCTCAAGGCCAGCATCATCCCTCTATCACTACGCTTACTCACACTCTGTTAAAAATCACCTTTCCAGTCAGGGCACTTCTGCCCTTGGATTTTAGAATCTCTCTCCAATTAATTCTTGCCCTTGGCAGGAATTGGCGTGCCTCTTCTTTGCCACTTCCCTCCTTCATGCAACCCCTCTCTAAGTACCACAGTACCAAGAATAGGGAATGTAGACTATTGCACTCCAATGTCACCTTGCTCAAGACCTCTTCTAAACTAGGAGGAATCCCAATGACAATGGCACACGTAGGCAAATGATTCATGTCCCTCCACCTGTCCATGTCTTTGTCACAAATTGTGCTTTGGCCATCCAGAGTGATGGCCCAGAGGGCACAACTGAGTGCTTGGTAGGTTTTCCACTGGACACAGAACCTTGTTACAGAGCTCTGTGTGCACTCATTAAGGCACATGAATGAGCAATGGCAGCAGAGGTTCCCCTGCCACTATTGGAGGCAGCGTCAGAGTGATGGGAGCAAACCAGGGGCTGTGGAGGAAAAGAGTGTGGGAAGGAGGACTAAGCAAATTTGGTAGCGTACCACTCCTCAGGCTCCTCAGCTTGAGGCACGTGTGGAAGGAGCAAATGAACCCTGGGTTTGGTCTGGCACAACCACAGTCTTTTCAGCATCTGTATGAGAATATTGGAGGAGTCCTGTCGTGCACATCCAGACCCACTTCCCTTCAGGACACAGTGATGTGATTCTAAGGACTCCACTATGCATCGTGCTCACTCCATTACTGTGCTTTGAAGTGCTTTCAAGAAATACCACAAATGTTGTCCGTGTCCTAAGATGTGAGAAGATCAGCCCTGCGATTCTAGCTTATGCTCTGAGACATTATACTCTACACAATCAAGATGAATGTGTAGAAACAAATCAAAGTAGGGCTCAGAAGTCAACAGTGTTGGCCTCACTTTGAATTCTTTGGGACTCTCTACACTTTGAGGATTACACAGATGTGCTTGGAAGAGGGATGTGCAGAGGAAAGCTCATCGACCCGTAACATCCAGTCAGAGCTTTGCATCTTTGTGCTCTGGCCTCACATAAATACATTCTGATAATTAATATATTGGCTTCATCAGCTGAAAGACACTACGAAACCTTATTCCCCTGTGTGTATAAGTTTGCAAGAGTACCTGGGCACTCTTGGCTTATCCTGCAAAACTAAATACCCGTTCACCACTCCTGTTCCCCTGCAGCATTCTGTGCCTTGAGGATAACATAATACTCTTTGTGGAAAGTAGATCCAATTGGGACCAGAAGTACTCAATCTTCTCCTACCCAAAGCATCACATTGACCCCTAGACAATTTATCAGTCATCCCAACATGGAAGGAACACAAGGATACAGACATTACAATGCAGCGTAACATTTATTGAGTTTGAAGACAGAAATTAAGCACTGTGTGATGGATAGGATCATGTCCAGGCTACTATGAGGGCAGCTGGTGCACAGACACCTATTCATCAGAATAGGATGCATGTGTTCCTCCCTCACATGGAGAGAGGGAGAAGAAGCAGGGTCATTTGCAGTTGCTACAGGATAAACCCAAGGCAAGGAACAAAAGGATGCAAGATGAAGTGGTGATGATGAGAAGAAAGCATAAGAAGACATCATCTGCTAGTCATGGCCCTGGACAGGAAAAGCTGGCACCCTGGCTTCCCTCTCAGGCTTGCAGGAGAGTGCATGGGTGCTCAGCCCATCTAGAGACATCAGCCAGCAGCGCTGTCCTCAGTTCAATGCCTGGCTTTGGGCTCCCTGAGCAATGGGCTCATGGCACATGCGCCTCATCCTTAGCAGGGCAGGCACCTCCTGCCAAAGAAGCGGCTTCCCAGGCCAGAGATGCCAAAGCCTCCAGAGGAGATGGGCACTCCCTCCTCACTCAGGATGCTGCCAACAGCAGCAGAGGTGCTGGAGCCCACAGCGGTGTTCTGGGGGAAGGAGCTGAGGATGGGTCCGGGCAGGGTCACCACCACAGGAGAAGGCTGGATCAGAACTCGCGAGTCCTGGCCCTGGCTCACACTGGCCTCGTTGCTGCTGCTGGCCAGCGGGGTCGGGCCAAAGGAACGGCTGGACACCGAGGTCAGGCCAAAGGAAGGGCACTGACTGTAGCAGGACATGGCTGAGGGATGGAGGTCGACCTGGAGAGAGAACAAGCAAAACATAAGCAACATGAACAGCAGCCTGGAGGCCTGCTCACTACTAGAGTGGATCAGGGACAGGCAGTGTGGAGACAGTGACAGGCTTGGCAGTCCAGGCCCACACGAGACCCAGCAGTGGCAGCCCATTCTCTTCTCCTACTTTCCCAACGCTGGCGTGCAGAACAAAGACGGTTAGAACATCACAAAAGAGGTAGGCTCACACCAGAGTTTTCAAGGAGGCATCAACTCAGTGAAAGACAGAATAACAAGTGGAGAAGCAGAGAAAGAGGAGAACGAGAACACTGCATCTCACCTTGTTCACCAAGCTGAAGAAGGCAAGAGAAGTGGATGTAGGATCCTGGTGTCCCATGGTCTTTTATAATGGTCCAATCCGCCTCAGGCACAAAGTACGCTTAGGACACATCTGTTTACAAACAGCTCATCTTTCATGCAAAATACTGACCACTACAGTAATCGCTTTCTTGATTTCTATTAATGCTTCCAATTGGTTTCCCATTTCTTGTCACACCCATTCTATCATTCACATTCCTCTCATGTGACTGCATTGCCGTCCAAAATATTTCCAGATAAATGGGCACGTTGGCACAAACAGATGATACAGCCCGTGACAATGACTCTCTCACCACTCCAGGGGATGTCTGCCTGTGGCTCGAGGGCAATGATTTACCATGGTCTCAATGACTGGGGCTCTTCTCCTAACCTTGAAGCCTCATGGAGATCCTGAGTGTCTCAAGGCCAGCATCATCCCTCTATCACTACGCTTACTCACACTCTGTTAAAAATCACCTTTCCAGTCAGGGCACTTCTGCCCTTGGATTTTAGAAACTCTCTCAAATTAATTCTTGCCCTTGGCAGAAATTGGCCTGCCTCTTCTTTGGCAATGTTACTCTTTGCCTTGGAGCACCCCCATTAAATATCAAAGTGTCAAGAATAGGGAATGCAGACTACAGCCCTCCAATGTCACCTTGCTCAAGACCTCTCGTAAACTAGATGGAATCTCAATGACAATGGCACACGTAGGCAAATGATGCATGTCCCTCCACATGTCCATATCTTTGTCACGAATTGTGCATTGGCCATCCAGAGTGATGGCACAGAGGGCACAACTGAATGCTTGGTAAGATTTCCACTGGACACAGAACCTTGTTACAGAGTTCTGTGAGCACTCTCTAAGGTACATGAATTAGCAAGGGCACCAGATGTTACACTGTTACTATTGTAGGCAGGGTCAGTGACGGGAGCAAATCAGGGGCTGTGGAGGAAGAGAGAGTTGGAAGGAGGACTAAGCAAATTTGGTAGCGTACCACTCCTCAGGTTCCTCAGCTTGAGGCAGGTGTGGAAGGGTATAATGAACCCTGGTTTGGGTCCTTCACAAGGACAGCCAGTTCAGCAGCTGAATGAGAATTTAGAAAAGTCTTTTGGTGCAGCTCCAGACTCATTTCCCTTCAGGACACAGTGACGTGATTGTAAGGACTCCACAGTGCATTGTGCTCACTCCATTCCTGCACTCTGAAGTGTTTTCAGCCAATGCCACAAATGTTGTCTATGTCTTAAGATGTGAGAAGATAACCTCTACGATTCTATCTTTTGCTCTGAGATGTTATAATCCACACAGTCAAGATGAATGTGTACAATCAAACCAAAGTAGGGCTCAGAAATCAACAGTGCTGGCCTCAATTTGACTTCTCTGGGACTCTCTACTCTTCGAGGATTACACAGAGGTTCTTGGAAGAGGGATGTGCAGAGGAATCTTGTTTGACCCATAATATCCAGTCAGCTTTGCAACTTTGTGCTCTGGCCTCACGTAAATACATTCTAATAATTAATATATTGGCTTCATCAGCTGAAAGACACTATGAAAACCTTACTTCCTCATGTATGTAAATTTGAAAGAGTACCTGGGCACTCTTGGCATATCCTGCAAAATTAAACACCCGTTCACCACTCCTGTTCCCCTGCAGAATTCTGTGCCTTGAGAATAACATAATAATCTTTGTGGAAAGGAGATTCAATTAGGAGCAGAAGTACTCAATCTTCTCCTACCCAAAGCATCACATTGACCCCTAGACAATTTATCAGTCATCCCAACATGGAAGGAACACAAGGAGACTGAGATTAAAATGCAGTGTAACATTTATTGAGTTTGAAGATAGAAATAAAGCAATGCATGATGGAAAGGATCATGACCCGGCTGCTCTGAGGGCAGCTGGTGCACAGACACCTATTCACCAGAATGGGATGCATGTGTTCCTCCCTCACATGGAGAGAGGGAGAAGAAGCAGGGTCATCTGCAGTTACTACAGGATAAACCCAAGGCAAGGAACAAAAGGATGCAAGATGAAGTGGTGATGATGAGAAGAAAGCATAAGAAGACATCATCTGCTAGTCATGGCCCTGGACAGGAAAAGCTGGCACCCTGGCTTCCCTCTCAGGCTTGCAGGAGAGTGCATGGGTGCTCAGGCCATCTAGAGACATCAGCCAGCAGCGCTGTCCTCAGTTCAATGCCTGGCTTTGGGCTCCCTGAGCAATGGGCTCATGGCACATGCGCCTCATCCTTAGCAGGGCAGGCACCTCCTGCCAGAGAAGCGGCTTCCCAGACCAGAGATGCCAAAGCCACCAGAGGAGATGGGCACTCCCTCCTCACTCAGGATGCTGCCAACAGCAGCAGAGGTGCTGGAGCCCACAGCGGTGTTCTGGGGGAAGGAGCTGAGGATGGGTCCGGGCAGGGTCACCACCACAGGAGAAGGCTGGATCAGAACTCGCGAGTCCTGGCCCTGGCTCACACTGACCTCGTTGCAGCTGCTGGCCAGCGGGGTCGGGCCAAAGGAACGGCTGGACACCGAGGTCAGGCCAAAGGAAGGGCACTGACTGTAGCAGGACATGGCTGAGGGATGGAGGTCAACCTGGAGAGAGAACAAGCAAAACATAAGCAACATGAACAGCAGCCTGGAGGCCTGCTCACTACTAGAGTGGATCAGGGACAGGCAGTGTGGAAACAGTGACTGGCTTGGCAGTCCAGGCCCACACAAGACCTAGCAGTGGCAGCCCATTCTCTTCTCCTACTGTCCCAACACTGGTGTGCAGAACAGAGATGGTTAGATCAGCACCAAAGGGAAAGGCTCAATCCAGAATTTTCAAGGAGGCATCTACTCAGTGGAGGACAGAATAACAAGAGGAGAAGCAGAGAAAGAGGAGAACGAGAACACTGCATCTCACCTTGTTCACCAAGTTGAAGAAGGCAAGAGAAGTGGATGTAGGATCCTGGTGCCCCATGGTCTTTTATAATGGTCCAATCCGCCTCAGGCACAAAGTACGCTTAGGACACATCTGTTTACAAACAGCTCATCTTTCATGCAAAATACTGACCATTACAGAAATCGTTGTATTTATTTCTAGTCTTGCCACCGGTTTGTTTCCCATTTCTTGCATTCACATTCCTCTCATGTGACTGCATTGCAGTCCAAAATATTTCCAGATAAATGGACACATTGGCACAAACAGATGATACAGCCAGTGACAATGACTCTCTCACCACTCCAGGGGATGTCTGCCTGTGGCTCGGGGGCAATAATTTAACATGGTCTCAATGACTGGGGCTCTTCTCCTAACCTTGAAGCCTCATGGAGATCCTGAGTGTCTCAAGGCCAGCATCATCCCTCTATCACTACGCTTACTCACACTCTGTTAAAAATCACCTTTCCAGTCAGGGCACTTCTGCCCTTGGATTTTAGAAACTCTCTCAAATTAATTCTTGCCCTTGGCAGGAATTGGCCTGCCTCTTCTTTGTCAATATTACTCCTCGCCTTCAGGTCTCCCCAATAAAATATTATAGTATCAAGAATAGGGAATGTAGATTCTAGTCCTCCAATGTCACCTTGCTCAAGACCTCTCCTAAACGAGGTGGAATCACAATGACATTGGCACGCGTAGGCAAATGATACATGTCCCTCCATCTGTCCATGTATTTGTCACAACTTGTGCTTTGGCCATCCAGAGTGATGGCACAGAGAGCACAACTGAATGCTTGGTATTATTTCCACTGGACACAGAAACTTGTTCAAGAGCTCTGTGACCGCTCACAAAGAGAGATGGAGGAGGAATGGCACTAGATGTTCCCCTGTTACTATTATTGCAGGCAGGATGAGTGTGACAGGAGCAAATCAGAGGCTGTGGAGGTAACGGAGGTGTGAAGGAGGACTAAGGAAATTTGGTAGCGTACCATTCCTCAGGCACTTCAGCTTGAGGCAGGTGTGGAAGGACCAAATGAACCCTGGTTTGGGTCCTCCACAACCACAGCCAGTTCAGCAGCTGAATGAGAATGTTGGTGGCATCCTGTCGTGCACATTCAGACCCACTTCCCTTCAGGATACAGTGATGTGATTGTAAGGACTCCACAGTGCATTGTGCTCACTCCATTCCTGCACTCTGAAGTGTTTTCAACAAATACCACAAATTTTGTCCACATCCTCCAATGTGAGAAGATAAGCCCTGCGATTCTATCTTTTGCTCTGAGACTTTATGCTCTACACAATCAAGATGAATGTGCAGAATCAAATCAAAGTAGGGCTCAGAAGTCAACAGTGTTGGCCTCACTTTGACTTCTTTTGGACTCTACACTTTGAGGATTACGAAGATGAGCTTGGAGGAGGGATGTGCAGAGGAAAGCTCATCGACCTGTAACATCCAGTCAGAGCTTTACCTCTTTGTGAACTGGCTTCACAAAAATACATTCTGATAATTAATATATTGGCTTCATCAGCTGAAAGACACTATGAAAACCTTATTTCCCTGTATGTATAAGTTTGCGAGAGTACCTGGGCACTCTTGGCTTATCTTGCAAAACTAAATACCCGTTCACCACTCCTGTTCCCCTGCAGCGTTCTGTGCCTTGAGGATAACATAATACTCTTTGTGGAAAGGAGATCCAATTAGGACCAGAAGTACTCCCTCTTCTCCTACCCAAAGCATCACATTGACCCCTAGACAATTTATCAGTCATCCCAACATGGAAGGAACACAAGGAGACTGAGATTACAATGCAGTGTAACATTTATTGAGTTTGAAGATAGAAATAAAGCAATGCATGATCATGTCCAGGCTGCTTTGAGGGCAGCTGGTGCACAGACACCTATTCACCAGGACGGGATGCATGTGTTTCTTCCTCACATGGAGAGAGGGAGAAGAAGCAGGGTCATCTGCAGTTGCTACAGGATAAACCCAAAGTAAAGGACAGCAGGGTCAATAATGATTCCTGACGATGAGAATAAATTGAGAGAAGGAGCAATCTGCTGACAGGAAAAGCTGGCACCCTGGCTTCCCTCTCAGACTTGCAGGAGAGTGCATGGGTGCTCAGCCCATCTAGAGACACCAGCCAGCAGCGCTGTCCTCAGTTCAATGCCTGGCTTTGGGCTCCCTGAGCAATGGGCTCATGACACTTGCGCCTCATTCCTAGCAGGGCAGGCACCTCCTGCCAGAGAAGCGGCTTCCCAGGCCAGAGATGCCAAAGCCTCCAGAGGAGATGGGCACTCCCTCCTCACTCAGGATGCTGCCAACAGCAGCAGAGGTGCTGGAGCCCACAGCGGTGTTCTGGGGGAAGGAGCTGAGGATGGGTCCGGGCAGGGTCACCACCACAGGAGAGGGCTGGATCACAACACGGGAGTCCTGGCACTGGCGCACACAGGGCTCATTGCAGCTGTTGGCCAGCGGGGTTGGGCCACAGGGACGGCACAGATCGTAGCAGGACATGGCTGTGGGATGGAGGTCGACCTGGAGATAGAGCAGGCAAAACACAAACAGCGTTAGCAACAGCCTGGAGGCATTCTCACCTTGAGGTTGAAAGCATGGGCAGGCAGTGCAGTGACAGTGAGTGGGCTTTACAGTCCAGACCCAGAAAACCTTTAGCAGCGGATTCATGCCCAAAGCTTCCCCCACTTCTCCCCACACTGGCAAGCAGATCAGAGCTCGAGGGAGCACAACTATGCAGCAAGGCTCACACCAAAGTTTTCAAGGAGGAATCAACCGAATGGAGGCCAGAATAGCCAGAGGAAAAGGAGAGAAAGAGAAGTCAGAATGAGGGGAATGTCACTGCAGCTCACCTTGTTCCCCAAGGAAGAGAAGGCAAGAGAAGTGGATGAGGGAGCCTAGTGCTGGATGGTCTTTTATACTTGTCAGTACTGCCCCAGGCCGCGAGGAACTATTTGGGCTTGTAATGTGTTTACCAACAAGGTCATATTTTATGCTAAGCTTCCCAATTATGTAAATAGTTTGGTTGTTTGTTTTCCCTGCAATGCTTCCTTAATATTTCCATTTTCATTACATTCCCAATCCCTCATGCAGCTTCCTTTGGAAGTATGATATTATAGGCTTGTATTTCCATTGGTAATTATACCAAAATCAGGCAGTCATTTTTCAAGTCAGAATGTTGCCATGATTTCAGGTGACATCAGCATTTTGCCCTTCTGAGGTATGCTTTTATGCTTTGTTGTTATGAAAGTGCTTGCTTTGTTTACTTTTTTTTTTCATTATAAACACATGATTAAAGAGCAGAACTTCTTTATCCAAGGACTTGCCAAACCTATTGCTCTCAGTGCCTCAAAGGACTTTTAAGCTTTCTTAGGCATCATTTTTACAGCACTGTCAGGTGTTTCAAACTCTCTGTGTGATATGTCACTGCACTCTGTCAAACTAGCCTTTCTGCTTTGCCTTTTCACCTCCTTCAGCATTGCCTGGTGATCCCCAGTCAGCAGACAATGCATATGTCAAGAAAAAAATGATGTTGCTCTTCCAAAGTCAGTTTTAGCTAGATTCTGCTGCTCCCTTACAGAAAAGAAACCTTAACAGGAACATTCTGTTTCTTAAAAACTCCTCCTTCTTCATTCCCTATTTCCTCATGCCTGTTTTGCCCCTACATCTTAACGCACAAACACACAGTAATATTTCCAGGATGTAAACACACCCTCCCAGAAACAAATGAGGTCTGGAAGTGCCACCAAGAGCAGCTGAGACAGCAGCAGATATCCGGGCCACCATGTGGACATGTGCCAAAGGAGGACATCAAGCTCTATGAAGTGTTCACCTGAGATGGTACATGCCCAGAGGGAGTGACTGCCCAGAATACGATACCCGACATCCACCCCTCGGGCCCTGGCCAAGCCTTCATTCCACAGTGTGGACTAAATGCCCTACACAATTACAGTGGGACTCTTACCAGATATGGGCAACTCTCTAATCACAGAGACAAACCAAGTTTCTTATTCAGGAAGATGAAAGGAGCTTCTAGGACGACAGGATGTGTTCATTTAAGCAAATCTCCATTCAGAATAAGTCCTTAGTGTGACTCCAAAATAGCATCTCTGCATGTAGAAGGATTTTCTTTATAGCTTAAGAAATCTTAGTCATCCTCAAACTTTATGGAACCTCAGTGTCCTATCCATGTTGTTTTCATTAAAAAACCCTCAACAAGCAAAACACTGCATTAAAAAAGTGCTTTTCTACCATCTCTCCATACTCCCCAACTCAGATCCCTATGCTGAGTGTATACACAAGGCCACAAACATCTTACAGCACCCTGAATTCTCAGACTGCATGCTAAGGGTGCTGTCTTCTGTCCCTGGGTGTATATTTTAACACGATTTGTGTTCAGTAAAAGGCACAGATTGCCTTAAAAGCACAAAGCAAAGTGGATTTTTACTGAGTCGACCAAGCAGAGACACATGGGCCTTTTGGATGGTTGCTGACTGTAAGTTAGGATAGTAGCCATCAAATATGGGCACCTGGCATAGAAATATACTTTTGTCAAGAGGTTACAGCGCAAGAGCAGACTCTCACTGTACTTGAAACAGGACTCAGAGCCAGGGGAAAAGGATAGCCCATGGAGTAAAAGAGAAGAGGAGGAGGTTTTGAGAACAGATCTGAACATAGGAGCTAAACTCTGCTATCAGAAAGATGCCCTGGATGCCAACTTATCTCTCTGACTCATTTTGGATTGTCTGTACTTTGAGGGTTTATCAGGTGCTCATTGGAGGGATGGGAAGACAAATATGTTTAGAGTGTTAACAGCATCAGAGCATCAACCAGGGTACTAGCCTCAAAACCATACAATCCAGCAACTCAAATGTTTGCATCAACAGCTGGAAGACAAAATTGAAGCCTTGTTTGTTCTTTAAATGTAAATTTGAAGGAGCATATGGAAACACTTGGTGGGCCTTGACACTAATACACATTACTTTGACTCTCAACCCATTCACAATGTCATCTCCAACGTCCATCTCCAATACTCAAGGCAGGAAGGAGGTCCGATTAGGACAATAACCATTGACAATTTCAACACGAGGGCATTACATTTCCCCCTACACAGCTTGAGTGAATATCCCAACAGGAAAGAAACAAGAGGAGACTGAGATAACAATGCAGCATAACATTTATTGAGTCTGAAGGTAGAAAATAAAGCAATGCATGGTGTAAGGGATCTGGTCCAGCTTTCTACTAAAGCAGCTGGTACTCAGACATCCCTTCACCACAGTGGGATGTACATATTCCTCCCTCACATGGTGAGAGGGAGAAAAAGCAAGACCATTTCAACTTGCTTCAGGATGAACCCATTGTACAGAACAGCAGGAGATATAACGGACTCATGATGATGAAAAGAAAGTAAAAAAGAAAATGACATCTGAGGGCCACGTTTCCAGACAACACAGGCTTTGCAGGAGGGCATGAGGGTGCACAGCCCATCTGGAAACACCGGCCAGCAGCTCCGTTCACAGTCCGGTGCATGGCTTCAGGCTTCCTGGGCAATGGGCTCACGGGACATCCATCTCATCCTTAGTAGGGCAGGCACCTCCTGCCAGAGAAGCGGCCACCCAGGCCAGAGAAGCCAAAGCCTCCAGAGGAGATGGGCACTCCCTCCTCACTCAGGATGCTGCCAACAGCAGCAGAGGTGCTGGAGCCCACAGCGGTGTTCTGGGGGAAGGAGCTGAGGATGGGTCCGGGCAGGGTCACTACCACAGGAGATGGTTCAATCACAACACGGGAGTCCTGGCACTGGCGCACACAGGGCTCGTTGCAGCTGTTGGCCAGCGGGGTCGGGCCACAGGGACGGCACAGATCGAAGCAGGACATGGCTGTGGGATGGAGGTCGACCTGGAGAGAGAACAAGCAAAACACAAACAGCATGAGCAGCAGCCTGGAGGTCTGCTCACCAAGGGAGGAGGCACAGGCTGGGGAGCAGGGACAGAGCAGGCACAGAGAGAGGCTTGGCAGTCTAGTTCTTCAAGAGCCCCAGCAGAGAGAGCCCAAAGCCTTCTTCCCCCTCTCTCCCCCACACTGGCAAGCAGAACAGAACTGCTGGGAGCACCATCAAGGAAGAAGGCTCACACCAAGGGCTGCACAGAGGCAGAGACTCAGTGGAGGCCAGGAGAGCAAGAAGAGAAGCAGAGAAAGAAGAGTGAGGAGAAGGCCACTGCAGCTCACCTTGTTCACCAAGGAAGAGAAGGCAAGAGAAGTGGATGAGGGAGCCTGGTGCTGGACCAGCTTTTATACTGATCTGGACTGCCCCAGGCCCAGAGCTACCATTACTGTGAGATACCCAAGCTCATTGCGTATGCAAAACTTGGGAATTAAGTAAATAGGGACACTGATTTTTCTTCCCTGCAATTCTCCCTTTTCATTTAACTTTTCATGACATACGCATTTTGCCACAGCAGCTCCTTTCAAGTGACAGGATTAGAGACCAAAATTTTTCCATTGGAAATGATACATCAGCACTAGCAAATGATGCATCCAGCAGTGTGCAGTATCCAACTACAGCATTTGATGCCAACCTCGCACCCTCAGGGGCCTTGCTTTGAAGATTTAAAAATGCATGCCTCATGTTGTCTTCCAATTCTAAAATACAAGTCTTCAAAACATTTTCCTATGACAGAAGTAGATGCCACCATTGCTTTATATGTCTTCTAACTCTGCCAAAGTGAACTATGAGTTCCCAGTCAGGTTGGATATATCCTGCTTTGTTTTAGACTGTCCTCAATTTAACTTCAGGAGAAATTCACATGTTCTTTGACTTTCTCTCCTTTACCTGTGCAGCTTCCTGCAGCCCCCAACTGACTGCAGATGGCTGTTTGAGGAGAGACCATTAACACACCACCAAAGGTCACTGTTGTGGACTGAGGACTGTTCCTTCCTTCTCTTCAAGGCTTTCAACAACTTCTGCTTTGAAACTACATGCTAATTCAACAGCCATCACTAAAAAAGTTCGGAAACTTCAGCTTCCCACAGGGCGCCTAAAATCACCAGCAGACTGCAGTTGCCCAAGAACATCAGCAAGATGCCTGTGGATGCAAGTAGATGTCAGGATCTCCACATGCATTTCACGACTCTCACTCAATCTTCCATGTGGAAGTCCCACAGCCATTGCACAGAACTGTTGTCTGTCCAAGGACCCTGGTGCCCTGCAGCACCCTGCTCCCCTGAGCATGTGCTGCAGATGTTGCCTTCCCTCCCCTTTATGAGTTTTTCAGCACACTCTGCTCCAGCTGAAAGCAGCTCATGACTGTTGGCAAAGCATATATTTCCTGAGGGGCTTCCGACAAAGCCAGGCTCAGGGCTTTTGCTCACACAAGCTGCTGGTCATGGAAGACATAGCTTTCACCCACAGTGAAAAGGCTTCACAGGGCTTCCCACAGCATTTGGTACAGTAGGAGAGCTTCCCCTCACTACCTCTAACAGGACTGGGAGGCACAGACCAAAGCATCACTTGTGGAGGACAGGGTCACATGGGAAGAACTACCTAGCTTGTTTTCCCCTGCAGAAGCAACCATTACATGCGGTGGAGTGAGACACAATAATACAGGGCACTGCACACAGGGGCCAGGTTGTGTCCCTCTCTAATTCCAGTGGTCTCACAGTTTGGGGCAGGAGAGCTAAAAGGTACAATAACTGCAACCACAATGATTTCTTTCTTCCTCATACATGCAAGTATCAGACACTGAATTCCTAAACACCTTCAATTCACAGTTGCAGCTCAGTGGTACTACAAACACAGGCAGTGACTGTGCAGCAGTCTCTCCATTGCTGAGGAATCAGAAAGTGGGGTGTAGGCATAACAGGAACATCTGGGAGCAGAACTGAACTTTACCCTCCAGAACATCACATTTCACCTTGGAGAGCATTGCTGGGTTGCTCAACCATGAAGAAACACAAACAGATTACAATGCAGTATAAGTTTTATTGAGTTTGAATATAGAAAAATAAAACAAAAAACAGTGCATGGCAAAAGGGATCTTACATCCCTTCACCAAAACGAGATGCATATTTTTCTCTCTGATATGGTGAGAGAAAAAAGAAGCAGAGCCATCTCAACTTGCATCAGGATGAACCCATGGCACAGGACAGCAGGAGACAAGAAGGACTTGTGGCGATGAAAAGAAAGCAGAAGACATCTGCTGGCCACATTTCCAGACACCTCAAGCTAGCACCCTGGCTTCCTACTGAGACTTGCAGGAGAGTACATGGGTGCTCAGCCCATCTGGAAACACCGGCCAGCAGTTCCATTTTCAGTCCGGTGCATAGTGCTGGGCTTCCTGGGCAATGGGCTCACAGGACATCCATCTCATCGTTAGTAGGGCAGGCACCTCCTGCCAGAGAAGCGGCCACCCAGGCCAGAGAAGCCAAAGCCACCAGAGATGGGCACACCCTCAGCACTCAGGATGTTGCCAACAGCAGCAGATGCTGAAGATCCCACAGCGGTGTTCTGGGGGAAGGAGCTGAGGATGGGTCCGGGCAGGGTCACTACCACAGGAGATGGTTCAATCACCACCCGGGAGTCCTGGCACTGGCGTACACAGGGCTCGTTGCAGCTGTTGGCCAGCGGGGTCGGGCCACAGGGACGGCACAGATCGAAGCAGGACATGGCTGTGGGATGGAGGTCGACCTGGAGAGAGAATAAGCAAAACACAAACAGCATGAGCAGCAGCCTGGAGGCCTGCTCACCAAGGGAGAAGGCACAGGCTGGGAGCAGGGACAGGCAGTGCAGGGACAGGCAGAGGCTTGGCAGTCCAGATCCTCAAGAGCCCCAGCAGAGAGAGCCCAAAGCCTTCTTCCCCCTCTCTCCCCACACTGGCAAGCAGAACAGAACTGGTGGGAGCACCATCAAGGAAGAAGGCTCACACCAAGGGCACTCAGTGGATCCCAGGTGAGCAAGAGGAGAAGCAGAGAAAGAAGAGTGAGGAGAAGGCCACTGCAGCTCACCTTGTTCACCAAGGAAGAGAAGGCAAGAGAAGTGGATGAGGGAGTCTGGTGCTGGACCAGCTTTTATACTGATCTGGACTGCCCCAGGCCTAGAGTACCTGTTTCTCTTGTAATTTCTGTACCAACAACATGCTCACCCTGTATGCAAATCACACTCCACTAGAGACACAGTGCTAGGGATTGATCTTTGCAATGCTCCCCCTTCATTTCCTTGCTAAAGGCATACCCATTCCTCCTCTGATCCTTTCATTTTATCTACACTAATGTTGCAAATGAGATCTCAAGCAGAGTACTCTTTAGTCTCGTAATTTGTACATTAATGGTAAGCTACTTGCAAAGCAATACGGTTTTCCTTCTCTCTGTCATTTAATCATTGGCATGTCTTTCATGGGGCCATTTAGAAATCAGAATGATTCCAGACTCATCCTAAGTTGGTACACGACCTGAAAAAATGCATTATTTGCACAACAAATATCTAAGCCTTTTTCTTTAAGTCTAAGAACTGATGCACACATCACATAATGAAAATATATTTTACAGAGAAACTTTTGTTTATTGTTTCTTTAGCAAAAGTACAACCAGGTCACATCTCATCCCCACAGTGAAGACCCTTGATTTGTGCCTATTAAGAGATGCCAGTTTAGGAATTCAGCATAGCAAACGAGCTGCTTTTTAAAGCAATCCAAGATTATTCTACAAAGCATTTCTCTATTGAAATATACTTCTCAGTATCCAGTGCTGGATATTATTGGGTATGGACTATTGAACTGGTTGTTTCCCATGTCTAATTAGAGGTGTACTGTGCTCAGTTTTTAGGCACAGGAATAACAATTTTGTACGCAGAACCTCCACTTATGTTATTCAGACACCTCTCTCATAGGAAAGAAATTAAACCAATTTGCATCACATGAGAAAATGGCAACCATGTAATTGCTTGGACACATATTTTGTTGATTTATTACCATACCAAAACACAGGAAAACAAATGCTTCATTGAGGTGGTGTACCAGACAATCACTTCTATTAGACTCAAATAATTAGAGTTGGCCATTCTGGCTTCAGCAAATGACGAAAAATGAAGGAAGTCTGAAACAATAACTTTTTTTCACCACTGTATGAAACATTTCTAAGAGTTTCATTTTGGTTATGAAAATGGTGCCAAATTCATCACATCTGCAGCAAAACAAGAATTCAACTGACTATGAAGGGATCCAAATTATTTACCTAGCAGTAGTACTACCAAATATCACATCCCATGGTGTTATTTGATGATTATTACTCTAAGAGTTCAGTCAAGCTCACTCTCATTCTGAACAGATTTTACAACTATAAAACAGGAAGAAATCCATGGGGAACAAAGCCCATGACTATCACAAAGGCGAAATAAGCTATCAGTTCTAGGAAATGTTTGTATATAATATTTCCTTCTGAAAGGGTATACTTTATACTGAAAATAAAGTTTTCTACCTAGCAATATCACCAGCTCAATCTTTCATTTACCTCCACTACACCTTTAGAAGCCACCAAGGTGTGTCTGCCTGCAGATCCCTGGGGCTGTACAACAAAACTGAAGCTTCTCCTTCAGCTTCTTTAAAGGACCAAGCTTCAAAGTTAGTCCCAAATATTCATTAATGGTTGAGACATAAAGTACACATACTATGTAAATATTCCCTATATGACAAAATTTAAACAGGTATGTCACTTGGATAACAACTTCACTTCAAATTTGGGAGTCATGGTTACTCCCCAGGCAGACAGTATTTAATAGCTTCAGAAACCAGGGTTATTAAATTTTTCATTAAAAAGTAGTTTCGCGTGTCATAATAGCAGCATTTATAAAACTTCTGGAGCAGATCCTCAGCCACTCTGAATTCTTCTGACTATGTAACGCAGCAGCACCAGGCAGCAAAATAAAACTGAAATGTGCTTTTTTGGAGACCACCAACACAAGCCAGCCACTCTCCCAAGCATCAGTCTGCGGCTGTACCTGTTGCCACTTCAAAAATGTGTTTTATACAAATTCTGTCACTTATTGCTTCTCTCCCTTTGCATTTCACCAGCACGCCCATCTAAGTGAAAAGTTATTTCCTCAGGTCTGCTAAGAGAGGACAAATTAAAGGTGTTTACCTGCAGAGTTGGAGCCATACGTCTGCTCCAGCTTCACAGTTCACACCCAGTGATCCCACAGCAAGCGGGCTCCTCCTGGTCTTAGCAGGAAGGGTTGGAGACTTTTCCTTCCATTGAAGTCTGAAATAAAAGCAATTGTAAAGTACTAATGTGCCATCTAGACAAGCTGTTTTATAAATGTTATTTAAAAAAAGAGCCTTTCTAGCCTTCCTCACCCTTTCTGATGGGTAAAGTATCTTTCTTCAAGCTCTGGTTGGCCCCTGGGATGCTCACTTGGGTGCTGACCCAGATTAAGGGGGTCTGTCAGCAAGAATCAGGGTAAAAAGCTGCAGCCAACACTTTTTCCTTGCCCTGCCTAGCTCATCTTTGTGGCAGAAGCTGCAGACGACAGCCCACAGGAGGAGCTCATCAGGGAAAGTGCTCCACGTACCCTGAGATCTGCCCTCCAGATTTCCCATCCGGAGTTGTTTACCTTCTACTTTGCTTGCTTTTCTAATAGAATGGTAATACATGCACTTTTTTTTCCTCTCTGCAAATCTCTTCTTAATTATAAGGTGCGTTGGAGGGATCCCTGGGGCAACAACTCTTATCAGGAAGCTCTGTGGCCTCCTTAGATCAAATGTCATATCACAGGTATTCATTAATGATTTATATATGCAGAGTGCAGTGCTATTATGCTTAAAATATGGTTCTGGCTACAGACACCCATGAATTGAGCAACAGCATCCCTTCAAGATAAACAGAACACAGTCACGCATGTCATTCCAATGATCAGCTCTAAATCAGGTCAGGATTTCTTGCCACACAATGCAATTTTTTTCCCAACACTGCATTCACGCTAAAACCCATTCACACCTCAAATATTCTCAAGTGACTCCAAAAGATGTAGGTCAGCTCCACTCCATACATACCTGTCATTACAATGATTTTTTACCACCAAGGGTAAAAGTCACTGTAATCATATTTTTTCTCAAGATAAAAAGTCATATCCATGACAGATTTTCTTCCCTTCTCATAAGTACATTTTGGTGACTAATTACTTCATGATTTAAATCTGGAGACATTCAGATGTCTTGTTTTCCAGGCAAATGATTTCTAAAAATCTGTGCTGTTTAAAGCACTGTGACTTAATCAGGAGTAATTTGGGCAAGATTTTCAGTCTGTCTAGGATGTCACAGTTTTCACCTGACTCCGAGACTCGTGGGGATCTCAGAGGAAAGATTACAGGGAATCACCAGGTCCTGCGTGAAGCAATACCAAAGATATGGCCATAAAATAAGGACAGTGCCCTCTGTCATTGGCCATGCCTAAGGACCCTACATGCTTAGGGAGAGTAAGCACATATGATGTGATAAATAGGGAAAAGGACTTTATATTTTCTCTGTTCCCTCATCCCAGGAGATCCACATCCTGCCCTCAAGATTAGTGGCATAATCTGGTAGCAGGCAACCAAAGCAGTCACCTGTTTGGACAAAGTTGATGAGCCAGGATGACTCTTTCTCTCTCATAATGCTGGGATTACATTTGTAGTTGGGTGTGAAAAACTCCTGCCAGGTTTGATGTACCAGCTCCTGAACTATGCAAGCCAGACTCTTTGGACAAGGTGCTGAAGGTAAGGTGGCTGGGGATCTCTCTCATGAGAGGTGGGGAGATTATAGCATAAAAATTGTTTATGCTCCACCATCTTTCTCTAAAAGCTATTCAATTTCCTTAGTTGCTGGTATTCTTTTTTTCTTTAATATAACTAATTCAACCCCTTATTCTCATCTTCTGAATTATTCCTGTGAAGTAGATGACTTTGTAAAGATCCCAGAGCAACAACAGCTATTAGAAGCAGCCCACAGAAGTTTCAGATTAAAGGATTTCTACGCACTTTGCAAACTCTCATTAATGATTTATACATGCAAAACACTTATTATCATATTTTAAGTATCCAGCACGATTGCAGCATTTTAAAGCAAAGTTACAAAGTCACCCTGAAATAGGTGTCAAGGTTATTAATATACATCCTCTAGCCGTGTGTTAAGGTGCTTGCATCACCTGCACTTTTGGTTGCTTCCTATGTGAGACGTAGCTTTGCACTGTTGGCAGGACTCTCAAAATAGGCAGCTGAAATCACTCTGCAGAGCAAACCTGAACCTTCTCATACCTGAAGTCACCAGGATGAACACCTACTTGCTCACTACCTGTGTGTCTGAACAGGGAAGAACAATTTGTAAGAATGCACAATCTGCACATCTTTCATTCTGTTTATATTTTGAGAAGGAGACTCAGAAAGACCTGAAGTATTCACACACTCACGTTGAAAAAGGAGCAACAAAAATGAACATTCCTCAGTTCCAGAGGCTGTTTCCAGAGTCAGGAGGACTTCAAGCACAAAATCTTCATAAAACTTTCAGTTAGTTTAAAAACATTTCCACAGCATAAGCCTCTCATTCCTCTGCTTATTCTTCCCTTTGTTTGCTTTGTTTCTCTCTAACTATTCTCTTCAGGAAAGCACAGGAATCCATGATAAGACAGTTCTTCCTTTTTTAACCAACTACCACCTAAAGGATGACTTCCAGTGTAGATTTTCATTAAGGGGATTTCTTTTCATTAAAGATCATTATCCCAGAGTCATTAACTCCCAGGCATCAGTAATTGCAGTTTTCTTAAATAACAGCTCAGGTTTCAAAAAAGAACAAAAAAAAAAACAAACAAACCATAAAAGCCACCATAGATTTTAACTGGAGATTGCATCCTGAATACTTCAGAGAGCTTTGAAAAGCTTCACACCTTGTTCTATGAGAAAAAGAATTAATGCTCACTATTCTAGTTAAAAAAAAAAAAACAAAAAGTTTCCAGCCTTACTGAAATGTTATGCTTTGGTCTGAACAAGTTTGCCTTCACACAGGCTGCATTTATAAACCTCTTTGACACTTATTCTTTCAGATTCAATGTCAGAGCTCTTTTCTCTAGAAACAGACATCTCAGAGAGAAGGATGCTCAGTTACACAAACCACTCAGTCGTGGCCACACACGAAGCAAACACCTTTGAGACTGAGTTTTTTTTGCACTTAAATCCTCACTTTTATTGTGGAAACAGCACAGTACAATGCGACTCTGAGGGGTACTTCTCGGGGCACTGTGATTTATTAAAACATGGTCCGTGTTTACTTCCTGGCTGCCACGCATTTCCTATGTTAAAACTGGGGGAGTCATTTCAGGACATGTCAAAAAAAATTGCTAACTGTGCTCTTCTCTGCTGACAGCCCCTCCCTTAATCCCTGTGCATTAAAGTTGCATCTGTAAAAGAGATAATAATCCCTCCTCCTTTGTTTCTCAGGTCTAATCAGTTCCAGTGTTTGTTGTTCAGTGCAGGGACTGGTCCTTTGTTCGCTCAGTGCAATGCAGTCTCAGTTAAGACTTGAAACAGTTGCTGGAATTCCAATTATAAATATGATAAAAGCCGATGAGGAAAGCCTGTTTTACTCCAGGCTGTTCCATTCACTCACCAAGTGACCTCTGGTGATTCATTTAGCCTCTGTGCTTCACTTTATTAAACCTAGATAATAGCTAGAATTAAAATTGGCTCAAGGCAATGAAAACTGAGCTGCGAGGGAAGCACTGGGTACCTTCTAACACAGTGCCCCAAACTGCAAAGAAAGTAAAAGTCTCCAGGATTCCCACAACCTAATGTGACACAAAGCACTGACCTACCCTGGGACAGTCCAGGAGAGAATGAGAAGACACTGAAGAGTGGTGATGACATGAGGGATGAGCATAGTTGGCAGCTAAGGGTTTTGTGCCATTATGTCCCTATGCTGTTACTGAGGGCCATATCCATTTGCCTGAAGCAATGGCAGCAAACCCTCAGTGGGGCACCATGCTGCTTCAGGCCATGTCCAGGGCCACACAATGCTCTGGAAAAGGAACAGCCACTGCTCTCCGTGCTCCTCCACACCAACCCCATGGACTCTCCTACGAGCAGGCTCCACACCTGAGCTATCCCCACAGGAATTCCTCTTCTTCACCAACAAAAGTTGATGGGCACCTGCATTTATTAAGGGACCTTCAGCATACTATAACTCTCCCTGCTCTGAAGAGCACCATTGCTGTGTTACAATTGACTTAAAAAAAAAAAAAAAAAAAAAAAAAAGCCTTTTTACCACCAGTAAGTTTTTCCAGGTTTGGCTTATGAGCAGCACACTGTGTAAATTTTGCATTAGCACAACCAATCATTCTCCCTGTGGTCCAGCTGCAACAATCAGAACTGTGATAACCAGACCTTGAATGAGTCTACTGAAATGTATATGGATCTCCATACATGTGCATGATTCCAGCCCTACAACGCTTCAAATAGATGAATTTCAATACACAGCTGTCATCTTATGTAGTCCCTCTTTGACAAAGCAGTGCTTAGGCAGATTAATTATACAGGTAAATTTTTAGGACATCCACAATTTCCTTCATCCCCCTCTTGCCCAGTGCATTCAGAAATCCTACTTTAATTAGAAATCAGCTTTTCCCCCCTCCATTTCTTACTAAGGTCCTAAAAAATATATTCTGGGTAGGAGATGATAAAAACAAAGTCGGGGGAAAAAAAACAACAATACAGAACTAAGGATTAAACAGAAATCCACTTTCTACTCCAGACTTGCCACCTTGCAGAAGAGAAGTGCCACTGCATTCATGACATTCCTCCACAGATGTCTATTTGCAGTCAACAGCAACACAAGAGTCAGTCAAGAGACAGAGCTTCAATCTGCACAACATTTGCCTTCTATGAATAGCAGCAATATCTCACCTGTGTTATGAAGGAGGAACAGGTAATTCTTTTTCCCCCCCATAGCCTCAAGCAGACATTTGACTTTGAAATAAGTCAAACAAATGAGGGCAAACTCTCTAGTAACCTCAAGACCCTTCTGTCAACACTATCACTCCCCTTCGTATTCTGAACAAAGACGAACCACCCTCGCTGACATTGACATACCTGACCTTCTTGCGAACTGGGAGAGAGGATTTCTTTTGCTTTTACTATTTCCTAAAGCTTTCTTCCACGTGAAGCTACAGGTAGCTTGGGATGGTGTACAGGGGTCCCAAAGTCAAAACGTTTACAGGGACTCCTGACCAGAACAAAAGATTGACTGGTTCCCAGTCACTCATGCAGATAAATCATTGTGTGCATATGTTAATGCAACACACTGAGTCCTATTGTTCTGCTGAAGTGTGTTCCCCAGCATGCAAATGAACTATGCCCTTGCAATAAGATTTTAATTAAGAACACCTTTTATGTAATTTTATTTGAGAAAACAAAACAAAACACCAAACTGTTTCCGATTTATGAATTGCTGTGTCAGGTGAATGACATCAAAAACACTCCCATCTACACTGACTTCTCCAAAAGTCATAGAAAGCAAACAAGGGCTGGATGGAAAGACCAGTTTCAGAGCACAGCGCAATCTCTTGCAATCTTCCTTTCCTGTAGTACTGCCCTTTTCAACCCAGTCCAAGATCTATTAAAAAAAAAAAAAAAAACACCAACAAAACACACAGTCCCATGATTCTCCATGACTTCATTTTGAGTCAGTGACAAAAAATGTGGGTGACATCTGCCTGCCTTTAATTGCAACGTGGCCAAAGCCTGCAAAGAAGCTTAAAGCCAGTCTACATTCTCCACTTCGGTCCTATGCAACCTCTGTTTGAAGTTGATGTTAAATAATAGAAGATTTTTTTCCCCAGAAATCAATCTGAGATGGTCAGTCTCTTGGGAATTTGGCTAATGACATTAGCTCTTCCCCTCAACCATGAATATTCACATAACAGCTTCAAGTCACACTGTAAAGCATTTCAGATGTAAACTCTTCTATAATGCACAGGAGTGCAAATTTAGTAAAAGAAAATAAAATCCTGTTCCCTGACACCAAGCGCAACTGCTGATGCTCCTTTCAACTTCTTTCAGATTGAGGTAAATAAATGAATGCTTGATCAAGTCATAATATAACTGAAATGTGGTTAATGGAGTCTATCTAGTTCTTTTTCACCCATGAGATGTTGAAGTGAATCCTGCCTGCAGGGTGTAGCAGCACGTTAGCACACTGCGTGAAGATCCAATAGCCAGCAAACAAACAGCAAGCAAAACAGTTTCATTACTTGCAGAAGTTATGCATGCAGCAAACTTTGTTTTGCAACTAATTAAGACTTCATGCAAAAAGGGTGTCACATCCTCCAGGCAATTTGACTAAGTGTATAAAAGCATTTGCTACGTAGAACTCTCCTAATCACTTTTCTTAAACCCTTCTCCTTGGTGATCCGGGTAAGTCAATTTCAAATCAATTACTTATTGCTATCTAAATATTAATCAAAGGATAGATTAAACTTAGGAAGTGGTAAGGGGAATGTTCTTCCAGAAATATACTTTCTGTTGTTTAAGTCAACTGAAGTTTTATACTTCAGAGGTGAACGCTGGCATTTGCAAACGATGTTAGCATTCAGGCCAACAGTTCACTTAGACTGGAATACAGGATTCCCTCAAAACTCTAGGAAGTCTCAATTTCATACTGAGAAGCTTTTTTTTTTTTTTTTAATACTGTAAGAACTGACACATTAAACGATCTTATAATATTTGTGTGATGCTCTCACTTTCAGCTGTTTTCAAAGACAGTAATGTCTTTTGTCTTTTAACAGTCGAAGAAAAAAGCCTATGGAGGCTGGAGCTCAGATTTTCCTATTAAAAGACACTTTACTAGTATTCTTGTTTAAGATATCTTTTAAACAGTGTGAACGACAAATCTAGAAGGAGCATACAAATGTTCCCTCTTCCCCCTGCCCAAGGGGGACCAAACAACTTAAATCCAGCTCCTCAGCTGCCGAAACCTTCTGTCATTGCCTTTTCCTTACCATTAAGTTAGGCACTGGGGCAATTGGCAGAAGCTGAAGATGCAGCCCTGAGAATGGGAGAAGACTATGAACTAAAACAAGACATTTAGATGAAGAAAATTTGGGGGAGATTTCTTGTCTTTCTCCCGCAGAGTCACAGTATAAATGTTGGACTGATGTGGATCTTTCTGCTTAATCCCTTCCACATCAGTTTCATGCTGATAAAGTGAAGAAAATTATCACTTCTCCCTCACTTTGTTTGCATCGCCTAATTAGTGTGGGCACAATTCAGGGCAAGGACTGCTTGTCAATCTATAATTAAACAATGCCCAAGAAAATCTGCCCTCAATATCAGGCATGGTTTTAAAGAGCTGTGTGGTTTCAAATATAAGATACTGTAATCTGAATGATAAATAATGGGACTAATAAAAGATGGGTGGATCTCCATCCCAGTTCTGACTGTTCCACTTCTAACCACGTGAGATGAGGTAACTCACTTCATCCCATGCTTTGGTTTTGCCAGTGCTGAGGATTAAAATTGGAGTTCTAACGTAGAGTTGAGTTTGGGTTACAGCTTTCAACAAGGATGAACAGGCAGTAGGAGAGAAATGGCAGCACAAATTAAAAATCCTGATAAGTAATAAACATTTTAGGCTGAGAACCACCACCATCTAGAAAGTATCAACAGATACTGAAACACCAAAGTTAAAAATAGCTATTTATGGAGAAGACAGAAACCAACACCCATCAGTTACCTAAAACACCCATGCCTCAATTCTCCCTTTTATCAGCATTCACATGTCCAGTCCACAACTCTTTCTTCCTAAAATCCTGGTATCCAATAGATCAGCTTCCCACTAGACTGACAATCACCTTTCTCCCCCCCCCCCCCCCCCCTTCTCCTGTGTTTTAGGTCTGGATCCATCCCATGTCTCCCTTCGATGAGTGCTGCCTGCCACCAGGGGTGGTATGCCCCGAGCCCTTCGCCGTCACCTCCAACGAAACCTGTGTCATAAAGTACCCCGACATGATAGTGGACATAGTGGAGCCCGACTTGCCACCATATTCTGTGATCTATCCAGGCCCAACACTCACCAGTTTCCCTCAGCGGACCATAGTGGGAACTACTGCGCTCTTTGATATCAGGAACTTGCTTGGTTCCAGGGGATCTCTTGGGTTCAGGGGCGTGTGTGGTTCTGGGACAGCATGTAATTCAGGATTATCATTTTTTGATTCAGGAAGCGGTAACGCTTTGTCTCCTCACTTCTCCAAACCATTTTGTTTTAGAACTTGTAGGCCAGCCTAAATCCAGCACGGATTTCCATGGATTAAGTAAAAACCAGAACTGAAAAGACAGATCACGACTAAGTTTATGGATGATGGATTGTAGAAGTGCTGAGCTCCCACAGTTCCCAGTGGAGTCAGTAAGGGAATGGCTTCCTGGCACTAAACCTGCATGAGGACTAGGATTTCCAAACCACGAGAAATTGATAATTTGTTATTGATCTTATTCAAAATTCGGATGAAAAAGAGTTCTCCAAAAAACAAGATTTTCAAAAATAAATCTCTGATTTGATAAGCCTGTATTTCTGAGTAAATTCATGCTTTCATGCCAACACTGACATTTATGATCAATTCCTCTTGGGAAAAAAAAAAAAAGAGTAAAATAACTTCCTAAAATTATACAACTGAAAATCTTGGGATCCAAAATTAAATTTTTAATCAAAATTGACATTCACTTGTGTACTTTGCTGAACCAGGATTTACCATCAATAATAATAATAATCAGCTCTTGCCATTTGTAAGTTTTCCTTACGCTTTACTTCTGCTTAGAACCATAATGCATAATGTAATGGTTTAACAGCTTATTTCTCTACTTAGATGAGCTTGTATCTCATTTGATGCAAACCAGGGCAAAGCAAAACAAAACCCAACAGCTTCAAGTATCTGTAATAGCAGATTTCATTGTAAAATATTCATGATTAAAAAATAACAGCAACCCATGCAGCGCCTTGTAGCTGGAGATTCGTTGTAGACCCTCATGAAGTCCTGGAACTCTTCTGCTTATATCCTATCCACCTCATTTTGCACATGTATACTCAGCTTCTCGTTTGCATTAAACATTATCATGCAGCATGCACTTTTTGGTTTTCCTTTCCCACCCTTCCTACATTCTATTACTGAATACTCCTGAGTGCCACCACTGACATCTCCCACACTAGCATCAACTTGATCACCACCCAGTATTTATCAACCTCTGCATTTTTTTAAAGCATCCATCCCAAATGCATTGTTGGATGGAAGAACAACACTGCCGTTTCCAGAAGATGCTGTGCACTGAGCAGCACCAAAGCAGATTGCAGAAACCCACCCAGCCCTGCACCATCCTCTACACTCCCTACCAGGCTGTCAGGAGCACAGACACATGCACAACAGATGCACGTTAACCAATTCTTAACTGAAGCACTACAACGAGTTCCCCAGGCAGCTGAGCACTTGGAGGTGGCAGCAGCACTGCAACACTCTCTCCAGGTCACTTTGCTGGGACAGCTTGCGCAAAAGGAGCCTGCAACCCGGATACGTGCAACCTAATGGTGCAAAACAAACAACAGTTGGCCAACACTCAATAACAGCTAGAACTAATGAGCTAATAGACTAAGCATCAGGGAGCTCAAGAGGCTGGGCAGGGGAGTGATTCTGCTTTTAATTGGCTACCCTCCATGAGTTGAAAGGATTAACACCTTCTTCCCACCAGTGTTTCCAAAAAATTAAAGAAACAGGACAGATATAGGGGATGACTTGAGGCTAGGCCTGTGGGCATAAAGCCATGAAAAACAACATCAAAATGCACACCCTGAAGTCAGAGACAAATGCTGCTGCCTCATGAGATTTTTAAGTGGACACCTCTTCCCCCAGTGTAATTTCCAACAGCCTTCCCCTTACTAATCTACTCAAGTTCTTGGAGTCTGCTAATTAAACCTGCAGCTTTAACTTCCATCAATTAGAGCGACTGCTGATGGATCCTTTCAGTAATAGCACATATCCCTGAAGTTTCCAGTATTTCACAAACATTAATTATGTTTGTACACAAGCAGTGTTGTGAAACTCAGTGTATGCCTTCACATTTTGACATCCAGATGTTGAGTAACATCCACACTTTAGAAACAAATGCAAGGACTGCAAACAGCATTCTGCAGGTGAAAAACTGCAAAATAATTATTTCATATTTCATTTTAACCAACTCTCTTCTCACATACTACCTGCAGCTTTTTCAAGAGCACGGGACAAATCCCAAGACAGTGGCATCCAGACATCTCCCTTGCTCTCTCTCTCTCCCCTTCAGCAGCCCAAAATGCATCATGCTCAGTATAAACTGGGCATGAAAACAACATTTTTGTGTGTTTGGAATATCACTGCCCTGTAGCAGTCCAGTCCAACAAACCCATCTCCTCTCAAAGGGTCCCAGAGGCAAAACCATTCTCTGGTAAACCACCAAATGCCCTCCGGGAAAGAGTTTCAAAATACTTCCTCAGTTCTTTTGTGTTGATTTACATAGGCAAAGTGCCTACTATAAAAATCAATCATTTAACTCAACTTAGATGACCCAGAACCAGATCTTTACTACTGTCTTTACCTGGATCAGACAAATCCAATATTAAACCTTGAACGTGCAAAATGATTTTATTCATTATATCAAACCTCCCCATGTGGCAAACTCCACATCCCTGATTCTCTCCAACTTTTTCTTCTGCCTCTGTCCCATCTTCTACACACAGGAGGAGAATAGCTTGCTCTATTTGCTTTGCATTCCGCTTTTCCTCTATTTATCAACGTATACATTACTTATCCCTAGTTTCTGGGCTGCCCTCTAAAGGAACCTTTAAGCAATAACACCTTCCTACATCAATTTAGAAGACAAAGCTTCAAAATCTCAAACACATTTTAGGAGTGTTTTTTTTTTTTTTTTTCCTCCATGAAACATAGCAACAAAGCAGAGACTGAGCCACATCTCACCAGAAGACACTCAAATATCAACACTAACATCACATTAAAACACGCACAAAAACTTCATTTATGACGCTGCTAATGCAGTCCAACCCCAGAGCTCTGAGTACTTTGACTTCCATTAGCAGACAAGACCCCTTTTCCCTTTCCCAGGGGAGTATGGGGAACACTGGGACCAGAGGTCCACGTGCTGGGCAGAATTTCTTACCCTGTAACCATCTCTACTCTGAGATCTGCCAGGGAGGACATCAGATGACTTGCATTGGATAAAGCTGCTACGCCCACAGATTGCTCAAAGTACCTTCTCCATTCTCCTGTGTAATTTGTTTACATTCCTGTGGTTTGATCCCGATTAAATGACTTCAGGTTTCCATGCCATAAACTGTCCTCAAATTCTGAGGTGAATGTGTGGGATCCCCCTGGGGGGAACATTCACTTGTTAAATATATCCTGTTGAATGCTGAGAGCAAATACTTTCAAAGAACTTTGGGAAGGCTCTACAATATCTTCTGAAAGTACCACAAATAATCAGCATTTCAGAGAGCTGTGATACAATAGGACTAAAAAAAAACATTCTTTTTATATGCCAAAATCAGTTCCCTATGATCTCTGTTCATTTCACTTTCACTGAGAAATAACTGCTTTAAATAAATATTTCAGATCTGCTCAATGTATTTGGGATAACACGACTCAAAATGGCAGAGGGATGTTGGAGCAAAGGATCTAATCTAATCCTCAACTGATTGAGGATTTTCTTAGGTTTCTCAGTCAACTCCTTCACAGGAAAAAAATTTCTTTTTTTCCCCTCTCCTATGTCAATATGAGGATCTTCTATTTTAATTTATTGCTCTTTATTCTCCTTTAATGCACCTCTATAAGGGCCAGAGTCCAGCTTCTCCCAAACTTGCACTCACCAAGAAGGAGGGTTCAACCTTCTACATTGTGCACCAGCTCACCTGCAGTGACAAATAAGCAGTGAGAGTAGCTCCTTCCCCACTTTTTGGCAGGCCAGACCGATGATCTCAGACATGACCCCATGCAGGGACTGCCCCTGACATTGCTATTTCATAGTCAATGCAATGCAAGCTTCACCTTCACTCCAGCATTACAGGTAGTAAATATCAGATGTACATGACTAAAATTTAACCTGACCCGCTCCTCATCCAACTTTAGGAAACCAACCAGCAACTTCTGCACCCATATTTATATTTGTGCACATGACGTGTGGCAGAAGAAAAGCAGCTTGCTCCTCACATGCTGGATATCATCTGTGCTGTTGCTTAGGTGTGAAAGCTAAAGAGAAACTCAAGGCAAAGGGAAACTGAGGCAGGTTGTGAAATGTCACATCGGGCAACTAGAGGGAGCTGTGGAGGTGGAGTACCCCAGGCTTCACTCTGGATTTTAAACTTGGCTGTGTGGTTCTGGCTTCCATCTACACAAAGAACAAATAACACATAGACAGCAGGAAAAAAAATAACATAAAACCCACAGTAGGCCCAAGGACAACATACAGCCTTAGGTACACTCCAAACATATTTTACATCATTTAAATGACTTTTTTCTTCTTTCTTGCACCTAACAAGCCACCACTTAGACTTCCTTGTGTTACAACACATTCCAGAACTGTTCTGATCATCACACAGCGAGGTGGTTGCCACTCATCTGTCCTGCTCCCTTTATTCTCTTTCCTCCCATGCTCCTTCAGCACTTTCTTCCTCTAAATTTCTCATGCAAACTTCCAGCGAAGAGAAGCCAGTGCTTCTCCTACTGTTTGCTTAACATCCCATTAAACCCTAGAAGTGAACTCGTAAAGATGTGGAACAGCCAGGGAGCCCCAGCCCCACAACACTGATCCTGACAAGCCTGGAAAGAACCAGCAACTGTATGTACTGTGAGGTCATCATGCAACCCAACATCCCCCTTTTTGATCCACTAATGTTATTGGAAGACCTTCAGTAAAAGATCTACTCTGTTGAACTGGAATATGTGCTTCAAGAAAACCTTCCATAACCCTGACTGACACCCTGCTTGATGGTTTTATTTTATTTTTTTCCAGTAGCTGTGCTGCTTTGTTCAATTGTACGCCTTCTTGCCATACATTAGAATTTATGAGGTGTTTCTGGAAACACCCTGTGTAATTAAACGCCATGGGAATGCTGAGGACTGCAAATGTTTCACAAACATTAATATGTGGCCTATGTAAATTGCTGTATAATGACAATAGCTGTAGGTGACGCCTAGTGTTGGGCAAGAGTATCACCTTAAAGGAGATGATCAAGGTCACTTCTGGCATTGTCCTAATTAGACTGCAGTGTGCTGCCTCAGATTCTGAATTATTTAACTTTCACTTGCAGTTTGTGTAAAAACAGAAAGCCAGAGTTTCTGCTACTGTAAGAAATTGTGAATCTATATATATTAAATACATAACTGATTAACTTTTCTTCACAATCTGGACTTAAATTTCAATTCATAATTGCCTAATGGGCAGAATTTGTGCTGATATAATATACTTGCAGATGAAGTAAGCACGTAGAGGTTCTTTGAAGTCCAGAGAGTGAACGTTGCAGATCTACATCAGCAGAGCATTCATTCCTAAGTATTTTCCTTTGATTATTCCTTAATTAGCAAGAATTCCTGACTCAGCTTTACAAACAAGAATTCTGTGCTAGGAAGTTGAACAGAACTGGTTTGACCATACAGATCATATTTTAGCTAGACGAGAGCCATTATTAATGCAGCCCCTGCCTTGCACAAGGGTATAATTTTCTAAAATGATTTAAAGTTAATAGGTGCTCAAAATATTAACACTGTATATTGTGGTATATGCAGTCTGCCTTGCTCTTTGTTCTCCGTTGCCTTTATTAGTCACTCTAGAGTACAATATAGAAACCAGAGCGAGGGAAAAGAAAAAAATCTATACAGCACTGCTAAATTAAGAGGGAATTCTGAAGAGTTCGTTCTCTCACAGCTAAGGAACTGCATCCTAACATGACAACCAGGATTCGGTTCCTACCTAAGTCAGGTATTTCCTAAGTGCTGTGGAGGCGAAACAAGAATCCACTGCAGCTACTAAGACCACTAAGCTAGAATCCTTCCACAGGTGTGAATTTCATCCTTTCTGCACGTGCTCTAAAGGCCATGCTTTGAAATGGCAATTCCTGCAGGCAGCAGCCTTCTAGATAAAAGATACGTTAAAGTTACAACCACTACATCTTGAGAGAAAGAAAAAAAATAGACAAGAGCAAAATTCTATTCGCAACTGAATTGCGAGTTCCATCAATACTTAGAACATTCGTGCCACTTCAGTAGGAGTGAACCATAAAAACCGGAGGTAACCTTTGGCATCGCACAGACCCACAGCCCTAACATGGTCCCAGGCAGTTCCAATCCCCTTAACTCTACCCCCAGGTGAGCAAAGCATGATGGGACGCTCCTGAACACGCCGAGTCTCCCCCTGGTGGCAGAGACCTGCAGGAGGACTTTAATGACATACGCTGGGGACACCCATTTTCCAATAAATCAGTTCACCACACTCCGTCTTCCCTCTGGAGGGAGGCTTCGTGCATATAGACATCGAGCACGTTTAGATAAATTAAATCCACTGTCATGATGTTTATGTCATGAATTACCTGAATTTAGTGAGGCACCCCTGTACATCCCCCAGGCTGTAGAGCTCATCAGGAATATTCTGGAGACACTGGGAAACAAGATTTCAAAGTACTTCACAAGTATGATAGTATATCATACTTGGAAATCATTTTATGTTAATAGTAATGATATCCTAGTGGGTTTAGACTTCTCTGACCTCATAGAGAATAAAAAAAAAAAAAAGTAAAGCATTTATTTAATCAGCTCCTCCTTTTAGGCTTCAGAATTGGAGATGACTCCATCTTTATTTAAAAGGTAGCTTTGCTCTAAAGTTTTTGCAACAGATACTTCCTCTGAGTTGGTTAAGAGCACTTCCATCGACTTCATTACCATTATATCAGATAAGAAGCCCTGTGCTTCTAGAGATTCACCTAGGCGTGGAAAAGAAGAGTCCGTGTCAGCCTACGTATGCTATAAGGAAAGAAATCTCCCATGTGTTGACTCACTGCGATATTGACATCTCAAACTCTGTGCAGTCATGTTTTTAGCGCAGATAAGTCACAAAAAGCAGCCGTGTATTTTTAATTCCTAATGAAATCAGTAAGAGCAAAACCAGGAAACATCAAGATTAAAGGAACTGGCAGCTTACAGTCTGCGTTTTGAGTCATTACCTAGCTCAGCCTTAGATAACCATAAGCAGTGAGCGAAACAATTACAGGAGTAATACATGCAACAAAGTTTGCTTCATAAGTAATTAAGGCGCTTTACACAGAGGGTGGCTCAGATCCTCCAGGCAATCTGAGGAAGGATATAAAGGAGCTTTTCACACACAGCTTTTCTCCCTACTTCTCTTGGTTTGTTCTCTGCGATACACTGAGTAAGTCTGATTTGACAACTGTGAGTCTGATGCTATTTTAGCGTAAATTTTGTTAAATTTGGGACTAGATCCTGCAGGAATGCATTATCAGTGGGATTAGTAAACATTTTTCTATAGATCCTTTTTTCTCTCTGCAGGATAAAGGCTGCAAAATAAAAGAGTTTCTCAAGACTCTGGGCTGCTAATTTGATGGGGGATGCAGGAATTTTAGTCTCTTCACTTAGAAAACTTCTCAGAAGAGCAGAGAGTGTCTTTTTAGTTCTGTTTTCGCTTGTTTGCCATGCGTAGGGGACTCGGCAGTTGTTGGGGGGATGTGGAGGGGGTGGAATTCTATAACGACCGCTGAAGTAGAACTTCATTGCTTGAAGTCGCTTTGCTCAGCTATAGAGATGCAGCGCTGCTTTTATTTGTTGTTAGCTAATTTAATGGGAGTCCTAACAAGCTACACCGGGTGATGATTACATACTCTTACTTCATATAACTTCGAATAGTTAGAAGTGAAAGCTTACTTTAACACGTGGTTTTACCGGGATTTCTGTGTTTTTACGGAGGATGAATTACACGATATTTTCAGGTCAAAGCTGATCTCTAACCTAAGGGTATTTCAGGAAAAAAAAAAATGCTATGCTTGCTTCCCTCCCTCCCCCACCCTCTGAAGAATGAGAGATGTTTGGAGATAGTTTTCCGCTCCCCTGACTGCTGTCCAAAGAAGCAAATAGATCAGAGAGATCACTGTCCTGCTCCTTCCTCTCTGCCAGCCCCTGGTACAAGGCAGCACCGAGCTCCTGCAGTCAGGGAAAGCAAGTTTCAGACCCTCCATGCTCTGCAATTTAATCATTTATCCATTCGAAAGCGTAACTAGCTACATATTTTACGACCCCGTATTCCACTGATAAAATAATTGACCAACCACTCACCTACAATGCGATCGCTGTAAGCAATGCATTTTATTTATTAAATCCGTATTTGAAAGCCCCTATTTATTCTATGCCTTTAATTTTCTAGTGGAACAATGCCTGCTAATAACAGGAGTTCACGTGGAAAATAGAAGAAATAAAGTAGATTCCTAAACAGATTATTCGACTCACAGATGCGTGGAAAAAAAAAAAACAAAAAAACACAGGATTCCCTCCCCCTTCGCACCCCATCCACACAACAGAGTGGGTGCAGCTCTGGAGGCTGCAGGTGGGAGGAGAGGAGACGCAGCAGGAACAGGCTCTGGCTTGTCTGCAAGAAGCAATGAGAAAGGCTGGAATGTGTCAGAGCAAAGTTAGCTCGTGGGGGGAGGAGGGGGGCACAAGGAAAGGGGAGAATTGGGGCTTCTGAATGAAGAGAATGGAGGAAGCTTAAAGGAGCTAATTGGAAAGAGATAAACAGATTAAGGATTACTTAAAAGCTGTAGAGATGCGGAGAGGAGACAAACAGTTTCTTTTGTCCAAGTTATCGGTCTCAAGTGCTCTTAAAGCCCAGCTTAGAAGCGTCAATAACCGAGCACACAAGAAAAAAAAAAAAAAAAAGTAACGACAACCGAGACGTCTTTCTTTTTCTTTCCCGTGTCTAATTCCGCAATTAACTTGCAGGAAACCCACACCACAGCCGGGCAATGGCTACCAACCAGCTGGCTTGCACCAACCCCTGCGAGGCCAAATGTCCCCAACCGGTGGCCAGCAGCAGCAACGAGCCCTGCGTGGTGACCTGCGGTGACTCCAGGGTCATCATTTTCCCACCACCCGTCGTCGTCACCTTCCCAGGCCCCATCCTCACCACCTACCCACAGCAAACCGTGGTGGGAGCCTCGGAAACCTCCGACGTGCCCCAGCCCGTGCCCCCCGCTGCAGCAGCCCTACCAGCGGAGGCACCAGTTGAGAAACTCACCCCACAAGTCATCACCCGTCCCGAGCCACGCTGTGCCCCGAAGTACTCCTACACATATTCTTCCCAATGGACACATCCATGCAACTCGTACCGCTCCGGGAAGCGATGGGCATACTGAGCTCAGGGCAGTGCTTGCAGAAGAAGTTGCCAAGGGAACTCCAGTAGAAAATTAAGGGTGGAGCCAATGGGATCAGCTCGAGTCCATCACCCCAGGGCTGTGCTCCAGCTGAAGAGAATGAGAGCTGCAAGTGCACCTGTGGAAGGCAGGCTTGTGTGTGCATTTCCTTGTTTTGCCTTTAGGTTAGGTTTGTTATCCTCTGGCTTTCCCATTTAGTCATCTGCTTACGTCGTGCTTTGTTTCAGTAATGTTGTTAACACTGATTTTAGAGAGGTGACTTAGGATGCTAGAAATTGCACACAGGAAACGCACCAGAAGAGAAATAAATAAATAGGTTGCATTACTTTGATGCTGGTGATCAGCCAAAGCCCCAGTGAACCCCCAGAAAGATAAACTTTATATTCTGGCCAACTTGTACTTTGTACAACTGTAGGAAAGCTGTCTCCTTCCAAATAAATGTTCTCTATCAAACTACGTCTTATGATGTTCATTGCCACATAATCGCTACCTTCTCCTTTCATTCCTCAGTTGAATTTGTAGAATATTTATCCATCATCCTAGATATTTTGCGCTTCTTCTTTGTGTACTGATGTGGTGAAACCACAGGAATACTATTCCACGTGATCTTATTAGATGCTTTCTGAGTATTTGAAAGCCCCCAGGGCCAACCCACATCCCCGACAGCTGAAGCTTCTCAGGGAATGATCTGCATCAGATTTCCTGTGTCTAGCTCGGGGCAGGACAGCTTTCCAGCACTTGGCCCAAAGCCCAAAACAAGAGATGCTTTGACTGAGTGCAGCCCTCAGGGTGGAGAAACCCAGGGCCCAGACAGGGCCCTCCCACACCACACAGAGCTCCCCCTGGGTGGTAAGGCTGGAAGAAACCTGGGCACTCCTGCAGAGGAAGGCAAAGCTGTAGGGATGCTGTGGTGTGCACGTGTGGAGCAGCACAAGAGCATCGCAGTTGACGGGTTGGGGTGGGGAGCAGAGAGATTTGCTTTAATGAGCTGAAGAAATGTCACTTTGGATCCCACTGAAAACTTTCCTTCCTCCTTTCCATTTGGGAGGAAGGAAAAGCACGTTCACTTCATCTATATTATCTCACTTTCAATATAAAAACTGGTGTAAGTTTTTCCAGGGTCTGAATGGGAACAAAATGTGGCACTAGTCCAATATTCGTTCCTCTACAGAACATGCAAAACATAAACTGATATTTTGCCATTAAATCTGCGTGCAGTAACAAAGCTTATTGTTCAGAAGTAATTTTCCTATGCTTCACTTCAGAAGTGTTCTCTGAGAGAAAAATCAGAGATATCACAATCATTTAACCAAACCCATAAGCTGTTGGGTATTTCAGTTATAAACAAGTCCCGTACCAAAAGACCAAACTCAGGCAAAAAGAAATTGTTGATGCAATAAAGATTCTTTAATGCAAATGGAGAAGGCAGTAGACAGAAATCAGTACAACACAGAAACAATGAATTGCAGTTGTGCACATCACAAGGCTGCAGCAGGTCTCAACTCAAGGCTTCACCCCAGAGATTTCCCTTAGCATTGTTCAGGAGGCTCAAAGCTGGTCAGAGTGGGGAGAGCTTCACTCAAGGGTGAGCACTGCTTCACTGTATGCAGATGGAGCAGGAACTTCAGGAGGCACTGCTGGAAAGCCTGAGCGCTCAGCTGAAGATCTGAAAGGCTGTGCTGTGCCAAAGGCAAGGAGCAGTAATTTAAAGTAGCTGCTATGGCACAGCCAAAAGCAAGGTGGAAAGCTTTGTTCTGCATCTGGCAGTAGAAGACAAGAGGAGATATTTGTGAAGACTCAACAGATGCAGCACTCTGTGGACATTTGGGGTTTAGCAGGGCCCACAGCTGCCCCCAAAGGACCTGAGGCCTCGACCCCAGCCACCGTATCCGCAGTTGCCAAAGCCTCCATAGCTCCCATAGCCTCCAAGGCCTCCATAGCCATAAGAGCCTCCAAAGCCCCCAAAGCCAGCACCGCGTCCGAAGGAGCCACCCAAGCCCCCTCCAATAGCGGGGACTCCTGCAGAGCCAACCACGGAGCTCTGCGGGAAGGAGCTGAGGATGGGTCCGGGGAAGGTGATCACGCTGGCCGGGGGCTGGATCACCACGGTGGAGTCAGGGCACTGGCGCACGCAGGCCTCGTTGCAGCTGTCAGCCAGAGGGGCCGGAGCAGCCACTCCGCATGCAGGGGCACACAGGCTGGAGCAGGACATCTTTCGGTTCAGGAGGTGAAGCTGTGAGAGCAGGCAGAGCCAAGGTCAAAACAGAAAAGGAACACAAATCCTTCATGCCTATCTTGCATTTGAACCATGTGCCCAAGGAAATGCTCTGCCTCATATCAGTCAGTCAGAGCAAAAGTACAATATTCACTTGAAATGCTGGTGTAAACCACCTTCTCATCCTGCATGAGACCATGTCCTAACTGGACCAGATGGTGGAGTAAAACTCCCTCACAGAAAGCAGACAGAAAGTCATCAAGAGTGCAAAGGATTAAATTGCATTGGTAAGCTCAGGACATCATGCCTAAACCTTAAAATATCCATTCTTTCCAAAATTCTGAAAAAAATACAATCACACTCAAACTTATGAGGCACTAAGAAAAGGGTGTTAAAGTCCACAGCAAAAGAACCACTTGGCAAAAGCACTGCTAAGAAACTGGAGAGACGCAAAATGCATGGACTTACCACGCTGGAGGGGAGTCAAGTGGAGGAAGCTGGATAGAGGACTGTGAAGTCCTCAGCTCTTTTATACCTGTCCCAGAAGGCCTAGGGCATTGACCTGAGGGCGGTGGTGGCAGAAGCCTCAAATAATAATGAAACAAAGCCAACACGCTTCATGACACACAAGGAGTGATGCGGGGCGATTCTAACCCTCATCACTGGTGCACTAAGTAGCAAACATGCCCTGGAGAATAAGAATGTGATAGGAGGGTCAAACAGTGATGCAGTGTCACATGAAAGACCACGCGCTGCTAAATCTGACCTCACAATACCAATAAATCCCAAAGCGTTCTTAATCCCACACTTTGTCTGTGTGGAAGAGTCACACGCATCCTGCAGATGAAGCATTTTACAGTGCAGCACGCTGCCTGAGCGCCTGTCATTACCTCCGTTTATGGGCTGGTAAACAGAGGTGGTGGAATTGGGGGCAAAAAGATGAAGCTGTCCCACCCACCTGGGACCTCTCCCTGTTCTCAATCATCCTAAACCAGTAAGGACTGGGAAGCTATATTTGTGGAACATCCATTAACATTGCTTCTGTGACACGTGGGGTATTTCTTGTTTACTAGTTCTCCAAAGACCCTGCAAAAAATTTGGAACCATGCTGGCTTTACTGGTGAAGACCCGATAGTACAAGGGATAAGAGAAATTACTGGGGTTGATTCTTTTCACAAAAAGAGGACCAAGAGCAACTGGTATTTCATATAATTGCGTGTTGCCATCTATCCCTTCCATCTCCCGGTCCATCAGAGAATGTTTGGGCTTCAAAGTCCCTAAAGGGGAGAGATACAATTGCATCACTTCACTCCTTCTGTGTCATGAAGCGTGTCAGCTTTCTTTCATGATTATTGGGAACTTCAGACACCACCACCCTCCTGTCTCTGCCCCAGGCTGTCTGGGATAGGTATAAAAGAGCTGAGGGCTTCACAGTCCTCTATCCAGCTTCTTTCACTTGACTCCCCTCATCTCCTGGGTAAGTGCAGCTCTCTGAGCCTTCTCAGGGCTCTCTCCCAGGGCCTTGCCTCACAGTGGGTGTCCTTTGCAGGAATCCTTGCTTAACTGAAAGATGTCCTGCTCCAGCCTGTGTGCCCCTGCATGTGGAGTGGCCGCTCCGGCCCCTCTGGCTGACAGCTGCAACGAGGCCTGCGTGCGCCAGTGCCCTGACTCCACCGTGGTGATCCAGCCCCCAGTCAGCGTGATCACCTTCCCCGGACCCATCCTCAGCTCCTTCCCGCAGAGCTCCGTGGTTGGCTCTGCAGGAGTCCCTGCTATTGGAGGGGGCTTGGGTGGCTCCTCTGGACGCGGTGCTGGCTTTGGGGGCTATGGAGGCTCTCTTGGCTATGGAGGCCTTGGAGGCTATGGGAGCTATGGAGGCTTTGGCAGCTGTGGATATGGTGGCTTGCGCCGAGGCCTCAGGTCCTTTGGGGGCAGCTGCGGGCCCTGCTAAGCACAGTATCACCTCCGTCCACGGTTGAAGGAGAGCACTGGAGAAGCCGTGGCACATCCCCACCTGACGCCATGAAGACAGGCTACCCTTCAGCATTGCTGGGCTCCAGAGCTTGGATGCCTCATGTGTGCATGAGGCCCAGCTCTTTCTTTCTCTGCTTCACTTGATTGTCACCTCAGGTCTGGCCTCCACATGATGTTGCAGCCCAGCACTGACTGCTTGCTCCCATCATTCTGCCCTCTGCAAGGAGATGGGCGGCAGCCTCTGGCCAGGGGCTGCCCTTCTTCCACCTCCATCCTTCCCCAGACCTTCAATAAAAACTCTCGTGCACAACAGTTTCCATCTCTGAGTTTTCTTTCACTCCTCCTATGTCCCCAATTCCCACTGCATCTGAACAGGCTCTTTAGGGGCGTTTCCAGAAGCCCACAGCTGGACCTTCTCAGGAGCAGTATGGGCACTGCCCCATTTCCTCTCACCTTCCCTTGGCCCTTCAGCTCCAATAGGATCTTCCCAAGGCAGGCACAGTATTGTGCTTTCTGCAGCCCAGGGACTGCTCATGGCCTAACAGTAAGCTCAGTACCCACTGTCAAGCATCCTGTAGGCAGCCTTCAGACTGTGAGGTCCATGGACATTGGTCCAGCCTCATTAAGGGCAAAGACCTGGTCAGAGCCTCCAAGAAGGCCACAGGGCAGAGGAAGGAGACAGAGCCCTCAGAAACGATATTGCTAGCCTCTGCAGATTAACTCCTGCAACTCTTCTTCTCAGAGATTTGTATATCATCATAGGCACTGTTTATCTTCAACATTGGCTCAGAATAAATTCCACAGCAGCTTGGGTACTTGGGTCTGCCTGAGGAGAACAGCCATGTTTCATACAGCCCCATGCACAGAATGCAATCCTGGGCTCTTGGCTGCCCTTCCTCACACAAAACTTCTCGAACCTAGGACCCCAAAAGAACCCTCCCACATCAGCATGATGGTGTCCAAGCCACCAGATCCTACCAGAAGGCCATCAGCCACTACATGGGACACCACAGGAGGCAGGATGAGAGGTTTGGCTGGGCATTCTCACAGTGGAGAGGTAGGGAAAGAACAGAGAAATGGAAATGTCCCCAAAGGCAAGGGAGGAAGTAAAGATTTCAGCTCAGCAGGTACAAGAAACCTGTGGCTGTTCCTGACATTATGCTGCATCTACCCCATCTATCTTCTCAGTTGTAGATGGTTTCTTTTTTCCCAGTGTCACTAGCATAGAACAACCTGCAGCTACCTTGATATCTCTGGAAGGAATCACCTATGTGCAAGTGCAGCACACAGTGAAGATCACAAAAGGTTTGAAGAAGAAAGGGGTGTCAGAAGAGGAGAGACACCAAACTCTGACTCAAGTTCTTTGTGCCATCAGGTCAACATGACCATGTTCCATTCATGGCGGTGGAAGGAACCTTGTGAAGATGGGATTGTGCCTCCCTTGTACCCTCCAGAATGCCCTCCAGGTGCTGGGCACAGTGGCATTGTCAGCACATGGCATCAGCCTTCTCCACGCACTTATTTCTCCCCATTTTCTCTGACTTCCACGTGCAAACACTGACATGGCTAAAAAAGGAGATGAAACAGGGCATGGAGATCCCTGGTTGTGGAGAGGGTGTGAAAGAGGGTCTGTTAGAGGTGCACTGTGCGTTAATATACTCAAGTTGTGTATGCTTCTGACTATAGACAGGGAAAAGTCATGAGGCTCAGTGGGATGCGCACTGCAGGATCCACTATGGACTGTGTTTCTCCTGTGTAATGCCCTGCCCCAACTGCCACATGTCCCAGAGACAATGCTGTGTCAGCATCTAGCAGCCCAGGGTCAGAGGTTCTGAGATATGGACGTAGTAGAGAAGGAGGAGGAAGATCATAACACAAGGGACAAGACTGCGGTGCAAGTGAGCTTTTATTGTAGGTCCAGGAGAGGAGGAAGATAGAAGAAAAACAGCCCCTGGCAAGAGGCTGTTCTCATCTCCTTGCATAAGGCAGAGGAATAGCTGTAGGCATCCAGCACAGGGCTGCATGATCATGGGGCAGCAAGTCCTGAAGTGAAGATCAAGCAGTGCAGAGAAAGATAGAGCTGCTCCCATTGCAGGGACAAAGTGGCCAAGCACTGGATCCTAATGATGCTGAAGAGGAGACCAGCTTCAAGGCATCAGGTGGAAACATGCCACAGCTTCTCCAGAGCACTCCTTCAACCATGGATGGAGGTGGTACTGTGCTTAGCAGGGCCCGCAGCTGCCTCCGAGAGACCTCAGGCTTCGGCGCAAGCCACCATATCCGCAGCTGCCAAGGCCTCCATAGCCTCCCAGGCCTCCATAGCCAAGAGAGCCTCCATAGCCCCCAAAGCCAGCACCGCGTCCAGAGGAGCCACCCAAGCCCCCTCCAATGGCAGGGACTCCTGCAGAGCCAACCACGGAGCTCTGCGGGAAGGAGCTGAGGATGGGTCCGGGGAAGGTGATCACGCTGACCGGGGGCTGGATCACCACGGTGGAGTCAGGGCACTGGCGCACGCAGGCCTCGTTGCAGCTGTCAGCCAGAGGGGCCGGAGCGGCCACACCACATGCAGGGGCACACAGGCTGGAGCAGGACATCTTTCAGTTAAGCAAGGATTCCTGCAAAGGACACTTACTGTGAGGCAAGGCTCTGGGAGAGCTGAACAGATAGAGACTGGGAGAGAGTCCTGAGAAGGCTCCGAGAGCTGCACTTACCCAGGAGATGAGGGGAGTCAAGTGGAGGAAGCTGGATAGAGGACTGTGAAGCCCTCAGCTCTTTTATACATATCCCAGACAGCCTGGGGCATACACCAGAAGGCGGTGGTGGCGGAACATAGAGATACTCATGAAAAAAGCCTTCATGCTTCATGACACACAAGGTGAGATGCGGAGCAATTAATTCCTTTCCTATTGTGTAGGTTGAGCTATAAATGTGCCCTGAAGAATGGGAATGGGATGAGAAAGACACATGGCTAGACACAATTACTTCAAAGACAAGGTGATGCTGCTTATGCTGATGTGTTAAGAACCAGTAAGCCCCCGTGTGTTCCCAATACCTCGTGATGTGAAGGTTCACACACAAAGACATCATAGCCACAGACGTATCCCCGACTTGCAAGTCAGAAATGCCCCAAGCTGCACTAGGCAGTGAAGTTGGCAACAACCAGGGATTATCCTGACTTCCCACCCCAACTGCATCAAACGCTTGCCAGTGAAGGGTGGTGGCTGTTGATTAGGAGCTCTCCCAGGTAGGTGGGATCACATCATCACATTATTCAAGGCTTACCAGCTCATAAAACAAAGGTAATGATGGACGTTCTGTTTGTGAGCAGAATTGCAAAGTGCTATGTCTGCAGGATACCAGTGCGCGTTTCTCATAGAGTTTGGGATTAGGAACACATAGGGATTTGTAAGTGTCATGAGGTCAGCATCAGCAGCGCGTGGTCTTTCATGTAATTGCTTGTAATGTCTGATCCCTCTCATTACCATGTTGTTCTCCAAGGCAGATTTGAACTCCAATATCTCCAATGATGAAGGATATAATTTGTCTGCAGAACTCCTTGTGTGTCATGAAGCGTGTCAACTGTATCTCATGATCGTCTGTAGCTTCTGCAACCACTGACCTCCCACTATGCCCCAGGCTATTTGGGGTAGGTATAAAAGAGCTGAGGGCTTCACAGTCCTCTATCCAGCTTTCTCCACTTGACTCCCCTCATCTCCTGGGTAAGTGCAGCGCTCAGAGCCTTCTCAGGGCTCTCTCCCAGTCTCTGTCTGTACAGCTCTCCCAGAGCCTTGCCTCACAGTGGGTGTCCTTTGCAGGAATCCTTGCTTAACTGAAAGATGTCCTGCTCCAGCCTGTGTGCCCCTGCGTGCGGAGTGGCCGCTCCGGCCCCTCTGGCTGACAGCTGCAACGAGGCCTGCGTGCGCCAGTGCCCTGACTCCACCGTGGTGATCCAGCCCCCGGCCAGTGTGATCACCTTCCCCGGACCCATCCTCAGCTCCTTCCCGCAGAGCTCCGTGGTTGGCTCTGCAGGAGTCCCTGCTATTGGAGGGGGCTTGGGTGGCTCCTTTGGACGCGGTGCTGGCTTTGGGGGCTATGGAGGCTCTTTTGGCTATGGAGGCCTGGGAGGCTATGGAAGCCTTGGGGGCTATGGAGGCTTTGGCAGCTGCGGATACGGTGGCTGGGGCCGAGGCCTCAGGTCCTTTGGGGGCAGCTGCGGACCCTGCTAAGCACAGCACCGCTGCCATCCACGGTTGATAGACAGCTCTGGAGAAGCCACATCATGTTTCCATCTGCCGCCATGAAGACAGGCTCCCCCTCACCATCGCTGGGATCTGGAACTTGGCCACCTTGTGCCTGCAAGGGGAGCAGCACTTTCTTTCTCTGCACTGCTTGATCTTCGCTTCAGGACTTGCTGCCCCATGATGATGCAACCCAGCGCTGACTGCATTTTACTGACCTTCTGCCCTCTACTAGGGAACAGGAACAGCCTCTTGCCAGCGGCTGCTGTTCTGCCATCTCTCTCCTCCCTGGACCTACAATAAAAACTGTCTTGCATCACAGCTTCCATCTCTGAGTTTTCCTTCACCTCTTTTCTGCCCCCTGTTCCCGGTGCAGCCTCACATGCACACTGTGACCATCAGTGCCAGCTTAATGCTGGGCCTTCTCAGGAGCACTGTCGGCACTGCCTCCCCCCTCTCACCTGCCCTGGACCCCAAAACTGCAGTAGGAGCATCCCCAGGCAGGCTCCATACAGTGCCTTCAGAAGCCACTGATCCCTCAGAGCTCTCACCCTCTCCTCTGCCCCTTGTTTCTTCCCACTGGTGATTAAGAAGAGCTCTTGGCCCAACACAGAGCTCAGCGTCTGCCATCGAGTCTCCCTGTAGGAGGCCATGAGGCAGTGGGGCCCTTGCATAGTGGTGCAGCCTCCTAAGGGATGAAAACAATGTCAGAGCCACCCGGGAGGCCACGGGGAAGAGGAAAGTGGCTGAGAGCCTCTCAGCAACCTTGTCTCTAACTTCTCAAGATTCCTTCCTCCTCCACTACTTCCCAGAGCTCCATATTGCAGCATGAGCACTGATTTACCCCATCACTGGCATAGAAGTAAATCCACGGCAGCTGAGAAAAACAGGAGTGCTGGGGCAGGACAGCCGTCCTTCACTCAGCCTTGTGCAGTGAATGCAATCCTGGGTCCTTGGACACCCATCCTCGCACACAAACCTCCTACACCCAGGAACTCAAAGAACCTGACCACATCTGCATGATGGGGTCCAAGCCACCACCTCCCACCAATAGACCCTCAGATACCACATGGGACACCACAGGAGACAGGATATGGGGCTTGGCTGTGCACACTCACACAAGAGCCAGTGAAGAGGTGAGGAAGGAAGGGAGAAATGGAGATGTCCCCAAAGGCAGTTGAGGAAGTACAGATTTCAAATCAGCACGTGCAGGAAATCTATGGCTATTCCTGACATTTTGCTGCCTTTTCACCCCTTCCCATCTGTCTTCTCAGTTGTAGATGGCTTCTTTTTTCCCGGTGTCCCTAGCAGAGAAAAGCTTGCAGCACTGCTATCCACCTTGATTTCTCTGGAAGGAATCACTTATGTGCAAGTGCAGCGCACAGCATTAAGACTGTAGGATCACAAGATTTGGGGGAGAAAGGGGTGTAAGAATGGGAGAGACTTCTAAATCCAATTCATGTTCTTTGGGCCAACCAGGTCAGCATGGCCGTGCTCCATTCATAGCAGTGATAAGAACCTTGTGAAGATGGGATTGTGCCTCCCTTGTACCCTCCAGAATGCCCTCCAGGTGCTGGGCACAGTGGCATTGTCAGCACGTGGCATCAGCCTTCTCCACGCACTTATTTCTCCCCATTTTCTCTGACTTCCACGTGCAAACACTGACATGGCTAAAAAAGGAGATGAAACAGGGCATGGAGATCCCTGGTTGTGGAGAGGGTGTGAAAGAGGGTCTGTTAGAGGTGCACTGTGCGTTAATATACTCAAGTTGTGTATGCTTCTGACTATAGACAGGGAAAAGTCATGAGGCTCAGTGGGATGCGCACTGCAGGATCCACTATGGACTGTGTTTCTCCTGTGTAATGCCCTGCCCCAACTGCCACATGTCCCAGAGACAATGCTGTGTCAGCATCTAGCAGCCCAGGGTCAGAGGTTCTGAGATATAGACGTAGTAGAGAAGGAGGAGGAAGATCATAACACAAGGGACAAGACTGCGGTGCAAGTGAGCTTTTATTGTAGGTCCAGGAGAGGAGGAAGATAGAAGAAAAACAGCCCCTGGCAAGAGGCTGTTCTCATCTCCTTGCATAAGGCAGAGGAATAGCTGTAGGCATCCAGCACAGGGCTGCATGATCATGGGGCAGCAAGTCCTGAAGTGAAGATCAAGCAGTGCAGAGAAAGATAGAGCTGCTCCCCTTGCAGGGACAAAGTGGCGAAGCCCTGGATCCTAGTGATGCTGAAGAGGAGTCCATCTACATGGCACCAGGTGGAAACATGCCACAGCTTCTCCAGAGCACTCCTTCAACCATGGATGGAGGTGGTACTGTGCTTAGCAGGGCCCGCAGCTGCCTCCAAGAGACCTCAGGCCTCGGCGCAAGCCACCATATCCGCAGCTGCCAAGGCCTCCATAGCCTCCCAGGCCTCCATAGCCAAGAGAGCCTCCATAGCCCCCAAAGCCAGCACCGCGTCCAGAGGAGCCACCCAAGCCCCCTCCAATGGCAGGGACTCCTGCAGAGCCAACCACGGAGCTCTGCGGGAAGGAGCTGAGGATGGGTCCGGGGAAGGTGATCACGCTGACCGGGGGCTGGATCACCACGGTGGAGTCAGGGCACTGGCGCACGCAGGCCTCATTGCAGCTGTCAGCCAGAGGGGCCGGAGCAGCCACTCCACATGCAGGGGCACACAGGCTGGAGCAGGACATCTTTCAGTCAATCAAGGATTCCTGCAAAGGACACCCACAGTGATGCAAGGCTCTGGGAGAGCTGAACAGACAGAGACTGGGAGAGAGCTCTGAGAAGGCTCCGAGAGCTGCACTTACCCAGGAGATGAGGGGAGTCAAGTGGAGGAAGCTGGATAGAGGACTGTGAAGCCCTCAGCTCTTTTATACCTATCCCAGACAGCCTGGGGCATACACCAGAAGGTGGTGATGGCGGAAGGCACAGATGCTCATGAAAAAATCCTTAATGCTTCATGACACACAAGGTGAGATGCGGAGCAATTAATTCCTTTCCTATTGTGTAGGTTGAGCCATAAATGTGCGCTGAAGAATGGGAATGGGATGAGAAAGGCACATGGCTAGACACAATTACTTCAAAGACAAGGTGATGCTGCTTATGCTGACGTGTTATGAACCAGAAACCCCCTGTGTGTTCCTAATACTTCATTATGTGAAGGTTCACACACAAAGACATCATAGCCACAGACGTATCCCCAACTTGCAAGTCAGAACTGCCCCATGCAGCACTAGGCAGTGAAGTTGGCAACAACCAGGGATTATCCTGACTTCCCACCCCAACTGCATCAAACGCTTGCCAGTGAAGGGTGGTGGCTGTTGTTTGGGAACTTTCCCAGGTAGGTGGGATCACATCATCACATTATTCAAGGCTTACCAGCTCATAAAACAAAGGTAATGATAGACATTCTCTTTGTGAGCAGGATTGCAAATTGCTATGTCTTCAGGATACCTGTGCGCATTTCTCATAGACAGAGTTTGGGATTAGGAACACATAGGGGCTTGTAAGTGTCATGAGGTCAGCATCAGCAGCACGTGGTCGATCGTGTAATTGCCTGTAATGTCTGATCCCTTTCATTACCATGTTGTTCTTCAATGAAAATTTGAACTCCAATATTTCCAATGATGAGGGATATATTTTGTCTGCAGAACTCCTTGTGTGTCATGAAGCGTGTCAACTGTATCTCATGATCGTCTGTAGCTTCTGCAACCACTGACCTCCCACTATGCCCCGGGCTATTTGGGGTAGGTATAAAAGAGCTGAGGGCTTCACAGTCCTCTATCCAGCTTTCTCCACTTGACTCCCCTCATCTCCTGGGTAAGTGCAGCGCTCAGAGCCTTCTCAGGGCTCTCTCCCAGTCTCTGTCTGTTCAGCTCTCCCAGAGCCTTGCCTCACAGTGAGTGTCCTTTGCAGGAATCCTTGCTTAACTGAAAGATGTCCTGCTCCAGCCTGTGTGCCCCTGCATGTGGAGTGGCCGCTCCGGTCCCTCTGGCTGACAGCAGCAACGAGGCCTGCGTGCGCCAGTGCCCTGACTCCACCGTGGTGATCCAGCCCCCAGTCAGCGTGATCACTTTCCCCGGACCCATCCTCAGCTCCTTCCCGCAGAGCTCCGTGGTTGGCTCTGCAGGAGTCCCTGCTATTGGAGGGGGCTTGGGTGGCTCCTCTGGACGCGGTGCTGGCTTTGGGGGCTATGGAGGCTCTTTTGGCTATGGAGGCCTGGGAGGCTATGGAAGCTATGGAGGCTTTGGCAGCTGCGGATACGGTGGCTTGCGCCGAGGCCTGAGGTCTCTCAGCAGCAGCTGCGGGCCCTGCTAAGCACAGTACAGCCGCCATCCACGGTTGTAGGAGAGCTCTGGAGAAGCTGTGGTATGTTTCCACCTGCCGCCATGAAGACAGGCTCCCCCTCACCATCGCTGGGATCTGGAACTTGGCCACCTTGTGCCTGCAAGAGGAGCAGCACTTTCTTTCTCTGCACTGCTTGATCTTCGCTTCAAGACTTGCTGCCCCATGATGATGTAACCCAGCGCTGACTGCATTTTCCTGACCTTCTGCCCTCTACTAGGGAACAGGAACAGCCTCTTGCCAGCGGCTGCTGTTCTGCCATCTCTCTCCTCCCTGGATCTGCAATAAAAACGGTCTTGCATCACAGCTTCCATCTCTGAGTTTTCCTTCACCTCTTTTCTGCCCCCTGTTCCCAGTGCAGCCTCACATGCTCACTGTGACCATCAGTGCCAGCTTAATGCTGGGCCTTCTCAGGAGCACTGTCGGCACTGCCTCCCCCCTCTCACCTGCCCTGGACCCCAAAACTGCAGTAGGAGCATCCCCAGGCAGGCTCCATACAGTGCCTTCAGAAGCCACTGATCCTTCAGAGCTCTCACCCTCTCCTCTGCCCCTTGTTTCTTCCCACTGGTGATTAAGAAGAGCTCTTGGCCCAACACAGAGCTCAGCGTCTGCCATCGAGTCTCCCTGTAGGAGGCCATGAGGCAGTGGGGCCCTTGCATAGTGGTGCAGCCTCCTAAGGGATGAAAACAATGTCAGAGCCACCCGGGAGGCCACGGGGAAGAGGAAAGTGGCTGAGAGCCTCTCAGCAACCTTGTCTCTAACTTCTCAAGATTCCTTCCTCCTCCACTACTTCCCAGAGCTCCATATTGCAGCATGAGCACTGATTTACCCCATCACTGGCATAGAAGTAAATCCACGGCAGCTGAGAAAAACAGGAGTGCTGGGGCAGGACAGCCGTCCTTCACTCAGCCTTGTGCAGTGAATGCAATCCTGGGTCCTTGGACGCCCATCCTCGCACACAAACCTCCTACACCCAGGAACTCAAAGAACCTGACCACATCTGCATGATGGGGTCCAAGCCACCACCTCCCACCAATAGACCCTCAGATATCTCATGGGACACCACAGGAGACAGGATATGGGGCTTGGCTGTGCACACTCACACAAGAGCCAGTGAAGAGGTGAGGAAGGGAGAAATGGAGATGTCCCCAAAGGCAGTTGAGGAAGTACAGATTTCAAATCAGCACGTGCAGGAAATCTATGGCTATTCCTGACATTTTGCTGCCTTTTCACCCCTTCCCATCTGTCTTCTCAGTTGTAGATGGCTTCTTTTTTCCCGGTGTCCCTAGCAGAGAAAAGCTTGCAGCACTGCTATCCACCTTGATTTCTCTGGAAGGAATCACTTATGTGCAAGTGCAGCGCACAGCATTAAGACTGTAGGATCACAAGATTTGGGGGAGAAAGGGGTGTAAGAATGGGAGAGACTTCTAAATCCAATTCATGTTCTTTGGGCCAACCAGGTCAGCATGGCCGTGCTCCATTCATAGCAGTGATAAGAACCTTGTGAAGATGGGATTGTGCCTCCCTTGTACCCTCCAGAATGCCCTCCAGGTGCTGGGCACAGTGGCATTGTCAGCACATGGCATCAGCCTTCTCCACGCACTTATTTCTCCCCATTTTCTCTGACTTCCACGTGCAAACACTGACATGGCTAAAAAAGGAGATGAAACAGGGCATGGAGATCCCTGGTTGTGGAGAGGGTGTGAAAGAGGGTCTGTTAGAGGTGCACTGTGCGTTAATATACTCAAGTTGTGTATGCTTCTGACTATAGACAGGGAAAAGTCATGAGGCTCAGTGGGATGCGCACTGCAGGATCCACTATGGACTGTGTTTCTCCTGTGTAATGCCCTGCCCCAACTGCCACATGTCCCAGAGACAATGCTGTGTCAGCATCTAGCAGCCCAGGGTCAGAGGTTCTGAGATATGGACGTAGTAGAGAAGGAGGAGGAAGATCATAACACAAGGGACAAGACTGCGGTGCAAGTGAGCTTTTATTGTAGGTCCAGGAGAGGAGGAAGATAGAAGAAAAACAGCCCCTGGCAAGAGGCTGTTCTCATCTCCTTGCATAAGGCAGAGGAATAGCTGTAGGCATCCAGCACAGGGCTGCATGATCATGGGGCAGCAAGTCCTGAAGTGAAGATCAAGCAGTGCAGAGAAAGATAGAGCTGCTCCCATTGCAGGGACAAAGTGGCCAAGCACTGGATCCTAATGATGCTGAAGAGGAGACCAGCTTCAAGGCATCAGGTGGAAACATGCCACAGCTTCTCCAGAGCACTCCTTCAACCATGGATGGAGGTGGTACTGTGCTTAGCAGGGCCCGCAGCTGCCTCCGAGAGACCTCAGGCTTCGGCGCAAGCCACCATATCCGCAGCTGCCAAGGCCTCCATAGCCTCCCAGGCCTCCATAGCCAAGAGAGCCTCCATAGCCCCCAAAGCCAGCACCGCGTCCAGAGGAGCCACCCAAGCCCCCTCCAATGGCAGGGACTCCTGCAGAGCCAACCACGGAGCTCTGCGGGAAGGAGCTGAGGATGGGTCCGGGGAAGGTGATCACGCTGACCGGGGGCTGGATCACCACGGTGGAGTCAGGGCACTGGCGCACGCAGGCCTCGTTGCAGCTGTCAGCCAGAGGGGCCGGAGCGGCCACACCACATGCAGGGGCACACAGGCTGGAGCAGGACATCTTTCAGTTAAGCAAGGATTCCTGCAAAGGACACCCACTGTGAGGCAAGGCTCTGGGAGAGCTGAACAGATAGAGACTGGGAGAGAGCCCTGAGAAGGCTCCGAGAGCTGCACTTACCCAGGAGATGAGGGGAGTCAAGTGGAGGAAGCTGGATAGAGGACTGTGAAGCCCTCAGCTCTTTTATACCTATCCCAGACAGCCTGAGGCATACACCAGAAGGGCGGTGGTGGCGGAACATAGAGATACTCATGAAAAAAGCCTTCATGCTTCATGACACACAAGGTGAGATGCGGAGCAATTAATTCCTTTCCTATTGTGTAGGTTGAGCCATAAACGTGCCCTGAAGAACGGGAATGGGATGAGACAGTCACACGGCTAGACACAATTATTTCATAGACAAGGTGATGCTGCTTATGCTGACGTTTTATGAACCAGTAACCCCCCCTGTGTTCCTAATACCTCGTGATGTGAAGGTACACACAAAAAAACATCATAGCCACAGATGTATCCCCAACTTGCAAGTCAGAAATGCCCCAAGCTGCACTAGGCAGGGAGGTCAGCAACAATCAGGGATGCTGCTGACTTCCCACCCCAACTGCATCAAGTGCTTCCACTGAAGGGTGGTGACTGTTGTTTGGGAGCAATCCCAGGTGGGTGGGATCACATCATCACATTATTCAAGGCTTACCAGCTCATAAAACAAAGGTAATGATGGACGTTCTGTTTGTGAGCAGGATTGCAAAGTGCTATGTCTGCAGGATACCTGTGCGCGTTTCTCATAGAGTTTGGGATTAGGAACACATAGGGGTTTGTAAGTGTCATGAGGTCAGCATCAGCAGCGCGTGGTCTTTCATGTAATTGCTTGTAATGTCTGATCCCTCTCATTACCATGTTGTTCTCCAAGGCAGATTTGAACTCCAATATCTCCAATGATGAAGGATATAATTTGTCTGCAGAACTCCTTGTGTGTCATGAAGCGTGTCAACTGTATCTCATGATCGTCTGTAGCTTCTGCAACCACTGACCTCCCACTATGCCCTGGGCTATTTGAGGTAAGTATAAAAGAGCTGAGGGCTTCACAGTCCTCTATCCAGCTTCCTCCACTTGACTCCCCTCATCTCCTGGGTAAGTGCAGCTCTCCGAGCCTTCTCAGGGCTCTCCTTAACTCTCTCTGTTCAGCTCTCCCAGAGCCTTGCCTCACAGTGAGTGTCCTTTGCAGGAATCCTTGCTTAACTGAAAGATGTCCTGCTCCAGCCTGTGTGCCCCTGCGTGCGGAGTGGCCGCTCCGGCCCCTCTGGCTGACAGCTGCAACGAGGCCTGCGTGCGCCAGTGCCCTGACTCCACCGTGGTGATCCAGCCCCCGGCCAGTGTGATCACCTTCCCCGGACCCATCCTCAGCTCCTTCCCGCAGAGCTCCGTGGTCGGCTCTGCAGGAGTCCCTGCTATTGGAGCGGGCTTGGGTGGCTCCTCTGGACGCGGTGCTGGCTTTGGGGGCTATGGAGGCTCTTATGGCTATGGAGGCCTGGGAGGCTATGGAAGCCTTGGGGGCTATGGAGGCTTTGGCAGCTGCGGATACGGTGGCTGGGGCCGAGGCCTCAGGTCCTTTGGGGGCAGCTGCGGACCCTGCTAAGCACAGTACAGCCGCCATCCACGGTTGATAGACAGCTCTGGAGAAGCCACATCATGTTTCCATCTGCCGCCATGAAGACAGGCTCCCCCTCACCATCGCTGGGATCTGGAACTTGGCCACCTTGTGCCTGCAAGGGGAGCAGCACTTTCTTTCTCTGCACTGCTTGATCTTCGCTTCAGGACTTGCTGCCCCATGATGATGCAACCCAGCGCTGACTGCATTTTCCTGACCTTCTGCCCTCTACTAGGGAACAAGAACAGCCTCTTGCCAGCGGCTGCTGTTCTACCATCTCCCTCCTCCCTGGACCTACAATAAAAACTGTCTTGCATCACAGCTTCCATCTCTGAGTTTTCCTTCACCTCTTTTCTGCCCCCTGTTCCCGGTGCAGCTTCACATGCACACTGTGACCATCAGTGCCAGCTTAATGCTGGGCCTTCTCAGGAGCACTGTCGGCACTGCCTCCCCCCTCTCACCTACCCTGGACCCCAAAACTGCAGTAGGAGCATCCCCAGGCAGGCTCCATACAGTGCCTTCAGAAGCCACTGATCCCTCAGAGCTCTCACCCTCTCCTCTGCCCCTTGTTTCTTCCCACTGGTGATTAAGAAGAGCTCTTGGCCCAACACAGAGCTCAGCGTCTGCCATCGAGTCTCCCTGTAGGAGGCCATGAGGCAGTGGGGCCCTTGCATAGTGGTGCAGCCTCCTAAGGGATGAAAACAATGTCAGAGCCACCCGGGAGGCCACGGGGAAGAGGAAAGTGGCTGAGAGCCTCTCAGCAACCTTGTCTCTAACTTCTCAAGATTCCTTCCTCCTCCACTACTTCCCAGAGCTCCATATTGCAGCATGAGCACTGATTTACCCCATCACTGGCATAGAAGTAAATCCACGGCAGCTGAGAAAAACAGGAGTGCTGGGGCAGGACAGCCGTCCTTCACTCAGCCTTGTGCAGTGAATGCAATCCTGGGTCCTTGGACGCCCATCCTCGCACACAAACCTCCTACACCCAGGAACTCAAAGAACCTGACCACATCTGCATGATGGGGTCCAGCTCCCACCTCCAAGCAACAGACCCTCAGACGTGGTACACCACAGGATATATGGCTTGGCTGCGCACACTTGTAGATGGTTTGTGGGCTGGTTCGGCCCAGTTCCGTGACAACTGAGGAAGGAAACCCACAGGCCCACACCCCGGAGAAGGGGAAGGGGGAAAGGGAAAAGGGAGATGAGCTCCAAAAAAACAAAACAGTTGCAACGATCTGAGGAGGAAAAGCTAATTTACTAAATAAGATATGAGGAAGTAAAATAACACAATATAATACAATTGGAACTGAGCCCAATTAATCAAACAAAATGGGCAAGAGAGTGTCCGATAAAATGAATGCCTTACGGTAACGTTGAAGGCGATACGGCAGCGAGCACCCACTGCTGAGTCGATCCCAAAGGAAAAAGAGAGTGTCCCGTGACCGCAGAGTTTTTATCTTTTTTCGCTTAGAGTGGAAAACACGTAAAATACAAAGCATCGCAGAGTCCTCTGGGGAATGTAGTTCTCCCTCTCTTTTGAAACAGGCATATCCATAACTATCGATGATCCACAGAGATATAGCATTAACTCTCTAACTCCCAATACACCACATGATGTTATGATGTGGAATATCAACAATACAACAAAAATCATAAAACCATGACAACACTCACACAAGAGCTAGTGAAGAGGTGAGGAAGGAAGGGAGAAATTGATATTTCCTCAAAGACAAGGGAGGAAATAGTTTTCTACTCAGCATGGGCAGGAAACCTATGGCTGTTCCTGACATTTTGCTGCCTTTTCACCCTTCACTGTCTGTCTTCTCAGTTGTAGATGTTTTTTTTTGTCCCAGTGTCCCTAGCAGTGAACAACCTGCAGCACTGCTGCCCATCTTGATTTCTCTGGAAGGAATCACCTATGTGCAAGAGCAGTGCACAGTGTTAAGACAGTAGGATCACAAGATGTTTGGGGAAGAAAGGGGTGTCAGAAGAGGAGAATGTACAAAATCTGACTCAAGATCTCTGTGCCCTACAGGTCAGGATGGCCATGCTCCATTCATGGCGGTTAAAGGAATCTTGTGAACATGGGATTGTGTCTGCCTTGTACCCTCCAGTGCCCCCTCCATGTGCTGGGCATGGCATCACTATCAGCATGTGGCATCAGCCATGTTCATGAACTGTTTGTCTCTCCATTTCTTCTGACCTCCATCTGTGAACACTGACATGGCAATAAAAGGAGATGAAACAAAGCATTAAGTCCCTTGGATTTGCAGAGGGTGTAGAAGAGAACCCTTGAGACATTCATTGTGTGTTAACGTACTGGAGTGAGGTTTGTTTATGAGGTGTCATTGTATCCCTTGTCAGAAGGGAAGAGGCTCAGTGGGATGAGCTCTGCAGGATCCACTGTGAACTGTGTTTCTTATCTGTAATGCCCAGTCCCAACTGCCACATATCCCGGAAACAATGCTGTGTTTGCAGTTAGAAGCCCAGAGTCAGAGACTCTGAGATACGGGCTAAGTAGGGAAGGAGAAGGAAGATCATAACACAAGGGACAAGTCTGCAGTGCAAGTGAGCTTTTATTGCAGGTCCAGGGGAGGAGGAAGGAGGTGGCAGAGGGGTAACCAGTGGCCAGAGGCTGTTCCTGTCTCCTTGCAGAGTGCAGAAGGACAGGAGAAAAGCATCCAGCCCTGGGCAGCATCATCACAGGGTGGTGAGTCCTGAAGCGAAGATCGAGAAGTGAAGGAAAGTTTAGAGCTGGTCCCCTTGCAGGCTCGAGCTGGGCATGTTCTGGAGACCAACAATGCTGAAGGGGAGTCCATCTTCATGGCATCAGGTGGGGATGTGCCTCGGCTTCTCCAGAGCTCTCCTTCAACCGTGGATGGCAGCAGTGCTGTTCTTAGCAGGGCCCACAGCTGCCCCCAAAGGACCTGAGGCCTCGGCCCCAGCCACCGTATCCACAGCTGCCAAAGCCTCCATAGCCCCCATAGCCTCCCAGGCCATAATAGCCTCCGTAGCCTCCCAGGCCTCCATAGCCATAAGAGCCTCCATAGCCCCCAAAGCCAGAACCGCGTCCAAAGGAGCCACCCAAGCCCGCTCCAATGGCAGGGACTCCTGCAGAGCCAACCACGGAGCTCTGCGGGAAGGAGCTGAGGATGGGTCCGGGGAAGGTGATCACGCTGACCGGGGGCTGGATCACCACGGTGGAGTCAGGGCACTGGCGCACGCAGGCCTCGTTGCAGCTGTCAGCCAGAGGGGCCGGAGCGGCCACTCCACATGCAGGGGCACACAGGCTGGAGCAGGACATCTTTCAGTTAAGCAAGGATTCCTGCAAAGGACACTCACTGTAAGACAAGGCTCTGGGAGAGCTGAACAATTAGAGACTGGAAGAGAGCCCTGAGAAGGCTCCGAGAGCTGCACTTACCCAGGAGGTGAGGGGAGTCAAGTGAAGGAAGCTGGATGGAGGACTGTGAAGCTCTTGGCTCTTTTATACCTATCCCAGACAGCCCGGGGCATAGACAGGAGGGCGGTGCTGCCAGAAACCCCAGTTAATCGTGAAATAAGGCCAACGCACTTCATTTTGTTCAAGTAGTGATGCAGAGCAATTATATCCCTCCCCATCAGTTACGCTGAGTAGCAAACAGCTGCTGAAGAATAAGGATGTTATGTTCAGGTCAGGTGTTTAGATGCAATTACATGAAAGATCAGGTACTGTTGATGCTGCCTTTGTTGAACTAATAATCACCACTGTCTGCCTAATCCCAAAATCTGTGGAAGAATCACACAAATCTTGTGAAGGATGCGCTTTGCAATCCTGTTTACAAATGGAATGACTAACATTACCTGCCTTTACGGGCTGGTAAACAGAGGTGGTGGAAGTCTGAAGAAAGAGATGAAGCCATCACACCCACTTGGGACACATCTCAAACTTGCATTGTCTTCCCTTGTAGATGTTCTACTGAGAATGTTGAGTGTGACCTAAACCATGTGCTGTTTGCCTCCATCTCATATGCCCCTAGCACTCGATCCTACTGAATGCCATGCTTATAGAGCTTTGTGAAACTTGACACTTGCTCCTAGTTTTTCAATGTCACGTAGTACATTAGGCATCCCTAAATACTTGAAACCTGCAAGCAATGACAGGGTGCTTGGGGTGGACTCTTGAACCTTGCCCTGACGGGACCCTCATCTCTTGCTGGCATGAAGAGATAAGAGCAATGGGACCTCCACAGAAAGGTGGGATTTTTGAACAATCCTCTGAAACTTCTGTTTACCTGCCTGCAAAAGAGATATAATGACAGCTGTGCTAGCTGTATGCTCAGTTGCAAAGAGCTTCCACTGCATAATGCCCAAGACTATTCACATCCCAAAGAATGGGATGAGGGTTTATGAGAGTCATTAGTTCAGATTCAGCAGTGCCTAGTATTTATTGTAATGTCATCTAAAATTTTGTCCTACCCATCATGTCCTTATTTGACATGGCACGCTTACAACTCAGTGTATCCAATGATGATATAATTAATCTGCATCACTCCTTGCGTGTCATGAAGCATGTCGGTTTTATTTCATGATTATCTGGGACTTACTCCACCAACACTTCCAGGTTGATGACCCAGGCAGTCTGGGACAGGTATAAAAGAGCTGAGGGCTTCACAGTTCTCTATCCAGCTTTCTCCACTTGACTCCCCTCATCTCCTGGGTAAGTGCAGCTCATGGAGCCTTCCCAGGGCTCTCTCCCCATCTCCATCTGCACAGATCTCTCCCAGAGCCTTGCCTCACTGTGGATGTCCTTTGCAGGAATCCTTACTTAACTGAAAGATGTCCTGCTCCAGCCTGTGTGCCCCTGCGTGCGGAGTGGCCGCTCCGGCCCCTCTGTCTGGCAGCTGCAATGAGCCCTGCGTGCGCCAGTGCCCTGACTCCACCGTGGTGATCCAGCCCCCGGTCAGCGTGATCACCTTCCCCGGACCCATCCTCAGCTCCTTCCCGCAGAGCTCCGTGGTTGGCTCTGCAGGAGTCCCTGCCATTGGAGCGGGCTTAGGTGGCTCCTTTGGACGCGGTGCCGGCTTTGGGGGCTATGGAGGCTATGGAAGCCTTGGTGGCTATGGGGGCTATGGAGGCTATTATGGCCTTGGAGGCTATGGGGGCTATGGAGGCTGCGGATACAGTGGCTGGGGCCGAGGCCTCAGGTCCTTTGGGGGCAGCTGCGGACCCTGCTAAGCACAGCACCACCACCATCCATGGCTGAAGGAGAGCTCTGGAGAAGCCGTGGCACATCCCCACCTGATGCCATGAAGACAGGCTCCCCTTCAGCATTGCTGGGCTCCAGAACTTGGCCACCTTTTGCCTGCCTGGACTCAGCTCTTACTTTAACTATTCTGCTTCAGCTTCATATCAGTACTTGCCATCTTGTTATGCAGCCTGGCACTGGCTGCCTGCTCCCATCATCTTGAACTCTGCAAGGAGATGGGAACAGCCTCTGGCCAGTGGCTGCCCTTCTGCCACCTCCCTCCTCCTCCAGACCTTCAATAAAAACTCTCTTGTGCAGCAGTTTTCATCTCTGTGTATTCATTAACCCTCCCCTGTCTCCAGAAAACAGGGTAGCAACAGAAGCTCTGTGAGGCAATTCCCAACATCTCCCAGCTGTTTTTTTCTCAGGAGCGCTGTGGGCACTGCTCCCTCCCCTCTCACCTGTCCTAGGCTCCATGGCCCCACCAGGATCTTCCCCACCCTGGCCTCAAACAGTGTCTTTGGCTTCTCTTCTTCCCATATCTCCATATAGCACCATGGAACCATTTTTCCCTACCGTAGCAAAGAAGCAAATCCACAGCAGCTAAGGAACACCACTTTGCAGAGCAGGACAGCCATGTTTCACACAGCCCCATGCACAAAATGCAATCCTGGGCTCTTGGCTGCCCTACCTCTCACACAAACCTTCTCAACCTAGGACCCCAAAGGAATCCAGACACATCAGCTCAATGGGGTCCAGCCACCACCTTCCATCAACAGACCCTCAGACATCACATAGGACACCACAGGAGGCAGGATATGGGGTTTGGCTGAGCACACTCACACAAAAGCCAGTGAAGAGGTAGGGAAGGAATGTAGAAATTGAGATGTTCCCAAAGGCAAGGGAGGAAGTACAGATTTCTACTCAGCACATGCAGGAAGCCTATGGCTGTTCCTGACATTTTGCTGCCTTTTCACCCTTCCCTGTCTTTACAATTGTAGATGGTATATTTTCTCCCAGCATCTCCAGCAGCGAACAACCTGCTGCCCTGCTATACCACTTGATTTCCCTGGCAGGAATCTCTTCTGTGCGAGAGCAGTGCATAGTGCACATGGGACCGTAAGATTTTTAGGGTAAAAGGGAACCTCAGGAGAGGAGAGACTCCAAATTCTGACTTGAGACCTTAGTGCTCCCTAGAACAGAATGGCTACCTGCTCCTATTCCTCTACCCTCTGCAAGGAGATGGGAACAGCACCTGACCAGGGGCTGCTGTTCTCTCTACTCACACCTCCTCCTTCCCAGAACCTTCAATAAAAACTCAATTGCACCACAGTTTTGACCCTTGTGTTATGATCTTCCTCCTCCTTCCCTACTTCGCCCACATCTCAGAGCATCTAACTCTGGGCTGCTAGCTGCAGCCACACCGTTTCCTCTGGAATATTTGACAGCTGGGGCAGGGCATTACAGACGAGAAATGTAGCCCACAGTGGGTCCTGCAGTGCACATCGCACTCAGCCTCCTCCCTTCTCATAGGTGGTACTCATAAGCAATCCCCGGTTGAGTTTTTTAAACGCACAATGGACAGATCAAAAACCCTCTTCCACACCCTCTGCACAAGTACGTCTCTCCGTGACTTGTTTCTCCTGATTTTCTTGCTGTCAGAGGTCACAGATGGATATCAGAGGAAATAGGTAGACATGGACACTGCCACATGCTGATAATGTCCCAGTATTTGATGGAAGAGCAGTGGTGGCAGAAGCATCAGGCAATCACTAAATAAAGCCAACACGCTTCATGACACACAAGGTGAGATGTAGAGCAATTAATTCCTTTTCCACTTGGTACACTGAGGCATAAACATGCCTTGGAGAACAGGAAAGGGATGAGAAAGTCACATGACTAGACACAATTACTTCAAAGACAAGGTGATGCTGCTTATGCTGACGTGTTATGAACCAGTAACCCCCCATGAGTTCCTAATACCTCGTGATGTGAAGGTTCACACACAAAAACATCATAGCCACAGATGTATCCCCAACTTGCAAGTCAGAAATGCCCCAAGCTGCACTAGGCAGGGAGGTCAGCAACAATCAGGGATGCTGCTGACTTCCCACCCCAACTGCATCAAGCGCTTCCACTGAAGGGTGGTGACTGTTGTTTGGGAGCAATCCCAGGTGGGTGGGATCACATCATCACATTATACAAAGTTTACCAGCTCGTAAAACAAAGGTAATGATAGACATTTTGTTTGTGAGCAGGATTGCAAAGTGCTATGTCTGCAGGATACCTGTGCTCTTTTCTAATAGACAAAGTTTGGGATTAGGAACACACAGGGTTCATAAGTGTCATGAGGTCAGCATCAGCAGCGCGTGGTCTTTCATGTAATTGGTTATAAACTCCAGTTCCTCTAATCACCATGTTGTTCCCCAGGGCATGTTTGAACCCCAATATCTCCAATGATGAGGGATATAATTTCATGACACACAAGGAGTGATGCAGAGAAGTGTGTCGGCTTTATTTCACAATTATCAGTAGCTTCTGCCATCATAAACCTCCTGTCTATGCCCCAGGCTGTCTGGGATAGGTATAAAAGAGACGAGAGCTTTGCAGTCCTCCATCCAGCTTCCTCCACTTGACTCCCCTCATCTCCTGGGTAAGTGCAGCTCTCGGAGCCTTCTCAGGACTCTCCTTAACTCTCTCTGTTCAGCTCTCCTAGAGCCTTGCCTCACAGTGGGTGTCCTTTGCAGGAATCCTTGCTTAACTGAAAGATGTCCTGCTCCAGCCTGTGTGCCCCTGCATGCGGAGTGGCCGCTCCGGCCCCTCTGGCTGACAGCTGCAACGAGGCCTGCGTGCGCCAGTGCCCTGACTCCACCGTGGTGATCCAGCCCCCGGCCAGCGTGATCACCTTCCCCGGACCCATCCTCAGCTCCTTCCCGCAGAGCTCCGTGGTTGGCTCTGCAGGAGTCCCTGCCATTGGAGCGGGCTTGGGTGGCTCCTTTGGACGCGGTGCTGGCTTTGGGGGCTATGGAGGCTCTTTTGGCTATGGAGGCCTTGGAGGCTTTGGGAGCTATGGAGGCTTTGGGAGCTGCGGATATGGTGGCTTGCGCCGAGGCCTCAGGTCCTTTGGGGGCAGCTGCGGGCCCTGCTAAGCACAGCACTGCCTCCATCCATGGTTGAAGGAGAGCTCTGGAGAAGCCCCATCATGTCCCCACCTGACATCATGAAGATGGACTCCCTTTCAGCATTGCTGGGCTCCAGATCTTGGCTGCCTCATGCCCACACAGAGACCAGCTCTTTCTTTCTTTGCCCGGCTTGAACTCCCCTTCAGGACTCACTGCCCTGTGATGATGCAGCCTGGTGCTGGCTGCCTTCTCCTGTCCTTCTGCCTTATGCAAGGAAATGGAAACAGCCTCTTGCCAGGGGCTGCTCTTCTCTCTCCTCCCTCCTTCTCCTCCCCAGAACCTGCAATAAAAGCTCACTTGCACCACAGTTTTGACCCTTGTGTTTTGATCTCCTCCTCCTTCCCTACTTTGCCCACATCTCAGAACCTCTGACTCTGGGCTGCTAGCACAGCACTGACTTTGGGATATGTGGCAGTTGGGGCAGGGCATTACAGATGAGAAACACAGTCCACAGTAGGTCCTGCAGTACACATCCCACTGAGCCTCATGACTTCTCCCAGTGGATACACTTAGGCATATACAACTTGAGTATGTTAACACACAGTGAACCTCTCACAGACCCTTTTCCACACCTTCTCCACAATGAGGGCTCTCCATGCCTTGTTTCATCTCCTTTTCTTGCCATGTCAGTGTATACAGATGGAGGTCAGAAGAAATGTGGAGGCAAACAGTTCATGAACATGACTGATGTCACATGCAGACAATGCCCCTGTTCCCAGCACCTGGAGGGAGCAATGGAGGGTACAAGGGAGACACCACCCCATGTTCAGAAGTGTAGGGCAAATAACCCCTAAGAATAGCACCCAAAAGAAATAGTGCCAAAGATGGTATACTTTAGATGGGCTTAAGTAGATGGTATACAGATAATTAAAAAGGAAAGAGTAGCTCACCTTTGTAGATGATCAAGGCTTGCTGATAACTCCACTAGGGAGGGATCTCCAAGCAGAGATCCTTTCCTGGTGGTCAGCCCTTAAATGGGGTCTGGGAGAGGTGGAGCCAGACTCCACCCCTTCCAATCACACAGGTACATTGCCTTCACCTGTGCCCCTTCAGCTGACTCAGTGCTCACCTCAGGTGGTCAATCAGTGGTTCAGGCCATGATTCAACAGTTCCCATACAACAAGGTTCTCTTCACAGCCATGAATGGAGCATGGCCATGCTGACCTGTAGGGCACAAAGATCTTGAGTCAGAGTTTGGAGTCTCTCCTCTTCTGACACCCCTTTCTTCCCCAAACATCTTGTGATCTTAGCGCTATGTGCTGCTCTTACACATAGGTGATTCCTTCTGGAGAAATCAAGTTGGTCAGCGTAGCTGCAGGTTGTTCTCTGTTCAGACCTCAGGAGAAAATACACCATCCACGACTGTGAAGACAGAGAGGGAAGGGAGAAAAGGCAGCAAAATGTCTGGAACAGCCATAGGTTTCCTATGCCAACTGAGTAGAAAATTGTACTTCCTCCCTTGCCTTTGGGGACATTTCCATTTCCCCTTTCCTTCCCCACCTCTCCACTGTGAGAATGCTCAGCCAAGCCCCATATCCTGCTTCCTGTGGTGTACAGTATGGTGGTTGAGAGCCTTTTGGTGGGAGGTGGTGGCTAGGACCCCATCGTGCTGATGTGGCTGGGTTCTTTGGGGGTCCTAGGTTCGAGAAGTTTTGTGTGAGAGGAAGGGCAGCCAAGAGCCCAGGATTGCATTCTGTGCATGGGGCTGTATGAAACATGGCTGTCCTCCTCAGGCAGATCCAAGTATCCAAGCTGCTGTGGAATTTATTCTGAGCCAGTGCTGAGGGTGAACAGTGCATGTGCTGCAATATGATCTCTGGGAAGAAGTGGAGGAGGAAGGAATCTGAGCTAGCGACATGGTTTCTGAGGGGCTCTCAATCTCCTTCCTCTGCCCCATGGTCTCCCAGGAGGCTCTGTCGTGGCCTTTTCCCTTAAGCAGTCTCTTTCTCCACAGACCCCACTGCCTGAAGACCACTGCATGAATACTCGCCAGCAGACACTGAGCTCTGTGTTGGGCATGGAGCTATCCCTGAGCTGCAGGGGGAGTAATAAGGGACAGAGAAGAGGGACAGAGCTCTGAGGAAGCAGTGGCTGCTGAAGGCACTCTCTATAGGGGCATAATGGGGTGAGTCTGTCCAGAGCTGTGTGGCCCAGTACAGGTGAGGGGGAGGGAGTAATGCCCGCAGTGCTCCTGAGAAGACCCAGTTGCGAGCTGTTGCTCTTGACTGTGAAACTGCACTGGGAACTAGAGAAGTAGTAAGAGTAAAGGAAAACTCAGAGATGTAAACTGTGATGCAAGAGAGCTTTTATTGCAGGTTCAATGGGGAGGAGGTAGGTGGAAGAAGGGCAGCCGCTGGCCAGAGGCTGTTCCCATCTCCTGTCAGAGGGCAGAGGGATGGGAGCAGGCAGTCAGCAGCAGGCTGCATCATCACAGGTCAGTGAGTCCAGAAGCGAAGATCATATAGTGCAGAGAAAAGTAAAGGTGGTCCCCATACAGGCATAACAAGGCAAAGCTCAGGATTCCAGCAATGCTGAAGGGGAGACCATCCTCATGACATCAGGTGGGGAACATGCTGGGGCTTCTCCAGAGCTCTTCTTTGACCGTGGACAGAGGTAGTACTGTACTTAGCAGGGCCCACAGCTGCCCCCAAAGGACCTGAGGCCTCGGCGCCAACCACCATATCCGCAGCTGCCAAAGCTTCCATAGCTTCCATAGCCACCAAGGCCATAATAGCCTCCGTAGCCTCCAAGGCCTCCATAGCCATAAGAGCCTCCATAGCCCCCAAAGCCGGCACCACGTCCGAAGGAGCCACCCAAGCCCGCTCCAATGGCAGGGACTCCTGCAGAGCCAACCACGGAGCTCTGCGGGAAGGAGCTGAGGATGGGTCCGGGGAAGGTGATCAAGCTGACCGGGGGCTGGATCACCACGGTGGAGTCAGGGCACTGGCGCACGCAGGCCTCGTTGCAGCTGTCAGCCAGAGGGGCTGGAGCGGCCACTCCGCATGCAGGGGCACACAGGCTGGAGCAGGACATCTTTCAGTTAAGCAAGGATTCCTGCAAAGAACACTCACTGTGAGGCAAGACTCTGGGAGAGCCATGCAGACAGAGTCAAGGAGAGAGCCCTGAGAAGACTCCGAAAGCGGCACTTACCCAGGAGATGATGGAAGTCAAGTGAAGGAAGCTGGATGGAGGACTGTGAAGCTCTTGGCTCTTTTATACCTACCCCAAACAGCCCAGGGCGCTGATCTGTTGACGGTGGTGACAGAAACTACAGATAATCATGAAATAAAGCCGACACACTTCATGACGCAGAAGGAGTGATGCAGAGAAAATTATAAACATCATTGGAGATACTGGAGTGTAAACATGCCCTGGAGAATGAGGAGTTGCTGACAGGGATCAGAGATTACAAACAATTACATGAAAGACCACACGCTGCTGATGCTGACCTCATGACACTTACAAACCCCAGTGTGTTCCCAATCCCAATCTTTGTCTATGAGAAAAGCGCACAGGTATCCTGCAGACATAGCACTTTGCAATCCTGCTCACAAACAAAATGTCTATCATTACCTTTGTTTTACGAGCTGGTAAACTTTGTATAATGTGATGATGTGATCCCACCCACCTGGGATTGCTCCCAAACAACAGTCACCACCCTTCAGTGGAAGCGCTTGATGCAGTTGGGGTGGGAAGTCAGCAGCATCCCTGATTGTTGCTGACCTCCCTGCCTAGTGCAGCTTGAGGCATTTCTGACTTGCAAGTTGGGGATACATCTGTGGCTATGATGTTTTTGTGTGTGTACCTTCACATCACGAGGTATTAGGAACACATGGGGGGTTACTGGTTCATAACACGTCAGCATAAGCAGCATCACCTTGTCTTTGAAATAATTGTGTCTAGCCATGTGACTTTCTCATCCCTTTCCTGTTCTTCAAGGCATGTTTATGCCTCAGTGTACCAAGTGGGAAAGGAATTAATTGCACCGCATCTCGCCTTGTGTGTCATGAAGCGTGTAGGCTTTATTTAATGATTGCCTGTATCTTTTGTCACCACCATCAACAGGTCAATGCCCCAGGCTATTTCGGATGGGTATAAATGAGCCAAGAGCTTCACAGTCCTCCATCCAGCTTCCTCCACTTGACTCCCCTCATCTCCTGGGTAAGTGCAGCTCTTGGAAGCTTCTTGGTACCCTCTCCTTGACTCTGTCTTCATGGCTCTCCCAGAGCCTTGCCTCACAGTGGGTGTCCTTTGCAGGAATCCTTGCTTAACTGAAAGATGTCCTGCTCCAGCCTGTGTGCCCCTGCGTGCGGAGTGGCCGCTCCGGCCCCTCTGGCTGACAGCTGCAACGAGGCCTGCGTGCGCCAGTGCCCTGACTCCACCGTGGTGATCCAGCCCCCGGTCAGCGTGATCACCTTCCCCGGACCCATCCTCAGCTCCTTCCCGCAGAGCTCCGTGGTTGGCTCTGCAGGAGTCCCTGCCATTGGAGCGGGCTTGGGTGGCTCCTTTGGACGCGGTGCTGGCTTTGGGGGCTATGGAGGCTCTTTTGGCTATGGAGGCCTTGGAGGCTATGGAGGCTATTACGGCCTTGGAGGCTATGGAGGCTATGGAAGCTATGGAGGCTTTGGCAGCTGCGGATATGGTGGCTGGGGCCGAGGCCTCAGGTCCTTTGGGGGCAGCTGTGGGCCCTGCTAAACCCCAGATGTCCACAGAGTACCATGCTTCATCTGTTTAGTCTTCACAAATACTTCCTTTTTTCTTCTTCTGCCAGATGCAGAACAAAACATTCCATCCCTCTTTTGGCTGTGCTAAAGCAGCTACTTTAAATTACTGCTCCTTGCTTTTTGCATTTCATTGCCTTTCAAATCTGTAGTTGAGGGCTCCTAGAGTTCTCTTTCACTTGCATACAGAGAAGCAGTCCTTATCCTCAGGTGAGGTTCTTCCCAGCTCTTAGCCTCCTGAGCAACACTAAGAAGAGAAATCTCTGATGTGAAGCCCTGAGTTGAGACCTGCTGCAGCCTTGTGATGTGCACGACTGCAATTCATTGTTTCTGTGTTGTGCTTATTTCTGTGTCATTGTCTACTGCCTTCTCCATTTTCATTAAATGATCTTTATTGCATCAACAGCTTGGCTTTTGGTTGATTTGTCTGTATTTACTCTTCCGATGTTCCACTTTGGCTCAAAATTCCTTCATAATGAAACTCAAGTCACATTATTAGAGATTAGAACACAATTTGTAAAGGTCCAACACCTTGGTTTTTACACCGTTGAACATTAGCACACAGTAGATGCTAACAAGGAATTAACCTTCATAATATTAAGAGAGATTCTGAACACAAAATATCTGTGAATGTATTTGTTGTTTCAAGACCATTTTGTCAACCAGAAACGTGCAATATCCCCAGATTTCCTCATGCTACATAGTCTGAGAAGTTCAAAGCATTTCTCATTTTCTTTGTGCTTTGAGAGTGTGTTATTACTTTATTAAATGCATACTGCTCTCATTAGGCACCTTGTTTTTGAATAAGAGTCACTTCAGACATGCATACCGAGACATTTCAATATATGCTTCATTTGGAATAGGGCTTTATAGCCTTCAATTTTTTCATTAAAATGTGGCTATCTACAAACACAACCAGGATAGGTTCTACAACTGTTGATTTTGTCTTTCCATCCTAGAAAGTTGGATTTCTTTCTGGCCCTATCTTAAGACTTTCCAGAGCTAAGGAAAGATAGTTAAGTGTGTTACTTTTGAGGAATCTTCAACCATTTTTTAACCATTTCCCCTTTTAAGCCCTGTAGAACTACTGAGATTCTGTAATGGTGATGATTTCAAGTTAACACCATCTCATCATGGCTCTAAGACACTCAGTACTCTCCAGATTTTATTTAGTATCATACTGGTAACTCTCCACATTTTATTTCATAGTTTCAGATATTGAAAAATTGGAATTACGACCAGATAGTGTAAAACTGATCTACCTCAATGACAATATACGCATTGAGGAGCAATCCGTACCATGCTCCAGGAGCAAATGTGTCAGGCATCACAGACAGTGCCTTCTCTGAAATAAGGTCCTCAGAAGCCATAACAAACTTCATTCTGGAGCATGCTGAAAGCATAAGCCACAGCTCTTCTGGTGAAGGTGTTCAATGACATTCATATGCCTATGCACGGGTTTACCATTACACAATTGACATCCATTCCCCTTTTCTACTGCCATCAAAATGCCTGTGTGTTCCTTCAAAGAAAAGCAATTACATTCACAATAAAGGTCCGAGGGCTTAATAGAGATTTCAAAGCACTTTACCTGCTAGTCTCAGCCCAGGCTGTTACAACATCGTACTATTAAGTGGTTACTGCTGCTGCCAGTTAGGTACTTCTGTCATGAATAATAGTCATTTGGGGCTTGCGTAAGGGGATCTCGCCTTTATAGCATCTGTGTGATGGTACAGCCTGGGAACTTCATGCCACTTCATTGTCATTCAAATGGAGCCTCGCAGTAACACTTGCAAACACTTGTCTTTATTAGCGCTTAGGAAGGTGAACGGAAAGCATGCAATTCCCTGCTCTGTAACAAATCAGATCTCTAAATCCAGAAAGTGGCTCAAAAGCTGCCAGCACAAAATCCGCTGAGAAAAAAGGGATTTTCTTCCTAATTCTTGGCTTATCCACCTGTCAAAATCGGTTTGCTCACAGGCAGCCTGTGCATTTGTAAACCACTGTGATGTGGTGCTGCTAGTGTTACCTCCAGTGGCTGAGCATGCACTGTGATGCTAAAGAAAATTGAAAGGGATATTTCCACAATGGGAATGGAAATTCCGCAATGGGTGTCTTCCTTTTATGAGGCACCACAAGGTTATTAATCTCCAAAATGTTTGCTCATGCGAAAAACTACATAAAAGCTCCAGGGTTCAGTGTATCTCAGGAAAACTTATCAAAATATATTGGGCTGGAAACGAAACTCCGCATCCATGCAAGTCAGAAAGTGGAAAACAATGAGGTGTTATAATGCTATAACATTTTAATAAGAATAAAGCTCACGATCACAATCCAACATGATACAGAAGGTAGAAGCAGAAGGAATACATACAAAGATGAGTTTATGCTGAAAATCACTTTGTTTTGTTGGTGCCATTAATATCATTTTCAAACTGTTCCACCTTGCTGAGTTCAGCGAATCAAAGCAGACCAGATGATTCACTTTCTCTTTGGTATAGCTTCAAAAGCAGTGAAGTGAGAAACAGATCTAGAGGAAGACAAGGGCACAGCACTCCAGATTTCATTAAAGAAAGAACTATAAATGAGTTGTCCAAACTTGTGTCATGCCCTGCTTCCCTTCCGTTACCAGACCCCCACAGAGTAAAGGAGACAAGAGGGAAGAAAGAAGCCAAAACAAAATTTTAGAAGAACAATGAAGACGTTTTACAGAAACACTGAGCCCCCCAAAACTGCTTTCCATCGCTGTTCAGGACTCAGAGCTTCTGCAAGCCATCCCCATAGCGCAGTCCATGGATCCAGTCATCATTTCTCAGTCCATTTCACACGAAATCCTTCAGTGTTTAGCAAGTGTAGTAGGGGTAGCAGCTGCCGAAGCTGTACCGGCGGGTGTAGCGTGTGGAGCAGGGGGAGTAGCAGCGGGAGCTGTAGGAGCTGTAGGAGGGGTAGCAGTCCCGGTAGCTGCTCAGCCCCCAGGAGCCGCGGTAGCCACAGGGGCTCCCGCAGTCGTAGGTGCGGTAACTGCAGGGGCTCCCGCAGTCGTAGGTGCGGTAGCTGTACACGCTGCCGTAGTTGCACGGGGAGTAGCAGGAATCGTCCCACTGGTTCTGGTAGTAGAAAGTCATCTTGGTGCGGTGGAGGGAGGTGAGCCTGAAACAGCGGGAGAGACACAGCCTGTAAGGTGATGCTCCTAACAGGATCACAAATGAATGCTGCAAACATACAGTGGGGGAGAGAAACACAGCAAACCCAGGCACGCTGCCTGAAACTCCCTCTTTTTGCTTGTCTGTTGTTCAGATCTGAATTTTAATGCTTCCTTCCCCATAGCTCTCCATCCTGCACAGCTTTCTGAGCTCTCCCACCCACTCCCACTGCTGTCTGAGTTGGATGGGAACTGTCAGGGGATAAATCAAAATGTCCTTCATAGCTGTACTGAGATAAAGACTTTAAGGGAAACAGAGCTATGCAGAGAGCTGAATCACTAAAATATTCATGAAAACACAGGGAAGACAGCATTTCTTACATATAAATAAATAACTCTCATCAAATCACAATCCTTACTCCCAGGGCATTCATCTATAGCACCTGCAGCTCAGTGATGAGAAGGCATAGAAGGAGGGGAGAGAAAAAGTATTAAACTCCTCTCTCCATATCCTGCTAGCTTTCCTAAATCCATTCTGACTTACCCACTTCTGCAAGGAGCTAAGGCAGGAGAAGAGAATGCAGAGCTGTCAGCAGTGCAGGTTTTTATAGAGCAGCAGTCCCGCCCAGCGCGTGGCTGAGCCCCGGGTAGGCTCCAATTACCAAACGCATTTTGCTTCCCGCATGACTCCTCTCACTGATATACCAGTTCTCCCCAAGGTTTCTGATTATTGGCCCAGTCCTATGACATGCAGGCTACACCCTCCCAGTTGCTTTCATCTCAAAAGTGTAACAATTAAGTCTTGGTATCATCACGCTACGTTCACTTGTTTAGCGCAGCAATAAACTGAAAGATATGCTAAGACATCCGGATTGCCAAATATCCTATTTTTGGATGCTCAGCTTCCAAAATAAATTGCATTTTAGCCCATGCATTTTTCTATGCATTTTTTTTTTTCTGAAATTCCTGTGGAAGAGGCAATCCTTCAATTTCAGGTATTTCGTAACTTTAATCACATGTGAAGCAGCGTGTTCCTACCAAACCCTTCTGACATTTCCTGTGACTAGCAAAGGGGAGAGACCCTCTCTGTGGTCTTTTGGAACAGGCTCCTCAGAGAAGTGATTGAGTCTCCATCCCCAAATGTGTTTAAAAACCTTCTGGAAGTGCTTCTCTGGGACGTGATTTAGTCTTTAGATTTCGGGTATAATGGTTAGGTTGAGGTTGGACTTGACAGTCTTGAAGGTCTTTTCCAACCTGAGCAATTCTATGATTCTATAATAACATCACACAACAGGATATTGCTGGGCTGATTGATTCAGCTGGAAAATTGGCCTATAAACTTTAGAACGGTATGCACCTGACGTAGTTTTAGGAAAAAATTATTTCAGAGACCCAATTCCGAAGCTGTGAATTGCAACTGTAATAAAGCACAGAACTGGGTAGCCCGATATACGTTTTTAGTAACTGTGTTACATAATATTGGGGCGTTCTCCAGTAATGTGGCATTAATATTTAAATAACAAATCTCTTTGTACACGGAAATGTTAATAAGTATTAATGAAGGCTTTGATATTCAAAATTTAGAGAAAGGCCTAGAACATCTGTCATGCCTGTCATTATCCTTCCTTCAGATGCAAGTAAACAGCCGTGTTCAGAGGTGAAGGTCACCGGGAAAGGCTGGGATGCTGCTGCTCACCAGGACACATTGTGCTCACAGCACTCAGCATTATTCACTGTCATTAGCAGTGTGAAGCTAAACACCTTGACAACATTACAAAGATGCCACGTTAAACAATCTTTGGCTTCTGGAGGGCTTCTCTGGAAAAGTACAACTATTACTGAGATCCATTCCAGTTTGTATTATTTGCTCCTTTTATTGTGTGAAACATTTTATTTATTTATTTTTATCGGAGTGTAAACAGTAACTAAGCAGATATTTGGGATCCAAGTAAACAAACCTCGCTTGGCCAAATTCTCAGAATGCTGAGTGTGAACTTCTTTCAAAGCTGGGAAATTTCAAATGTCGATATCTCTGCTTGAAAGACTCTAGATTTTTTATTGATTGCTATGTGCCTTCATTTTACTCTTCCCCAAAAGCCTCATCTCCAGCTCCTTCTATTGTTCAAAACAATTTCCACAGCTCTCCCACCAAAAGGGATCCCAGTTTCCCCAGTCTCATTCTGTTTGGTCTTAGAAGGCAGCTGTTCAAGTTTGTTAACAGTAATTGATGGAGAACAGCAAGCAAATCAGATTTCCAACAGAATAACCTTCGTGTGGCTGATCACAACATACAATTAACACATTTGTGAATATCTGATTGCAGTGAGGTAACACCAGGCATCTCCACCATTGCAAACACCTTTCTCGTACTTCTTTTTTTGAGAAGTAGTTTGAACAAATAATAAATAAAAATAACATGAATATTCTGGCCTAACATTGTGATTTTGAAACAAGGGTAAAGAAAAAGAAATGCTTTCTACATGCTATAATTTCTGAAGAAAATAAAATTGACGTTCTTTTTTCTCAAACATATTCGGAGTCTTTGCAAAATTTATTTACTGAAATTTGCCCATTCCTCCAAAACTGGAGTTATTAATGTCAATCAATTTTGTTCTCCGTATCCTTCCTTCCCTTTCCGGTTATAGCTCAGATTTCACCACACCAATTCCACAAACATAATCGTCCCAGGAAGTATGAACATGAAAGAAAACTACAATGCAATGTCATGCTTTTGGAAGCCAAGAACTGACTAATAATCACAAACCAAGAAAAACAATTACATCAACTGAAGGGTGACGTGAGTAAGAAAATTTGTTTTGTGATGAATGTGAGTTCAGTAGGTTTGGTCAGATACGTATATAAAAGGGGGAGAAATTCAGGGCTCTCTACTCGCATCTCCTGTCTTACGTTCTCATTCAGCTCGGTAAGTGGGACTCAATGCAGTGCCTTTATTGCTGCGTAGATGCTGTCTTTTTGCTGGATTGCTGTAAAGAGAGGAGTTAGACTTGGAAAGAGAAGGCTGTGATTTCATAGCCATACGAGTGCAGCTCTTGTTAAAAATGGGACACTGGGACAGCAGTATAAGCTTAGAAAGGGTCACCTCCAGCAGTGCACTATCAGAAATTTCCTGTTCTTGATGCAATATGGAAGCATATTGGATGTCTTTATTTTGCAGTGAAAAGGCATAGCATTATTTTGATTGTTTCAGACAAAATGTTAGTGTTTATTGAAGGGATAATTAAGGAGTCCAAACAAACTAACTGCTGTTTGCAGCCGAGTGCTGCCAGTGTGCACAAGGGAAGAATTTCCTTCCTGATGTGTACCCAACAGTGGCTGAGTTTGTTCTTGAACCAATGTCTGTTCCCTTCTGGTTAGAATGGAAAGATCAGACATCAGTATAGGTGAAAAGAGATGAATCCTAACAGAGCACCTAATCTTCCCATGGTGTTATCTACAACGTTGTTTTAACTTGGACTGTTGATTCCAAGCAGTGGCAATAGAAAAAAAAAAAAATATATATATATATATATATATATATATATATATACATATGAAATGTTTTTAAGGAGAAAAAGAAGGAACATAAACACAAAGCAGTAAGCTGGGCAAGAACGAGCCAGGGCATAGCCTTGAGTGCAGATATTTGGTTGATTCCTGTGCTACGTTTTCTCCTCTCTCCCCCATTCCCACGCTTCCATGGGGTTTGCTACAAAAAAAAAAAAAAAGAGGAAAGAAAAAAGAAAAAAGAAAAAAAATAAAAAGAAACACTACTGAGTAATCTCAGAGACCTCAAACTTTTCTTCCCTCCCGCTGTTTCAGGCTCACCTCCCTCCACCGCACCAAGATGACTTTCTACTACCAGAACCAGTGGGACGATTCCTGCTACTCCCCGTGCAACTACGGCAGCGTGTACAGCTACCGCACCTACGACTGCGGGAGCCCCTGCAGTTACCGCACCTACGACTGCGGCAGCCCCTGCAGTTACCGCACCTACGACTGCAGGAGCCCCTGTGGCTACCGCGGCTCCTGGGGGCTGAGCAGCTACCGGGACTGCTACCCCTCCTACAGCTCCTACAGCTCCCGCTGCTACTCCCCCTGCTCCACACGCTACACCCGCCGGTACAGCTTCGGCAGCTGCTACCCCTGCTACACCTGCTAAAGTCAGAATAGCGATGCTCCAGTGAGAATTTGAGCTCCTGAGACAGTGACTGCGGTTAGGAATGGCACTAAAGCGCTTTCACCTCTCTCCAGCCTCTTCGAGCAATATCGGATAACTTGCATTAGGGTCAGCTTTTGCTTCGTAGCCTTTCATGGTGCTTATGTTGTGTTTTGGTGCAGAGCTTTGCGCCAGGAGGTGTAGAGCTTGGACACAAAGCAAAGCAGGTGCTGTGAAGTGTGGAAACTGCACTTGAAGAATGTATGCATCCCGGGATAATCCTCCTTTTCTGCTTTTCTGTAGTTGCTGTATACATCGCTGCTTCTTCTCATTAAAAGGTCTTGCATCATAGCATTGCTTTCTGTGTTCTTTTAATGTGCTGGTTTTCTTTTACACTTAGCATTGTTAATTATTTACCCAAGATTTAGTCAAAAGAAGCCACTAGCTTTTCAGATCTGCAGGTTTAACCCGTGGAATCCGAGGTGACAGAAGACATATCAGGCAACTCAAATTCTGTCTCCTTCAAGGCAGTCCTGAATGCTTTTTCTATTTCAAATAATAAATAAATAAATAAATAAATAAACTAGTTAGAAATGTGAAGGTTTAAGGTAATTAGATCAGCAATTGCTGTTTACAACCAGCCTGATCTACACTACATTTGAGGATCCAAAATGCAACCAGTCAGACTCAGTATGCCCAAATCCTTATGCATTTTGCAGCTCTGAAAGCAGATACAGAACCACATGGGAGCCCACCTCACCTGTTCCTAATGCACACTAAGGTTTATATACTGTCATTTCTCCATCAGAAGTACCTTGCGTGGCCAATACTGCTTGTGCAAACTGTGAGCCAGCACTCCAACCTGCCTGGGCTCCTGTTGGGCACAATCCTTCCTACCCAGGACCTGGAAAGAACTATTTTACACAAGAGGATGAGAAGAAGGTTGATCCCCACACTACAATGAGGCTATGATGGGAAGTCATCCATCCCCATACTTAACAGCAGGGCACATGAGAAAGAAGAGCTGCTGCAGGCAAAAGTGATGGTCAGCTCGATGACAGAGGGATGAACCTACCAGGATGGTTCCCAGGCTGGAGTGGTTGGTAACCACAAGGAGGCTGACTCGTGCCAGAGATTTCCAGCAGGAGGTGTTTTTCCTCCCCATCTGCAAGAGTTTCCGCCTGGCAACACGAACCAGTCCTTGGGAGGTGAAGTTAGGGGCTCTGGATGGTGTTCCCCAGTGGGTGGATGTTTGGAAAGGGGTAGCTGCAGGGTTCCCTGCCTCATCCTATGGCATGCCAGGAGCAACTGATCCCAGCAGAGCAAAGAAGTGAGGCACAACATACACATCTATCCAACAACTCGTTCAGGAGGTTGGCAGAGCACATGGCAAAAGAGGAACGGGAAGAAAAAGAATCCGTGAACCCGGGGTTAACAATTCCCCCATCTGGTCTCCAGGGAACACAGGGTACGTCAGGAAAATGGTTTGAAACAGATCGTCCTCTGAGAAAGGCTGGCTGCATTCACCACTCTGAACTGCTTTACCAACTCCCTTTCACTGAAAATCGGTCTGAAAACACAAATCGGGGACATGTTTCCCCCACGTGGTCATGGACTGAAATTCAGAATCTGAAGGACTTCATTTCAAAGTACCTCTGCATTGTGCAGAAATCTGTTTTGAAACCGTAAGAGAAGTTATTGCTTTATTTAATGTATTGTGACTCATGTGTTCCAGGTTAACACGAAGACAGTGGAAATGGATTTTCTTCCATTTAGTATTCATAGAATCATAGAGGAAAAAACCTCTAAGACCACACAGCCCAACTGTCCACCTACCACCAGTATTTCCCACTAAACCACTTGTTCCCAATATTCAAGTTTAAATTTTGTAGACAATGCAGAAAATAATTTAAAAAAATGTTTAAAATTATGTGAAACTGCATTATTTAAATTAAATATAAATAAACAATATTTATTTATTTTATGAAATTACTGTATTTTTTAATAAATATTATACAGCCATTTTGAGATTTCAGAATAAACTGGGGAAAAATATACAAGGGTCATATCTCAAGAAGTGTTGGTTTTCTTATTTTGTGAGTACACCCACACGGATGTCTCCTACCTGCGTGGATTCACAATTACATTTCTTATTTCTATCTAGTCTTACTACGGGCAAGTTAGGAGATGAAACAACTACACGTGCAGTGGCATAGGAGTTAAAGAGAACATAGAAAAATTCATCTTGAAATAAAATATCATTTCTCACAAACCTTCTCAGAAGTTTTTTAAATTCATAATTGCAAAAATGTGTTTTTTATGGGTCCTTAAGTTAGCCCTGGCATAAACTCTGCTACAGTACTGCTTGGAAAAAATGCTCCAAACGAAGGAATAACGCCAGAGATGTCAGTTGTCTGAGAAATGAAGATGACAAAAAGCAATTTAAGTCTTATGGGGATTAAAACCCTCAAACATGCAATGGCGTCATGAATCAGAGCTCTGAGCTGCTACATATACACGTACATATATATACAAATATACATACAGAAAGGAAATAGGAAAATGAATCACGTAGTCTATATTTCACCGTTGTACCTGCTTGTACCTCAAAGAATATCATCCAGAATATCACCAGACGATGCAAACGTAAATGAAGTTTTGTTGCAGTCGTGCAGTCGTGTTAGCAGCATATTTAGGCATCAAAATGGTAATCATTGTGTTACAGAAAATCTCACTGATGCTGTTTGCTGCTTCACCCAACACCGCCCTACCAGAGGAGGCAGAGCACAACACATAAAGACAAGAGTCTTTTTTTTTTTTTCTCATCAAATACCTCCTTGGATGACCTTCAATGCAGTGAGCCATGCCTAATTTGCATATTAAATGAGGATAATAACAGACATTCTGGAAATGCTGAGCCTCATCAAAATTTATGGTATCAATGTTCTTCCAAAACAGTCATTACATTCTTAATTTAGCTGCATATTATTTAATTCTCGCTGGTTGATTAGGTGCTGTAATGTTGTATAACAATCAGCAGTATGGGGACGGGACCCCCTGGGCTGAGCTCTCTGCTCTCATCACATCTCCCAGGGCAGCACCACCACAAGTCCTGTCTGATTTCTCCCTTCCCGGCTGAGCAAAACCCCCATTGCCATGGGGAACTGCAGCACCTCAGCAGCATTTTTGCTCTGTTGCAGATTGTTGCAAAGGCACGGACTGTTTAGGGACTTTGCTGCTAGAATATCCTCCTCTTGCCCTCTCCAGAGACCACTTCCCACCTACACGGAAGCATGGTCTCCATCCTGCCAGTGTCCCTGGCCCTCCTGAGGGATCCTTCTCCCTCTTTTCCTGACTGCACTCCCAATGCAAGGATGGCAGGAAGCCCAGCTGCATCCTGCACTGCCAAGTCCTGCCCTAATGCTTGCCCCAGTCAATGTTGGGACACCACGAGACATGGATTTGTGCAGGATTTTCTAAGAATTTCTTGGAAATTCTGGGAGAAGAGAGACTAAAATAAATAAATAAAGACATTAAAAAGACATTAAGCCTTAAACACATTGCTTGGATGCTCATTTAATTGATCCCGTTCTTCTCATAGTGCATAGGCCAAATTATAGGCGGGAGAAGAACCTGAAGGAATCAATGGAACGCCTGTCATTAATTGTGACGTAAATGAATCAAAATACTTGGCAAAGGCCCTAAGCACAAGCTATAATGTCTCTTTCCACCTCAGGTGTTTCAAGTCACCTTACCATGTGCAGAATCTGCCTCCCTTCTAGGGGCGTAATGTAAAAATACACCGATGGGTTCCCCAGGTCCATGGGCAGCACAGCTGATACTGCTCTGCGTACCTTCCATCCCATTTCCAGTCCTCCCTCATCGGTTCTCAGAAAGCCGTTTGTCCTTGAAAGTTGGAAGATGAAAGAATCCCACACTCTGTAATCACAATTTGTTACCTGAGGAATGCGAAAATTGTACCTAAATGTCGAGGAAAACAATTATAGCAATTGAACTGGTGATCTGCTCCTGATATTTGTTCCATGACTACCGGGCAATTGAAGTATGCAGGGAACCGCACTGATTTCCATGGGTCTGAGAAACCATATAAAAGCGCTCCCAACCCCGAGCTCCCCACACCGCTCCTCTTGCTTTACTCTCCTCAGTCGACTCGGTGAGTGCAGACCCCATTGGAGACTCCATTAACATAGAAATAAGTTTGTTACTAACATGCTCTGATTTGTAACAACGGTAAAAATATTTTCCTGTAGTTTTTTAAGCTGTTAATGTAAAAAAAAAGAGAAAAAAGAAGGGGCATTGATGGGTGAGCACTGAGGGATTTGGGTATCATTGGTGAGATGTTCAGCCTTGAAACAGACCAAAAAGAAGTTATTTCTGTTTCTTTTGACTTGGTGACAATCAGCACTGGCTGAAATGTTGGATAATGGGCAGAACTGTGTATTAGGCAAAGGAGAAGCTGCTGTTTTATGGAAAGATGCTGCAATAATGAATGCAGGCAGGTCACATTAATTGCTCTACTTGTACTTTTGCTAGAACTGGCACACATAGGGAGGGTGAAACGAAGTCAGAAACCAATGTCAGACAGAACAAGGAATAGATCATGTGCTGAGATGAAAAGCAGACCAGGAGATTGCATGCTCTTAGGAAATCTGTCAGCAGGTCCAGCTGGTCACGATCCTGGGCACTCTGCTCTGGGTGGCTCTGCTGGAGCAGAGGTGGGACCAGATGGATCCCAAAGTTCCTCCAGCTGTGACTATTCTGCATTCCTGTGACTTCATTAACACTGAGACAGGTCCACTGTGCATGAATGCTTCTAAAATCTTCTGAAAACACCGTGTGGGATTCCTGACAGCCATTAGGACACCCACACATGGATGTCTTGAGCTGCAGCAGGGACTGACCTCAGCTGCCCATCTTGGGAGCTCAAAAACCAAGCGCTCACAAACACCTGCATTTGGATGTCTGCATCTGCAGGCTGCATCTCCTGTAGCAAAAGTCCAAAACTACAAGATGTAGCATTCATGTTTTAGGAATAGAACTTATAGAATAGAAACTGTCAGTCCTGAGCCTAATGAGGGCATACAGGAATGGGCTGGTTAAAAACAGATGGCAAAAGCACATCCCAAGACTGAGAGATTTTCTCAGCCCCTCTCCAAATCCTCACACCCTCAAGCCACTGCTGTTCCCCGCAAGCTAACCCCTCCCCCCTTCACCTCTTGCTGTTTGCAGGTTTACCTTCCACCCCCACCCCAAGATGTCCTGCTACTACGTGTGCTGCTCTCCGAGCTACAGGACCGTAAGGACCACCCGCCGCACCTACAGCTGCTACAGACCCTGCTACACCTCCTGCTACACCCCCTGCTACACCTCCTGCTACACCCCCTGCTACACCTCCTGCTACACTCCCTGCTACACCTCCTGCTGCAGCCCCCGCTACATCTCCTGCTGCAGCCCCTGCTACACCTCCTACTGCAGCCCCTGCAGCTACCGCAGCTGCTACACCCGCTACTACTACCCCTCCTACCGCAGCTACAGTTCTGGGTGCTGCTACTGCTAAACCTGACTCGACCCGGCTCATCTCAGCGACGTGTTCAGGACTGATGATCCCCTCTGGCAGCAGCTGAAGTTACCAACCATGGGGAGCTTGGCTGCTTTCTAGGATCAATCAGCACTTCGATTTTATTTGTCCTCTCTCCTTCTTCTGCATTCCTCAGCTATGAGCTCTCTTGATAGTCTCCTGCATTTAGACCCCTTTGGCAGCGGTGAGAGCAACTTGCAGTTCTTTTGAAGCTTCTTCCAGTTGCCTCAGCAGCATTAAAGAACTTCTGCATCAGGAAAAACTAACCTGTGTCATCTGCATTTTCACTAAGTACTTCCAGCAAGGTGCTGCAGCACTACGTAATGGAGAAACATTCCGGCTGTGCCTCCTTTGATCTGGATTTACAAGTACCTTAAGAACAAGCAACACAGCTTCAACAAAAAAGAATGTTCTGTACAGTGTAGCATAGTGACTCATCGACTCCAGCATGCCGACACTATAATCTTTCTGTATCTGTGTCAACTTCTTTTCTTATTGCATTAAAATTCTCTGCGTGAGGAAAAAAATCCAAGTTCCTGTCTTCTTTTGTCAGTCCCTTGGTTTCATGGATATAGGGAGAGAGGTGGCACTCAGGAGGGAATTTCTGCCCCTCAATGCAGAGCAGCTGGCCGAAGGAAATGTGCTGTATTCCTCCCTCTACACCTCAGAATTTTGAGGAATTCCAGGATTTCTCCTTTGCCTTCATTGAACTGAAACTATTCCAGATTTGAAGTTAACATATTTTAGCATAATAGGGCTGGAAATATCTTCATTATAATGCTTTAAAATAAAAGAGTCTCTATAGAGAAGACATAAAAGATGTTCAGGTGAGTTGAGCAGTCATATCCCTACAAACCAAATTCAGATTTTAAACTGGAAGAGGGTAGATTTAGAATAGATGCTAGGAAGAAATCCTTTACTGGGATGGTGGGGAGACACTGGAACAGGTTGCCTAGGAAGGTTGTGGGTGCTCTCTCCCTGGAAGCATTCAAGACCAGGCTGGATGGGGCTGTGAGCCACCTGGTCTAGAGGGAGGTGTCCCTGCCTAGAGCAGGGGGCTTGGAACTAGATGATGTTAAAGTTCCTTTCCAACTCAAGCCATTGTATGATTCTATGATATGATTCTATGTTTCATTCTTCTCAAATAAGAGTTTCCAACCCTATTACCATCTATGAGACAAATTCCATTAGCAGCTGGTGGAATTTAATACATGTATACATCACTAAGAAGAGAGAGAACAAAGAATTGGAAAAAAAAAAAAAAAAAAAAAGAGGCAGCTTTTCAAATGAAACAATACACTTGAAATAGCTCTCACCGTCCCTAGGGCATTTTGGCAGCTCTTGGCGGCCGCAGCTCCTGGCCAGGGAAGTGGTGAGGAAAGGGCCATCATCATCCACACCACACAGCCACAGTCATTCATTTAAGTCAACCCTCTGCCCATAAAGGTCAGTGAAAAAAAGTTAATAAAAAGAGTAGGAAAAAACAGACATGATCCAACTGTCTTCTATACTGTGTGCTCTGAGCTTGCTCCCATGATCCTGCGGACAAAAACATCCTGGTCCCTTCCCTTCCCTTGGAAGTGCTGGACATCTATTTCTTCTAGCAATGCATTTACTTTATAGAGGGAAATTCCTCCTACCTCGCTACTGGGAAGCCCCTTATTAGGAGTCTTAAAACATGAGCTCATAAAACATGAGCTTCTTCCAATATTAAAAACAGGATTACCCGTTAAGTACAAATGTTTGCAATCCTTCTTCAAAATCACAGAATGGGACTTGTTGAAAGGGGCTTAAAAAGATCACCAGGTCCATCTTCCATGGGAAAAGGGAGCGTGGATATGGCTCCGGTGGTCACAGTGTCACAGCTCCTCAGGAGTCCTGTCCTAATCACATTCCATTAGCCCAACAGGAACACCCAAGTGTTTTAAATGAACCACTGGTTGGAAGTGCACAAAGGAAGAGCCTGGCATTCTTGAAAAATGTAGAGATGCAGCTGCAAACGGCGACGTTTCCCAGAGTCAGGAGGACAAGGCTCTGTGAGTGACAGAACCCTGTAGTGCACCAGTGTAAAGATAACTTTCAGACATTCCATATGTAATGTTCTTGATTTCTGGATATTTAAGGAATGGAAGTGAAAAAATAAAACAAATGAACAACAGAAATACAGTATTGATGAAGAGTAGCTTTTAATATGAAAGGCAGACGTAACTCCTGAAGGTGTACAGAACAGAAAGACTACATTCCCCAAGACACGGTACACCGTGCCTGTACCATTCATTCAGAATATATTTTGTTCATCACTGCAAAAAACTCAAAAGCCAGACACTCTGGAGTTTGCACAGAATGGGTGTTGAGGAGAAGCAAGCTTTTGCTCCAGCAGTGGATGAACAGGAGAGTTTGGAAGGCAAGAGAGCAAACAGAGCAGGAGAAGATCAATCATTCCGAGCAGTTGGGCAGCAGAGCAGAGCCTCAGTGCCTCCACGGAGAAAAGCTGCTGACACTGGGCTCTGTGCAGCAGAAAGATGCTGCCAAAATTCGCTGTCAGTCCAGGCTGGGGTTAATCCTCACATGTCAACACCATTCCTGCCAGGTTTACCAGCTCCCATAGCCGTAACGTTGACCGTATCGTGAACCGAAGTGATGACCGTAGCGGCTGCTGTACCAGCTTGGGTAGCCATAGCAGTCCCCATACAGGCCCCTGTAGCCAGCATTCAGACCTCCAAAGCCATAGTGGTCCCTAGAGCCATAGAGACCCCAGTGACCATACAGACCATCATGGCCATAGCGGTCCCCAAAGTCGTAGAGGCCGCTAAAGCCCCTGTGGTGGTAGGGGCTGTTGTAGTAGTTGTGGAAGCCCCTGTAACTCTGGGGGAAATAGCAGTCATCGAGGAGGAAAGTCATCTTTCTGCACTGGGGGCAAACCTGGAACACAGCAACACAAAGAAGAGCCAAAGTGAGAAATGCTTCCAGCTGCAATCACAGCTCAGAGCCCAAAGCCTTCTTCAGTGGTCCCATGGGACCAGGGACTGATGCAATTTCCTTGTTATGTCCCTTCTCCCATTCCCCTTCTCTCAGCTTTATCCATTTACCACCATCAGTTGTTTTTTTTTGTTTTTTGTTTTTTCCATTTACCCGCACATCTTAAATCATTTCCTTTCCTTTCTTGCTTACCAGCTCTGGAATAGATCTATTACAGCTCAAAACTTTCCTGCTGCTGCTTCAGGATCTTTCTTAGTGAATATGGTGAGAAGTTATCAATCTTAAATTTCTTTCAGGATAGACACTTTGAGTAAAGCTCTGCATTCCCAAATTTGTCAAGACAGTCTTCAGGAGAATTAAAAGGAAACAGCTTTAAGGTTAAGTAGAGCTTAAAGCATCTGCTGTTGGCTGTGACAGCACACCACTGTGGTTGGATCCAGAGCTCCAGTTCACTCTGATTTCTGACTAGGATCTGCAGATGCTAACAGCCAACCCAAGAAGCTACAAAGTCATTAGCACACATCAGAACACCTAAAGCAGCTCCAAAGCATTGAACCTGTCCACTCTGCAAAGCTGTAAGCACAGGTATGAGACAGCAAAAAAATGAAATTGAAAAAATTGAAAATTCAGGAAGCCACAATAATCTTAACAAATTATTAAGCCAGCATTTCTAATTCTCATGGAAGCTTACCGAGTTCACCAGGAGGAGGAAGGTAGAGAGCTGATGGAGTGCAAGGAGCTCAGAGCCCTTTTTATACTGTTTCTTTGCCCTGGTGGCTTATCTAAGACGCCTTGCATATTCAAAAGCTTTGCAGCCTTATTGGTTGGAAAACAAATTTGCCTGTGCTCATCATATCTTCAATTAAATAATTTTCTTCATTGTTTGGGATTATTAGTGTGTTCTCAGCCTCACTTAAATCACATGTATTACAGGTTTCTTTCATCTTCCAGTGTTCTAGGTCAACTACATTCCTGATACCATTTTATTGTCTTCGCTGTCAAAACTTAAGTTTATTTAAATATAATACAAAAGCATTTATAAGCTCCAAAGCCATTAGAGGGAGATAAAATTTCATTAAAATGTAAAATATTTCTACATCTGGAAATACTGTTGACTGAAAACGCTGATGTGTGAAGCAGGGGCTTCTTGCTCAAAGGTTATGTGAGCATTTCTTCCAGAATTTTCTGTCACCCTACTGAGTAACCTCAGCAAATAGAACCAGCACCGCCAACAAATAAATCTTAATTGCATTCCTCCAAAATGTTAATAGTGAACAAAAGTCACGCTGCTGCATGAGCAGAAATAATGTCTTCAACAGAAATGAGACTACTGCATCATTTGCACCTTAATCCATTAGAGCATGACCATGAGCTCAGCAGAATGAAATGAAGAAAACAAGCATGAACTAGGACTGGAAAACAATGAACAATAAGGATTTGGGGAGATGTGCTAAATGTTGCTTCCCAAGACAGTATTTTAACATTTTCTTAGCAAAGAATCAAGCTTGTGTATCAAATATGGTAGAATCATGAAGAATACTGGAGTTTGCTGCAGAACTCCTTGCATGACCTTCACCTATTTTCCTCCATTAATTTGAATATAAAGTAAGGATAATAATGAGCAAGCAGAATGTTGAGGCATCCTCAGAATTTTGAATACCAAAGCACTTCATAAACACTCATTAATGTTTTCAGTTTGCAAAGTGTTGCAGTACTTTAATATTAATAGTTTGTCACCAAAAGACACCACCAGATTTAATAATATGGTCAATTACGACATACTAGCTCTCTCGTTTCTGTGTCCTAATAAGGCGATGCACTGTACATTCTGTACAAGTCAAAAGCTAAAAAGCCTTTTCCAAAATAGGAAGAAATACGTGGGAATATTCTTAAAGCAGAAATGGAGAAATTTCTTGAAAATCAGGGTTATGGAATGAGGAACAAAACCAACACTGCTGGCAAGAGAATCCCACCAATATCACCAGGGACTAAGCACAGGTCACAGCGTGGCTGAACAGAGAATCTACAGAGCACTATATCTCAACACATCAGAAAAAGCCTACTCTTCTCCCTTCCATATTGTAGCATAAATGAAAAACCCAAGCGAATGGTGTACCGACATCCAGATTGCGCAACCAGTAATGGCCTAAACATACCATCTACCCAACTACAAAGAATTCCATGCAATTTTACTAAAAATGTGCTGAGCCTATTTCTTCCTGTTTTAAGATGAAAGAAATGCTGGAGGTATTACAGGTGTGTCATTACATCGAATTTGAAAAATATGAAAATCACTGACTCTGATTACATCAGTTGAAGGAATACTGCACGCAACAAGATCTATCACGTAACCAACACCGGAGTTCGAGAGGGTATATATACAGACCTCGAACTCCAGAGCTTCATTCGCTTCTCTTGAGTTCCTCTCCTCAGTAAACCGGGTAAGTCCACACTACCTCTTCTCTACCCTCTTTGATATGTCTTTGTGTGTATATATCTGTACGCATGCTGGTGCTTTAAAAATATACGTGCGTGTCAGTTCTCAGTTGGTAAATAGAGTGTTTTCTAAGTATTGTCAGCCACTGTGTTTTGTCTGGAGAATCTGTGGATGCCCCATTCCTGTGTTCTAGATCAAGTTGGATGGAGCCCTGGGCAACCTGGTCTAGTAGCAGATGTGGATGTTGGTGGCTCTGCCTGTGTCAAGGGGGTTGAAACCTGATGATCTTTAGGGTCCCTTCCAACCCAAGTCATTCCATGATTCTATATGAGGAAAAAGGTTTGGGGGGATTCAGGCTAGACAGACAAATGAGGCGGCTAAGAGGTGAGAAACCTGATGGTGAGAGCATGGACAGCGTCAGCACATTCTGTTTGCTCCAGCTGAACTTTGAGCATTTTGTCCCACCGTTGGCAGTGCATGTACTCATTCCGTTCCCTCTTGTGTGTTTCAGCCTTCCCTCCAACAACCAGCAATGACTTTCCACAGGGAATTCTACAATGACGAGCACTGTTCACCCATCTGCAATGAAGACCTGCATGGTTTCTGGGGCCTGAATGAGCACCGACTCAGGCACCCATATGGCTTCCACCGGGGCCACCTCCACGACTATAACCAGCATTGGGGCCCATATGGCTACAACAGAATCTTTGGAAGTCTGCATGGGAACAGGAGCTTGAGTGCTCATGGGGGCTATTATGGGCATGGGGACTTCTTTGGCTTTGGGCACAGCCACCCCTTTGCTCAGATTGGACACAGATATTGGTATTGAAGCTGCTATCCATGCTAACCAGCAGAAATAGCAGTCAAGAAATGAGATAGATCCTTTGCTTAAGGCCATGGTGCTGAGAAACGCTGAGTACCCACACCTCTGGCTGGGTTCAGTGAGATGTGTGGGTGCCAGACGCTACCCTATATGTAACCTTCTAATATTTCTATCTCTTCTACTTATCATTCTAAATGGCAGTTTGAATTACAGCAAGTATTGAGGGCACCCTTACAGCATGCTGAAAATCTTGCTTTACTCCACTAGGTGGGTTAGAAAAGTTTCTTTTAAATTAATTCACAGCCACTTTGTATTGCTATAGTGGTAGATATGGTCCTATGTCAACAAGGATCAGACTTTAACCGCCATGAAGAAGTCCACTTTGCTCAACTATGAACTTCTCCAAAGACAACGTGTAGAAAAGCTCCAGTTACATATCCACACTGTGCCTCGTATGGCAGCAACCAGAATTTGTGAGCAACTTTGAGCCTGGACTGACAAACTCCATGAGGAGAGAGCATCAGCTGACATCAGACACACTCTACTTGCTGAAGACCCTTTTGTAAAACTGCAAACTTACTCTTTCTGTAACTTTTCACTCTTTATTCATTAAAATGACTCTGCATAGTAACATTGGTTGTCTAGTCTTCTCCTTTTGTCTTTGCTGACACACCAGCAGAAAGGGACCAGCAGCAGTGCCACTGACAAAACATACACTAAGATGGAAACTTAGACTCCAGGTGCTAGGGAGCACTGTCAAATCTCCATTTGAAATACTCCAGCCCCAACTTGTTTCCCAAATTAGGAAGAAGTTCTACCATTTAATTAACTCCTGAGTCTGGATTTACACAACACTTCTCCAGAAAATCACCACAGTTGTCTGACTGTACTAACACTCATACACTCCTGGAACAAGCTGTGCTCTGTGCTTGGAAAATAACTTCCAAAAGAAATATTATTGAGTGGGACTTAAATTCAGGTGGTCTGCCAAGGAAAGATAGCAATGCTTCTTAGGGTTAGAGAAAGACACCGAAGAGAAAAGACCAAAGGCAACCAAGTTATGACCTCTGCAGAAGTCCTCTGCTTTGCAAACCGAGCAGCCAGGCTGTTCAGGCAGTTCCTGTCTGCCTGTACTATGTTCCCCTGGAACACTGAGCAGTCTTGATTTAGATTTAAAATAGTAGAGATTATAATCTGGCACGAAATGAGGTGGTTTAACAAGCACAGCCTAGACATAGCTGCACGGAGCCCATGCAAGCCCACTTACACATCAAAGACATCACCAAGAGTCACAAAGGTAGTTGTAGAAGTGACTTTGAGGGGACACCTCTGGGTTGATTTCGGAGAGATACCCTACATACCCCTTCTCTCATGGTACATGAGCATGAGTATTTTATCAGCTGACAGAGCTGAGGTCAGAAGCCGACTGGCGGAGCAGACTGCTGAAGCTGTTTCTGTAGACAAAAACAGAGGAACAATGATAGCTGGCAAAACAGCCTCTGTGCTTTAGATGATCTACCTCCTATTAAGCCCATTTCTTCATACCTTTGGTGCTTTCGTGTAAAACATTAGACCTTGGACTGAAACACAGCAGAGGACAAGACTCACAGACCCAGTTCCTCATCTGAGAAGGAGCAGCCTCAGGCAGAAGATGGGCCAGGCCTGCCACCTTGGTCAAAGTTTACCACTTTGCCCTACTTTGAGCAAGATGGAGTCAGATAGGGACGCCCTGGTGAGAGTGTAAGGACAGCACCCTCCACCCTCACCTCCTAGCAGGACACAGGCAGCAAATCACTGCAACCCTTTGAAAGAGGCAAAACTGTTGTGACGCCTTGTATAATCCTGCTGCCAGCTGCAGTCAGCAGCAGGAAGGGCTGGGTTCCCCAGGGAAAACCTTGAGAAGTATTTGAGGTTCCCACCTCAATAACTTCAGCTCATCTCCCTTGGGTGCCTTTAATTACCAGGCAGCTCCATACCCATCAGGAGCATTGGGGTGATCATAGCATCCCCAAATCACAGAACTGCAGCTCATACCATCTCTTAACACCTCTATGCATCAGCCAACAACACGGATGCTCACCTCATATGGATGAATCCTAAGGTCTCCAGCAGTTTCTCATACACCTGTTCACAATAGTGGGTAAAGAGCACTTCCCCGTTTTATAGGATTTTTTGCCCTAAGGCTTAAGAACAGTCAGATGATTAGAGGAACTTTGCCTGCCTGAGAGCATCACAGGGGACAGCTGGCTAATTTAGTTAACAGAAAACTAACTCCTATAATTTCCCTTAAACTTCCGAATGGCAGTCTGCAGCAGGATGTACTTACTGCACGCATGTGGGAAACTACCAATTTAGATGCACCTCGTGAGCAGCACACGAGGCACGCTGCAAAACAGTGCCTGCAGTGCAAAGATACACTGCCAGAGAGAGAAGCACTTCTAAGGGGCGAACCTATACGTGATGAGACACTGGGTCCCTGTCTGAACATCTCCAGATTTCTTAGAAGATTACCTGGTGTAGGGAACCTGCTTTGGCAGGGGGGTTGGACTCAGTGATCTGTTGAGGTCCCTTCTAACCCCTATGATTCTATGATATCTTAAACTGTAACATAACAGAGAGGAAGAGAAAGTGGCTCTCAGCATGGGAATCCTGCTTTATCAGAAGCAGCAAGAGAAATAAGAATCACTTGAAATCTCACTGTGTTTCGATGAATATTCCAATCTCAAAATGCAAATAGTGAACCTAAGATGGGAAAGATGCTCCTACTATCTTATAAACCACACCGGTGTCCTCTTCAGATATTTAATATCTAAAGGAATAAGAGGTACACTGCAAATAGTTCCATAGAAATCCATCAGTAAATCTTCCCACTTTTACTGACAGTTCAGTGCTTTGTGGTAACTGCAAGTCTCAACCTATTACACAGAAAGGGCAACTTTGCACTCAAGTTTATTACTGAGTTTTATTTCCAAATACGCCATGAGCAAAGTAATAAAGATCTCTTCATCTGACAGTTGAGGTTTAGGGGATTTCTTTTGTAGGGAAGGATTTATGTGGTTGAAGCTGGTTGAACCAACTCACCCAGCAGTCAATTACACTCTATTACGGTGCCTGCTCTGTTTTCCTTACATAAGGACACTCCTCCAAAGAGCTACTACTCCCAAATAATCTAACATTCTAGCATTATTATGCAATATTGCTTTATACTAATTCTTTGACAAACTCTTAATGGCTATGCAATGTTTCATACACAAGCAACAGCACAGAAAGACTACGAAATTTTTATTAGCTATAAATTCCTGAGGAAATCTGAAAGTCCATAAATGAACTCGGTAAAACAGTAAAGCCTGAAACCAAACTTTTGACATTGGTTTCTTCCTTGGAACACCAATCTGTATGCACCTCAGCACCCATGATCTTAGCACTGTTTAGGGAGGTTAAGCTTGATGATACTTGGCAACAAAAAACACACTGAAAATAAAAGCCAGCCTTGATTCAGGAGCTTCATATTACCAGGAATAGAAGCAAAGCTAAGGGACAGCAATGGCAGGGAGGTGCTCACAACTGCTGCCAGATCTCTCTGGGCTATTGCTGTCCTGAAGCAGAGCGATAGGACCATTTCGATGCTGCGGGACAGAGACATACCAGGAGCAGAGGAACACACAGACGCACACACACACACACGCAGAGCCCAGGAACATATTGCAAGGTCATGTTTAATGAGAAAGAAGCAGATCACACAGAGGCAGAATTATATGGTACAGATTACAAATTGCTTGTAACCTGTGATTTGATGCAAGATGATTCATGTAATAGCTGATGTTGTTTCCTTATTGCAGAGGCAGATGTAAAGCACAGAGCATGGGCTGGTTGACTCCAAGACCCTTTCTTACACCTCATTACCCACAGAAAGCACTGACAAAGCAAGCTAAAATGGGATCTTTGCCTGATCCCTACACACTGTCACAATGATACCTACAGGCATCCTACAATTACAAACTCAGTCCACTGCATTGAGAACAGAGTCCTTAGAAAGACAGGAAAGCGTTAGGAAAAAAAAAAAAAAAAGAAAGCAAAGGGTAATATGAGGAGGATGTGAATGGATTCTTTTTCCTCAGAAGATTGGAACATCTACGGATGCACTTCATTGAGAGCCTCAAAGGTTCTTCGGTTCTTCCAAATGCTGAAACTTCAGCCACAGGTCTACATCCTGCTCAGCATCTCCTGGATATTCCTCTTCCAGCAGGTCCTCACTGGGTTCAGCATGGTCTGCAGCTCCCAACCGGGTACCCCCGTGACCACCGGGCACCGCCAGAGACCTGCAGACCCCCAGGAGCAGGGGCACCGCTGAAGCCATTTCCAACTTCAGGGACTCCAACAGACCCCACAGTGCTCTGCTGAGGAAAGGTGCTGAGGATCGGTCCGGGGATGGTGACAACCACTGGCGGAGGGTAGATGACCACAGTCGAATCAGGGCACTGCACCACACAGGGCTCGTTACAGCTGTTGGCGACAGGCTGTGGCACAGCCACCCCACACAGCGAGGGGCTGCCATCAGTGCACGGGCTTAAGGAGTGCGTCATTTGGGAGATGGATGATCTGAAGTGCACGGGAACAATATAGGAAGAAGGAAAAAATTCTTACAAGCTCCACAATCAAACATTAGACTAGAGAACTACCAACAAGCTAGAGGGAAATACAGAATTTTTCATAGCTGGGTTCTGGGAACATCACCTATAAGGCTTATATCGAACTCCGGATCTGAAGAAAGGGAGTTCATAATCCAGACAGCACTGGAAGATCAGCATTTACCAAAGCCAGCAGCTGAACAGCCACAAGATGATACGTTTAAATCAAGAAAACTTGGGTTTGATACTACAGAACACTTGCATAGGATTCACCCTGACTTAAAACAAGAAAAAAGAAAGATTTCTTTAGAAAGAGGAATTCAAATCAAGCTTACCTACTGCGCAACAGAAATAAGAGAAATGGTCAGACACGGCTGATGCTGAGTGTTTTTATACTCGCTTTTAGACTGCCCAAAGCACCTGAGTCACTGACATACACAGCATCCCAATCAATTACTAAACACGTTTCTTTCAAGACTTAACGTCGTTAATGAATGTCAATTGCTCTTAATAAATCGCTCATTGTAATTATTAGTTTGTCCTTCCATCCCCCTGCGACCTTTGTTTTACCACCCTCCCATCTATTTCAAAAGTTGACATGGAAGGGAATGCTCTGAATGCCAGAGAAAAATCTGAAGGACTCTATCATTCCTATGCAATATCTCCTCTGCAAGAGGACTCAGCGGCAAACAGTCAAATATTCACTTGGAAGAAGAGGTCTTTGACTCAGCCCAGGAAGAGTTGCAAAAGTGAGGGATACGCTGCGTTCTTGGCATGGGGAAGTTGTGTTCACAACTCTATGATGCAATCAGGCTGATGCAAAACCTGCACAAAGCCCAGGTGTTCTGTAGAAATCTTCAGTCTGAACTCTGGAGCAATGTATCCAAATAAGTCAGCGAAGCTCTTCCAATTAGACACAAGGCACGCGTGTCTTCAAAAATAGAATCTTTGACCAGAGGAAAAAAAAAATTAAAAAGAAAGCAAAGAAAAAAAATGAGACTATGTCTTATATGAAATTAAGCATGCTCTGCAGTGAAGCTATAAATCATGACCTGATTAAGGACATAACAAAAAGGCGATAGATAAGAGTGTGGCTTATGCAAGACTTTGACAGGTCATTTTTGCCAGCAAGTCATTTGTTCAATAAAAGGGCACCTCAAATCCATTGTAATAACACATTACACATCCAGAACATTGAGTTCCTTTTGCTGATGAATAGCCACTGTCAGCATGGAGTTATCATCTGCATTAAACACACAGATGGACGCTGAGGTTCATCAACACTCAGCAGCAGAGTCAGCAACAGATGCAATGGTCTGCACCATACAGATGGCTCCCCATGTCCAACTTGTCCATTGTGATTTACACTTTGCTGCTCTTGTGGCAATAGAGAGGACTTGTTGGGGCTGTCCTGTTATAGAAACCTCATCTCAAAGCCTTCCCTCTCTGAACAGCAGCACGTTCTCAAGTAAAAGAGAAGGCAAAACTGCAGAATAGTTTCTGCCTGCCAACAAATCTCACAGGAAACCTCATATCAGACAGGTAGAAAAATGACTTCGAAGGACAGTGGTAGATCCCATTGCCTTATCTGTTACTGGGGGGTAGAAACCTCTGTCAAGATTTTCACATTCGTTTAATTGCAAGATGAGATTTATCTTCATGTAATCCTTGGTCATTATGGCCCCAAGACATTTGTCATTCCTTTGGGGAATGAGCTCTGCATTTTCTATAACAGAAGATAACCATGAGAAATACAACATATGTCTTTGTCTCAGTCAAAATCAGAGGGCAATTTAACCCCAACGTAAGTACATAAAAAAGGTTAATCACCACTTTCAAGTTAGCCAACTGAAGGCAGAAGAGCTGAGTTTTCTTTTAAAAGTGTATTAATAACATTGCATTGAATAAAAGACAAGATGAATCCGCTCTGCCTACACTCAGCATCACTGCAGAGCCCACGTGTATCACACAAAGGCTAACACGAGCAGTAGGTGCACAGGCACCTTATGAAAGCATTCACAAGCACATCGTAAAAGCTCATTAATGTTCTACACAGACGATGTTGTCATATGGATGTTTAACAAGAGCATTACAGCTCCCAACTCAAGCACCACCAGTGGTCAAAGAAAGAAGTGATGTGTCAGCTGCTGAACTGCAGCCAAGTGTCACTGCCTAAAGCAGCCAGAAGCAAATAAAGGAGGACAACAGCACATGCATCAACTCAATTTAACAGCTTAAAAACGTTTGGAAATTATGTCTCAGCACCTTAAGAAGCAAAGGTATAAAGTGTAAATATAGAAATTGTCATTCTCGAGTCGAGAACTAAACAGAAAGCACTCAAGATGCAGACAAGCCATCAATGCCCCCAGGTACTCAGGTGCTGATAGAGCAGGGAGTTATTCAGCATTTACTGTATCTACGGGATTCCTCAGTCAGCAGTTGTGTGTTATATTTACAAGTTCCATGAAGTCAGGAAGAGAAATCATTAAAATCATAGAAACATTTGGGTTTGAGGGGACCTTTACCATCATCTAGTTCCAAACCCCCTGCCATAGACCAGGTTGCTCACAGCCCCATCCACCCTGGCCTTTAGTGCTTCCAGCAAGGGGGCATTCACAACCTCACTGAGCAAACTGTTCCAGTGTCTCACCACCCTCACAGCAAAGAATTTCCTCCTGATATCAAGTCTAAATCTCCCCTTGTCCTGTTGCTACCTGCCCTTTTAAAGTTTTAAGAATCAGCCGGCAGTTTCCTAAGGAGATACTCTGAGCAGGAAAAAGGGAAAGAAATGGAAAAAAAGAGTGAATTTTGGCAGAAGTGCCATTACAACTCATGCCATGACCTGCATCAGAGCCCCTACACATAGCTTAGCTTTGATCTATTGGTAAAGTAAGGCCCTTCCCAGTTACCACACCCCTGCAGACATACATTTATCCAAACATAAAACAGAATAGCACTGAAGGGGCTCTGAAACGACATCATCATCAGCGGACCCCTTGGAACTCCTCATAACCGCCCATTAAAATTGTACAAGAGCAAAGATGTCCGAGATGATCTCCATTTCAGTAATCATGGGCAGCAATTTGAAGGATGAATATTCAGGCAGCATGAGGCAGTGCCCACTCCATCCTCTGGCCCCATTTTCAGCTGTAAGAGCACCAGATACGAAGCCTCATAAAGTCAGGGAGGGACTCATAACCTGCATCAGACACACAATGAATGCCACGCGTCAGGAGCATCTCTCCCAGCCCTGTTCATCCCATAAAGATTCAAAAATGAAAGAACCCAGCAGGGTGTGAGGTACAATTCATGCCATTTGGGGATCACAGTGTGCCAATAATCTCCAGTGAGTAAAATAATTACAACCAACGAAAGCTGCTCCTGTACAAATTTTCCCCCATTTTAGGATTTGATCCACCACAGCTCAGGTTTTCCAGGCAGTCTCAGAGACCATATAAGAACACATATCTCCACACCTCCAATCCAGTTCTTACTCTCCTCTCTGAGCCTGGTAAGTTTTTTGCCTGCTTCTATTTCTAAATAGCTAAATGTCCTCTTGCTGATGCTTTCAATTTGCACCTGAATTTACAGAAATACTCCTAGGAGAAATAAGTTGGCTGCTTCTTCCAAAAAGCTCTTTCCTATTTGTAGGCATGCAGGCATTTGAAGCTAAGCCTGAGATATACAGAACCTCTGTCCGTTTGGGATGTGGTGTTTCCACTTTGATCTGGCAATGTTGATATCTTTAATCTGCCTTGAAAATCCTGAATTCTAAGTTTCTGATGTGTTAAGAGAGCACTGTTTTCAGTAATTTGTGCAAGACTGTGGGCATCTGACCTCTACCATAGTAACCAACCTGATTTAGGTGACTTCTGCAGTACCACAGAGTCGTTGCTGTTCGGTTTGTTTTACAAATGCTGGGAGTACCTGCTCACAGATTGCAGCAGAAAGATGCTGACCCAGCTCTCTGCAGCCTCTCAGCTCTGCTGATCCCTCTGTAAACAAATTGCACCTGTGGGACCTGACCCTCGGAGCTTTGTTCTCAGGGCAGCCCCGTCTGTCTGCAAACACAGCTGCCACCGCCTTGCAGCACACAGACGCCCAAGTGTCATTTGCTAGAGCTGAGCAAAGCTGATTTGCAGTCAGATTTTGAGTTTTAATTAGGAAATCTGAGGTCTCAGCACTTTCCCCCGTGCTTGATCACGCATTTGGAATGGACAGCAGTGCCTTTGCCTTCAGGAACCCCACGACAGGAGGCTCTGAGCTGGGCAGCACTAGGTGCTGTGAGCAGAGCTCCGTGATTCCTGCAGCCCTCTGGGACCCAGCTCCCACTGAGCAAACTCAGGAGAGAAAGAGCAGGAGATAGCAGAGCTGGGAAAACAACCATGCAGCTGTGTCCTGAGATGGAGTTATATTTGACTTTTTAGTCATCTGGGACATGGGTAGATTGAGCCCGATTTCAAAAGTTGCTTTTTCCCTAATGAACAGGAACCCAAAAAGAGTTCCTACCACATTACCCTGCCTACCACGAAGATGGTTTTCCAATCTGTGATTCAAATTAGTAAAGCAAATACTTTTGCTTTCCCTAGTGCTAGCATAAACCGATTATAGCTTCATTTGAAGCTGCTGGAAAGGAAATAGCCCTCACTACATGAGATGAGAACCTCAGCACCAGCCCTAGCTATGCCATTGCTTCAGTAGCAGAAATATGCAGGTCACTTGGCAGGTGAGCCACAGACTGCCCTTCCAGCAATAATAGCTACCTTCTTCATCTGAAGCCATTAAAAAATGTGATTTAAATGCCAGGCTGTGCAGTTTCTGCTACAGAATGAAGGCTGAGAATCAGAGCAAATTTCGACTGTGGAAAGGAGCTCACCAGGCAGAAACAGCGATCTGCAGGGAAATAATCTACCTTTATTCCTTCCTCTGCTTTTTAGTTTCATCTCCAGCCCAGGACGATGTCCTACTGGTACCAGTACAAGCAGCAGTGCTTCATCCCAGGTGGAGGGAAGCATGTCACGCCAGCATTCACGCAGTGCCGCAGCCCCGTCGTGGTAAAGTCAGTGCCATGCACATCATGCGCTTCCAGGGATGCCAAGTTGTGCACTGCCAGGAGGATGGTGCAGAGCAGCCCCAAGTGCCCCACACCATGCACATCTAGCTGCGTGGAGAAGCACGTGGTAGAGGGCCACTCTTCCTCCTGCAGCCACCAGTCTGCTGCTGGCTACAACATGATGTTCTCCCAGCCCCACGGGCAGCACCTGTGCATGCCACACTGCAGGCAGGTGGGCGTTACAGAACGGCCTCAGCTCTGTGCTCCAGTCCACATGGGTCAACAAAGTTCATATCCTTGCTCGTACCAGTGGTCTGACAGCTACCAGTACAGCTGTGGGCAGAGCTAAGCTCCAGATGTGCCCACCCCACCATCGGCTGCCGAAGAGCAAGATGGATGAAGAACAAGATGCAGACCCACATCCAAGCTCATCACGGCTTCCAGAGGTGCAGCTCATCCCTTTCTGCAGCCACTGGCTTGTGGAGAGCCCCAGACCCTCACAACCAGCCTCCCTCATGTTATACTCTGCATTAGGTCTCACAGCTTCACATCTACAGCCTCCTACAGTCTCTAGTGTGCAAACATCTTGACTTCTCTGCAATTGCTGGTGTAAAGGATACATGAGCTTCACTCCGAGCATTGTCACTCACACAGATGGCAGTGCATCTTCAAAGCAGCATCAGCTATAGCCCAGTGTCAGTACCAACCAGGTCCTTCTGTGCTAGCACTTCTAAATACACACTCCTTTCTGCTTTCAACTCTGTTCCACATGAGGTGTTGTAAAAGAGAAACTGAATGTCAGTGCTGTGCTTTGTTCTGGATGCAACAAGCAAAAATAAAACTCACCAACTGATGAAAAACAGGATTCTACTTTCAAGTCAGGAGGGATCTACTGCACGAAGCAACTCACTCCTAAAGCACTGCCTGCTTAAATATCCATCTCCAATGTACCACCTCAGTGAATGGAAGTTCCTGCCTTATTGTCTACTGTATATATGCAATACATAATAAAGTCTCTACTGCATCAAACTGCCCACTCTACTTTCCCCCCACACCTCTATCTCAGCTGCCTCCAAGCAGAAAACCCTCTGCTGTACCACAGCAATGGTGGGGATGAGCACTACTTCTACCTGTGCTGGTATCACCCGGCTCCCACAGTACATCTCAGAACAGCTCACAGAAAAAACTGACACAGCTATAGAATGACTAACACTGAATCAATTAAACCAGCAGCAAATGCTGAGATTCAGTTCAAGAGCCACACATCAGGGCTCTGCTCCAGACCCTGGGCTGTGCTGCTAGATGCAGCATGGAATTAAGCTATTTGCAAATTGAGGAGATATGACCCCGTACTCCGATAACCCCAATTAGATTTGCCCCCAACCATTACTTCTGCATTTGGAAATGAACTCCAGAAGTTCACTTTCCGTCACTCAGGGAATGTTCTGGGAACACAGAGGCAGGCCCACACACCATCACACAGCAGCCAAAAGCTCAGCACAAAACACAGCAAGGATGCACCCTTAAAGAGGAAAAGAGTTGAAGAAATAAAAGCAGGGTGACTGCCTCGGAGCTGAAAAATCAGAAGAGAGCAGCTCTGAAGCAGCATGACTTCCCCAGAGTCAGCAGAGCTGAGGATGACTTAATGCCTTGTCCAAATCTGCCGACCAGGAGAGCAATAACAAAACCGCACTCTCCACCAAGCAGCCCGAGGGCATCTCTCTAATGTGGTGCATTCAAAAGACGGCGAAACACAGAGGTGGTACCCAGAGAGGGGAGAGCTCTCCCAGCCACGAACGCATCACATCAGCAGACTGAGCACAGAACAGAGGTGCCCCAATGTATTCCCAGCTGCTGAAGCTCAGTGTGCCCTCCTGCGGACACTGCCAGCCCTGCAACACTTCCAGCAGCAAAGGGAGCCACGAGCTGCTCATTTGCAATTAGCCAAGATGCATTTTGAGGAGGTGCTGCAACTCGAGGCTTTAAAACACCTCGGGATGCCAGAGAAGTGATCAGTAGAGAAAATATGATCTAGAAAATGGAAATGAGTAGAAACTGTAAGGCTGCTCCAGCTGGACATAGCAACAGCAAAATCCTTTGCAACAGTGCACAACACAGATTAAAGCTATCCCAACCTATTTCCCAGCCCAGCTGCTAAGCAAGAACCATACCCACGGTGGGGCTGCAGGACACAGCTGCCTCTTGACTTCACTCCTTTGCAGATCCACCATCCAAGAGGAGAAAAGAGGAGGGACAGTCCTGTTCAGAGGGTGCCCTGATCATTAGGAAACAAGACACGAGCACCTGGGAGCAGTGTGTCTCCAAACAGGCACAGGGGGTTGGATTTAATGGTTTATGGGGCCTAACAGGTGATACTGAAACAGGCATTGATGAATCTCTAACGCTATGGGTTTGATCAGAAATCCTTTTTTTTTTCTTCCTGTTCACAATTCTTGTTACTACAGAAGCTGGATGGGAATCTTATGAATCTTTTTGTTCTTAGGATGCTCGAACAGCAAAAAAAAAAAACAAAAAAAAACACACAAACAAACAAGCTACCATGTAGAAAATCAGAGTACCCTATGAGGTGAGTAAAGCCTCATGCTTTGCATCGGTCCTGCTGTGATTTGCATGCATATGCCACGGTGCTTTGGCAGACAATTAAGAGATTTAGCAGGTTTAGGTTTGTAAAAGCTCACTGCGAACAGCTTCCAGAGCATCACCCCATTCTCAGGCCGTTCTGCGTTATTAATCGCTATCAGAAGTGGGAACTGGGGAGGGGTTGCAGAGCCCTCGACTTTTGAGGAAGCCAATTTCAAATCTTCGAGTGAAGGGAATGTGCTGACCCAGAAGCACAAAAAGGACTTAAAGCCAGAAAGCATCGCGAACAACGCAAGACGGGTCGACGGTTTCGGCACAGCAGCGTCGGCCGCCCTAATAGAGCCCTGCCCTATGGAGAACCGCCCCACAGAGCCCCGCCCCACGGAGAGCTGCTGTGCTGCTCGCAGCTGAGCACCGCGGAGCTCCACTCGCGATCCTGGAGCACCGCCTCGTGGTGCTGAGTTGCAGGAGCCGGACTGGGCTGCGGGGAGCTGCGGTGCATCCAGAGCTCCGCTCATCCCTGTGCTAATTGCACAACGCCTGCGGGAGGGCTGCTGCTCTCCAGGGACCTCTGCAGGCCACGGAGCCCGACCTCTCTGGACAAAAGAGGCATCGTTTCACCCGCCTAATATCGTCTCCCTTCTCCTTTTTGAAGAGATCGGTGACGTTGCGTAAGGTGTTTTTGGCAGCTAAAGAATTAGGTGGGCGTGGGAAGGTGAAGTGGTGCAGAGCAATGTGCCCTGCTGTTGAAATTGCAAGTTGCTGCATTGCTGACAACCCCCTGACTGTGAAGTCAGTGATAAAGTGATGCAACGCTGCAGCGACAGCAATGTAGAAAAGCAGGTCTGTGAGGCTGGGACATGGTGTTGGCTTGCCTGTGACTAAGTGATGTGGTGGGAGAAACGGGGTCATCTTTAAAAGGAAAGAAGAGGTAAACCTGAAACATCAGATTACTGCAAGAAATACAGGCTTTCATCTGCAGAGGTCAAATGCTGCATCTCCCTGAGATGTAGGGATCACAGACCCTGTGAGACACCTCATCCAAATGTACCAACTCCTTCCCATTCCCAAGAGACCTGGTATTTGACCTGAGTTTCTGGGAGCGATTACAGAGCTGTTTTACGACCGGTTTATGTCTGCCTTTCTCATCACAGCCTCATCCTGAGGGATGTTCGGGGCAGAGGAGAGCCCTGAGTGGAGAAAACCCATAGAGAGGGTCCACTGTGTTGGCCACATTCCTCTCTCCAACTGTCCTCACCCTATTGGCCCAATTGGTATTGATCTCATCTAAAAACCCCTGCAAAGCCTGTGGGGTGTTCCCAGGCAAATAAGGTAACTGTCGGATATGAGCATTGATGATAATGAATGGAGCAATTAAGACTTTCCATTTGATGACTGTAATTTAATGGGCTGGCTCAAACCAGTTGAATAACATGGGAAGGAAGCTGCATTTGTGTCATAGGTAAAAACTGAGCAGATGACCCACTAAAGAGCTGGGTGGGTCATACAAATAGGCAGTTATGCAGCCTGACTGGTCTGGTGGGGAGCATCTCCTTTCCAGGGGGATGGTCCTGCACCCAGTCATCATCACCACGTGTCTGTGAGGGGCACTGAAATGAGGTTGGCCCTGATGTACTTGGAGTGCTGCTGGGAGACAAATGACAGGTTCCATCCTGGCATCTCAGAAATGCTCCCGTTGCCTCTTGGAGGGGAAAAGAATGAGAATGAGAGCAATGACCGCTGCCAGAGAGGTTGCTCGGGGAGTAGCCGTTGCCTCAGTGCCAACCTGCATCTCCAACCCAGCCCCATGGGGTGAGGTGCATGGGATCCATGAAACTGCATGCAGGGTCAGAAGGTCTGGGCAAAGTAGGACACAGTGCTTGCTCCAACGATCAGGGCTGCAGAGAGTGAAACAAGGTAAAAACACAGGTTTCTTGTTCCCTTTGCACCAGGCATAATCCGCCTTTCGAAGATCCTGAGAGGTTGAATCAATGATGGCAAGAACTGCTTGCTTGGGCTTACAGGGAAACATCAGAACTACCTCCTAGAAGGGGATTCTGCTGTGTAAATAAGCTGAAAATGCACAAAGGCTCTTCTCACGCTGCTGTAACCTCTGACTAGGCTCATTAAAACAAAGGAGATTAATATATTTCTTATGCAAAGTGCTAGCAGGATGGGCAGTGCTGAGCCCTTCCAATGAACACTGTGTCACGTACCTCTGAGCCACAGTGCTGAGTTGGATGAGTTAGTAACCTCCAGCCAGAACATCCCATAATTGTCTGGCAAACCACATTTTCCCACAATTCCCTGGCAAACCATGTTTTCCCTTATGGCTGAGGCAGGAAGCCCAGCATGACAGGTGACATCCCTACCATGGGGCTCTGGGGTTGGTGCAGGCTGGTGATCCCAGTCTGTGTCTCTTTCTCCATCTATAAAGAAGAGGAAATGATCTTTCCCCACTCAATAAGGCAGCAATGGTCCTGGAGTGTCTCTGGTCACCAATTTAATACATCCAGTGGGCTCATTTGACTGGAAGTGGGAGTATAAAAACCACACAGAAGGAGGCAGGTGGTGGCTCATTCCTGTGGGATTTGGGCTGCTTTATGCTCACGCTCTGATGCCTTCTGTGCGAGAAAACCAAGAAGGAGCTTTCAGAAACCAGGGGGTGCTTCCTATGATGCAGACTGATGAGGGGCCCATCACCGTGCCTCTCAGTGCTCCCTGACATGATGCTTGTGCCCTGCTTCATCTCACTGCAGGCATGAGGCATGGAAAAGGCAGTGATGGGATGTGCCACGGAGCCTCAGTTGACATTTCCCTTCCTGCTCCAACTTTCCTGTCATTACCAAATCACTCAGTGATGAGACTGTGGGTGTGATAAGAGATCTGCATACTTAAAGCAGCAGGGCTGTTGCTCAATCTTCTCTCATCCTTTTTTGCTTTATCTGTTCGCTATCTCCCTTTGGTAGGCTCCTCTCTAGGTTGAGGCCTGTCTTGATACACCAGAGCAAGTTGTGAGGTCCCATGGGTGATTTTTTTTGAAGTGTTGATGCATTTTTCCAAAATTTCTTGATGTTTAGTTATTTAAAGCAACCATCTGTTTATCCATGCTGCCATTTCTTACCACCTGCAGCAAACTTTGGTTGAAAGAGGATGAAATACTGGGGAAGGGAAGGGAAGGGAAGGGAAGGGAAGGGAAGGGAAGGGAAGGGAAGGGAAGGGAAGGGAAGGGAAGGGAAGGGAAGGGAAGGGAAGGGAAGGGAAGGGAAGGGAAGGGAAGGGAAGGGAAGGGAAGGGAAGAAGGGAAGGATGTCCTTTATTTGGGAAGTTATTTATCCTATGATCTAGGATCTGAGTTTGATATAAGTACAAAGCACAGGACAGCACTTCAATATATAAGAACCAAAAGCTTTTTGGGGGGATCACCTCATCGTATCCAGCAGAATAGCATCCATACACACTCACTACCAAACACTGACAGCTGTCAGAAACATTTTGGTCTAAAGGACATTGCTTTGACACAGCCATTGTGAGATGCTGTGGAGTGAGCTGTGTTAGCATGAGCTTTGCTTTGTGCCACCACAGAACTGTGGTGCTGCTGTAGAGCAAGCCCAAGCCATCCCATCTCATAACCCCATCCCCTATTGATAATTTCCCAATGGGCTTTAGAGGAATCAGGATCAGGGAAAGGGGGAAATTGAAAACAGGGTGTGCCCATGGCTGTCATGTATGTGGCAAACAGCAGGGAGCAGAGAAAAGTGAAACGAGAAGAACCCATTGCCTGAGTGCTGGATTGCCAAAGCCACTATATATTGTTGGGGAAAGTTGTTCTTGGGGTACACCAAACTCATCTTCACCTTCCAACATCATCACATTCCTTGGCAGAATGACATGGAGCATGCTGTGTGTTTAAATGTGACGTGCTTACAGAAAGAGCCTTGGCCACAATCCTGAGTTGTTAAGTACAACAGGAAACAAAAAGGACAACTTCTTAGTGGATGGTCTTGAGGGAAGAGCTGCAGTGAGGAGAGCAAAGGCTTGGTAGTCCTGATTCCCAAAATAGAAGCAGAATGCAAGAGGTGGAGGAAGAAACATTTCCAGCTTAGAAAGAATCCCTCCCTTGAGTCCCTGCACTCAGCTGGCACCGAGTTTGGAGCAGCAGAGGCAAGTTGTGCCTTGTCTGCAGACAGAGAGTGAAGAAACAGGCAGGAAAAGGAAGCAGTGCTGCGGGAAGGAGGAGAACACCCTCTGCTCAGCAGAGCTGGATCTGTGTCCTCAGGCCCAGGTGCTGATAGCACAGGAGCAGCAGCTGTCACCCTGAGCAGCACGTGGCATCTGTCCTGGCACTGTCTTGCTCTTGGTGAGGAGCACAGAGCCCAAGTGGCTCCCAGAAGTCTGTGCTTTCAGAGATGTCATGTTGTTGTGGCCCTGCGTGCTGCCCAGGTCATAAGGTTGCCTATAAACCCCACATTGACCCTGCTGCGTACCATGAGGATGCTGCACATCACAGCTGTGTGGTGCATCATGGTGTTTTTTTAAATGCTTTCCATATTCACTCAATAGGGTGAAGCTGAGGTCTTTGGGTAGAGGCAGAGGAAAAGCTGTCCCCAGTCCTCCCTGCCCTTGCTCCCGCTTCCTCCTTACCCACCACCCTGCAATGTGCAAAAAGCACAGCTGGGAGAATTAAACAGAGAATCTGAGGTGTTCAGGTGCTTAAAGCTGCATCTGCTGCCCTTACTCCAGCAGCACATCAGGACGGATGTGAGGGTTGTACCTCTTGCATCACCCGCGCAGAGGATGTAATCAGGAGATACTGAGCAAAGCATCATGAGAGCACATAAACCTTGATGGCAATTATACTCCACCCTTCTGCGACAAGTAGGGAGCTACAGACCGTGCTTCACAGCACAAGCGTTGTTCTTTGGGGTCTCTGTATTAAATCATGTGGAGAAAAGAGCTCTTACACCCACACAGCTGTGGCTTTATTCCACTAAGGAGGGCTTTATCTGGAGGGGAGGGGGGGATGGGAAATTGTGCTGAGATTTTTGAGCTCTGGTTTAAGTCTCAGGTTTGAGGCTTTCCCAAATCACTCTATCCCATGTGTGAAATGGGAGAAGAATTTTGTTTCATCTGATTCTCCGTCTCTGGTAATCAGACTTTGGGAAAAGGGATCTGCAGTAACCAAAGGAACAGTTGGTTAGAAGCAAAATATTTTTATAGCAGATTAAGACCTCAGATTGCTCAGCTGGGGCTGAGGCTGACTATAGAGCTCTTCAGTTAATGTGAGCACTCACTTTGCTCCTGAAATGCAGGAATGCAGTGCCAAACTCTGATTGTCATGCTATCCTCAGCAGCTTGGGAATACTCATGTTTTACTGCTGGCAATAGGTCCTGTAACAAACTGGCTGCGAGTGTCAGCACCTCTGTGTCGCCTTCACTCATCCCACCAAGCCAACAAGCCTCATTTCGAGCTACCAAGCCAAGCTGTGTTATACCCTGCTCCCCAGGACAGGTCTCTACATCCCAGGATTCATCTATTATGTGCCAGAACATGCTAAACCTCTTACTACTGCTTCCTGACTGTCCTTTATCTCAGTAGAGATAAACACGCTGTTCCAGATATGCAAAGTACATAGTGCAACCATGGCCTTTAATTTGGTTTTCAGACAAACAATGCATCCCTTGACATCTGTCTTTCCTGCCCCACTTCTCTCCCAGGTCCACGATACAGAAAGGCTTCAGTATCACTGCCATTGTGTCTTCTTCACCTTGTGTTTTGTAAGTGAAAACTCAGGCTAGCTGAGTCTTCCAAAGGTTTCCAGAGGAAATGTTCAGACTTCTTATAGCTGAAAACCCAGAGCTGTTTCATTCCCTTTTGACTGAGAGCCTTTAGGAGAGCCCATGTGCTGCAGAGAAGGTCCCTTGTCACTGCTGGTGCTGCCTCCTGGGTGGGTGGCTGTGAGACAGGGGTGCCATCAAGGCTGATGGGTGCTCCTGCCAAGCATAGAGATGAAATAATGCTGAGACCTCATGCTCCAGGGCAGGGAATGCAAACAGGGTAGCACCTCGAGATGATGGCAGCACAGCCTGTATCTCTCCATGGAGACGTGGCTCTGAAACAACAAAACAAGATAGAGGTGCCCCAGCCAGCTCCGAGAGAAAGATCCTTCCAGTGCTCAAGAGTTTAACTGGAGCAGGAGGGTTCTGTTGGAGGAAAACTGCTGCTCTTTGTAGTCATTCCAGTTTTGCAGAAAAACCTAAAAAAAAAAAAAAAAAAAAAAAGATGCTCTCCCTGCAGGAAGAGCTTTTCCTATTCTCATATACACCCAAGAGTTTTGAACAAATTGATGACTAAACATGCCCACTGGACATATAACTTTCATGCTGCATTTCAAAGCTGCTCCTTTCCTGTCATGATCACCCAGCAGAAGAGTCACTGCCCAGAGCATCTCTTTGCCACTGTGAATATAACTACCAGTTAGCATAGCAATGAAATAGCTTTTGGACTTTCTTTAGCGCTAAAATTGTGTAAGCTGGCCATGTCTTGTTAACAGCCCCAGGCACTAGCTAGGGAAAAACACTGGGAAGTACCAGTGAAGTTTTAACAATCCACCCCCAAGGGAAAACAAGTGACCATGCTCTACTCTCATGCCAAGCCCTCTGCAAGAAAGAATAGTGGACACAGTCCTACTGCAAGTCCACGTGAAGACCACTTCACTTCTCCTTTGGCTCTTGGGCCTTTTTTTCCATCTGTAGGTCAAATTTTTCAGAGCTGTAGCAGCACCTGGAGCCTCCCGGATTTGCATCACTTCGGCCTCTGGCTGTTCAAGACATGTTTTGTCTTTTGGAAAGCTTAAGCTCATAGGACTGGAGACACTATGCAACTCTGACACTAAACCGTGGGTTGATAATATGCTCCAATCAAGCTTCCACTTGCAACACAAAATAATAACACAGTAGAGCCAAATCTGAATGTTCAGAAACATGTTCTTGAATGAGAGATAAATTATTTATGCCTATAAAGAGTAATCTTCCTCTTTTTTTTCCCCCTTACATTTCCTGTTCTGGAAATGTTGGACCCATGTGGAGGGTGAATGTGAAAGTAAATCCTTTTTTTTTACTGGAAACCCACAAGCACATCCGTTTTTCTCTGTTTCTTCACTCTACTTATAGTAGGTGGAGCCATGCAGTGACTTTGACACAAGCCGAAAACAAAAGAGGTGGCGGAAGGGAGATACCAATCAAAATTATGCCCAGTAAATGGGTAGTTGTGATTGGGTTTGGTGGATAAATAAATCAATCACTGTTTCCTTAGAAGGATATAAACTCAGGTACACCAGGCTTCCTCACTCCATTTGGCTTCCTTCAGCTGGTTCGTGCTGTGGGACGCAGTCACGGTAAGGCACTTCATGCTACTGATGGAAACTCATTTTCTGATTAGCCTTGGAATGCTCTGCTGGGAGAACTGGGAGTAAAAGTGACTTTTGGGTCTCATGATTGAAAAATTGTTCTTCATTTATGCGCATTTGATTTATTATTATTTTTTTTTGTTGTTGTTTATTTTTCCTGATGAGTCGCTACTCAATTGCCTAGAAAAGATTGAGAGCTGGGACAGAAAACAACATCAACTTTGGAGGGTCTGAGATTTATCTGTGCTTAAAAACATGTGCTATGTTGCAAGCAGGCAGCTCCAAAATGTTACTGGAATATATCACTTTTCCATCAAAGGGATACAAGTTACTACTGCCAGCAGACAAGGACATGGGCTGTAGTGGGGGTTAAGAGTCCTCTTTGGGCCTTTACTCAATATTTACAACATCTCTGTGGGGTTCACCTTGGGTGTGAGCCCCTCCAGCCCTTGCAGCTGGTAGCATAGAGCACTCTGCTGAAGCTCTCTGCAGCTTGCTTTTGCATTTGCTGGGATCTTTTGCACTGACTGTTCCCATGGCTTCTAATTTTAAGGAAGAAGCGAAACAGTCACTGTGTCCTTTTGAAACCAGGATTGGAGGATTTCAAAGTGCCTTGGAGTTATTGTTGTGCAAATGATGAGCCATTGTTGTTTTTTGTTTTTTTTTTTTTGCGACCTGAAATATTAATACCTATCCCTGAGCTGTAAAAAAAATTTCCAAACCACATTTGGATAAGGGTAATTCTGGTGGACCTCTTCCAACAGAATGCCACTCTGGCAAGTTCCTCAGAGAAGTAAATGTTAAAGAATGGCTGTAGTTGCACCTATCCCAGAAAAGATATATATTTGTACACACTATATATGAAAACAAACGGACAAAAAGTTATGTTTGGATAGAGGAGGCCCTGTGGAAAACCTGATCAAGGGATCTGGAAACTTCTCAGGTTCTTCTTGGTAATCGTTTTGGAGATGTAAGTTCCTCAGGTTGACAATACCCTTTTGGGATTACCTTGTATGAGCCTGCCTGGGGAAGGGGGGAACGGAGAGGCAGTAATGCAAGCTTTTCTCCTTCTGCATTTTCTAATGCTTGTTTTTCTTTCTCTTGGAGGGCTCTTGGCTCCTGTGACAATGGGTTCCCACCAGCAGAAGGGCGAAGGCCAAGGAATCTCTGAGCAGTCCGGTGGATGCCATGGCGGTGGCAGTGGAGGAAGCTCATGCCATGGGGGTGGTGGAGGAGGATCCTGCCACAGTAGTGGAGGTGGAGGATCTATAGGATACCAGAGCCAAGGATCGTCCTGCCATGGTGGAGGAAGCAGCAGCGGTGGTGGTGGTGGTGGTGGTGGTGGTGGTGGTGGTGGTGCTATCTACCAGACCCACATATCATCATCCTGCTATGGAGGAGGAGGAGGAGGATCTTCAGGCTACCAGGGACAGGAACCCATCTGCATTATTGGAGGAGGCGGCGGCAGCAGTGGTGGTGGAGGAGGTGGAGGTGGCTCCAGCCACCAGAGCCAAGGACCCATCTGCATCGGTGGAGGTGGAGGAGGAGGTGGTGGCTCTGACCACCAGAGCCAAGGACCCATCTGCATCGGTGGAGGTGGAGGAGGAGGTGGTGGCTCTGACCACCAGAGTCAAGGACCCATCTGCGTTGGTGGAGGTGGTGGTGGTGGTGGTGGAGGAGGAGGAGGTGGTTCTGACCACCAGAGCAAAATACCCATCTGCATTGGAGGAGGTGGAGGAAAAGGAGGAGGAGGAGGAGGAGGAGGAGGAGGAGGAGGAAGTTCTGGCCACCAGAGCCAAGGACCCATCTGCATTGGTGGAGGTGGAGGAGGAGGTAGTTCTAGCCAACAAAGCCAGGGTCCCATCTGCATTGGTGGAGGAGGTGGAGGTGGTGGTTCCAGCCACCAGAGCCAAGGACCCATCTGTATTGGTGGAGGTGGAGGAGGTGGAGGTGGTGGTTCCAGCCACCAGAGCCAAGGACCCATCTGTATTGGTGGAGGTGGAGGAGGTGGAGGTGGTGGTTCCAGCCACCAGAGCCAAGGACCCATCTGTATTGGTGGAGGTGGAGGAGGAGGTAGTTCTAGCCAGCAAAGCCAGGGACCCATCTGCATTGGAGGAGGAGGTGGTGGTGGTTCCAGCCACAAAGGACAAGGACCCATCTGTATTAGTGGAGGTGGAGGAGGAGGAAGTGGAGGTGGTTCTGGCCACCAAAGCCAGGGACCAATCTGCATTGGTGGAGGTGGTGGTGGAGGAGGTGGTGGTGGCGGTAGTTCCAGCTACCAGGGCCAAGGACCCATCTGCATTGGAGGAGGTGGAGGTGGTGGTGGTGGTTCTGGCCATCAAAGCCAGGGTCCTATATGCATTGGAGGAGGTGGAGGAGGAGGTGGTGGGGGTAGTTCCAGCCACCAGAGCCAAGGACCCATCTGTATTAGTGGAGGTGGAGGAGGAGGAGGAGGAGGTGGAGGTGGTTCTGGCTACCAAGGCCAAGGACCCATCTGCATTGGAGGAGGAGGTGGAGGAGGATCTGGCCACCAAAGCCAGGGTCCCATCTCCATCGGTGGCGGAGGAGGAGGAGGTGGCTCTGGCCACCAGAGCCAAGGACCCATCTGCATTGGGGGAGGAGGTGGTGGTAGTTCCAGTCACCAGGGCCAAGGACCCATCTGTATTAGTGGAGGTGGAGGAGGAGGTGGTTCTAGCCACCAGGGACAAGGACCTATCTGCATTGGAGGAGGAGGAGGAGGTGGTGGTTCTGGCTACCAGGGACAAGGACCCATCTCCATTGGAGGAGGTGGGGGTGGAGGAGGTGGGGGTGGTTCTGGTCACCAGGGACAAGGATCCATCTGCATTATTGGAGGGGGCTCTGGTGGAGGTGGTTCATCTGGCTCTGGAGGCATGTCCATTCAGCAGCAGACCCAGCCTATCACCTGGCCACCACAGAGTAAACACAAGTAGTGGCTTTAGAAGAGAATCTTGTGACAAGAAAGCCCAGGATGCAAACATTATCTCATTAATTACTCTAGTAAATGTAAGAATACTTGCATGACTCCCTTATTGTCTCCCTTGGAATTTTTCTCTTCAGCTCTCCAGCCAACCAGAACTTCCAGTGATGTGTATCAGTAACTTGCAGCCTGATGTGGGATTTCTTCATATATCTATTTGCTGCCTCAATTTTCTACTGTTTGCACAAGGCAATAAAACTTCAGCTGTAGAGAAATTCAGTGTCTGAGTGCTTGGATTCTGTTTACACCACATATTTTCATTATTTCACTTATTAGGATTTCTTTCTGAGGTTATGATGTTCTCCAGAGTAAAAATGCATTGCAATCCCACTGTAGAAGAGATGTTGGATTCACTGAGTATTTTAGGTCACCTTTAAATATCGGTTACTACCCTGACTTTCGCCTATCTGATATAGTACCCCAAAGTTAAACATTGCAAACAGTCACCCTCCTTCATCTAGATACCACACAATGTCCAAGAATGGCATAGGTAAGAGAAGGATAATGCAAAAACTCTTAACACTTTAGTACAAAGGAATACAGGGTGCCATTACAGGCGTGAGGCTGAGCCCCTTGCATGATGAAAGAGCACTTGGTGCTCATAGCTGCACTAAGCAATAAGAGACATGAGGTCTGTCAAACCCTGGCTCCAGCTCTGAGCTCCTGGAGCATCCAGCAGCAGGGACAGGACTTCAGACAGCCCCTTCCAGGGCTGAGATGCTAAGCCTGGAGTAACTGGGGAGCATCTCACTCATGCAGGGATAAAACACCGCTCCAGGTATGAGTCTTCAGTGGGAGTTTCCCTATGGGAAGTGACTCCTTTGATGTGGTACATTCTGTCAATTAACAGTTGCAATGCGGAATGTAAAATAAACAGTAATATTTAATTCATCTGGCAGACAACCTTGGCCTCTCCAGTCTCTAGTTTATTACTGCTCCAAGTAGGCTGGCTGGCTAATTTTTGAAAGAAAAATAGTCTTTGAGAGTAAATACCAGAGTGAGAGGTTCTGGGGGAACTGAGGTGACCCACTGCGTGGGAATGAAGAGGTGTCCATGCTGCTGCTTCCAGTTTCAGCCCTGTTCCAGTGATGTGGTCTCTGCTCACCTCAACCCCTCGCAACTGATGACTGTGGATGCATCCTAAACCCATTACATCCACAGGATCTCTACAGGACAAATCAGTACCCAGGGGATTTACCAAGCATAAATTGGGACACAAGGACCCAGCCAAGCTGCACCAGTTGGTATGCAGGGACTGGATCCAGCACTGGCCAGTGTTTGGGGCCTGGTACCCTCTACCTGCAGCACTTGGGTTCCATGCTGGAACTAAGTGCTAATCCCAAGAGGCAGCATAAATCACACCTGATCTCTGTACTGCCCATAGTGGACATGCATAAAAAATCACTATGTTAGACTGACACAGTGGGTTATCCCAGGATGTGGGGATCTTCTATTCCCCTTTGCCACCTCCGGTGACAGCACTCCCAACTACTGCAGCTCTCTTCTTTCTCCCAGACATCTCCGTTGCGTTGATGGGTTGATGGTTGGAAGAGATGATCTTAGTGGTCTTTTGCAACATTAATGACTCATTGATTGATTCAATGATTGTTATGAACAATAAGCACAAGTTCTCACACCATCCCAGCAGCATCTCCTAGCTCACGTGCAGGGCGCTGGAGCCCCACAGATCCCACCTTCAAACACAACCACGGGAACAGAGCTCACATGAGATCCGCACCTGGACTTTGAGTAGCCTAGGAAGTGATGCACTAGAGAGGCATTGACTTGATTTGATGAGTCAAGAGGACAACTGGTCTGAAGGAGTACTCTCTGTTCTACAAATAAGCCCGTCACCATTCCTCTGGATGCCTCGCAGTCCACTAGAACAGTATAAAAGTTGCTCAGTTCTGTAGAGCTTCAATAGCTCAGCGTTGCACTGCTGTTCGTGTTATCAGAACCAAGAAGGGTAAGTCCATTTCTGCTGACAGGAGCAATTCTTTTGATTTTTTGTGCTTGCAAAACAGAAATGCCTTGGTGGAGCATACGAGATGGGTGGTGGCTTGAAGCTTAGGGAGGTTGTTTTGGTGAATTTAAATTTCTTGCTGATATCGTATGAAGAAGGATCACCCCATAATACTGGAAATCATGACAACACAGAACCAGATGGAACATTCACGGAATAAGAGACTCTAAATTAATGAATTCAGATTGATAATCTTCAGCAGTCTTGTTCTGTCCTAATAGTAAATGAACTTCTTGTGGTTGGAATCCATGGATGATTATTATATGAAAGGATCTCAGAGAATGCACAGACCATCCTTTCAGTGAAACAGTGGTCCTAGTGGCAGAGGTCCTTCTGATAAAAGAGGTTTCTTTTCAGTAACAAATACATTTTTTTTTTTTGTGCAGGGTCACTGCTCAGAGATGTGTTCCAGACAGAGCTCCGGAGGCTGCCACGAGTCATCCTCCCAGTCCGGGGGATGCTGCGGTGGGGGAAGCTCCTCCAGCTACCAGGCACAGGGCTCCTCCTGCTGCGGGGGCTCCTCAGGATACAGCATAGGAGGAGGATACAGCGGAGGCAGTGGGGGATCAGCCCAGAAGATCATCATTAGCTCAGGAGGTGGAGGAGGAGGTTCTTCTGGATGCTGTGGTGGGGGATCCAGCAGTGGTGGCTCATCAGGAGGAAAGATCATCATCGGAGGAGGTGGAAGCAGTGGGGGATCGTCTGGATGCTGCAGTGGAGGGTCCTCAAGCTACGGCAGTGGAGGAGGATATAGCAGCGGTGGTTACTCGGGATCCAAGAGCATCATTGGGGGAGGTGGAAGCAGTGGTGGTTCTTCTGGATGCTGTGGTGGGGGATCCAGCAGTGGTGGTTCTTCAGGTGGCAAGATCATTATTACTGGAGGTGGGAGCAGTGGGGGATCCTCAGGATGCTGCAGTGGAGGGTCCTCAAGTTATGGCAGTGGAGGAGGATATAGCAGTGGTGGAGGTTACTCAGGATCCAAGAGCATCATTGGAGGAGGTGGGAGCAGTGGAGGTTCCTCTGGATGCTGTGGTGGTGGATCCAGCAGTGGCGGATCTTCAGGTGGCAAGATCATAATTACCGGGGGTGGGAGTAGTGGGGGATCCTCTGGATGCTGCAGTGGAGGGTCCTCAAGCTACGGCAGTGGAGGAGGTTATAGTGGTGGCTACTCAGGATCCAAGAGCATCATTGGAGGAGGTGGAAGCAGTGGTGGATCCTCTGGATGCTGTGGTGGGGGATCCAGCAGTGGTGGCTCTTCCGGTGGCAAGATCATAATTACTGGGGGTGGGAGCAGTGGGGGATCGTCTGGATGCTACAGTGGAGGGTCCTCAAGCTACGGCAGTGGAGGAGGATATAGCAGTGGAGGTTACTCGGGATCCAAGAGCATCATTGGAGAAGGTGGGAGCAGTGGAGGATCCTCTGGGTGCTGTGGTGGGGGATCCAGCAGTGGTGGCTCTTCAGATGCCAAGATCATCATTGGAGGTGGGAGCAGTGGGGCATCCTCAGGATGCTGTAGTGGAGGGTCCAGCTATGGCAGTGGAGGAGGATATAGCAGTGGTGGAGGTTATTCAGGATCCAAGAGCATCATTGGAGGAGGTGGGAGCAGTGGCGGAACCTCTGGGTGCTGTGGTGGGGGATCGAGCAGTGGTGGTGGCTCTTCAGGTGGCAAGATCATAATTACTGGAGGTGGGAGCAGTGGGGGATCCTCTGGATGCTGCAGTGGTGGATCCAGCTATGGCAGTGGAGGAGGATATAGCAGTGGTGGTTACTCGGGATCCAAGAGCATCATTGGAGGAGGTGGAAGCAGTGGTGGATCCAGCTATGGCAGTGGAGGAGGATATAGCAGTGGTGGTTACTCGGGATCCAAGAGCATCATTGGAGGAGGTGGGAGCAGTGGGGGATCCTCTGGGTGCTGTGGTGGGGGATCGAGCAGTGGTGGTGGCTCTTCAGGTGGCAAGATCATAATTACCGGAGGTGGGAGCAGTGGGGGATCCTCAGGATGCTGCAGTGGTGGATCCAGCTATGGCAGTGGAGGAGGATATAGCAGTGGTGGTTACTCAGGATCCAAGAGCATCATTGGAGGAGGTGGAAGCAGTGGTGGATCCAGCTATGGCAGTGGAGGAGGATATAGCAGTGGTGGTTACTCGGGATCCAAGAGCATCATTGGAGGAGGTGGGAGCAGTGGTGGATCCTCTGGATGCTGCAGTGGTGGATCCAGCAGTGGTGGCTCTTCAGGTGGCAAGATCATAATTACCGGAGGTGGGAGCAGTGGGGGATCCTCAGGATGCTGCAGTGGTGGATCCAGCTATGGCAGTGGAGGAGGATATAGCAGTGGTGGAGGTTATTCAGGATCCAAGAGCATCATTGGAGGAGGTGGGAGCAGTGGCGGATCATCTGGATGCTGTGGTGGGGGATCCAGCAGTGGCGGATCTTCTGGAGGCAAGATCATCATTGGAGGAGGTGGGAGCAGTGGTGGATCCTCTGGATGCTGCAGTGGCGGATGCAGTGGGGGCAGCGGCAGTTCTTCAGGCCACACTATCATCATTGGTTCTGGAGGGGGCAGTGGTGGCTATGGCCAGTCCTCACAGCAGAAATGCCCCATTGTCATTCCTCACATCAAGAGCCACCAGACCAAGCAGGCCTGCTACTTTCCTGGCCAGCAGAAGTGACCGCTCCCGGCAGCCCAACGCTCATCAGGAACAGCTCTGCCTTTCTCTGCTGCCTTGTCCTCTCTCCTCTCCACATGACTTCTTGTCCCTTGATGCTGCAACCCCGTGTTGAGAATTCCCTGATGACTTTTCTCCCCCTTCAATGTCATGCAAAATAAAAAACACTGTTTTCAGAAAGAACAATTGTTTCACGTTACTTCTGCTCTTTCTCAGTCTCCTGTTTACTTTCATTAAGTAAATAATCCACCAAATGCTTTGTGATGAGAAATCTTCAGCCTCCAGTGCTGAAGCTTATGTGTATTAACAGGTCTTGCTCGCAAGAGACCTTGTTGCATGAGCGAATTGTCTGTGTCCCTCTTTAAATATCCACCGAATCTGCATTAGTAACATGGTGAATAGCTCCACCTGTTTCCCCTTCCCAGATGAGGAAGCAAAGCACAAGCTCTGTTTCCTGAAGGGATTTCAGTGCAGACAACAGCATACTTTGGATCAACTTGGTCAGATTTTTCTCACAAAAAAAAATAAACCCATGCACTTCCTTAGGCAACATACAGCAGCTTTTGTGTTAATGCCAGCATCAAGGCTTCTTTGGGATAGGCGTGACTGTGGTCTTGATTCTGCAAATGTTACGCTAGAAGTTTTTTTATCCATTCACCACATACAGCTGGTAGACAGGTAACAAAGTTAGATGTAAAAGTAATTTTACAGAGTTTATCATCTGCCATGCAGATGCCTGAAGGGCCACAACTGATGCAATTCTGTCTGTTGCAGAAAAACTGGGGAGCTCTCCTTATTGCCAGTGGCATTTTCTTCATGGTCAATGCCATTGATTAGCACTGATGTGCCTGAAGGAAACAGATCGCAGGGTCTGGCCAAGGTTTAACTCTTGCTCATAACAATACACAGCATTCCCTGAGGTGTTGGGAGTGCAAAGAGTGCATGATAACATAACCTGACCACCTGTCCTAAGCAGAAGTGTTCCATTGGGCAGAGAAGAGCCCAGACATGTCAGAGCAGAGTGACCCAAATGTGGGGCACTCCCTCCATGAACCCTTTATATTCTACCAGGTGAGCTGGGTGTGTGGCACTAACTCTGTGTTTCCAACCCCTGCATGGTTTCATGGTGCTTGCAGGAACACTTCTTGCCAACCCTGCCAAAAGCCTCCACAGCTTTCCCTCACACCCTGGGTCCTGATGAGCCACAACTCCTGGGTGCCCCTCTGTGCAAGTTCCTACAGGTTAGAGCCAGGGATCAAGGTGTTGTGATGCTCTGTAGTGCAACACCCACGCTTCATGGGCGGGAGCCAGAATTGATGTCAGACCTTGGATTTCTTTTGGTGACTGGAAGAGAGCTTAAGACACTGGAGGCAGTCCAAAGCAGAATACAGGAGACCCCCGTACCCACTTTACCAGAGACGAGGCTGATGGCCCTATCCCCACAGCACTAGAGTTGTGTTGCATGCCCAACATGTTTGCTGAGGAAGGGCTGAGCAACCTGTCACTGCTGTCACACATCCTCTCAGTTAAACCCCCCAATTACGCCTTCATCCGCTCCATCTCCAGCAAGGGTGGATGCTGTTGTCAGCCTCCAAGCACGTGTGACACAGTGGAAGGATGCAGGTGCTATGAAACATGGCAGCCAGCACTGCAGACTGTGCTGATGAGTTGTCATTCTCCAGGAAGGGACATTCCATGGAAAAACACCCAGGTTACTCCCTAACTTCAGGTTGCAGGAGCTGTGCAACATAGAAGGACCCCCAAAAAATAACCTGAAGCAGAGGAAGAGTTTAGTGTGCTGTGGTTCAAGGGTAGGGTCTTGATGGCCTTCAAATGCAACTTTGAAGACAGAAAGATTTCAGGACTCCCCCTGCCCTGACCATGCAACCCAGTGATTAGGACAGCCAGAAAGCTGAAGCCGAGCACAGGTGTCCCCCAGATCCATCCAGACTCTGCTCAGTGCATCATTTACCCTCACTGTTTCCTCTAGCTCTACCTGACTTCGGCCTCCGTCACTCAGCCTCCACTCCATCCCCACTCTGCTGAGCACCTAGAGACTGCAGCCCAAGAGAAAAGGATGGGGGGCAACCAAGAAGGCCCTGGGAGATATTCAAGCCCAGCACTTCAGAGCATGACCGCTGGAAGTGAATCATGGTGTAAAATTAGCAACAAGGGTATAAAACGTAATAGGAACACCATAGATCTCCGTTGTATCACCTATCTGCAGCAAGTGAGTCAAAGGAGGCAGGTGAATCCAGGCTCAGTAAATAAATTCATCAGCATTGCCTCACTTCCCTTACGAGACCAATATAAAGGCTAACATATCTCAGGGTTCCTCATTCGCCTACCACCAAGACTTGCACGCTTCTGTCTGTGTTGAAGGTAAGCCCATCGATAGAGATTTTCTCAATCCCTACACTCCCTTTCCTGCTGTCTCTCAAAGAAGAAGAGTTTGATGAAGCTACCATTCCAGTACGACAGGAGAACCTGGGGCAGATTGGAAGTTTGCTTGATTTGGGGTTTGTTGTGAAGTTTCAGCAGCAGTTCTGAGGGCTTTCTGAATAACAGTACTATTTCTTGCAGGGTCACTGCTCAGAGATGTGTTCCAGACAGAGCTCCGGAGGCTGCCACGAGTCATCCTCCCAGTCCGGGGGATGCTGCGGTGGGGGAAGCTCCTCCAGCTACCAGGCACAGGGCTCCTCCTGCTGCGGGGGCTCCTCAGGATACAGCATAGGAGGAGGATACAGCGGAGGCAGTGGGGGATCAGCCCAGAAGATCATCATTAGCTCAGGAGGTGGAGGAGGAGGTTCTTCTGGATGCTGTGGTGGGGGATCCAGCAGTGGTGGCTCATCAGGAGGAAAGATCATCATCGGAGGAGGTGGAAGCAGTGAGGGATCGTCTGGATGCTGCAGTGGAGGGTCCTCAAGCTACGGCAGTGGAGGAGGATATAGCAGTGGTGGTTACTCGGGATCCAAGAGCATCACTGGGGGAGGTGGAAGCAGTGGTGGTTCCTCTGGATGCTGTGGTGGGGGATCCAGCAGTGGTGGTTCTTCAGGTGGCAAGATTATAATTACTGGAGGTGGGAGCAGTGGGGGATCCTCAGGATGCTGCAGTGGAGGATCCAGCTATGGCAGTGGAGGAGGATATAGCAGTGGTGGAGGTTACTCAGGATCCAAGAGCATCATCGGAGGAGGTGGGAGCAGTGGAGGTTCCTCTGGATGCTGCGGTGGGGGATCCAGCAGTGGCGGATCTTCAGGTGGCAAGATCATTATTACTGGAGGTGGGAGCAGTGGGGGATCCTCAGGATGCTGCAGTGGAGGATCCAGCTATGGCAGTGGAGGAGGATATAGCAGTGGTGGAGGTTACTCAGGATCCAAGAGCATCATCGGAGGAGGTGGGAGCAGTGGAGGTTCCTCTGGATGCTGCGGTGGGGGATCCAGCAGTGGCGGATCTTCAGGTGGCAAGATCATTATTACTGGAGGTGGGAGCAGTGGGGGATCCTCAGGATGCTGCAGTGGAGGGTCCTCAAGCTATGGCAGTGGAGGAGGATATAGCAGTGGTGGAGGTTACTCAGGATCCAAGAGCATCATCGGAGGAGGTGGGAGCAGTGGAGGTTCCTCTGGATGCTGCGGTGGGGGATCCAGCAGTGGCGGATCTTCAGGTGGCAAGATCATTATTACTGGAGGTGGGAGCAGTGGGGGATCCTCAGGATGCTGCAGTGGAGGGTCCAGCTATGGCAGTGGAGGAGGATATAGCAGTGGTGGAGGTTATTCAGGATCTAAGAGCATCATTGGAGGAGGTGGGAGCAGTGGCGGATCATCTGGATACTGTGGTGGGGGATCCAGCAGTGGCGGATCTTCTGGAAGCAAGATCATCATTGGAGGAGGTGGGAGCAGTGGGGGATCCTCTGGATGCTGCAGTGGCGGATGCAGTGGGGGCAGCGGCAGTTCTTCAGGCCACACCATCATCATTGGCTCTGGAGGGGGCAGTGGTGGCTATGGCCAGTCCTCACAGCAGAAATGCCCCATTGTCATTCCTCACATTGAGAGTCACCAGACCAAGCAGGCCTGCTACTTTCCTGGCCAGCAGAAGTGATAGCCCTCAGTAGCCCAGCGCTCAGCAGGAACAGCTCTCCTTCTGTTTTCCATGTTTGCCCCTTTCCTCCCCATTTGTTCTCTTCTCAACCATTGATGCTCCATCTCTATGCCACGAACTCCTGTGTTAAAAGCTTCTTGCCCTGTGCTGGTGTTGTGACTTCTTTGATCAAATTCTGCTCTATTATCAATGAGCATTTGTAGTACCTAATAAATATCATGACATCACCATGTGGACTTATTTATTTAGTTTCTTTTTTCTTGCTTTCTCAAGCAGCATCTCATTATCTTGGAAGCCAGAAGTACTTCTGTACTGTCTCCCATTGAGAAGTTCAACAGTGCAGTGTCACAGCTCTAAAGCCAATGCATCATAAGCCCAGGAGGCTGTTCCACCTTTCCTTTCCTCTCAGCTCCAAAGCAGGACAACAACACATCAGAAAAAATTGAACACTCACAGTACCCAACATCCCCTGGACTCCTGCATTAGTGCTTCCCTTTCACTGCCACCCCAGCTAATGGATCTGACTCCTCTGGAGCAGCAGCACCCATTGATAATGCCCATGGAGCAACACAGAGCTGCTGAATAGTGCAGTTGGGGCTGTTGGGTTCCAACCTGGAGCACTGGGAGTGGGAAAAGCCCTCACTTGCAGTTTTCACTGCCCAGAGTGGCCCAATGCCATGCCAATGTCCATATCCTTCCCTCCCAGTTTTGCAAACCTCAGAGCAGCTCTGCCCAGAGGAAAGCCTCCCACACTGCATTGGCTGAATGAGTCCAAGGCCAGCAGAAGGAAATAAAACCAGCAGCACAGCCCTTAGGCTGTGAAAGCACACTACACTATGCCTCCAGGCCTTAATTCTTCCTTGTCCGTGTTTGGAAACCTGTTTTGAAGCAGCACCGCCTCTTTGCACTGCTCATTGTTCAGTGAATGTGTCCTTTTGCCAAAGCTGGGACTCATTACCCCCCCGGATAAATTGCTCAGAGCTAAACAGACCTGGTCCGGCACCACAAGCTGAGCTGAGCACGGAGGCTGTGAGCAGAGACTGTGCCAGGCAGTGGGACCAGCATGGCCACCACACATCCCATCAGTCCCAAGTGCTCTCTGGTCTTTCCAAGGGCACAGCATGGATAGATGCAAAAAGAAGGCAGCTGGTGGGTGATTCCTTCATGCCACAGCGGGTTTAGGTGTTTGGGCATTTACACCTCTGCAATCATCTCCAGGGTCCCTAACCTTTCCCTTTAGCATCCTCATAAATCACTGAAGCTGGCTGCTTTACTCTGACCCAAAGGCAAATACCCTCCTTAGGATCTGTCTCTATGGAGCTACCAGTGAGAGGATGGAGGGGTCAGGTTCTGTGTGAAGCCGTGGGTGCTTTTCTTTCCCTCTGGGTACCCACTGACCCCATCTGCCCTTCCAGCAATGCCTGTGCTGCAAATGCTGCCATGTTGCTAAGCCACAGCTTCCTGCCCCTTCCCCACTCACTGCCATCCTCTGTCCTGCATGCACTAGTGCCTCAGCATCTCCTACACCCACGCTGCCACCCACCTCCCCCAGTGGATCTGCCTCACAGCGGTCCTTGTTCAGGGCAGCAGCACAGGAATAGAGTCATTAAGCGGAAAAAAAGGGGTTATTAAGCAGAAGTAGCAATTACTGCCACATGCAGGACAATGAGCAGCACGAAGGAGATATTGATCAGTTGTCATGAGTCAAAGCAAACATTGAGATCAGTGTCTGATTGGTAAATAAATCCTTGCCATTCCTTAGGGTGTCTCACTTCCCATATATGCTAAACGCCGTATAAAAGTTCCTGTGTGTTAAAGCTCTTCATTCAGGCAACTTTAACCTTCTAAATGTGTTTCCAATGGCTGAGGAAGGTAAGTCTGCTTCTTCTGTGGCTTCATGATGGCATATTTGTGGGAGATAGATAGTTTCATTTGGAATCTCAGGGTGTGTGTGCAGCAGTACCCTGCTGAGCATCCTTAGCACCTTTCTCGGGATCTGAATGGTTTCTGGCTGTGATGCAGACACTACTGCACTCCCACTTTGCTGGGAAGTGAGGTGAAATCAGACCTCTGGGAGCCATGAGAGGACTGAACACACAACTATGTCTGTGGTGGGCTCAGCACATGGGGAGCGGCAGAGCCTTCACAGCTCCCAGCGTGTTTGTAAGGCGCGGGACATCTCTTTGATATGATTTAATAACAAGTCTGTGTTGTCCTTCGTGGTGGTTACACATCTCTCACGGCTGTGCCGCTTATCTAAAGCACACTGGGAATGCAATGGGTGCAATAACGTAGTCGGCAACGTCGCCTTGCTTGGAAATCTTGATACACCTCTCTTGCAACACTAAAAGCAGAATCAGGGATAATCCGCGCTATCTTTACAGCTCAGCTTGAGGATTGAGTGAGGGAAGCTGCAGCAGTTTTGAGGTATTAAAATACTTCAGCTTTTGATTCTCCAGAAAAGCAGCCTAGAGATAGGAAACAGAAAAGCTGCCTTGGTAAAAGCTGAAATGCTCTCGCATTTGAAGAATAGCAGAGCATTGTCCTGGGACATTGCCGTGGTGTAAAAAAAAAAAAAAAAAAAAAAAAAAAAAAAAAAGATGAAGTAAAAAGAAGCAATAATTGATGTGGTTTTTTTCCTCTTTTCAGATTTTTCAATTTCTCCGAAGGAGATGCTCCCGCCAGAACAGGGGCTACAGTAATTCCATCTCCTCAAACTATGGGGGTATGCCAAGCCTGCAGGGACGTGGCTCCTTCTTCTGCAGTGGAGAGGGCTCCATCATCTACAGCCGGGGAGCTGTGCCCACCTCCTCCCCCTACAGCATCACGGCAGGGTGCACGCCTGGCAGTGATGGGGTTGTTGTAATATCTGGAGGTGATAGCGAGGAGGCATCAGGCTGGAGCACAACAGGGGGGACAGTCCCAATCTACAGCCCCCGGGGGACAGCGGGATATGGCACTGAGGACAGGGGATGGAGCATTGCTGGTGGCTCAGCAGGTGGTGGAGGATGCTACAGTGGGAAGTTGGGTATCGGTGCTGGGAGAGGCTCCAGCTATGGGTATGATGCATCGCAGAGACAAAAGGCTTTAACCACAAGTGCTGGACAGGGGCTGTATGGAGGAGCACTGGGCTATGGCACAGGAGGAGAGCTCAGCTCTGGAGGTGCGGGGATTGCACAGGTCATGCAGCAGAAGTGCCCCGTGGTCATCCCTGACATCGAGCCCCAACAGATCAAGCAGAGCTGCCAGTGGCCTCCCAGCCAGAAGAAGTGAAGGACCCCACAGATCCCACTCTGTGCTCCAGATGTGCCACACTGCTGTCTTTGCCATGGGGACCAGGAGTGTTGCATTCCTCCCATCAGTCTGTGCTTCCAGCATCAGGAAAGGGATCTGTTCTTCAGTGATGGGAAAAAATCCCTTCCTTCCTCTCCATTTTCTCATGGGTTTGAAAAAGATTCCTTCCTTCTTCTCTTTTTTTCTCATGGGTTGGGAAATAAAATGTCAGGCTCTATAGGAACATCAGCTTCAAGATGACATACTTAATTCTTCTCTCCTTCATTCAAGGTACAAACAGACGCCCAAAGAGATCACCTCAAAATGGGCTACAGATTTTCCTATCAATACGATATGTGCTTTACAACTAAACTAATTAAATGTCACGTTGATTTTAACACAATTAAAATACACAGTTCACAGCATCAGGAAAAGCTGCTTCCTTTGGCTCTGGCAGATGTCAGAGCCCCTTGTGCTGCTCCCCCACTCCCAGCAGAGCCCCTTGACATTACACCCAGCCCAGGCCCTGCGAGCAGAGATGCAGAACGCCCAGGTGATTTCCCAGTGATTATTATTTACTACGTGACCTTGAGAATGCAGCGCTGTTTACTGGGAGCAATTTCACAGCCGGCCCCCATCCAGCAGATTGCAAAAGGTGGCGTAAGATGAGCGCGTAGACATGTGCTTGCACCAGCAGCATGAGGCAACTCCAGCGAGCTGGTTTTGTCGCTCGCAGCAACCTGCTTCGTGGCACTGTGTGATAGGATCAGGCCCTAATTTAGGAGGAGGGAGAGGATGGCTCCTCCACGCTGCACTGATGAGGCAGAGCGGGGGTGGCTCGAGAGCCCAGTGATGATGTTAGCCAAACATTTAGAGCTCCAGCATTGTTCTCAGGGCTTTGGGATTCCTCCAAATATTGGTAACCCAGCAAAAAACACCCATAGATCTGCGCCCGCTGAAAGGGAGAGAAAAGGGCACACGGCTCCATTGTAAAATAATTTTTTACCATTTCTGTTTTCACTCAGCTGGAAGAATTCTGGCTCTTTCAGCTCTACAAACACCCGCAAAACTTCCTGTGATGTTCCTAAAACAGAGCAGCTCCTGACTCCCATGCTCGGTGCCACAGTGGATGCCTGCACGCAGCCAAGTGTTGTAAGATGGAGAACTGCGATGCCGGGAGCATTGCACAAGATTTTGTCACCCGCCATAATAAGTTCCATTCTAAAATTAGGCAGTGTTATCATTTATTGGCATCTGCTTGTGTTTCTCAAATCTACCACTTCATTATTGGTTCCTATTGTTCACCCTGCTTCACCTGCTGGAATCAGAAGGAGTGAAGGGCTCAGAAAGCTCCAACAAGTTCCAAAACCTACTAAAGCCCACAAGCATCCACAGACATCCTGTCTGTTGAACAAACTGACCTAAAACCACTCCAAAATCTCACACACCTCAAAAAATAAAAAAGGAAAAAAAAATACTTGAAAGGTCCGCTTGTAATTGCCCATCCCACCTGGCTGGTTCTTTGGGGCCCATCTCAAAAAGCACTGCACAAGCTGAGGTGATAAATGAGCTAGAAGATAATACTAAATGAACCCAGCAGAGGAGGATGGTCTTGCATCCATGGTGTCAGGACTGGGCTCTGTCCCTCTGCCGTTCTTTGCACTCCAGAGCTGGAGGGCAGAGTTGTGCAGGCAGTGCACACTCTCACGTCTGCACCTGCACGTTTTCTCCTGCTTGCTGTACATCTGGGGAGGAATAATTCACTTCTCATGGCTGCAGCTCTGCGATAGCATCCCCACGCCTGTTGGTGCTTGCAAAAGCCATAGCCACTCCACTTCTGTTTGTAAACAGGCAAGCTGAACTGTCAACAGGAATCTGGCTGCTGGGTGAAGTCCCACCCGATGCCTCTGGATAGAAACTAAAGGAATCGCTTTGGAGATAGCAAGTGGGAGCTAATCCTCTGCTTCAGTGGTTCCATCGACCTCAGCCCACCAAAACCTCACGATTCCCACGTTTGCAGAGGGAGCTGAGATACGAAACAAGTAAAAGCACTGAACACTGCTGGAACAAAATGGCACAGTCAGGAAAAGGAGAAATCGGGGCTGCTGCAGCTCAGCCCTCAGCCAGGAGCTGAGTAAGTGGTGGTGAAATGCAAAGCTGTGGTTGCACAGGGGATTGCAGGGCCCAGTGAGCAGCCAGGGTTGCAACAGCTGCTACTTTGCACCCAGTGCACCGAGGAAGAGCAGGGTGAGCTGGGTGGCAGGCCCTGACCTCAGTGCCTTGCTCATGGCTTGCTCACACCTGGGATTTGCTCAATCAGCAGTTGTCCGTGCGTGTTTCCCATCACGGACAACGGCTGCTGCAGGTAGAGATTTCAGGGGGAAAAAAAAAGTTAAGAAATAGAAAAACAGATATTTTAAAAGAGCAGTTCTGTTCAATGTTTGCCACGTTGGCCAGGAAAAATGGCGACAACTGTATCAATACTAGTGCAGGCAGAATTCACAGGTACAAGCCAAAGCTTCCTGAAGAGGTCTGCACTCCTCCCCTACGTTGTCAGGGCACTTTGCAGCTCTCAGTACCCTCCCTCGTGCCCCCAACTTCATTATCCTCCTTTTATTCCTGTAGGAAATGACACAGGCAGAGAGAGGGGGACAAGAGTCGCACTGCAGAGGCATACCACTGGCTGGCACCTCCGGATGTCTGGTGGATGAGAGCACCTGAAGGATGCTCATGGAGGATGTGTGGCGAGGACTTTCTAACAGTGTTCCTTGTTTCTGGCATTTCAGCAAGACCCTTGTCCTGTGCCATCACCTCTCCTCTTCCCCAGGCTTTGGGTGAGAGGATTCAGCGAGGCAGAAACCCAAAATCTGCCACCTTTGCCATCCATTTTGCAATAGAAAACTCATCCTGGCATGACAGTGAGACAGCCAAGCCACCCACACAGTTTTCACTCTTCGTGCATTACAACCTGCATGGGGCAGGGTGGCAATTAAAGCTGTGTAACACTAGGAAGACAATCTACTGTATGACAAGTCAATCAAAGGAACAGGGTTGAATAAGCTTTTGAAGGTGTGGGTAATTAAGGCGGGGCTGTTTTGTAAATACATTGGTCATTTTCCCCAGGGGTTTTCAGGAAGAGAGCGAGGAACCATATAAAAGTTCCCAAATGGGAGAGGAGCTCATTCACTCGTCTCCGTTCCCTCTGCACAACCTTTCCAGACAAGGTGAGTTTTTGCTGCGTGGCTAACATTGCATTGCCAGGGAATTGTGCAGAATGGAGCTGTGCTGTACTCTTACAGGGACGACTCCTTCTGCAGGCGCTGAGATTACGGAGATTCTGCTTCATGGGCAGGAGCAATTCTGCTCCATCACAGCTCTCTAGCTCACAACTCTCAGCTGGCTCTGCTAGGAAGCAGAATTTGTTGTTCTTACCAGGACGTAGTTGCTTCAGGTTTCTAGTTATCAGAGGATGGACTGGAAATAAAAGGAGTAAAGGAGGGGATGTGGGAATGAATGAGAGATGGGACTTTAATTGCACTAATGAGCCTGACTCCTTCGCTAAGCCGCTTTAGAAAATGTAAATGTTTGTGGGTTGTAAGTATTAAGCTCTTCCTGAAGAAGTCTAGGAAACAACGGAGAAGGCAGATCTAATCTTGGAAAGGCAGGAAAAACCCGGAGAGCCTCCAGCTCCATGAGCACAGCCTGCATGCCTCCTGCCTCCTTGGAACCTCTGCCCCAGGGGCTTGTCTCTTCCCAGGGGGTCAGATGTGTACATACGATGCTCCTGTACCCCTGGTACATCAGGCAGCAATGAGCTGAGGTTCTGCAGGGCACACAGAGAGTGAAGAGGGCACAGGAGGGAGAGAAACACGGGAGTTCTTTTCTTTTGAGCACCTGACCTTGAAAATGTATTCTGCTGTGGCTCAAATACCACCAGTCCTGGCTGTAAGTTTATCATGTGTGCCAGGGAATTTGATTTTTGAGAGCCTTTTGTCCCAGTGCTGCTGCAATACAGATTGACAGCGGGAAGCGCATCCGCTTCCTCTGTGGCACAGATTATCCCAGCGCATCCTGCATGAGTGATTGTGGGATACACCAAGGGAGAGCAGGGATGTGGAACCCAGGTGACACGGAGATCAGGGTGGCACTAGGGGCACTGAGCTGGTGCTGGCAATGTGGGAGCAAAGCCCCAAGGTGGGGAAGTGGGATGAGCAGAGGGGCAGATCCTGCCGGGCTCATAATCATACACAAGAAATCTGAGTGCAAAGCAGAGCGTGGTAAGATGTGTGCATCTCAACACAAGGATCTCCTCCTTCCCAGGGCTCCTGCTCTGACCGAAGATGTGCTCCCGTGCTGACAGAGGTTGCCACAGCTCTGAGAGCTCCTCCTGCCACAGCGGGGGCTCCTCCTGCCATGGCTCCGAGGAGGTCACCTGCCACGAAGTGAACGCTGCGCATGATGTGACGCCGGTGGTGGTCCTGCAGCCCCAGGGCCCTGTGGTCACCGTGCCTGCTCAGGGCCCGGTGGCTCCTGCTCCATGCCAACAGCAGCAGCAGCAGATCAAGCAGCCGGTGCAGTGGCCCACGCAGCAGCAGAAGTGAAGGGGCCATGCTTGTTCCTCACCTCTGCAGGGCACAGCTCTGAGCAGGGACAGCTCCTGCTCCTTCCCTCCAGCGCATATTGCCTCTCCTGATGCTGTGACGTGGCACTGGCACATCAGAAATGTGATTTGCCCTCTTGCGCACGAGTATTTGTATCCGTTATTTTCCTGCTTCTGTATCCAGTAGTGAAGATGTGATATTAAAATGTAAAGCTCCCAAAACCTGCTGGTGTCCTTGCGTGTTTCCACTGTTACCACTTTCAGCATCATCTCCAAACCCAGCTTTGTGAATGAGAGCTGCTTCCATGTTGCTTCCCCCTTCCCACTGCAGAGATGTGCCAAGGCTTTAGTCTCCACCCTTATGCATCTACCAGACAAATCCAGATGCCAGGTTGGGCAAAACTGTCTGGGTTGAAGGTTAAAGCCATTCTGTGCAATGCCTGGCCCTGGGGCTCAGAGTCCTGGCATGTTTTGAAAGAGCTAAAAGCAAACCCTTGAATTTGCAATACAGAGTTCTCCTTACATGGCTCCATCTAGGAAACCTGGAGCTCAGTGGTGGCCGTGAACAAGAGGGCATAAGTAGGGGAAGGACCACATTATATTTAATCTTACTTCTGATCTATTCTAGATAAAGAATATGGAGTTAGATAATTTCTACAAGCACAGTCTACCTTTGAAAATGCCAACAAGGGCATAGATGAAAGGGCATAGATGAAATATCAACAAGGGCATAAATGAAATATCAGCCTTGGTTTTAAGTCATGCCATGCACTCACCGCAGATTCCCATTCTGAACTGTAGACCCATTACTCAGCATCTCATAGAGCAGAGGGGAAAAAAAAAGGGAAAAAAACAACCCTGAGTTTTCTCAGCAGAATCTAGAAAAGGGCTGAACTTTCCTAGAAGGAGTATGAAAACAGGAATATCAGATGGTGAGGTGTATTTCCCATCGCTCTGTGCTCAACTTCAGCTTCTTCTCCAGCATCCACCACCTGCCAAAATTCATGTCTCTGTGGGCTGAGAGCAGTGTGCTGTGTAATGCACTAGATATTTAATTAACGAAGGCTTAGCACCGAGCCTTTGAAAGGAACAAGAAACGTATTATTAGCATTTGTTTTATTATTACTGTTAATTAAAGTGATGAGGCACATCGGTCCCAGTGAGGATTGCAGGTGCAGGGGTCAGAGACATGCAGCACAGTACTAGGGGATGTTGCATGGTGCCACTTTCAGCGCCTGTCCCACCCTGGGAGGCTGAAACCAAAGCAGACAGAGGCTCTGGGCTGGGCCTGAGCCTGACTGAAAGCATTTGAGGTAAAGGGAGATAAAATCTCCTATCTTCATGCTTTTAAAGCAGTCCAAGTTCTCACGTACATGCCCGTTGTGTCAGTGGATGAAGGAGGAGCTGGGGAGTAGAGACAGCACATCTCACCTGAGCTGGAGTTCCATTATCTCAGCACTGGAAAGCTGGAAAGTGGATTGCACCAATCCAGCAAGAAAACATCCTCACTTTCCTCCTACCATCACAGCACCGGTGCCAAGAGCAATCTCTGCAGGGGCATTCCCTGGTGATGGCTCAGTCCATTCAGCAGCAGAAAAGGGGACAAGAAACAGGCCACAGAAAGTGTGATGAACTCAAAGGAACCACCAGAAATGGGAGAGGCAAGGAGTGCCTCCAGAGCACATCTCTTCCTGTCTGTTTTTTCTCTGCTATCCTTTGAGATAAGCAGGTGCAGCCTACACAGAGACCCTTCCGACAGCAAAATGAAACTTCATTCGGTCCCTGTTTTGTCCTTGTCCATGTGATAGCACCTTTTGAATGACATCAGATGCAATTTCTCAGGAAGAAAGCAAGGAGTACTCCATAGAAGGTCTCTCCCTTTTGCGCTATTTACAGTAAACAAGGTGTTTGGATTTAGGCAGAGCCAGGTCTGTATGGAGGGAGTAAACAGAGCTGGAGTCTGTAAATAAGTTATCACAAGCGATCCAGATCAATCTAATCACATACCTTCACCAATGCCACGGGTATGGGGGAAGAGGTGGGGTCAAACTGCAGGGAATGGGCTGGGAGAGGAGACTTTATAGAGACCTCAATTTGAGGCATTGCTGGAGAATGGGGGCTTTGCCATCCCCTACCCACAGCCCTTCGTCTGCTGCCTTTGCTTCCCCACATCTGACTCATATGTTTTATTTTTACCTCTTTAATGTGACAGCCGATTTACTCCCGCACATGACCACGTGTTTCTAAAGGCATACACAAGATGAAAGGTAAATAAAACTTTTAAGAGAAGTGTTTATAGATTTGTGGTGTACGTTGTGATACCGTAGCACAGACACAAATAGGGCGGTCTGAGGGAAGGCAGTGATTCAGTGGAGCATCACCCAGAATCAGTCATGCCTGACGTCTAATCCCACAATGCCATCCTGGTGCTGACACATTCTTGCCTCTTATGTGACAAGAAATTGTAATTGCCGGATTATATGGGCATGACCTGTATGGAGACATGGGAAGGAATCCTGGGGTTCACCCATGATTCAGGGGAAAATCCACTGGGAAGCATGTACCTCCAGAACAGCAGGCAGGATTGCGTGTTTTGGTCTTAAGCTACAGTCCTGTCCCTATGTGTTTCCACAAGAGCTACAGAAATGTTGTGGCTGAGTACTGGAAGCAGGGCAGCAACACCAGAAAGGGTCTGTCCCAACCAGAAGTTCACATGTCACCTTCAGTACCATGAAGTTTAAGATCTTCATTCTTGCTATGGAGGTAGACACGAGACCCACCTTTGCACCACCTCAACTGGTAAACACTTCCCCACATTAAACTAAAGGTGTTTCATTTAAAGCATTGGGAGAAAATAGGAATAAATTAAAGAAGAACAAAGGGAAACTGGAAAGGGAAGATGAGCGGGACCTAAGACTGATGGGTGTACCTCAAATCAACGTGCTTTTTGGCATGACTGTCACTGACACGGAGCTGCAGATTTAGACAAAGGCAACATCTATAGCAAGAGAAAAAAAATCACTGTTAGGACATTCCAGGTTGAAATTAGAAACCAGGAACTTCTTAGGGCTAATACTGAATCTCTCATTAAAGTTTCCGGTTCCATTGAGCAATTCAGTGAGAATATTCCTGCCCTAAGCATAATCCCCATGAGTTGCCACTCGTAATCAGTTTTCTTCCACATGGACATGCAATCACGTTTGGCTCTTGACCCATGTGACATCCCAGCACAGCTTGAAGAAATGATGCTTCTGCATTACAAACGTCGCTTCCGCTTGATGCTCGATGTCCACGGCCTGATCTATTACGATTTTCGGCACTGGCGTCACTTTGCACAAAATGCCTTCCAATCTCTTTCATAGGGAGGTGGAGGAATTAAAGCACTATTAATAACCCATGGGACAATTAGAATGCTAAAAGCGCAGTGCATCAAAGGGAAAATGTCGGAAGCTGAATACAGCGGATAGAAATGGGCTGGGATATGTAATTACATTACACTTGCCAAGAGATGTCTCATGTCCCAGATAACCCTTTGGAAGAGTATAAAAGCTCTCTCCCTCTGGTTTCCCTCATTCACTTCTTTGCTCCCATACACCTCCATTCCTGTTGCTGACAGGGTGAGTCTACTTTTTCTGTTTCTCCTCCATTTCTCTATGAAACCATCTGCTTTCATACAAGCCTCGATAGAGCTGGAGTGCAATACCAGCTGCTTTGCTCTGGACCTCAGTCTTGTGACCCACAGAAGCTGTTTTATTAATGCAAAGGACAAGGGGGATATAGAGTTGCAGGTACAGGCATAAAACAAACAGAAACAGAATGATTGGAAACTGCAGAGAGAGAAGGACAGACAGAGAACTTTATGGAAAAATATTTATGAAGTTTTTGAAGAGAAAGCACCAGAGGGTCTGCAGCTGCCTGTGGGCCATGGATACTTGGAGTAATTTTTTCACTAATATCTGTAAAATGTCATGTAAGTAATGCAGAAGGGATGCAAATCATCTAACAACATCTAAGCAGTATTGAACTAATCTTATTAATGAAGAACTAGAAATTAAGAAAACTGGGAATTTCAGTGCAGATTAGGGAAAGCAGGGGCTGTTGTATTGTATGACATCTCTCTCTCTTCCCACAGCTTTGCCAACACTCCGGAAAGATGTGCTCCCGCGGGTCCTGCCACAGCCACGAGACCTCCTGCCACGGCTCCCGCTCCTCCTGCCATGACTCGGAGTCCTCCTGCCATTACACCATCCAGACCGTTCCTGTGCCCAAGTACTCCTGCATGACGCCGTGCTGCCCCCCAGTGCAGACCTACTGCCCCCCAGTGCAGCGTTACTGCCCCCCGGTTCAGCGCTACTGCCCACCCATCCCCTACTGCCCCCAGTACACCAAGAACATCTGCAAGCTGCCGTCATCCTTCCCCAAATACTAGCTGCACAGCCGCCTCCTGCTCTTGATGTCCAACGCCCGAACCGCCAGACCTCTGTTCCTATTTGGAGTGAATCCTCGAATACTTCTTCTGTGATTATATTTTCTTCAGAATGTAAATTTGATCTCTTCTGATGTATTTAGCACTCAAGATCCAGCCTTTGTTCTTCTGCTAAAGCTTGGGAATGGCTTCTCCTGGTAGCACCTTACTTACGATGTGCCATCTTCCAACCATGTAGATAAGCCAATAAAATTTCATTGCCCGAAATAGAAAGTTTCATTTGTTGACTCTTTGACACCCTTACTTAAGAATTATCTTCACTTCTGATGACTTTGGCTCAGTTTCTTGCTCTTTTCTGCTCACACATCACCAAATCCTCACTTGCCAAAGTTTCAAAATGAGTGAGAGCCAGACATCCCAACCATGTTGCTCCAGCCTTTACATACAGCATATAGAGAGCTTGCCTGCACCCAGTTAGCCTGGCACAGTCAGTCTCTGTTCCCTAATTCAGGAGTGCAGCACGCTTCATGTCTTAATCTGACTCAGAATTACAAAGGTTTTGAGGTGTCTAATAAATGCAAATAGGCACCTAGGGGACTTCCCTCACCTCCTTCTTTCACTGGACTTTAAATTAGTATTTTCAGCAAATGCTGCATATAAAATCAAATGTGAAACCTCTCTCTGCTTTTACAACCTAAGTTAATCCTTATCTCCCAGCTGCAAGCCCAACTAGCTGAGATGTCTGTTCCAGAACAGGATCGCTCGCTTCCTTCTGCCGGTTCCTCTGCATCAGTTTCATAAAGAGCTGAACAATTAATTTCTGCTTATGCAGCTAACTTCTGGCAGCTGTGCTGGGGTGAAACGATGGCACTCAGCAGGTCAGAGGGCTGACATCAGGGTCCTCCCAAAAAATACCTCTTCGTCAACCTTGTTGAGCTATTTCTACATCGCTTGTAACTCCCGGGCTGCTCAGAGGGCTGCAGGTGAGATTCTCCTTATCAAAGGCTAGCTTATTTTTTTGTTGAATTATGACCTTGAGAAATCAGAAAGTAAAGTAAATCTAACCAAAACATGAAGACATACTGCCTTGGGGTGAGTTTTCAGCATGATTTAGCATCTAACAAAAGGTAGCTATTCTGCCAGCATTTTTTTTAATTAATCATAAAAGCAAACCCCATAAGATATCTCCATAAGGATAACTGCTGCCTTGTGAACTCAACTAGCAAATTCTCAGACTGCCCTGTTCTAGCTGTAGGAGCACTGATCCACAGTTTGCTTCCTGGGGGTCCTGCAGCTCCCACTTGGATAAAAATCCCAGGAAAGGAAAAAATACTTTTTTTATTGCCTTCAAGTCAAGTCGTAGGCCACTGTAAGAGAAAAGGTGAAATGCTGTAGAGCTGCTTAAGTAAGATCCCAATTTGATTTGGGATCTGAAATCAGGATGCGAGGTGGTGGAAACCTAGTGGGTAGGATTTGATATCCTCATCTTCTAGGAGGGATGTAAACAGGACAGTATGATGTCACGAGGAAAAAACAGCAGATCATTGGTGAACTCACAAGTGGACTGAAAAAATTGGATATGGGAACATCCTCCTAATGTCATCTCCGGTGTTTAGGCATTAGGTGCGCTTGAGCCAGTCAACAGGACTTCCCTCTAAGGATGGTCCATGTGAGTTGTGGCTGTTAATTACTGTCCCTTGTGTCACGACAGATGTATCGAGAAAAATGTGAGTCTGCCACACAGACTAAGGGGCAGCAGGAGTCAACACTTTGAATTGCGTGTTGATGCAATGCTGGTTGCCCAATGACAAATCACCCTTTAACTCCAGGGTTAGGTTCATTCATAATACATAAATATGTAACTACCTACAAAATCCTCTTATAAAGCAGATTAGGAAATCCACTGCCTATTAACATGTTAAGGGAAAAATAATAATTGGTTTTCCTGGCTGTGTCAAATCGGAAATGCTTAAAAAGAAAAAAACAGACACAAGATAAATATGGACGTGGTGATTCGTCAGCATGCCAAAGGATGCATAATCTCTTGGACAAGCCCATGGGGAGCATATAAAAGTTCATATTCCCTGCTACTCCTTCATTCAGCTTGACTTCTCAGTGCTGTTCCCTGCTCCTGCAGAAGGTAAGTTGGTTTACATTGAATTATCTAATACTTGGCATCAGAAATCTCACTGGATTTTGGCTGACTGGTCTCGTGTTCAGACCTTGCCTTTCTTGTTTTCAGTTTGTGACTGGGTGCCTTTGTGGTCTAGCATGGAATTCCCAAACTCTGTGGAAGTGGAAGGACAGACGTAACAACTAAATCAGCTGTAAACTTCAGTCTCCTAATGCCGTCAGCAATATCTTGCTAGGGAAATTTCCACCAGAGTGGGACCACTGTAGAGTATCTCTCAAAGGACATAGCTTTATATATTTTGGAGTTTGGATCTCCCACGTGTAGAAGAGAATGATTTTCCACAGAATAACCCACTAAATAAATAAATAAATAAATTCAAGGACGGACAAAGGAATTTAGAGGGGGGGGCTGCTGTACCAGCATGACATCTCTCTCCTTTTATCTCCTTTTCTTCCCACAGCTTTGCCAACACTCCGGAAAGATGTGCTCCCGCGGGTCCTGCCACAGCCACGAGACCTCCTGCCACAGCTCCCGCTCCTCCTGCCATGACTCAGGGCCCTCCTGCCATTACACCATCCAGAGGGTCCCCGTGCCCAAGTACTCCTGCATGACGCCATGCTGCCCCCCAGTGCAGACCTACTACCCCCCAATGCAGCGTTACTGCCCCCCTGTGCAGCCCTGCTGCCCCCCTGTCCCCTACTGCCCCCAGTACACCAAGAACATCTGCAAGCTGCCACCACAATACCCCAAATACTAGCTGCAGGATCCAGCCACGCTCCACCATCATTGACTGCCTCCTCCTTAGACACCTTGGCCATGGATTGATGCATCACTGTGGACGTCCCGGGGTCTCTGCCCTGTGCCTCACCACTGCTGTGTATGACATGCTCCCCCAGTCACTTTTCAAGGATTCGCTCTTTCCAATTACTCAGAAAATGTTCTCTTCATGTATTCAGTGCATAATTACCACTGGGAATCTTTTCATGCCTTGCGTTTCTGTCTCAGACTCAGCTGGCTGTGGGAAACAATAAAGCTTACAATTAATGAGACTTGTATACTCCTTTCATTTCCTTATTCACTTTTCAGGCACTTGGATTTGTCCCTTCATAGTCCTCCTCTACAAGTGCCGCCACTGTCAGTGTCCAACAACAATTCCAGGGTACACTTGGGGGGAAAAGAGTCACATTAGTGGAGAAAATAAGTCCTTGGCTACCAAAGCTCCAAGTGGACTTCAAGGGCTGAGCACCACAAAGCTTCCCTCTCTTGCCAACATCCCCCCAGTTATTCTGCAGAGGTTCTTTATCCCACTGTGTTGAAAACAAAACAAACAAAAAAAAAAGACCCTTGACTGGAAATTGAATGGTAGCTTCTGGGGACAAGCAGAGCTCGTTCCATAAAAGGGTAATAAATAATTCACAGTTGCCAACCTTCTTAGTCAATACATGCAAATAATATACTCCAAGCTTGGCTGTTCAACTTGACTGTATCAGGGCTTTCAATATCTCAGTATCTCTGTACAGCTGAGAAAAGTGAAGTCATACACTACTCTTCCCCATGCCAGCACTGCTTGTTGCCTTTGGAGTGGAGAAACAGACAAGCCCCAGGAAGATCAATTTCATGTGAGATTCAGGTACATCAGCGTAGCATCAATCACAGCATCATAATACCCTCTTACTGAGAAATCAACTAAATCCTGCTGAATGTAACCAGATGCAACAACACCCACATCACTCAAAAACCAGCGTTTCTTCACTCTAGGCTGGGCTTTCCCAGTATACTCCTCTGGAACAGCTGCACACAACGGATGTTAACTCTTCAGAGTCATATTTTCAATAGCTCACCCTGACTACCAAAGATTCTGAGATGTTTGTGAGCAGTGGAACCTGAAGACACCCCACTGGGAAATCTATGGAGAAGAAAAAAGAGTTCATGGGATGTCAATAGGATGCTGCAGGATCAGAGCAGGATGGGTGCAGACAGTGGAAAAGCATCAATTTCATCACCCAGGCAGATGCAGGCTCTGTTTTGTTTAGTGATGGAATCACTAGGACTGGTTGGTGGCTGACACTGCAGGTCTTGGAGGTCTTTTCCATCCTCTATGATTCCATGACTTGCATTTGATAATATCGTTTCCTCTTGACGTTAAACAACAGGTAAATTAAAATCCTGAGCTGTCACTTGAGCACAACAGTTTGACTGCTATCGGAGTCAGCATTTCTGAGCCATAATGACATTTCTGCCCCTGATGCAATCCCAGGTGCCCAGTGGCATGCTAATTAACATCTATCAGATTACTGTCAGTCTGCAGGAAACAGGAAAAGTACCACTTCCCAAATCCTCGTGGGGAATTCGTTAGGAATGAAATATGGGAGAGAATATCACACGTCACAGAGGAAGGGCTAAGACAAGGGCAGCCCCAACACGTGCCATATTGAGCGCGTGAATAATCCCATTGCCATTGCACAGCGGTGCCTCATGCCAAAGATCACCCTTCAGAGCTGCATAAAAGCCCGCTCAGCCCAGTCCTCCTCACTCAACATCCCTTCCTGACACTTCTACTGTCGCTGCAGAGGTAAGGCCACTTCTCTTCATTCTGCCATCAGCAGCTCCATGTTGCTGTATGACGGCCCTCAGCTAGGGATTGGGCTTGGGGAGAGGATGGTGTGGCTCCCTGTGTTGGCTTGAAGGTCCTGGCTTTGTGAAGGAATGTACAAAGCAAGTTGAGAGGGAGAGGGTGAGCCAAGGGGGGACATGGGATAGGCAGGGAAGAAACAGAAAGAAAGAATTCAATAGGGAGATCAAGAATAATTTTAAAAAGAAAGAAAGGAGTGGGTGAGGGTGGGTGAGAAGCACACCTGGGTCTCTTTTCATCAGCACGATCTCTTGATCCCAGCAGCTTTGCCAACACTCTGGAAAGATGTGCTCCCACGGGTCCTGTCACAGCCACGAGACCTCCTGCCACAACTCAGGGCCCTCCTGCCACGACTCAGGGCCCTCCTGCCATTACACCATCCAGAGGATTCCTGTGCCCAAGTACTCCTGCATGACGCCATGCTGCCCCCCAGTGCAGACCTACTACCCCCCAGTGCAGCGCTATTGCCCCCCGGTTCAGCGTTACTGCCCACCCATCCCCTACTGCCCCCAATACACCAAGAACATCTGCAAGCTGCCTCCACCATGCCCTAAGTTCTAGCAGCAGAATCCAGCCGTGCACCCAGCTCTGCAACCTCTGGACACCTCCCTGCTCAAGGCACTGACCTCATCCTCAGTGTTCATCACTTACTGGCTGCTCCACTCCTCCACGAGCAGATGCTTTCAGAGCAGTTGAGGACCATGTTATATGGGGGTGCACTACCTCTGGTTCATTATTGCTGTGCTGTTTGAGTTCTTTCCAACCAATGCATGGTGTTTGCTGCTGGTAGTTTCCTTCTTGCTTTACTGCTCCCAGCTTCAGCCAGAAAATAAAAGCTGCATTTAAACCATTTTGAAGGCATTTAGTCACTACTCTACCCCATTCAGTTTCTGTCGTTGGTTTTTTTTTTTTTTTTTTTTTTTTTTTTGGGGGGGTGGAGTGGGGAGTGGGTTGAGCCATGTTTTAAATACTGGTGGACTCAGTCGTAGCGCAAGGAGCACCGAGGAGGGGTGAAATTCAGGGAAAAGCCCAAAGCACCACACAGAGGGGCTGCAAGAACCACACTGGGTTAATTCTGTGTGAAAACTGAGTGTTTGCACTGAGCAGATGCAGAGAGCGTGTAAGAGTCACACCCAGGGCCTTTCCCTGCGCAGTCACGTTTGCACTCCAGATCTCTAAAAGCTGCTGCTATATTTAAAAACAAAACAAAGCAAATCCTGCAGGGACATTAACTCTGCCTTGGAACACCCTCAATTAAACATTTTCTACAGCGCAAAATGAGCAAAAGTTTCCCAAGCATGATTCATCCGTCCTGGGGGCAGGCATGGGAAATAGGCTGGGTGAGCTGCGCACTGAAAGTCCCCAGTAAATAACCAGTTGGTGCAGAAGCAATTGGAAATAGTTCTTTATACGTTAGAGAAATTTGTCGTTATGGAGGAACAGCTTATTAAAGAGGAAAAGTTGCCAATTGAAGACAGAGGACAATTAATTGCTGAATTCTTGTTGCCATTACTAAGAGATGGATCATTTTGGGGCAACAGGTGGGAACTGCATTAAAAATTCCTTCCCTTCTTCATTCTTCACTTCTCTCCAGTTTGGTGTTGGGTCAATAATTGGGATGGCTCCAATTGGGTGTTGGCTTTTATTGTTCACGAGTAGCTTTGTTTTCAGGTACACGCATTCACTTTCATGCCCCAGGCTTTGAACTTTCTATTCCACGATTAATCACAGCACTTTTTGCTTCCTCCTCCTTTAGTCCCACATTCAGCTCTGACCAGGTTACGCTTTCCTCTAAGCCCGAAGTTCTGTTAACTTCAGGATGAGAAGTTGCAGACATAACAGGGAAAAGAGAGCAAAGGTTTTGTCAGTCCCAGAAAGATTCAGCACCTGCAACAGCAAGGATCAAACACAGGATGGATGTTTCCCTTCACTAGGATATCTAAAAAATAGTAATAAAGAATCAGACACCATAAAAACTCGCAAAGGGAAGAAGATCTCCATGCCTACTGTTTTAGGTAGCTTAGAGGAACGTTTCTGCTCCACTGCACGAAGCAACATAATAGCAGACTTCCACAACCAGGACAAACTATTAGCAAACCCCTTAAGGTTTAATGAGGGGGAATTTGCATTAGTTGTAACATGGCAACGATTGCTTCACCGCATTCATAATTCACAAACAAAATAAACAACGCTGCCTTACCCTGAGCATCTTATGTAGGTCTCTGTGTTTGATTGCTAAGCCTGAAAGGTAATCAGGATTTCTATTTTTTAATTCTTTATTTTATAGCGCTCCTCAAGGAACTGGTTTCTAGCCCTCAGCCTCTCTAACCCTTTCTCGTGGCTTCAGACAACACTGCTGTGCCCAGCCAGCTTTAACAGTACTGCTTTACCAACTTACCAGCACAGCAGGTGAAGCAGTGCTTCAGATCCACACAAAGCCCTACAGAAATCTGCCTCTCTTTCACTGACATCTTTCCATCACACTGCTCAGGATCTCCCTGCTTACAATGTCTGGGCACCCTCCTGCTTCCCTGCAGCTCACCAGTCCCCTCCTGGCCATCCTTTAGGTTTCCACACACCTCCTTTCTTGTAAGCAGCATGCAGGTATCAGCTGGTGCCCATCTGTAATGCTAATTGAGCTCTAATGAGTGGCAGCACCTGGTGCAGCTGGGTCATCAGCATGAAGCTAAACAAACTCCCTGGGAGGTGAAGCTCGTGTTTTAGCAGATGGGAAGCTGACCTTGGGAAGTTCTTGCCTGGAGAAAGGGGACTTGGTGGTGCCTTTTATGATAGAAAGATATGAGCCAAGCCCACCACCAGCACCCTAGCAGAAATGGAGTAGGAACAACACATGCTCGATGCTACCAGGAGTCAAACTGAACATCAGTAATGACTTCTTCTGACCTCAGCGTCTGTGATTCTGGGTTTCACTGTGTTCCAGGAAGCTTTGGAACACAGAAGGCCTGGATCTTCTCACCTTTACCTCAGTAGAAATCTCCAGTGAAGATGCATGAGAAGGTGGCCTGGGGTCCTCTGGAGCTCCCAGGCGTACAGACCCTCATGGATTGAGCAGAGTGTGCCCCAGGTGACCTCAGACACAAAGCACTTAACACTCCAGTCACAGTTCTGGCCCCGTGCCTTCCCCCTGACCGGAGAAAAGTTGTTAGGCAGACGTTGGTTCGGAATCACGGAGATGCTCTGCGCGTTATGTGAGGCCTTCAGGCCGTCGTGCAAAATAAATATTAACATCATTAATGAATAATTGCAATATGATCATCACCATCGGCTCTAATGACTGCCAATGGGTGACGGAGAACTGAGCGTGAAGCTGTTCTAAGAATACCTTCTGTAGGTGGATCTTCCATTCCTCGAGGGCATATGGGAACTTAAAAACTGAACAGGAATTTTGCAGATCAAGTTATGCTAAGTGTATGCTAAGTATGTAAGATTTCCAGAAAACGTTTGTGTCGTGTTTTCATGTAAAGATGTCAAAAAGGAACTGGAAAAATATGGACTCTGGTTTGACCCAAACTCTATTCCACACTTCCATGATGAATTTTCATGGTTCTTTCATCTAAAATTTCTGGGTTTGGTGACGCCAAGAGCATGCATTTTCCCATATCTTGATCAAAGGATGAGATGTCAAGAGCTTTCTGCTCCATATTTGATCTTCTGATGACCAGAGGCCCCAAAGAAAACCATCAGACTTTAATATTTCTGCATTCATTAACAGAACATAGGGCCACGGAACTACATTTGGTGGAACTCCATGTGAAAAAAAAAAAAGAAACATATGAAGGAGTGACTGACACTACAAAAGATGCTCCTCAATCTGAATAATGATTTGTATGCTAATTTAACACTACCTCTGAACAAGCCATCCAACATCTCGGTGCCACAACATTACCAGATGCAAAATGAACAGAAACACGCTCGTCAATTAGTTCACGAGCACCGCACGAGAATTAACTTGACATTAAAAAATTGTAAAAAATTCACAGAATAAATTGGTAATAACACAAAATGGAAGGGTTGGTCAGAAATAATGAGGCAAGGACTAAACAGATGTGGGCACATTCAACAAATAAGTATAGGCTTAGTGGGTAAATCACAAATTGCTGTGGGGTACCTCATTTCCGTCAGGGCCATTTTCAGCTAAATAAAAGGTCTCCTGTCCCTTTGCTCCTCACTCAACTGAACCCCTCAGTTAGCAAGGTAAGTGTTACCTAGAGTTGTCTGCTAGCAACGGTTCTCATTTGGCTATGGTCAAGCAATGAATGGAAGTGCTCTTTGATCTACAACTCTGACATACCAGCTTTCCCATTCTGCTTGATGCAGAAGACCGTTGGTGTGGAGAGCTGAGCCTTGGGAGTGGAAAAGAAGCTTTTTGGAATGGGAATTCAGCAAGTGACGTTCATCAATTAGTGCAGGGAAGGAAGGGTAGCTCAAAAGATGCAGAAACGTTGGTGGGATAGCACCAAGTGGCTCCAAGTCTGTAAGGCTCAGTTTTGCACAACTCAATGCAAAAAAATGGGAAGTGACGTGTGATATGGATGTCCCCCGTGGGGCTAGACAGCAGCATCTGTGTGCCAAAATAAAATACACTTCTGAACTCAAAAAGATGGATTGTAACTTAATGTGCATTGTGTTTCAGATCCTCTTTGCCCTCGAGCTTGGACTACGCTACCAACAAATACCATGTGCCACAGCGTGTGTTGCTCTAGTGGATGCTGCTCTGTTGTGAAGAGCAAGACAGTGTGTTGCAGCCCCTGCCAGAAGACAGTCTGCTGTGATCCCTGCCAGAAGACAGTCTGCTGCGACCCCTGCCAGAAGACAGTCTGCTGTGAGAAGACTGTCTGCTGTGACTCCTGCCAGAAGCCATGTTGTGACCCATGCCAGACTTGCTGTGACCCCTGCCAGAAGCCATGTTGTGACCCATGCCAGACTTGCTGTGACCCATGCCAGAAGCCGTGCTGTGACCCATGCCAGAAGCCATGCTGTGACCCATGCCAGCAGTCTGTCTGCTGTGACCCATGCCAGAAGCCATGCTGTGACCCGTGCCAGACTTGCTGTGACCCATGCCAGAAGCCGTGCTGTGACCCATGCCAGACTTGCTGTGACCCGTGCCAGAAGCCATGCTGTGACCCATGCCAGACTTGCTGTGACCCGTGCCAGAAGCCATGCTGTGACCCATGCCAGCAGTCTGTCTGCTGTGACCCATGCCAGACTTGCTGTGACCCATGCCAGAAGCCGTGCTGTGACCCATGCCAGAAGCCATGCTGTGACCCGTGCCAGACTTGCTGTGACCCGTGCCAGAAGCCGTGCTGTGACCCATGCCAGACTTGCTGTGACCCGTGCCAGAAGCCGTGCTGTGACCCGTGCCAGACTTGCTGTGACCCATGCCAGAAGACTGTCTGCTGTGATCCATGCCAGAAAACTGTCTGCTGTGACCCGTGCCAGAAGCCATGCTGTGACCCGTGCCAGACTTGCTGTGACCCATGCCAGAAGACTGTCTGCTGTGATCCATGCCAGAAAACTGTCTGCTGTGACCCATGCCAGAAGACTGTCTGCTGTGACCCGTGCCAGAAGACTATCTGCTGTGACCCGTGCCAGAAGCCATGCTGTGACCCGTGCCAGACTTGCTGTGACCCATGCCAGCAGTCTGTCTGCTGTGACCCATGCCAGAAGCCATGCTGCAGCTGCTGTGGCCAGCAGTGCCTGCAGACTTGCTGCCGTCCCTGCTGCTGCTCTGGCCGTGTGTCCTGCTGCTCCTATGTAGTGAAGAAGAAGCCCGTTGTGGTGTGCTGCAGTCCCGTGCAGTACTGTTCCCCTCTGAGAAAGTGCTGTGTGCCCATCAAGCAGTGCTGCACCACTGTCAAGAGGTGCTGCTGAGCCCACTCTGAAGGAGAAACAGCTCTGCCCACCCTTGTCTCCAGCGTGCAGCAAGAACAGGCACAAGGGGACGGAGACCTGACCCTTCCTTCTGTTTCACATGACAATGGAGTACATCCCTAGTGATTTTCTTCTGGTTTCCAAAATTAAGCTGTCATCTTCCTTCTTTCACACTGTCTTTTAATTATCAAAGATCTGCAGTGCACTTGAGTATGTCACTCATTGTACAAGGCATAGGATCTTACATATTCATTCTCTTCTTGGTGTATGGGACGTGGGAAACATTTGCTGCTAATGTGATCATTCTGTATTTTCTCTCTTGACTTGAAGACAATAAAACTTGGCATTAAGCAAAATGCAAAATATCTTGTTGCTTGGTTGTTCTCACCTAGTTTTGCCTAGAACATGTCCTTGTCCTGGTGCTGTGTTCTAAGTCATCATCAGGCTTCTGAGGGCCAACACGTGCTTTCATAGCAGGGCAGAACATTTCAGAAACAGAACTGCTCATCCCAGCTTCTCCTTGGCATGAATTAGGTCATGTCTAAAGATGGCAGAGCAGTGTGATGTTGTCTTGCACTCACTGATCCTCTGCCACTCACTGATCCTCTGCCTCAGTTGCTCATCTCAATTTTGACCATCAACCGTAGTGGTTAAGGGCGATAAAACTGAAAGGTCTGAATGAAGCATGCATAATTCCAAATTCTGGAAACACACCACCTCTAATGATGTGTAGGAATACGTCTAGGATGGTAAAGAAGACATGCCCCCTCCCTGGAAGCATTCAAGGCCAGGCTGGATGGGGCAACCTGATCTAGAGGGAGGTATGCCTGCCTACAGCAGGAGGGTTGAAACTAGATGACCTTAAAGGTCTTTTCCTACTGAAACCATTCTATGATTCTATGATTCCCTACCTGGTGCAGGGAACTTGCTTTGGCAGGGGGGTTGGACTCCATGATCTCTCAAGGTCCCTTCCAACCCCTATGATTCTATGATTCTATGATTCTATGATTCTATGATTCTATGATTCTATGATTCTATGATTTCAACAGTTACTGAGAAGAATTAATGACTCACTGAATAGCAGTCACCATCTTTTTCCTCTAACACCTCTAAAAATAAAATTTTGAGATACCTTGGTGGATCCTTTTTATACTAGCTAAGATTTTCTTAAGTGGCGTTCCTGGATTATAAGCACTGGAATGAAACCCAGGAGCTAGGATAGAACTTAAAAGCTCCATTCCTCAAATAGCACACACATGAGTCAACAATACCCTCTCCACTTGGCTGGGACTTCCTTTACTATTAACATTCAGGACACAGCTCTGAATTGTATGTCTCAGGAAACTGCCTTGAGCACTGTCTTGATTGCTCCTCTCAACCAGAGTATGTATACACAAAGTCTGCATCAGAATAATCCTCTCTACTGCTTTAGACTCTCTTGAAAAGATTATCCAGGTCTGTGGGAGTTTTTAAATCACAGATAAATCATATTCAGTGCACCTGTGGAAGGAAATCCTGCACCATGCATAGAGGAAAAGGACCTGGGGGTGTTGGTTGATGCTCAGCTCAACATGAGCCGGCAGTGTGCCCAGGTGGCCAAGAAGGCCAATCGCATTCTGGCCTGTATTAGGAATAGTGTGGCCAGCAGGAGCAGGGAGGTGATCATCACCCTGTACTCAGCTCTGGTGTGGCCGCACCTTGAGTACTGTGTTCAGTGTTGGGCCCCTCACAACAAGAGAGACATCGAGGCCCTGGAGCATGTTCAGAGAAGGGCAACAAAACTGGTGAGGGGTCTGGAGCACAAGTCTTACGAGGAGCGGCTGAGGGAGCTGGGATTGTTTAGTCTGGAGAAAGGGAGGCTCAGAGGAGACCTCATCGCACTCTACCACTTCCTGAAGGGGGGCTGTGGTGAGGAGGGGGTCATCCTCTTCTCCCAGATAACTAATGACAGGACGAGAGGGAATGGCCACAAGTTGAGCCTGGGAAGATTTAGATTAGATTTGAGAAAAAAATTTTTCTCTGAAAGAGTGGTCAGGCACTGGAATGGCTTGCCTGGGGAGGTGGTTGAGGCACCGTCCCTAGCGCTGTTCAAGAAGCGTTTAGATGAGGTGCTAAGGGATTTAATTTAGTAGCTTGGTGGGTAGGGATGGTGGTGGAAGGATGGTTGGTCTAGATGATCTTGTAGGTCCTTTCCAACCTAATGAATCTATGAATCTATGCGACAGCACATGCTATCAGAAGTGCATTCTGTCAGGGAAATCTTGTGAATGTCAATTTCATCATGTGCTGGAAATGCTGCCACCGTAGATTCTTCCCATTTCATAAAGCTACTGCCACTCCCAAACTCACATAGCCACCATGGAATTTTACAAAGATGTGGCATCCCTTGTAACATGTGGAAGATCCAAGATCTCTGATATTTCTGACCCAAATCTCCATTCTGCCCCAGTGTCTCCTCAACACCTGCATAAAACACTCATTAACAGCTGTCTTGAAGGTTTATGTCCATTTCTACACAGGAATCATCCTGGCCAATATAGAATCGTAGAATCACACGGTTGGAAAACACCTCCAAGATAATCCAGTCCAAATGTCTGCCTACCACCAATAGTTCTCACTAAGCCGTGTCCCTCAACACAATCAGCAATCAAGCCTGATAAAAGAGCAATAAATGATTTATTTGGTGGATGGCATGTTGGAGGGCTTGACCAAAGAGGACGTTACCTCCTGCAGCAGGTATCTGCCTATTACTGCGTGGCCAGTGCTCGCCTGGGGACAATTCCAGGAGAGACGTCAGCGTCACTGGAGATTCTATTCACATCTTAGGAAGAAATTACGTGTCCCAGCCATCACGGGTGACCTGCTGTCACATCAGCCTCATGCTCTGAGTCTGCTGAATGTGTTTTTAATTGCCACAAATAGGTGCTACTTCAGCCTCGTGGAACTCTGATCCTGCTTTGTTGTCCCCACTTCTCAACTAAAAACTCTATCAGCAGCTTCTTGTCACGTGGAGGTGTCCAGGCTCTGCACATGGCCACAGTACTTTTCCTCACCTCCAAATCTGTCTCGTGGCATCTCCACTGTTTCCAACTGAATCACACAATCAGAGCATTGTCCAGGTTGGGACCATTGGAGATACAGGGGGTTGGCACAGGGAAATGAGGTCAGGGCAAGTTTTCTTGAACATCATGCTTGCAAAGGACACAGAATCAAATTCTTAGTCTGAAATACTCAACTTAAACTGATGAAACAAGTTTAACCAGCATGTGTGCCATGAAAGCCAAGCTACCTCAGCCTCACAGACCTTAGAAACCTCAGAAAATGGAAAATATGGAAACAACACAGAGGAAAGCTTTGTATATCTAAGAAATAAAAAGTGGAGGTGTGAGGACAAAGCACCATTGTGACAGTCCTAAGCACACTAGGAAAACAAACCCTTCCACCAACATTGGATGCACAGCCATCTCTCAGAGGTGGAAAAAAAAACCCAATTCACATTTACCGATTGTTTCCACCAGTCCCCAAAAAGCTCAACCAAGCACAGAGGGGGCACATGAGCCATGAAACATGTTCTAGGCACGGTTCAACTCCTTCAGCACCCCGGGCAAATTACTGAGTGCCTCTGTGTCTCAAGGTCATTCCTGAGGAAGCGGATGGGATCATTGTATAGCTACGTCCCATTCCCATTAATGTAAATTTATTAGAAAATTTGCGCCTGTTGTTCATACATACGACTAATTATGGGGCAGCATTGACTTGGTGAGCAAGCAGAAAGAAGTCAAGATTAAGTACCGGAAGACATGTGAGAGGCATACACTGGGGGGCAAACGGTGAATTGCTGAATAATGCCTCATTTCCAGGGGTTCAGTTTGGAGCGATATAAAAGGGAGCCCACCACTGAGCTCTTCATTCACTCAGTTTGAGTTCCTCTCACCTGTTCTCACTGGTCAACAGGGTAAGTTGGAGCTTGCTGCTTGCTTTCTCATCTGCATTGTATTGTATCTGTGTGCTCTGTAGGAAGTTATATGTGATTTCCTACTCTGTCTTGTTTGAGGTCAGGTCTAGAGGTTGGTTTGGCGATCCACCTGGGTGGCATGGAACCAGTGCTGGCCACTAAGCCAAATGCAACAGTGGCCAATGCCAAAACACGGAGGTCTCAGGCTGTCTTAGGATTCTGGACTTTGCCATTCAGTTTGGGATGGAGTTGGGGATAAATGTGCCTTAAGCTCCACGAACTGAAATTCAGGCAGAGAAAAAGTGACTATTTCTGTTTCCCCTCCAGCTCTGCCTACACTACTACCAACACCATGCCCAACGGATGCTGCGGTGGTGGAAATAACTGCACCGTCTGCTGCTACAGCAGCAAGTCCTGCAAATCTCCGTGCTGCAAGACGCAGAGCTGCTGCCCCTCCCAGTGCTGCTACCCCTCACAGTGCTGCTGCCCCTCCCAGTGCTGCTACCCATCTCAGTGCTGCTCCATGCCCTGCTGCATGCCCATGACCTGCTGCTACACCATGAGCAGCAACAACAACAACAGCAGCTGCTGCGGCTGTGGCAACTAAAGCCCTGGGTATGGGGCAGGGCTGCGCTCAGCTCCCCTGCTGCTGTGCTCCTGCTGCTTCCCACCTGGCTCCTCGTTGCTGGATATGGATACGGATATGGCCCTAAGCACCTTCTTTGCTTAGAGACTGCTGATCTCTCCTCCTCCTCACTTGCCTTTCATCACCAAATGCCTGTAATGTGCTTTGAAGCTTCTACCCACTGATCAGTGTGATTTTCTTTGTAAGCACTAGGCCTGCTGTTAACTTTTCCTCTTGGTGTATGGGATGTTAAATGCTTTTCATCACTGTTTTGCTTCTGTCTGACTGAAAAAAAATGTGTGTCTATTAAAACCTGTGGTTCATAGCATTGCAGAACTTGTGGTGGTTGTCTGTTTGCTACTTGATGCACCCGGAGTGCATCACTGTATCTATCGCGTTCTCTTTGCATCTTCTTCCAGCAATGGGTTGCTGCTGGCTTGATGATGATGACTTTGGGGCTCTGAGCACAGAATGAAAACCTCTGTGTCCCTGATGCAGCTGTGAGCTTGTGCATGAGCCTATTCAGGTATAAGCTGGGTGCCTGTGCAAGCAGCATTCCCGCTTTCTCCGTAAAACTAGAAAGAAATAGAAAATAATACATCAACGTGTGAAGGGTGTGAATGGCTTTTGGAATACTGACACAGCTACATCACATATAGGAAAGCCCTGTGTATTTTAACAAGCTATAGGTTTACTTAACCACCTCCAGAGAGTCCCTACAAACAGTTTAACATTTATGAGAGGGAGATCATGTCTGTATCAAAATGTCTGGGTTTCCCAATCCAGAGCTCAGGCAGGAAAAGAAAATCTGAGACGCATCCACCACCTTCCAGGAATGGCTGGGTCATTTGGAGTTACACCGAAACACAGCATGTGAGCTCTGCTCTGTGGTCCTCAGTCTGTGCCTAATGCCCTTTACCTGATTGCGCCCCACATCAGCCCCTTCTTTGCACGAGGATCTGCAGTCCACCCATCAAAGTCCACGAGTATCCCAGTTGCACACAAATCACCACCACGAGTGGGAAGTACCCACTTAGATCCTCACCTCTTGCCGCTGCAGGATTGGCAGATGAGAACTTTCCTGCTTGAAGGTGCAAGTGAAATGTGCCCTTTGATTCCGCCCCATTAATTGCCCATAAATAAATCAGTTCTCACAGGCAGGCAATGTATGCCTCCTCAGAGGGCATCTGCTAGAAAGGAAATACCATGCATGTTCTCCTACCCTGCCTGGAGACCTTTGCAATTACACATGTTCCTTCTCCAGCGTTTTGCTGAAGGAATTACTCTCATTCCAGCAAGGCCTGGGAAGGAGCTGGTAGGATTTACTGCAGGGTGAATCAGTGCTGTGACCGCATCTGCTCCCCTTGCATGATGCAGAAAGCAAAGCAGGGTCCCTGCTAACATGCAGGGAGCTGCTCGCACCAGCTCAGCACCACGGGGACACCAGAGGATGCAGGGCTCAGGCAGGGATCTCACCAGGCAAGCTCTGCCATCTGCTCATTAAGCACCGCTCCTCTTGGGGTAAAACCTTCAAACGAGAGCCACGAATTTCAGTCACATGAAAACTTCCTGCTGAGTACTCTGTGTTTCTGCCAGCATCCAGCCCCACAGCAAAGGGCACAGGAGGCCAGCGTTAAATAAGCATTCATTTCCACCTGGCTCAGCTGCCCAAGGCCTTACCTCAAGCTTCCTGCTCCCTCTCTCCTCCCAGAAGATGGTTCCACCTCAGCAACATCTCTTCCTGCATCTCTGCAGTCCCTACCTCCTGCTGAGCCCCATGACCCCGTCTGGGACTGGTTTTCTGTGCTTGTTTACTCTTCTGCCCTCAGCTTCTCTCAGTCCATGCGGTCGCTACAGGCCCTGGCAAAATGTCTCTCCCTCCTCATCTTTCTTTATACTCCAAAAGGCTGCAATGAGGTGTCCCCAGAACCTTCCCTTCCCCAGAGCCTTCTCTTCCCCAGGCTGAATAACTCTATGTCTGTCCCCTCCTCTTACATTGGGGACTCTGCTTTTGGACCAGCCTGAAGATGCAGCTGGCTTTCTGGAGGTGTATGCACATTGAAGTCTCATGTCAAACATTTCATCCACCAGAACTCAAACTCTCCCCCCACAGCACTGCATTCACCGCCCAGGGTTGCCCTGACCCTAGTGCAGGACCTTGCACTTGGCCTTGTTGAACTTCCCAAGGATATCCTGCATCACACCCTGCCCCAGAGCTGTACCTGCACTGTGTCCCTCGGCTTTTTAATTAAAATGCAAAATATTCTGCAGGGAAGCCAATACAGTTCAGAGTCTTAGAAAATATTCCCAGGGAAGCAGACCCAGCAGGGCAGAGCAGGAACCGAATCACTCTTGTTTGTGTTGGTAATGCCCTATGCAAAGCTAGACCTCCCAGCCTGGAGGATGTGCACAAGCTTAGGCAAACCAAAGGACAACATGAAGACGCTCTCAGGATCAGGAGCGAATGATGATGGCGTGAAATCACGTGCAGGTGACCAGGACCCAGGAACTGATGTGACCCTGACATGTCCCAAGCATATGATATGTATGCTCCTTCCTCACATGCGTGTCCTGTGACCGGTAACAAACATACGTACCTTCATGAAATTCGCCAAATGTTTGTTTCAAGCTCCGGTCCGGTGAAACATCCCATCACACATCCAAAAGACACAACCCGGGGGCTTCGGTTTCAGCCCTCACACTGACTCAGCATCAGCCGCTGCTGAGTAAGTCCCTGAGCATCTGTGGCCGTCACAGTCCGCGCTGATCAAACGGATGCAGGGATGCATTTTTTAGCTCCCATGCAAAGCTGCAGTGAGGACAAATTCATTAGTATTCATGGGAGCCCTTTGATTATCTGCAGGCTAAATAGTTATGAGGCAAAATAAAGGTTGTGATCACAGATAATAAGGCAAAGAGTAAACATCAGAAGACACGTATAGCTAAAAAGTATGGGTTTGGGATGGTAAACAGGGAAGTCTGAATGGTCAATGGCTGTCTCACTTCCAGGAGGAGGGTGCGCAAACGGACTATATAAGGTCTCTGGGTCCAGGGCACTTCATTCGCTCCTCTCCTCTCCACTTCTCCTCACCGTTCAGCAGGGTAAGTGAGAGCATCTAAACCTTCCTTCCTATTCGCAGAAGAAAAACACTGTGGATATCCAAATAGAAATGGGTATCTAGATTGGGGCTTTGGCTATTGCTGGGCGTTATGAAGGGACACGCTGGGAGCCTTAGAATGGAGAGGCCGTGGGAGCATTGGCGGGGCCATGCAGAGCAATGGGAGCATTTCAGCCCCATGACTGCCTGCGCGGTGCCATGTGACTGCTGCTACAGCGTTAGGGATGCTCTGGGATGAGGAGGTGGGCATCTCCACTGCAGCAGAAAGACAGACATAAGTTATGGGCAAGACTTACTACCAAAAACCCACAAAAGTGGGTTTCAGCTCCTTGAATTTCTGGAGTTGAGTGAGAGAGTATTGAGTAAATTCTGCATTTAGAAATCTGCTCCCCATCACAGTCTGACTCTTTCTATTCCCCTCCAGCTCTGCCCACACTACCGACACCATGCCCAACGGAGGTTGCGGGTGCTGCGGTGGCAACAACAACAACAACTACACCGTCTGCTGCTACAGCAGCCCAAGGTGCTGCAAGACGCCGTGCTGCTACCCATCGCAGTACTGCTGCCCCACGCCCTGCTGCATGCCCATGACCTGCTGCTACACCCTGAGCAACAACAACAGCAACAGTGGCTGCTGCGGCTGTGGCAACTAAAGCCCTGGGTGTGGAGCAAGGCTGCACTCAGCTCTCCTGCTGCTGTGCTCCTGCTACTTCCCCTTGGCTCCTCATTGCTGGATAATGACACGGATACATACACGGCCATGGATGTTCTTCCTTCTTTGCTTAGAGACTGCAGATCTCTCCTCCTCCTCGCTTTCCTTTCATCACCAAATGTGCTTTGAAGTTTCTCCTCGCTGATCAGTGTGGTTTATCCTTTGTAAGCACTAGTTCTGCTGTTAATTTTCCTCTTGGTGTACGGGATGCTTAATGCTCTTGATGTATCATCCTCTCTTTTCTTGCTTTAATCCCCAATTAGTCATGAAAGACAATAAAAGCTGTGCCTTGTGACACTGCAAACTTCTGGTCCGTGTCAATTCATTTTCCATTTTCTTTTAAACTATAGCTGTGATGTGGGACTTTTTTATCAGCTGCTTCGTTTCTAATCACAAGGAATTTGCCAGCAACTCAGCACACTCCCGATGGCAGCACCCCGGGGCACGCAGCAAACTTCTTGGCTCAATGATCACCTGGGGATGAGCAGCACTTGTTGGGGTCACTGTGCTGAGCCATGCAGTCCCTGCCATCTTTCCATGCTTACAAGAAGCACTGTCTGCAATAGAAGGACTTATGTCATCCAAAGCAGAGATAAAGGTCCTCTTATTAATGGAAGCCTGCCTGATGCATGCACGGAGTGGTAAAGCTTCTTATCAGTCCAATACTTTACCAATAGGACTAAACAGACCAGCAAGTGTCCTATCTAAGACAGAAAATGCAGGGACTGAGAGACATGGATAATATGTAATTGGGTAAATGTCATATGGATAAATGTAGTCGGAAGGGTTCGAGAATGCTGTCTGGGGTTCTCTTAAAACGTGGCAGGTTTGGGGAGGTGAGATCCAGAAGTGAAATATTTACACTCTGTTCTTTGCAAAATCCTCGGGGAGGAGAGCATCTCCAAAACATCTTTTCTAATATGAAAAGAATCCAGACTCTACAGAAACAGCGTAATCACGGGTCCGCGGTAACGAGTTGTAAATCAGAATTCCTGCTGGCCTTTAGCCAAGGGTTTTTCCACCTTTACAAGCAAGTCCTGTGCCTCCCTGCAAAGCAATTACATTTTTCCTGGAGCTGGAGAATACATCATCCCAGTGAAGTGCCCCGTGGTCACACCCCTACGTTCTGCACATGCTTTTCCCCGTGATTCAAACCCGATTGGACAAACCCTGTGCATCTCTCCCAGAGCTCTGCTGCAGAGCGAGAGCCTGGAAATGCCTTTTGCACAGACAGCCCCGGGGCTGCTGGGAGAGATGCTCTGCAGTTCTTTAAGCAGCGCCTTTGCTGTCCACAGAAATGCAAAGAGGAGGAGCTCCACAGGCAGTGAGTCAAAGCAGAACCATCAGGAGGTGGACACGGCCCTGGACAAAGTATGGCATCGTTGGTTCATGAGGTCAGCACCACTTTGTGATGTCCTCATTCCAGATTTGTTGAGCATAAAAGGGCTTTTAGTGCTGAACCCACCCACATGGAGCAGGGAGTGAAAAGGCAGAAAAATCCTCATTGGTGTTGGGCTGTACCAGCGCTTGTGTTGATTTCCCAAAGTGGGTGAAAAACCCAATGAATGGCTTGGGGTGAAAGCCCACCCCCACAGCCATGAGGCTTAGGGGTGGTCAGGTAGGCTGAAATAAGAGTGCAAAAATCAAGCATTCATTAATGAAAGCAGAATTCGTTGTTTTTCCAAATTTTCCTTTGAAAAAAAAAGATAACAATAAAAAGCTGTTTGTTTTGGCAACTAGGTTATTCATTCTCTGGGATGGATTTATTTCTGCCTTCTTGGAACCCCCCTCCGCACTTCAACATCCCATTCCAGGGCTGCTGGTTGTGGGGATGTGGGACCTAAAACCAGGATCCCCAGCCCTGACGGTGGGTTTCCCCCTGCCACGAGACTTTCTGGACACACCAGTCAGCATCACGGCATTCCAGGTATCCTTATCCCCGTATCCCATCTGACGTATATTAGGTAACAGCCTATTTGAACATGACCATGGGAGAACTAATTAGATAATGGCCAATGCATATGCAAAGGGCTATGCTGACATTACGGCGAGGGAGATGCTAATTGCAGCTGATTAATCCAACAGTAAGTGCCAGAAAAAAATACATGCAGAAGTGGCACTCAATGCTCAGCTATTAATTCCCATGGCATGCTTCATTGCCAGGAGAGCATAGCTGCATATAAAAGCTTTTGGCTCCGGCGCAGTCCTCAGGACTCGGACACTGCTCAGCCACCCATCAGCAGTCACAGGGTGAGTTGGATTCCCTCTGCCATCTAAGATTCCTAATTTTTGCATAGGAACAGCCCCAAAAATGCAAAATTCCATTGTTTTCTTTTTTTTTCCCCAGTCTGTTTATCCCCGAGGGCTTGACCATCTCTGCTGCTGCACAAATGCAGTACCGTAAGGGCGAAGACGACCTGGATGCATGTCATGATGACACCACCTGTGGTTGCCATGGCAGCCCCGTGAGCATCCCGGACCTGTCTCCATGCCACGACCGTGGCAGCCTCAGCCACGACATCGAGGGGTCCTGCCAGAGTGTGCCCCAGGGCTGCCAGCCCATAGAGCCCTGCCCGCCCCGTAGCTACTGCCCAACACAGCACAGCTGGGATTGTGGCAAACCCCGGCGGCGGGTGGAGGTGAGCCCTGTGCAACCTGTCTGCCCACCGGTGAAAATCCACCGCCGGCCACTGCAGCAGTACCGACCACCACTGCAGAGCGAGGAGCAGGGCACCTGCCGCAAGCCCCGCAGGAGAGTGGAGCAGTGTCCTGCAGAGGAGCCCATCACGCTGCAACCCCTGCCCCTGCAGCACCGCTGCCCCAGCATCCCCTGCTGCCGCCCACCGATCCAGCACTGCCGTCCACCTGTCCAGCATTGCCGTCCACCTGTCCAGCACTGCTGCCCCACCGCCGTGCCCCTGCCGCAGCATCCTGCCCAGCACCAGTGCAAGCAAGTCCAGATCTTGCCACCCTTCCAGCAGAAAAAGTGAAGAGGGGTCCTGCACCGGCACATTGCTCAGCGCTGCTGCTCCCAAGCTTGGCATGGAGGTGCTCTGTTTTTTTGCCCAATGCTGCCACCTCTGCTTTCTGGCTGTTGCTCTGCACACTCTGGGGACTTCAGGGACCATGGTCCCCTGCCTTATGATGACACCAGCACCCTAAATCCAGTCTCAGGCACAGCTGCCCAGGGAAGAAGTGGATGCCTCATTACTGAAGGTGCTTAGGGCCAGGCTGGATGGAGCCCTGGGCAGCCCGACCTGGTGGGAGCTGTCCTGCCCATGGCAGGGGGTTGGACTACTTAATCTTTAAAGTCTCTTCCAACCGAAACCATTCCACAACCCTATGAAATTCCCAGGGGTTTTCTCCACCAAGGAACAGACTTTAATTGCCACAGCCCTACTTTGCTCCTGGGTCTCCCACCTGGGGGAAAGACGAGAAACCAGGTGATGGATGAACTGAGTGCGCGCAGCTGGTAACCAGTGCTCCTTCACTCACAACTTCAGTGCATCATCATCTTAGGGCTGTTCCAAACCAGAGACAGGATGGGACTGGAAAAAAGCACACGCTGTGAGGGCAGGAGCAGCGGGGACTCCTGCGAGTTGACTTTCCCCCTGTGTATTTAAGAATAAAGCTGATTAAATTTCACTGACACTTGGTTCCTTCTTCTTTTACCACCAACATTACTACGAGCAGATACTAAAAGTCATTACAATCCCCACAAGGAAATCTGTTAAGTGGTTAAGTGAAAAACAGAATCTGAGTTCACACGTGAGGACCTCAGCCCCAACCATGGCTGTTCCACCGGGCTGAGCTGCAACTGCATGCTGAGATCCCCCCACTATGGTGATACCCCCAGAGGGGCAATGGATGGGCTTCCCCCCATTGTCCATCACACACCCCACTACCAAGTGATCCAGGTATCAGCTGTTTGCTCCCAGCATGCTACCACCCCATTAGCCAGGCAGTAACACCACGCTGGGACGCCATCCATCATGGAAATGTTAATCATGATAATTAGCGTGTCCCAGCACGTGAGGTGTGTCTGTGCATGCCAGGAATGCTTTCACTCAGTGCAGGAAGCGCAGTCCAGTTCTTCCTCCACCACCCCACTCTTGCAGCCACGCTGTTTTGGCAGAAAACCTTTCCCTGTGTACATTCATACATAGTGTTCTTTCTTCACATTGCCCAGTCACAGCCCCAAGTGTCCCTACCAACCCCAGGGAAAATCAGGGGGGACAAAAATCACATTTACTTTAGGCAGTAATTCACCGTGATCTATTGTGTTGAATTTTAGCCACTGGAACTCAGGCACACTTTAACTGCAGAAATCCTTCCCTGGGTCAGTTTGTTTCTTCCCAGCCTCCTCCCACCACAGATCCATGGGAACCTCTGCCCAGAGCCAGGATGACCGAGGGCACCACAGAGCCAAGCATAAGTGAAGGGGGCTCCATCCACTGCACTGCCCATCCTCAGAATCAGCCCCTTCATCAACGAACCCACCAGCATGACTTGCCCTCGGTGACTCTGCGTTGGCTGTTCCCAATCCTTGTCTGTGCTCCAGGCACCTGGAGGTGCCCTCATGGGGAGCAGAGGGAATGCCAGGGTAGAAACGCTGTCCGCGTGAGGGCTCCTGACTCACTGGTCACCCATCATCTTCCACTCAGTGTCTCGGTCCTCTCAGACGAGGAATAAGTGCGTTATTACCTGCCTCATAGAGCCCATACGTGGCTTAAGTGCTGCAGGTCCTTTATGTGCACTTCTCAGTAACTGTAGTATAATTAAGAGATAGTTATCAAGAATCATGAGTCAAGCAGAACATGCCAAGTCCTGAGAACAGCATCCAAATGGAAGGGATGTTTAGTCAATAAATAATTTAGTCCTCGTTCCTGCAGTGTGTTTCATTTACAAGGGGAAGATTTGTAACCCTATAAAAGGGCTCCATCCCTTTGCCTCTCGCAATCTGCTCCCCTGGTCTGCATCTGCCTTTCCTCGTCACTTGGGTAAGGCAGCTCAGAGCAGCTGGGATGGGTTGGGAAGGGGGTCAGGATGCAGGAGGTCGTGCAGTGGGCACGCCAGAGCCTTCCTTTGGACTGCACATGATCAGGGGCTAAGCAGAGAGGGAGCTATGATGGAACATGGATGTGGGACTTTCAGCAGTGCCACTGTGTGCTGCAGCACCGAATGGTTGTTTCTGTGCTCAGAGTTGAAAAAATCAGAGTAAGGTCAGAAAGAGGGTTTGGAAATATTGGGTGATTGCAAGAACGTCTTCTAGACTCAGCTTTGATGACAAACAGGGCTGGGAAGCTAAATGAAAAGAGAGGACGTGGAAACGAAGACCTATCCGTGTTTTTCAGATTTTTCCCCGCAATTCCAACATGATCTACTCCTCTGGAAGAGAGTCCTTCTTCAACCTGAATTCCACCTGGTATGACCCCTCTGGGTCCTGGCTGGACACTCGTCGCACACCGTTCCGCTACGGCTACAACAACTGCTGCTCCTCTCGATGCGACAGCGAGGGTGTGGAGGGCATGAGAGGACACAACTATCGGCACTATGGCTATCGGCAGCCAGTCTGCTCCGAGCGATGCCAGGGCTACACCGCAGCTGAGTCATGCCATGGAGGTGGAGGGTCCAGCTGTGCCAGGAGGCCCACCTACAGCTATGGGTCAACAGGGGGATGCCAGGGCTACGGGAGGTCGGTGTGCTCTGAGAGATGCCAGGGGTCCTCTGGTTCGTGCCACGGAGGTGGCGGATCCAGCTGTGTCAGGAGGCCCACCTACAGCTATGGGTCAACTGGAGGATGCCAAGGATACGGGAGGTCAGTGTGTTCCGAGAGATGCCAGGGATCCTCGGGTTCATGCCACGGAGGTGGCGGATCCAGCTGTGTGAGGAGGCCCACGTACAGCTATGGGTCAACAGGGGGATGCCAGGGCTATGGGAGGTCGGTGTGCTCCGAGCGATGCCAGGGGTCCTCGGGAGGGGGATGCCACAGCTCAGGGCAGCAGCCACAATGCAGTGAACCAGTACAGTGCATCCCGCAGTGCTGCCCCATGCCAGCCCCAGTGCAGCAAGTGCCCGTGGCCAAGTGCGTCCCCCAGCAGCAGCAGCAGCAGGTCTGCAAGGTGCCAGCCCGGAAGATAAAGTAAGGGGATGCAAAAGAGTGGGGATGAGTGAGAAACTTCTGGTCCTCGCAGTGTTGCCCCAATGTTCCACCTGTCCTCAGGGATTTCCACTCTTCCTGTCATGTTGCTTGTGATGTGATTTCAAGATGTAACCCACTGTCTCAGTGTGCAACGCTGAGTGCTCTTCCTTGTCTCTGTGAGTCATGCAACACTGCAATGCTCTCGTGCTGTGATTGATTCATCTCCCATCGTTCTTTCACAGCAGGAGCAGAGACAATAAAAAATACAGCTCATGACCACCTCGTATCAACGTTTTCTACTTTTTGAATCATCTCTTTGTCTCTTTAAACTGCTTTTGACCCTTTTTGTGGTGGGAGCTGAAGTCTGCAGCATCCCCACTCTCTCTGGCTTTGAGATTCCTGGTCAGTTCCACCTGGAGCCAAGCTGTTCCTATCCAGGCACTGCTTCCTGCTGAGAGGGAGCCAACGGATTTTGTCATGGACTCTGTGCAACCCAGCAATTAAATACTAATATGCTAATATTAAAAAAAATATAAACCACATAGACTTCATCAGAGAGGTAATAATGAACAGCTCTTCTTGACACATCATTTCACTCCCTGGCAGGGCAGCAGGTACAGTTTGATTTTCATTACAAGCCTCCACAATCAGCCCTGAGGAAAAGACCAGGAAAGGATTGAGGAGCAGAGCCAGAGGCGATGCTGAAGGCTGGCAGAGGAGATGGAGACTGTGTCCTGGGTGAGGAATGGAAACCCCTGGCCAGGAACACAAATTAAATGAGACTTAGAATATAGCAGTGGTGGACAGTGAGAAGGAATTGGATTTCCACATAGCAGGGCAGAAGACCCTGAGATCCCAGTAGGGTCAGGGCTGGTGGAGTGAGGAGGAGCTCTCTGGGAGGATCCTTGCAGCACAGTAGGGATCTGGTGTTGGTGACTCACAGCTCCATGTCCCAGAAGGCTCCAGGTGGCTCCAGATGGCTCCTGGGGGACTCCAAGTGGCTTCATGTGGTTCCTAGGGGTCTCCAGATGGCTCTAAGTGGCTCCTAGAGGACTCTAGGCTGCTCCAGGTGGCTCCTAGTGGCTCCAGGTAGTTTCTTGCACCTCACCCAACCCAGATTCTCCATACTCCACAATCCCCAGCCCGGGCCTCCTGCCTGGCCCAGCTTGCAGGATGTGACACATCACAGAACCAGCTGCTTGGCAGCGGTAATGGTGGAGATTTCCCTGCAGCACTACATGGAGAGGGAAAGAAATAAGTACAGGTGCCAGGACTGGAGGTTTTATCAGTGCACGCATAGGGGTCTCAACACGCAGCCTTCCTCTCTGGGATCTTCTTCATGTGAAGGTGATGCTGGGACACCTTATAGAGCATGCAGCCCCCAAACCAAGCACTGCTCCATGGGCTGCAGCCATGGCATCCAAATCCACCTCCGCATCCCTCTGGATCTAGTGGGAAGGGATAGAGAGGGCTGCCCAAAATCAGTGGGAGATTTGGAGGTTTGTGTTTGTGAATGAATATCCCACTGACCCTCCCAAGGTCTCACACTTGTTCATTTATCACCTTCATCATCAGAAAACAAATAACTGAAATACAGGAGAATCATGGCAGTATATAAACCACTCAGAGACCATGATCCAAACCCAGCTCCTGAGACTTGTATTAGGACAACTGCAATTTCTTTTCTTTTTTTTTTAAAAAGGCCAACCAATAAATTATACAACATCCAAATAACACCAAGGGACTCAGGGAAGCCTCTCCCAAACCTTGGTGCTATGCACGTGGTACCCATATGGGTTACAGGCACTGGCTGTAGGTTCAGGATGTACACAGCTCTGGGTCTCCAACACGTGTGAGCATCCTCCCTGCTGTGCTCTATCGTCGAGAGAGGTGATAAACATGTTTGTCACCATCTGGGCGATCTGGGGTGTAATTAGTGCTTCGTTGTGAATAATAGTTTCACAAGAATCCTCATTCTTCTGCTGTTTGTGAAATATCTCCCAACACTTTCTGATCTGCTCACGGATCTCTGTAATGTGGTGATTCAGCTCCATCGGTCAGCGATGAATCTCCTGAGCTGTTTCATTTCAGTTCAGTCTGTGCTATTATTAATATCACAGTGGCCTCTAGAGTCCTGGCTGGGATCAGGCCTGGTGCAGAAAGACACTTTCCTCCCCAAAGCTGAGCCCCAGACAAGCAGCAACAAGAATTCCCATCACACATGGGGATAGAGGATAGAGGGAAGAGCCCAGAAATTTCACAACACTTTTCTTCCCTCTTTTTAGTCCAGTTAAAATTGAAGAAAGGGGACCAGTCACAATACTGGGAACTGGTGTTGTGGGTTTGGGGTGGATGTCTGACCCTCCTGTCCGGGTCTCTATTTCCTATAGGACTTCCAGTTTCCTCTGTTTAGGCTAAAGTTCTTTCCTTCAGGTCTGTCGGACTGACATGGAAATATCACAACACTCTTTTTAGTGCTTCTTCTCTGTTTACCTCAGAAATACATTTATCTGATCCTACTCCCGTGCCCGGTGGTGAGGTCCCACTGCCTGCATGCCCTATTCCCATCACTCCAACTGGACACATCCAGCAGTAGTTTGCCTCAAAGCGTCCCACCCCAAAGCTCCAAACCTCAGGGACAGGGTTTGATCCCATGGGCCTCTTCATTTCTTTCGTAACCCACCAGGGCCAGCCCTGCTGCCCCAGAGTCACTGCAGGATGTTCTCATTGACAGAACATCTCTGTGCTCACCTCCCGCCACCCCATCGTGTGTTCATACCTGCATCCTTAATTTCGTTTGTCTCCTTCGCCCACTCACAACCTACACTTCTTTTTTTTTCCTCAGGATGACAAAACATACTCATTTTTCCTACACATCACCACCACTTCAGTGATTTTTACACCTGTTTTATTATCTGGATTCCTTGGTAGCCCAGAGGATCCCATACTCAACATCACACCCCATTTTCCCCATTCTTACACATTCATATTGCTACCTGGAGCTCATGGCAGCTTCGTGTTAGGCGGATACTTCAGGGGAATGCAGCAAGCCCATCTAGAACCTCCCATCCCTGTGCATGAACACTAGGCGTGGAGAGCAATTAGCATTTTTGTGGAGTAACATGAGGAATAGTGATCCCAAAGACAGGATATTGATCCATTCGTGACACCGTGAGTCAGAACACGAGAGTAAAAACTCCAATTAGCGAAGTGCTCGCGGTGGTGAACCATCGAGTCCCTCCAGCGGGAGCTCATCTTGTTTCCGGAGGAAAAACTCCATGCACCCTATAAAAGACCTCGCACCCATGTCTCCTCATTCTCTCATCTTCACGTCTCCTCTTGAGTTCCCGCTGAACAGAGTAAGTCTGGCTCCTCACACTGCTTTGCTTTTCGTGGTGTCCAGCTTTGTCCTGACCTCGAGCTCTTGGCCTTCTCCCGCACTTCTCATCTCTGCCGCTCTCTCCAGATGCATTTCTTATTCCTTCATCATCTTCTCCTGTACAGAAATAATAGAGACAAGTGAGGAAGGCTCAGAACTTACTGCTTCAAACTGCAGAGGGTGAGACTCTTCCAGTCAAGCTCTAGTTGCTGTCTGGCCATCACTTCTCACTCATCCCTGAGCGCTTTAACATCTAGCTTATGTCTTTTCTAAACACTGAGGTGAATGATTTGCTCAAAAGAGGGTATGCAGCATGACGAGCATTGCTAACTTTTCTTCATATTCCAAGAATCTGGCCTATAATGAGCATCTGTTCCTGGTCTGTAATCTCACCTATCTGAGCATCTGCTGCTGCTAGCTGCTGGTGTTTTTGCAAGATTCAAAGGTGATGGTTTTCCCCGCAGGTCTGCGAAGATGTGCTCACGCCAGGACAAGGACCAGTGCCACCGCCAAGAGAGGTCCTCATGCCACAGCAGTGAGGGGTGCGGCGGGGGAAGCGGGGGCTCCGGGTGCCATGGGAGCAGTGGTGGGTCTGGATGCCATAGGAGCAGTGGATCTGGATGCCATGGGAGCAGTGGATCCAGATGCCATGGGAGCAGTGGATCTGGATGCCATGGGAACAGTGGATCCAGATGCCATGGGAGCAGTGGATCCGGATGCCATGGGAGCAGTGGATCTGGATGCCATGGAAGCAGCAGTGGATCTTGCCACGGAAAGCCACAAGATTGCCAGCAGCAAATTTATCAAGTATCCTCAAGGATGAAGTGAACAGGACACTACCTGCTGTTCTGTATAAGTTCAGGAATCCTTGCATGTCTCCCAACACTCATATATCACAATTTCTCTTCCTTCCCCCCTGGCCAGTCTTAAATCTTTGATGGGTTTGTCTGTGGGCACCAGAAATGCACTACACATGTTCACGCTCGCACGGTGTTCTCTCTATCTTTGACAATAAATGAGCCATTGCAGTTTGCAGCACATGAGGCTTTTGCGTGCATGATTCTTCTTTCATAACACAGCACCACAGGGCACCATTAGCACAGAGCTGAGGGGTCGGCACTGCCACCTTCTCCTTCAGGAACTCCTAATGAAACAAGGAGGAATGGACATTTATAAATGCCAGCTGGCTCGCACAGCCGCAACACCTCCCCATGTCAAATTCCCACAGAGAGGCAAACGCCAGATCTCCCATTGAGACTCCACTGGCTGTGGTGCTCAAGCCTTTGAGGCCCGCTCCACATCCACAGTGCAGAAAACTCCTCTAGGGCCATGGTGGGGGCTGCAATCCCTCCTTTCTGTGCCAAACCCTTGGGCAGCCCCTCCAGAACCCCTCTGAGCAGTGCTTGGAGAGCCCTGGGCCATCCCAGGGGAGTTGTGCGACGCCAGCAGTACATGATGAACTGATAAATTCATTCTCAGCACGTAATTAAATTGAATTGTGTAATTTATTGGTCTGCTATTTCCATTCAGGAAATAAATGGTTGTTTGCCTGATAAGATGATCCCCAAGTGTGTCACGATGCTCAGAGATGTCCATCGTTGGTGCAGGGACACAACGTTGGTTGGAAGAGCCGCTGCCGCCAGCTCTGCCTTCACCCCAGCTGCAGCCCTGTTCCCACGAGGGGGATGTGCACAGAACCCGGCAATGCTTAGAGCTGCTGATCTTTAACATCCTTAGATCAACAGAAATGAGAGGAGCGGAGCACAGAGTGATGCCCGAAGCTACAAATTACGTTGAATGTACCTTCTCTTTTTTTTTTTTTTCACAGAGAATATTTATCATGTTTCTGCTTCTGAGGAGAGAACAAAACATAAATAAATAAGAAGGGATCCAACCTGGGTACAGTTTGCCCTGACATTGTTTTAGCTCGTAACAGCAATTAAGCATTACAAAAGCATTTGGGTTGCATGCCTGATTCATGAATGCAGCCCTGCCCTCCACCTTTCTAAAAATCCTCCACGTTTCGGCAGCGGTGAATGTGTCAGAGGTTTTCTGGTGCTATCAACAACTCAGGACCTCAGAATCAAAGGTTTGGGCACCAGGTCTCTGAGCAGGAGTTGGCATCATGCTACAGGGGCACTTCCACAAAGCACTGCAACCTTGCTGGGGGTCCCGTGCTTTCTGAGCACTTTTGCATTGGCAAAATCTTAGCAGTTCCTTATTCCTGCCATCTGCTTGCAATAATGCTTTCAGTCTCCCATTTACTGCCTGGATAATAACTAAAATGTCTCCTGAGAGTAGTTACAGAAAGGAAAGCAGGAGTCCTGCAGTCTGAACGCCCAGCAGAAGTGCAGGGAAGGTGCAAGATGTATCTCAGATAGCTGCTTGCAACTAGCTCTGGTGCTTGGCCTCAAGGCTCCCGTGGGTCCGTGCATCTGTCTGAGCAACCCTTATGTTTGTTGCCAAATGACAAGATAATTGTGGAGAGGAAAAAAGAGTTCCAGAAATGATGTTGCTATAGGTTCGGGGAAAGTCCCAGGGGTCGGCACGCCCCACACAGCACCCATGGGTGCTCCGCTCATGGCTTCCAACAGCCAGCAGCACCACCACCCCACCGTCAGCCACAGGCCAAAAGTCAACCGCATTGTTCTGAATCACTACCTCAGGCAGACCTTTCCCCTTCCAAAAATAGGAACCAAACTGGATTCCTAATTCCTGTTTCCATCCTTCTCACAGCAGCAGAGAACTTTCTGACCACACAAAGCTCTATTGGAGCTGCCCTTCCTCTTTCTCCCCAGCTGTGCCCCATTTCGGAAGGCTTTAGCGAAAAGAACCAATCGTGGTTCCAGTCAAACCAATGTTTGGGTAGAGCTGTCTGTAATACAGAAAGCGCTGGATACATTTGTGGGTTTATGGGCACGGAGAGCACCTCTAGACCTTTCCAAAGCCGTGTGCAATGATTCTGTGATTATTCCCTTTCTAAAGGCGGAGCGCTCCCCAGCTACAATGAACACCAAAACACATTGTGGAAATCAGGGCCACCCACACTTCCCATCGGGGCCCAGCATGGGGAGGGCTGGCAATGAAACATCTCTGCAGCACAGGAACGAATCAACACAGAGAGGTGATACCCAGCGGAGCCACGGTGAGTCACAAAGCAACCCAAAGAGTGGGGAGGCAAAAAAAAAAAAAAAAAAGATCATTAGGTGAATGAAATAAGCAGAGTTCTGCAATGGGGAGGTGTTCCACTTCCGGAGTGGGTAAAGGTATAAAAGTAGTGCAGTCCTGGAGAGCCTCATCACCTCCGCGTCCCTTCACTGCACAGCAGAGCGGTAAGAGCAGCAGTGCTGCAGAGCTTGGGGCTCAGGGCAGCACCCAAAATTTGACAGGAGGTGGAGGGGCTGGGAGCAGGTTGATCCCTGCAGCATCACTGGGATACTCTGAGGGTGCTCCTGATGGGGCGAGGAGGGAGCATGGAGTTTGGGAAGGGGGATGCTGCAGGAGCAGGGGAGAGGTGCTGGGAGTTGCTCTGCTGTGCTAACAGACGAGCTCAGTGACCACACTCAGTAGGGCAGCCTGATGGTCTTGAGGATCCTGAAGATCTTTCCCAACCCCATTGTCACGGTTCCATGATTCTAAGCTGTAAAGGCTGTGGGAGCTGAGAGGAGCGCATGAATATAACTTCCACAATCCTCTTCCATGCAAAGGCAGAAGCAGGACGTCCTGACAGCTCCTCTCTCCCGCAGGTCACCCAGCACTCCGCCATGTGCTCCCGTCAGGACAAGGACCAGTGCCACGCACAGGAGCAATACACCCGCCAGAGCAGCGGCTGTCACAGCTCCGGTGGCGGTGGCTGTCACAGTTCCAGTGGAGGTGGTGGCTGTCACAGCTCCGGTGGTGGCAGCGGTGGCTGTCACAGCTCCGGTGGCGGTGGTGGCTGTCACAGCTCCGGTGGCAGCAGTGGGTGTCACAGCTCCAGCAGCTCCAGCTGCCACGGGAAGCCTCAGGTCCAGTACCACTACCACCAACAGCAGCAGCAGCAGCAGCAGATCCCCCAGCTGCCATCGCAGAAGATGAAGTAACGGAGCACACACCAGCTCCCCGCAGAGCTCTGCACACCCCAGGGCACCCGGCTGCAACCCCTCAGCGTGCCCCCCACCCCTCAGGGGCACTGCTGCCCCATGGGGCTGCGCTCAGCCCGGGTGCCAGCAGCACAATAAAGCATGATGTGCCTCAGAGCTCTCTCCTGTTTCCGTGTCTCCTTAAGCCCCCTATCCTCATTTTCTTATTCACACTGAAGGGATGCAATTGGGTTTTGGTGAAGTGCTGGGTCTATGGAGTTGTTAACGTCATATATCATTAACTGGGGGGTGCATCTCTCTACACACCCGGAATATGGTTGTGCTGCTGATGGGAAGGCAGGGAGGCCTCAGGGAAGGGGTTTCACAGCTGAGACCAGGAGCTGGGACTGGGAGCTGGAACTGGGAGCTAGAACTGGGACTGGGACTGGGAGCAGTCCACCCAGAGGTCTCACAGCCCTATGAAATTCTGAACAAGGAGCTGGGAGTGCAGCCATAACTCACAGCCTGTTCCACGTATCCAGGAACACCACCAAGATCCCAAGAAAACCCCGTGAGTGATTATTGGCCGTAAGATCTGACAACCCTTTCCTTTACCTCTTGGATGTTTGTCTGTTTTCCAGATTTTAGAGGTGTTCTTTTCCTGTAACCACAACTAAAAAGAAAGACAGAGTTCCTTTGCTTCCATGTTGCTGTTGTTTCTGCTTTTAAATAAAAGCTGACCTGATGGGTGGGAGAGGCCAATGACTGCAAAGAAAACATGGGCTGTTATGTAACACTGTGCACGGTTACACTGAACGCCTTCATGTGTCCTTTCTCACTCAATGAATGACATCACCACCCAAAAAGCAATAAACTCTCCTGCACGGTACATCACCCCTGACCTGGACAAGATGAGCCTGCCACTAACACCCTCTGAAAAAAGACAAAAACAGATTGCACAAGGCTCCACCAATGCAAAGACTCCTCGCACAGAAACACGTTTGTTCTCAGGCTGCAGTCACGGGCCATGGATTTGGGTGGTGGGAGGGACACGCAGTGCTCTGACAGCCACACGGATCTGCCTGCAGCTCCCAGTGCTGCCTGCCCTGTTCACTGCTAATTACTCCTCGCAATCTCAGCCAACAGTTTCTCTGTGAGTTGTAGGACTTCAGTGGCAGGCAGCAAGGGAAGCGTCCACTGTCCGCATTTCACACTCTGAGCTCTGCTGCCCTCCCACCCACTGACCCCTGGGATAAGGGACAGCTCCACAGTGGGGCAGAAGACACTGGGGTGGACATCACCCAGAACTTTGGATGCGAAGCTGCTCACACCCTATGGACCTTTGCTGCCCCAGTGGGAGCTTCACTCCTCATCCCACCCAGCTCAGGCAGGGCCACGTGTGGGTCACAGCACCCAGCAGCTCCCACCCACTAGTGGGTGTCTATCCGACCTGGCAGAAGCCACCCAGCAGCTTCCAGGAAGGAGCTGAAGCTCAGCACTACTAACGGTGCTGAGTGCCATGAAATGGGAACAGCTGAAGTCTTCCCAGGGAAGATGTCAGCTTTCAGAAGGTCCAGGAGGTGCTGCTCCCTTTGCCTCCAAAAGTCTCAGTCTTTCCCACCTTTATTGTGATGATGATGCAAACAGTGGGTCTTTGTTAGAAAGGAGCTGGGGGCTTTGCTTCGAGACCCCTGACAAACAGTTGCGATAACAGAAGGGCTTGCAACGGACACCAAGAGCACCTTCTGTCAGCTCAGTGCCTTTGGGGGAAGTTCACACCCTGTGGCTCAGGGAGGGAAGCTAGAAGACCACCAATAAACTCCTAAGACACTTCTCCAGAGGAAATCCAGGAGGTCTTAAGGGAGGAATAAGATTTAAGGAAGACATTTTTTGCCTTGAAATGGTGAGATCCTGGACCAGGATGCCCATGGATGTCCCCATCATTGGATGGGCCCCAAGTCTGGTGGGACGAAACAAGACTTTAATCAGCCTGCCCAGGAGGGTACACCCACAGCACAGTGCTCAGCTGTGTGGCCTTTGAGGGTCCCTTCCAACCCACACCACCCCACGGTTCTGTGAAGCAATTTTGTTTGGATCCAAGGACCCAGCAGAGAAGACTGAGCAACTCCATGCTCCTCTGTGCCTGGATTAGTTCTGGATTTATCCAGGGCTGCCCCAATAGCAGGGATTAGACTCCAAGAGCAGAGCCCCATGGGATGCGGCTATAATTATGCCTGGATTTGATTTACAAAACAAACCCCAAACAGATGAGCCTTTGGAAACCCAGGCACCCACAGGTTTCCCTATTAGGAACAGGTGAGGCTGGCAATTAGATACTTATGTAGCACAGGAAACAGATAAAAAAAGGGATGATACCAATCTCCAATGAGTCAGGCGAGCGATGTAAACAGAGGGCGGTTTGATGAGGATTGGGTATGAAATTAATAGATGGAGGTGACAGAGAGCTGTCTCATTTCCGGGCAGAGGGATTTGGGATCTCTATAAAACTGCCCCTGCCCTGGAGATTGTCATTCCCTTCTCTTGCCTTCTTCTTCAAGCTTGGGTAAGTCTGAAAGATTTAGCTTCTCTGGGGACGAGTCTTGCACAGAGAGATGCAGAGCTCAGGTTGGAAGCAAACATTGGACGCTATGGGATGGCAGAGTGAAAGGGAGGAGGTGGCATCCAGCTGATCCTCCATGGGTGGGTGCGGGGCACCACACTGGACCCAGAGCAACTTATAGACCCTGGGCAGTGTTGTTGGGTTGGGACTGCAAATGGGGTGGGCATGGGGACCTGTGGGGTGGTGGGACATGTGGCAGTCCCTGACAGCTCCTCTCTCCCGCAGGTCACCCAACACTCCGCCATGTGCTCCCGCCAGGACAAGGACCAGTGCCATGCACAGGAGCGATACACCCGCCAGAGCAGCGGCTGTCACAGCTCCGGTGGTGGTGGCTGTCACAGTTCCAGTGGAGGTGGTGGCTGTCATAGCTCCGGTGGTGGCAGCGGTGGCTGTCACAGCTCTGGTGGCGGTGGTGGCTGTCACAGCTCCGGTGGCAGCAGTGGGTGTCACAGCTCCAGCAGCTCCAGCTGCCACGGGAAGCCTCAGGTCCAGTATCACTACCACCAACAGCAGCAGCAGCAGCAACAGATCCCCCAGCTGCCCTCGCAGAAGATGAAGTGATGAAGCACACACCAGCTCCCCACAGAGCTCTGCATGCCCTGGGACACCCAGCTGCAACCCCTCACTGGTACCCCATGGGGCTGTGTTCAGCCCGGGTGCCAGCAGCACAATAAAGTATGATGTGTCCCAGAACTCTCTCCTGTCTCCATGTCTCCTTAAGCTCCTCATTTTCATTTCCTGTGTGTGTTCGTGCCGCACTCACACTGCCTTTCTCTCTGCCCTTGTGACACTCTGGCTGCAATGGATGTGGACCTCCCCTGGCTTCTCTTCGCTCTGCCCTCCTCCCCACGTTGGGTTCCAGGTGATGGAGAGAACCCAAAAGTCACGCCACATCCCATGGGCTGCCCTGCACCCGGGGTCTCACCAACCCTGTGCTCCCCCCAGCCCACACAGGGCATTGTGCCCCCACCCCCATGGGGCTGAACCACCTCCATAGTGTTTGTGCTGCAGCATTGAGCTGCTGGTCGCTGGGGTTCAGGGCAAACAGACAGCTTCCTCTTGTACCTCCTTTATTGCCTTTCTTTAAGGTGGTACAAACATTTATAGAAAACAAAAGACAAAACAAATAAACCAAAAAACCCTTTGGGATATTTACACTTAACAGGCACAGTAACGGCTGAAGGACCAAATCCCGCTCACGTTTGCTTGGGGGGGAATATCCTACTGCAGAAAACATTCATCCTTGTGCTGAAGTGATCACAAAGTGAGACCTTACTGGCAGCTACACGTCACTCCCTGCCTTTCCAAAAGCTCGTGGATGAAGATAGAAACGTTACACACCTGATCATCTATGCCACCACCCTCCACCCCCTTGCTATTGAAACAGCTTTGTTCTGTTGGTAGGAGGAAGGCTGCCCCACTCTCCATCCTCTGTGCCTCCCTCTGCAGGGTGATTACAGAGACATGGGTGCAAGCTTTCCTAAAATAAAAACAAAAAGAAATAAAAATAGAAGAAGAAGGCAGATATTCCCTTTTTTTTTTTGATGGAAAAGAAAGCTAGGGCACAGGCCAAGCTGCACTGATGGGGCTGAAACCTCCTCCGTAGCACTGAGGTGCATTTCTGGTCCCCTCAAACCCGTGGGAATGTCACTGTCGACTTCAAATCAGCTAGAGATGAGCTCCCAGCCACAGACCTTTAATTTTCCCTGCATAATTGCCTCTCTTTATTCATTAGCACTGGACAGCCTGAGTCAACTAATTGCATGGCTCATTCCAGCCCTTCTGAGTAGCGATTTTTCACTTTCTGCCCATTAAATCCGAAGGAGTTGGCAGAGGACAGGCGTGATGCATCAGCCCTTCCTCTGCCGTTACATTTACAAATCTGAACCCAGCACCCCAAATCTTGAAGCCCTGTTTGCAAAGCATCCCAAAGAGACACCTGTGGAGCATCAGGACTAAGGAAACAGGAGAGACAGAGTTAGTTTTTCCTCATGGAGGTAATATGTGGAGTGAGGCACGTCCTCATGTCCACCCCCGCCGCGTGATCACACTGTGTCCACCTGCTGCTGCCACCTCTGTGCTTCACCCACAGGGGAAATCAGGGATCCTGTGGGGAGAAAACTCCATGGGGAATCTACCCATGAGCACCTCATTAAAGCTGTCGGCCCCCAGACCCCATCCATCCACCGTCCACCCTGGGCAGATGCAGTGCTTTGCACAGAGCTTGCACCCAATTAGCACCTTGCCATTTGATTGGCAACATTAGAGCTGATGAAATCCCCCCGAAGTGGGAGCACAGCTCCTGAATTCATCCCATTTTCTCTGATGGTGGTTTGATGGGCAAACCAAGGGAGGTAAAGTTTTGGGAGGGAGGGGGGGAGGGGCACAGTGCCCCATTTGGATCTGTCCCTGCACATTAGGGCAACACATTGCCATCTGGGAGCGCCTCCCACCTGCAGCCTCTCCTTACCTCCTCCTCTCCGTGCTCCTGGAGGAGCCCTCAGTACACACAGGTTTTGGAGGAGCCCCTCTCCTTCTTGTTCATGGGCTCGGTGTCCGAATCCACCGGGCTGCCAATGTAGTGGTACTTGCTGGTGGAGGACCTCTGGGGGACAGGAGATTGTCAGACCCCACCACCCCCCCAAGGCTGGAATGAGAGCTGTGTCCCGAGGGCAGAGCAAGACAGAGGGCGGTCACAATTAAACCCCAGGAAAATGAGCAATTTGGGAAATCCCACGCTAATGTTGGATGCTGAGTGAGTGCTGCAGGAACCCTCATCACCCCCTGGCCTCCCCCAGGTGTCACCCCATCACCGTGCCCATGTTGATACCTTGACAGGAGCGAACTCCTGCTGGATCAGCTTCTTGAATTCACTCCTGCTGAAGGACTCAGACTTCTTCCCCCTCCTGGCACTGCCGTCCATCATGTCAGTGATGGCTTTGATGAGCTTGGACATGTCAGAGTGATGCTGCTGGTCCTGGAGGAGAGAAAAACATCAGGACACAGCAAGGTGGTTCTGCCCTCTCCCCTCCAGTAATGGAAGATAATTTCAGCCTCTCTAAATTCGGGTGCCAAGAAACTTCCCCTTGCTGGACGCTGAAGTTTGGGGTGCCCCCACCCCGGCTCTCTGTGGGACTTTCACTTTAATTTGCTTTGTTTCTTCACTCTCCCACTCCCCTCTTAAATTTGCAGGAGCCGCATCCCCGCAGCGATCCCCGGGCAGTTATTGGGAGGAAGGAATCAGCCTCAGGGCGAAACGAAACCGTGCCTTTAATCGCTACCCCGAGCCCTGCGGGAAGGACCGAAATGACCCCGAAAAAGCTAAAAAAAAAACCAACCCGCATTATTTCAAGTGCAAAAGGGAACGGCACACACTCACCCGCTCGTCCGCGTCCAGCAGCTGACAGGCGCAGATCGCACTGGCAGGGAGGGATGGGTGGAGGGCGAGGATCTCCCCCGGTCCATCCTGTTCTGCATCGCTCCCTTCCCAGGGAGCCTCCCTCGGCCTCCTGCCCGCCGACGGTGTTTACCTGGGAACACAAATGTAGGTCAGCACGGAGCTGGGGCCGTGGGCACTGCCCGGGGCTCCGCCGGTGGTGGGAGGCTGAAGGGATCTGTGTGGAAAACGGAGCTGTCAGGAGGTTTCCTTCGTTTCTGGAAGTCTGCATTCAGCAGCCCCTGGAGGAGGAGGAGGAGGAGGAGGAGGAGGAGGAGGAGGAGGAGGAGGAGGAGGAGGGGGGTCTTTTCTTTATGATTGCAGTGATTTCTGACTTCGTAGGGTTTTGCGGTGCCTAAGCTTTGGAAAAGTCGTTGAGAAAATAAGTTTACGCAGAAAAAGTGGGTTCCCTTTTATTATTCCACGCATCTCCCTTGGCCCGAGGGAGCACCCAGGCTGCGTTCAGAATCAGTGCCCAAAGACCTGCAGCTTCTGTAAGGAGGAAAAAAGGGCCGCTCTTCCCCAAGCAGGGCAGCCTGTCCCGAGGGGTGATGGCAGTGAGGGGACTCTGGAGGGACGCCTGACCCTGAGGGAGGTAGCAGTGAGGAGACACAGGATCGATGCCAGCCTGGCTGCACCAGGCCATAGGTCTGAATGTGAGCTCCCTCCCACGGCAAAATAGCTCCACTTCTCCTAGGGAAGAGAGAGGCACGGGGACTCAGCCAGGTGTCCCGGACGCCTACCCTCATTCTTGTCTGCTCTGAGGGCAGTCAGTGACCCCTGGTGTGCACAACAACCCTCCCTGCCCCGCGGGCTGTGCCCAGCTCCCATTGCACCCGTAGATCTGGTGGGGAGCCAGGTGAGATCACACGGTGCATCACTCCGCGTGTCTGGGCGGGGAGGGGCTGTGGAGCCCGCCCCGACCGCCCACGAATCGCTGCCGATGCCACCACGCGAGGCACCTCTGCAATTAAGTGGGTCGTTAATGAGCTGCAGAGGGCGGCGGGGAGCTAAATTTTGCCCTGGTGGGATGAGGTGAGAGGCAGCAAGTCGCTGCAGGTCCTGTGCCAGTGAGGGCTGCCCCGCACACGGTGGGTTTGGGTGCAAAGCGGAGCGGCCCTGGGGCTGTCATGCTTCTGGACCTCGTGGTCCATGGGAGTGAGATGCTGGAAGAGCTCTGGGGTGGGGTGGGGTGAGGAGGTGGACTGCCATCCCTGCCCAGGGCACAGAGTGGGTATGCTGGGGGGGACCACAGGATATGATTGCGGAGGAGGACGGGAGGGCCACGCGTGGCTCCAGAGCCGCACGGTTCCCTCCGTCCCAATTAGCGTACATCCGCCCTGGGAATGAGGGGAATTAGGCAGAAAATTGCTCTGAATCACTCAGACCGTTCCCTTCCGCCGCTCCCTCCCGGGCAGACGGCTTTCACCACTGTGCCACCGCGTGGCAGCACGTCCCCAACCGCTGCAGTGTCAGCCCCCACCAGGACGGCCCCGGTGGGAGCCGGGTGTGTGCTGGGTCACAAGCAGGAGCGGGGCTGAGCAGCTCTAACCCGCTGTCACTCATCCCACATCGATAGCAAACAGAACGTGCACGGCGCTGCCAATACCTCAGCAGCATCAGCACAGCCCCTGTGGGGGGGGGGGGGGGGGGGGCGGGGGGAAGAGGGGTCTGTGATGCGAGGGAGCTCAGGGGGTTCCACTCGTGGCCATAAATCCCAGCGGGGGTGCAGTAGAGGTGGAGCCCCAGTGACAGAACAGGGTGCAGCGGTGACAACCTGGAAGCACTGGGCAGTACTCTGTCGACATTCAGTTTGACTCCTGGAAGCATCGAGCGCGTTCTGACTCTGCTGGGGAGCTGCTGGTGGGGGTTGGCTGATGCCCCTTCCATCATAAAAGGCACCACCAAGTCCCCCTTCTCCAGGTAAGCTCTCCCCGAGGTCAGCTTCCCATCTGCTAAAACACGAGCTTCACCTCCCAGGGAGTTTGTTTAGCTTCATGCTGATGACCCAGCTGCACCAGGTGCTGCCACTCATTAGAGCCCAATTAGCATTACAGATGGGCACCAGCTGATACCTGCATGCTGCTTACAAGAAAGGAGGTGTGTGGAAACCTAAAGGATGGCCAGGAGGGGACTGGTGAGCTGCAGGGAAGCAGGAGGGTGCCCAGACATTGTAAGCAGGGAGATCCTGAGCAGTGTGATGGAAAGATGTCAGTGAAAGAGAGGCAGATTTCTGTAGGGCTTTGTGTGGATCTGAAGCACTGCTTCACCTGCTGCGCTGGTAGGTTGGAAAAGCAGTGTTGGAGCTGGTCGGGTGCAGCAGTGTTGTCTGAAGCCATCTGCTTAGTACAAATGTTAAGTTTTCACCCACAATTTAACCCAGAGTAGTTCTTGCAGCCCCTCTGTGCAGTGCCGTGGGCGTTTCCACGAATTTCAACCTTCCTTGGTGCTCCATACGCTTTGGTTGGATTCCCCAGGGATTAAAACATGGCTCAAAACCCACACATCGAATAGGACAGACTAAATGCCTCTGGAACAGTTGAAATGCAGCTTTTATTTTTCTGGCTGAAGATGGGGGAGGAGTAAAGTAAGAAGGAAACTACCAGCAGTGAACACCATCCATTGTACCAGCAGAAAACTCAAACAGCGCAGCGATAATGAACCAGAGGTGGTGCACATCGACATGGTCCTCCAACTGCTTTGAAAGCGTTTGCTCGTGGAGTAGCAGGTAATTGATGAATGCTGAGGATGAGATCAGTGCCTTGAGCAGGGAGGGTTGCAGAGCTGGGTGTGTGGCTGGATCCTGCTGCTAGAACTTAGGGCACTGTGGTGGCACCTGGTAGGTTGTTCTGGTGTTCTGAGGGTAGGAGGTCTGCCCTTGTGGGGAATAGCACTGTGTGGGTACGTAGTAGGTCTGTGCTGGAGGGTTGCAGGGGGGCATGACAGGCACAGGGATGTTCTGGTTGCTGGAATGGCAGCAGGACCCCGACTCATGGCTGGGATGGGAGCTGTGGCAGGAGGACTCTTGTTTGTGGCAGGACCCGCTGGAACCCATCTCTTCTGAACGTCAGCGAAGTTGCCTGGAGTATGAGACCGCCAGTGAGAGGAGACCCTGATGCACTTCTCATCCACCCTCACTCACTCCCTTCTCTCTTCTCAAAATTACTCTCTATCTCCCCACCCATTGAACTCTTTGTGACTTCCATTCCAAATACACCCTCAACTCTGCCTTACTCCCTGGACTTTCTATGTCCATTTCAGCATGAACAGACCCCCAGACCAACACAAGGAGCCTTGCCAGCCTCTCCCCAAGCCTGTTTCTTCCCCCCCCCCAGCACCCTGATGCAGCACATGGAGCTCCCATTAGCAGTGCACCCCAACCACCTCCATCCCCACTGCCCTGAGCTCACTTCTGAAAGTCCAGTCCCGCTTCCTTCTTACCAGGAGCACGAGGAGAAGCAATCTTACCTCTGCAGCGACAAGAGGAGCACCTGGAAGGAATGGTGAGTGAAGAGGACTGGGCTGAGCGGGTTTTATACTGCTCTGAGAGATTATTTTGGGCATGAGACACTGCTTTCCAATGCCAGTGGGATTATTCACACGCTCAATATACGTTGGCCCTGCTCTGGTCTTCGCCCTTCTTCTTTGACACATAATATTCTCTCCATTCATAAGGAATTTCCCGTGAGGTTTTGGGAATATTGGGATATTTTTAGAATCATTTGAGTCAGATGAAGCTCTTAAAGTTCTGCCCAGCTCCCCTGCAATTAATGAGGACGTCTGCAACTACACCAGGTTGCTCAGATCGCTTACTGTTTCCTGTACACTGATGGCTCTCCCATAAACCAACAGTAATCTAGGAATGCCAAGGAGCATGTTGTTGTGTCACAGGGCACGTGGGATTGCATCAGGAGCAGAAATGCATTACGTCTTGGAAATGCTGACTGCTGCAACAGTAAATTGTCGTGTTCGAGCGACAGCTCACGATTTTAATTTACACGTTGTCTTATAACGCTGAGCGGAAATGGCATTATTGAATCCAAGATGTGGAATCATCCAGGTTGGGAAATAACCTCTGAGTTCTGCGGATCCAGAGCTGAGGATGCTCAGTGTGGGGCGGGGGGGGGCTAAGGGGTCCCACCTACGTGGACATAAATCCCTGAGAGGGGTGCATAGAGACAGTGCCTGGCTCTGCATAGCGATGCCCGCTGCCAGAATGGGGTGCAATGGGAATGAGCTGGAGCCCAGGAGGTGTGCTGGGAGCTCTGGGCAGCACTCCATGCGGTGCAGGTACCCCAGGAGGCTGCGGGGTCTCTGTTTTGGATCAATCTTCGAAACCTTCTGAACACGGATCTGCTCCCGTCAGCCACTCTGGAGCAGAGGCTGGACAGGGTGAACCCAGAGGTCTCCTTCAATATCAGCCGATCCCTGGTAGTCTGATGGCTGCGAGGGACGACGCTTGGGCAGGTCCCTGCTGGAGGTGGGGGAGGGGGGTACAGTCCACCTCCTCATTTCGGGGCTGCTATAAAGCCCAGCCCTGAGGGTTTCAGCTCCTTTTTTCCCCCGCAGGGAGGTGTGGCCAAATGCCACCAGGTGGCAGCAGGACTCTGTCGCAAAGCGGCTCATCCTCCGCTTCCGAAAACCGAACCCTTTCGCGGAACCACCGGGGAGGAACTCACGATCCTGGGGTTGTCCCCCTCCTCCTCCTGCCCCGCACTGCTGCGGAGGTACTCCCGCAACAACGGGGCTTTGGGACTCGGGTGCTGTCCCCATCCCTGGCCCTGATGGAGTACAGTGGGCTGCACTGACCCCAGAGCTGGCTCAGCCCGAGCAGCGTGGGATGCGGAGCGGCTGGGGGCATCCAGCACCTCCTTTACTTTGCTTCGGTCTCCTCTCCATCTGAGAGTTCTGCTGGAGCTATGGGATGTGTCAGGGGAACGCTCCCTCATAGCAGGACAGGGTGATAAACTCTGCTCTTTTCTCTCTGCTCTCTCTCTGTGTCCTTTGCCACAGTCCCAGTGGTGACACAGCATCAGTCCCTCACTCAGGGCAGCCCTCAGCCCCGCCGCGTTGGTAAATATCCTGTTGCACGGTGCTGCTTCCTGCCTGGATCCTGGTGGGAGGGGCAGGGACAGCCCCTGAGGCCCCAGAACCCAGTTTGTGTGCTTAATCCCTGCGCAGGGAGATCTCCTGCAAAACCCTACTGCTGCTCCCCAACAGCTCCATTCTGGGGTGAGTTTATCCCTGTGGGGTCAGCTGTGCTCTGGGACACGTCTCAGCGGGAAGGTGGCAGGGAACCAGCTCCGTTCTCCTCCGAGCGTGGGACTGCATCTGCTGTGGAGGCCCTACAGTACTGTAGGATGGGGCACGCGACCCAGCTTGGGATGCTCAACCCATTTTTGGCTTCAGGATGTGCAGCTCCACGGGGACACCCCACCGCAGACAGTGCCGAGCAGATCCCGTGTTCTCCCCATCAGATATTACCTTGTAGGAAGGTGTTAGGCGTGTTTCAAATGTCAAAATCAACCCTAAAGGAAACTGAAGCAACCTGGCCGGCAGCGGTGAAGCAAACTTGGGGCAGTCTTGTGTTACCCTGGGGCTGCTGCTGCTGCTTTGGGGAAGCTGGTGGCGAATTTCCACACCGAGCAGGGTGATTTCAGGGCTTTGAGTCACCCTTAGGAAATCACAACTGTTCCTTTTTTTTTTTTTTTTTTTTTTTTTTTCCTCCAAAAGGTACTTGCAAATCAGAAGCTGGGCTCTGTGCGTTTGCTGCACAGAGCTGCTCGGTGGTGTCTCAGGCATTTCCAACCCCCCTGCTGCTGAAAGCAGTCATTCATAGCCACCTCTGCGTAAACCTGAGATATTCGGAGCCAAGCTCTGGGGTTGTGCTGCTCTCATCTGTGTGAAACCCAGCATGCTGCCTGCAGCACCTTGGTGTGCAAAACTCAATGTATCCACCACCTCCTTCCCCACCTCAAGCAGATCCATAGTGCCCTAAAAATGATTCCTGCCCCCCACCCCATCTCTGTCAGCTGCATTCAATTTGAGGACACAGACAGAGCATTCCCAAAGTAGATGGTTTTTAGTTGGAGATGCAGAGGTTGGTCAGACTGAGTGGTCTGAGCTATGGAGGATACTGCCAGGGGCACTGTGAACCCTGCTGCAATGAGCTCTGCTCTTCAAGAAGCCCACGCTGCCTCTGGAAACCTGCAGCCTGCCTCCAAGTCTGACCTTCCCGGTCTGAAGACACAACGGGGGGAGGGGGAGGTTGGGAGGGATGAGAGCAAGATGAGAAAAAAACAGGCAGAAACAAGAGTGCTTTGACAGCCTCAGGGCAAATCTTTATTTGGCAGCAAAACCGTCATACTTGAAGGGAGAGAGGGCTGGGGGGGGGGGGGGCAGAGGGCTGGAAGGGGGAGCAAGAGCTGGGAGCTCAGGTTGAGTGCTTTCAGCTGCCAAGCACAGCCCCTCCCCCTCAGTGGTTGTGCTGGTGTTGGTGCTGATGCTGGTGTTGGTGGTCCTCACAGAAGTGGAGGTGCTCATGAGTGGCGACGATCACCCGGACAATCAGGAGCATCACCTCACCGAAGCTCAGCTGATCATCCTTGTTGACGTCAAGGTCCCTGAAGATTTGATCAATAGAGGCCTGATTCTTTACGTGCTGCGGGAGAAGAGACAGAGTGCCATTGGTCACCGCTCTGAGGTCCCCTGGCCACGCTGAGACTCTCCTGGGCTGCTGGAGATCCCAGCTGCTGCTCCAGGGTGGCTGTTTTTCATCTCTCCTTACGGCATCTTATGGGACACTGGGGAAGTGGCCGCAGGATGGGGAGGGCTGGGGCAGGAGCACAGTGGGAGGGGGCTGCTGGGCTGGATTTGCTCCCTAGGGCACTTGGGCTGATAGAAACCAGTGGGGTCCAACTCAACTCCCTCCCAACGTGGGGCACAAGAAGCCCTCCCCCAGCTCTGCTCACCTTCAGGTAGTTGGCAAGCTGCTTCTCAATCAGGAGCTTCAGCTCCTTCTTGGTCAGGGTGTCTTTGTCCCCCTCCCGTCTCGAGTACTGATGGAAGACATCAATGATGACATCTATGGCCTTCTCCAGCTCAGAGAGCGGTCCCTGGGTCTGGCAGCCCTGGGAGAAACGGATGAACAGAACAAGGTCAGGATCACAGCGGCTGTCTGCACATCAGCACAGGTCCCTGCAGGCAGGTGGGGATGCAGCCTGGCTCTTAGTCATTCTGTTTTCAGGCTGAATTTGAGCTGCTTGCTCGAGTTATCTGCAAGACAAGGAAGTCTGGCAGAGGTTGCAACCTTGGCTCTGGGATGTGCAGCTAAATATAATGTCTAAGATCTCACTTTTCCCCCCAGAACACGCCTTCTCCAAGGCAAGAGCAGCTGGGGCAAGGCTCCAACAATGCCTCAGTGGCACTGCAGGTGCTGAGCATGAGATCTGACCCCCAGGACCCCCTCAGCTGCCCACACTGCAGGCGGCTTTCTCCAGACAGAGACATCTCTCCCCACGGGTCACGCTCAATGCCCATCTCCACTGGTGCTCATCCCTCTGCCGGGACGTGTGGTGTCTCACAGGGCCAGGAGGGGGTCTGCACTCCTCTGATGGCTCAACCTGCACCTGGAAAAGAGCATGGAGACCTTAGAACCCCCACCACCCTCCGACTTGCCTTGCTCATGTTGGAGAAGCAGCGATGATCGTCTTGGGTTGAACTGTGGCCGGTGTGGAGCGCAGCATCTCTTATAGCCTGGCTGCCGGCTCCGTCCCCTGCTTGTGAAATGTCTCTGTTTCATCCCATTACGGTCCATCATCATGACATACTGGTTTGTTGCTTAAGGCTTGGGGGTAGTTCCTTAAAAGGGGTCCCTGCGGCTTTTCCTGTAATGCCGGTGGGTGGCAGGGAGGTGGCCAGGTCCCCTTGGCCATCAGGACCGTCCTTCTTGACAAGTCCACCCATCCTGGCAGCTTCCCTCTGTTTTATTCCCCTCTACAGGGACACTTTTCCACCTAGGGGACATACTTCTCCACCACACCCATAGCACTACTGTCCCGGTGGACCTGGTGCACCCAGGAGTACCCTGAGATCCCACTCCTCCACACAGCCCCACACCAATGGGGCTGTCTGCGTGACATGGGGACCGTCTCCTGCCCCCAGCAGGAAAGGTACACAGTGTGGGCACTTCCCACACCTTCATGGCTCCAGCTGTGGCTCTGTGGGTCTATTCCTCCCCACCCCAATTGTGCCCCAGGGGTTGGGTGGGGCCGAAAGGTGGATTTTTGTTGTTTTCTTTTTCTTTAAAGCCATGTCCTCCCTCTGTGGCATTGTGTTTTATTGACTCCCGGTGCCCCAGAGGCCATGCGCAGGCGCGCTGGAGCAGTGAAGAGCAAAACGAGATTTTCCAGTGCAGCTTTATTGACATCCCCTCCTCCCTGCTGATTCAGCTGGCTGGTCTGGGATCTGTCCAACCTGCCGAGCACGGCAGTGATCTCCGATGCCAAGCGTGGGCTACAGAGCTCCTGATGAGCAGCTGTGGGGTGGTGGTCCTGGGGCTGCTGGGGTTGTAGGTGGGTACAGCCTGGCCCTCATTGCTGGGGAGCTCCGTGTTTCACAATGCCATGCTCCGGTGCACGTAACAAGCAGGGAAGGTCCGGGGTGTTTCACAACGCTGGGGACCATCCGCTCAGTTGCAGAATTTGGGTAGCAATTTCAGGAAACGGAGCTTTGGCCACTGTATCATCACGGAGGTGGGGCAGCGAGAGGATGGGCAGAGGGTACAGGGTGGGCCAGGGGCTAGGGGTTAGGGCCAAGGGGCTCAGAGTCAGGGTTAAGGTCAAGGTTAGGGTTAAAGCTGGGGGCAGGGGACTCAGAGTTAGAGTTAGGGCCAGGGGGTTCAAGGTTAGGGTTAATGTTAGGGTTAAGGTTAAGGTTAGAGTTAAGCTTAGGGTTAGAGTTAGGGTTAGGGCCAGGGGGCTCAGGGTTAGGGTTAGGGCCATGGTTAGGGTTAGAGTTAGGCTTAGGGTTAGGGTCAGGGGGTTCAGGGTTAAGGTCAGAGTTACTGTTAGGGTTAGGATTAAGGTCAGGGTTAGGTTTAGGGTTAGGGCTGGGGTCTTGGGATTAGGGTTAATGTTAGGGTTAGGGTTCAGGACAAGGGGTTCAAGTCATCAGTTGGATGCTCAGTTGCACCCACCAAGCTTCAGCAATGATCCCTCAGAGCAGCTTCTGGCATTCAGACACTCAGTGTAGCCCTTAGCGCGAACCCGGATACCACATTGGGGTCCTGCATGGCACAACATCCCCCCGGGTTCGTCAGCTCCCCCCATGCAGCAGAGCCTCCCAGCCCTGTCGCACCCATGCACTGTGCCACAGCGAGCTGCAATCCCAGCCCTGAGGCTGCGGGGTTGAGCAAGCATTGCTGCAGGGCAGGGAGTGGGAGCGGGCACTGCACGGTGCAGAGGAGCTGGTTCAGGGCGAAAAGGACCGGCGGTGCCTGCAGGAATCGAGCCCTGGCCGGACACCACGTGCTTGGCAGCATTTGCTGTAGGGCTTTCAGAATACGTTTTGAAGAGAAGGGCTGGCAGCCAGCAAAGGGCAAGGCAGGGTTTGTGCTGCTGAGTTTTCATGGAAGGTTCAGCCTGAGATTGGGAGGGTAGTACGTCCTGATTGCTAGATGTGGTTTTAGGTTGGTGAAATCAGAGGATGGACTGAGCACATTTCCTGAGCAGGAAAGGGTCTGTGGTGGGGGCTGGCTCTGTCTGAGATACCCACAGCTGCAGCATTCTGAGCATTATCATCATCATCACCAGCCTCTTCCCAGCGGTGCCCAGCGCCAGGACAGAAGGCAAACTGAGGCACAGGGCTTGGTGGGATGCACTCCTTCATCCCATGGTGACAGCACTGGGACAGGCTGCCCAGAGAGGTGGTGGACACTCGTCCTTGGAGATCTCCAAAAGCTTCTGGAAGTGGTGAACCTCTCTGGGGGGTCACTGGTGGGTGGGGGCTCGATCAGAGGTGCCCCCAGTGCTGTGCCCTGTGCTGCTCCAGCTGAGGGTGGTTCTCCTTGAGGTTTCCCATCCTGGAAATGGAAGGAGCTCCCAGTCCTTTTGCTTCAGCCAGAAGTATTTGTGTATCCCAGCTGTGTCAGGCAGCTACCAACTCAGCTGTGAGGCAGGCAGCACCTTGGCAAGGCCCAAAGGGAGCCGAGAGCTCAGCAGAGTGGAAAAATCTGAGCTGGGAAACAGTGCAGCATTTCATTTTGGCCAGGTAGCGAGCAACGCAGCAGAGCTGGAAGGGAGCAGTTACAGAACAGGGCGGGCGGGGAGGTGCTGGGTTCTGAGTTTTCATTGGGGTCTAGGGAGAAAATCTAAAATCTCTGACTTTCCCATGGAGCGGAGGCTGTGCGTACAGACTGCTTTTATATGCTGTGTGTTTTTTTTTCCCCTGGCTTCACACTGTGGCTTTTTTCCCCCCATCACCCTTTGGCTCAGGCAGACACTGAGTGACCCAACTGCCTCTGTTGTTCCTCCATGGGTTTTTGTGGCCCCTCATTCAGGCAAACACAGACAGTACCCACTCCCCCCACCTTGAGAAGGGAGCACAGAGATAGAAAGGACTCAGGGAGGTTCAGGCAATGCTTTATTATCTCATGAGCGACCCAAGTGGACAGGACACACCCAGAGCCCCACTCCTATAAGCAAGCCCCCCCGGGTCCTTCCCTGGGACCCGGCTGATGGCACAGCATGGGGTGGCTCAGTCGCTGTCTGGCTTACATCTGTCATCCTTATGGATGATGCGGTGCGCGTCGTCGGTCACCTTGGACAGCACAATGGTGAACTCCTCAAACGTCAGCTCCTTGTCCTTGTTCAGATCTGTCTCCTTGAAGAGATTCTCCAGGTACCCAGGACGGTTCCTGCCCTGAATGGGAGACAGGGAGCAAGTCAGTGTCCCTTCCCTGGGCTGTGTGCCCACTGGTGGGCACCACCCCCACCCTTTTCCTGCAGGTGCTGAGAAGCGTTTGGAGGATGTGGGATCATTGGAACCTTCTCTTTCCAAGAAGGATGGGGTCTTGGCCCAAGTTGCTCAGCACCTTGCCCCAACCCTGGAGGTGTCTGAAGTCATGGATGGGGCCCTGGGCAGCCTGAACTGGGGGGCACCTGGCTCATGACAGGAGTGGGGTTGGAGGGGGCTGTGAGGTCCCTTCCAACCCAACTGTTCCATGGTTCTATGATCTTTAAGAACCTTTCCAACCAGGACATCCTACAGTTCTATGATCCTTAAGGATCCTTCCAACCCAGGACATCCTACAGTTCTATGATCTTTCAGGACCCATACAACCTAAGACATTCTACAGTTCTATGATTTTTCAGGACCCTTCCAACCCAAGACATTCTACAGTGGATCCAACCTAAGCCATTCTATGAGCGCAGGTGGTCCCACAGTGCATGGCTGCGTTGAGTCTGACAGAGCACAGCCCCTTTGGGGATTTTTGCACCCCATTCCCACTGGCACACCCCAGGACCAGCCCAGCTGTGCCCGTCCCCAAAGAACACTCACGCAAACACTCAGGAAGTTGGGCGCCCTCTCAGTCAGAAGTGTCTTGAAGTCATTGAAGTTGAGGAGGTCCAGTTGACCCTCACGGATGCTGTACTGGTGGAAGATGTTCACAACGGTTTCCATGGCCTTCTCCAACGTGCAGTTCCCTGGGAATTGCTGGACCTTGGGCTGCGAGGCGGTAGTGCGTGTGGACATGGTGGGATACCTGCAGAGAGAGCTCGGGGCCTTCAGGGGGGCAAAGCCGAGCACCCCACACTGCACTGAGGTTGTGCTGCTCTCAGAAGGTGCCACCCCAAAGTAGAAACATCTCCATCCCCACTAATGGTGGCCCCAGAAATGCCACTAAATGATATTAACCCATTGCCCCAAAGCAGGAAAGGCAGCTCTGGAACAACACAGGTGTGATACAAAGCAATACACAAATTCACTTCTCCCTCATCCTCCTATCTGCTGCAGGAACCATTGCAACGCCACTCACCCTTGTCTGCGAGGAGGTTTGCAGAGAGGATGGGTCCTTCATAGAGATCCCAGCGCCTGGATGGCCCTTTATATACATCCAAGAATCTCTTTCGTCAGAGGCGGTGACACACCTGCTGCAAGCAACAGCTTGAATTAGCATTTCCCGCACCTGGAAATTGCGAGGTGGGACCTCTGAGCCCGTCCCCATTCGGTTCCTGGTTGCACCCACCGGGCTTCAGAAATGCTGTCCTGCCACCCCCCATGTCAGCTCCACGGGACAAAGAATGGGGAAACATCGTCAGAAATGCAGAGCCCGCCGTGCTGATGTGCCAAAGATGAGGGTTTGGCAACGTGCTGAGCATTCTGACCTCTCTCACAGCAATGCAGGAGAAGGATGGGATTTTTGGTGAGACGTGGACGTGTTTTTAACATGGTCGTGGGCTCTGTGTTTTCTGCATTACCAGCTGGTTGAACACCAGCAAAGACGAAAGCGTTATCTCCATTCGATAGTTGGGTTTGCAGGTGGTTGTCCATTATTTTCTACTTTCACATCACTCTCACCAGACCTCCCATCTCATTCTTTGGAGGAAACTGAGCTCAAGACAGGGAAAAAAAACATCCAGGGTCATGGTCTGTACTGCCCTGAGCTTCAACCGGGGGTTTTGCAACAACCGCCCCATGACATGAGCAGAGCAGGTCCTGGAAGGATGAAGATAATGAGAAGATATAAAATAAGACAGGAGGTTCCGAGAAGAGGTGGGGTCAAAAAAACAAAAGGAGCTCTTGGAGGACACTTCTCACAGCTGGGAGCAGTAACCAGATCTGTTGCATGATTTTTATTCTGGTATCCCTGACTCACTGTATTGTTTCTTTCTCTTCCTTCTGTCATTAGGGCTTCTCGACAGTCCCAAATTGCATCCTCGTTCCCCACCTGTCATCACCAGCCATCAGCCAGGTGGGCGTTTGCCGCATCCCCTCAGGGCAGGGCTGAAGGTCCTCTGCTCCCACCCACCCTACTGATGCTCCCCAAACCCGAAGTGATGTTCTGGAGGAGCACAGCACCCCACCGGGGGACAAGAGCTGCTCCCCAGCAGCCAAATTGTGGTGTCGGAGAGCGACGACTGGCGTCCCCATGTGCAAACAACCACACGGCCCCACGCTTCCTTCTCCAATCTGATGCAGCAAAGTCCCCCCCCGAGCCTGAGGATCCCCCCTCTGTTCACAGCTGCCCACAGATGCACAAAGGCTCTGTACTGCTTGTGGATCCAATCCCCAGGAACGGGATCATGGACCTGCTGGGCTCCAGGGAGCTGCCACTCTGCACGGACATAAGCACGAGGCTACATCATTCAGCTCTGCATCCCCAGAGCCCCTCTACATCCTTTGTCGCCCCTTTGCTGTTCTGTGGCTCACAGGACACTTCTGGTTGCTTTGTGGGCTGCAAAAGCATCGCCTCCACCTCAGAGTTACCATCTGAGTCAGGTCTCGGCAGCACACAGAGCTCCCAGACCAGGGCAAGAAGGGCTGAGAGCACTGGGGCTGAGGATGCCGTGCCCAGAACACCCAGTGCTGCAGTGAAGGCTGTAGGGGCCAAGCACCACTGTCCAAGGGGCTCAGGGAGCTGGTGGGGACCTGCTAGGGTGTGAATGCTGTAGGACACGGCAGTGCTGCCACATGAACCAGCCCAGCATGAGCTGTGTGCAGCTCTGCTCCTCCCCAGATACAGCAACAGTGCTGTGGGCCTGACTGCCCACTGTGCCCCGTACCACCCTTCCTTCCTGTGTCCCCACATCCCACTGCTGCCACATGCAGTCTGCATGTGACCCCCATGGCTGCAGGCCAGACTGGTTCACGTCCCATCCCCCCCAGACCACAGGAGACAGCACAGGTGTGTTTGGTGCACAGAGAAAGACAATTTATTTCAGTGTCATAGGCAGAAGCAGAGAGCACAGCCTTGGTTGTGTGCTCATGGGCAGACACGGGAGATGCTGCTGCTGGAGGAGCGCAGCCCTGTGAGAACTGCCCTAGTGGTGGGGACCGTGGCCATGGCCATGGCCGTGTTCATGTCCGTGGTCATGGCTGTGGCCGTGTCCATGGTCATGGCTGTGGCCATGGTCCCCAGGCTGCTTATGGGACCGGTTGTGGGCATCGATGGCCACGAGGCTGAGCGTGGTGAGGAACTCAGTGAACTTCAGGCGGCCGTCGTGGTTGCCATCAGCTTTGGAAAAGAGCTGCTTGATGTAGTCATTGATGGTCGTGTTGGGCTGTGGGAGGACAAAGCAAGTCAAGACACGGGGTCCTCCACGACCCCACAGCTCCATCTCGGGGCTCCCCACTTCACCTCCATCACTGACCCCACTTTCGGGAGGATCCATACAAAAATGCCCAGTTCAGGAGAACCCCACCAACCCCCGTCCCCTTTGGAGGATCTCAGTTCCCCTGTGCCCCAGAAGGTCACCACCCATGGATCTCCCATGGACAGCTGGATGCTGAGCAGTGCAGCGCACCGGCACCGTGTCGTCAAGGAAGGGCTTGGCATTCTCCTTCAGCAGCGTGCTGAACTCGCTCTGGCTCAGGTAATCATCCATCGGGTTCCGGATGGCATATTGGTGGTAGATGTTGATGGCGCACTCCAGCGCAAGCTCCAGGTCGGTCTTCATGGCGCTGGGGAACAAAAGCAGTCAAACATTAGAGAGGAGATAGAGCCCTGCAGGAGCTCCTCTTGGGGGGAACTACTCACCTACAGTCAGTTGTGGGGTTCCTCTGGTGCTGTGAGCAGGAGAGCAGCAGCAGCAGCGGTGGCTGCGCGGCACCACGAGGGCTCTTTTATACTCTCCCTGAGCTATGATTTGTGACACCCTCGAATATCTTTGGGGCGATAACCCCGGGAATTGTGCAAGGCCACACGGCATGCAGCACACCCAGGTGGCGGATCTTGCCAGGAACCGACTGCTGTTGCAGTTAAAGAGGGAGGGACGCACTGAACTCGTTGGGGCAAAACAAGGAAACACCGACCAAGACCTTTCCAGGGAGCCAGCAGAGCAGGTCCGTGGCAGTGCAGGGGAATCCCCATTTGGGGTTCTCCACCTTTATGCAGAACATGGGTTGTTGTGGGTGAGGGTCTCCACGGGGCGATGCTGGTTTTCACCACTGTAGATGTGGTTCATCCCAACAGGGACACGGTGTCTGCCCCTACCCAGGGCTGCTGGGGGACGCATCCCACCCGGTCAGCATTCAGCATCCCACATGAATCACCAAGTAGCCGGGTCAGCAGCCAGCAAATCGCTGCGGATCGGGACTTGCCGTGTGCTGGAACCCTGCCATCCGTGCTCCGCAGGCGGCACTTCCCAGCAGCGGTGATTGCTGCCTGATGACACCAACTGTTGGCATTGGGATTGGCAATCGCTGCCAGCCGCTCCTCCCGGGGTCACAGGGATGTCACCGCTCACGGAGACCCCACAGGGTCGTGGTTGTGGGGCTGGGAGCAGAAGGATTCATGTGTTGGAGGGGAGAGACCCCGGGTCAGCCCCACCCCACAGTGCCGGAGCCCTTCATCCCATCCAGTGTTCTGGGAGCGCAGAAAACCCGTGATGCCCAGTGGGGATTTTAGGAGATGGGAAGGACAGCGGTGGTGAAACCGCTTCCCATCACACCTTCTGCTCCAGGAGCACGAGGAACTGGTTCCAGAAGAAGAGCGAGTTGCAAAATGGTGAAACAAAGGGTGGTTTGTATGAGGAGAAGGATGAGTGCACCTCCCTGCCAGGGGATCCCTGCTGGCATGGGGATGGAGCAGCAGTTCTTGCAATAACCAGAGATAATTGTGGGTCTGTCTGGGCAGGATGCAAGGACACGCATGCACCAGCATGGGGACATAACACGGATGCATAGCTGGGGAGGTGCAAAGGGACACGGCTGTGCCGCGTGGGGAGGTGTGAAGGGACACGGCTGTGCTACGTGGGGGTGGGAGGAGACACGCATGTCCCATGGGACAGGCGAGCAGGGACATGTGCACACACACTGCGAGCCCTGGGCTGCCCTCTGCCACCCACTGTGTGCTGGGTGCTGCTGTCCCAGTGCTGCGGGGACAGAGAGGTGATGGGAATGGGGACATGGCAGCGGGGTGGGGGCAGGGCATGAGCAGGGCTGGCAGGATAGGATGCTCATCACGCATTGTGCCAATACCAAATGCTAAAAACATCCAAATCTGGTTCCAAAAGGACTGAGAACTTATAGGGGGGACAGAGGGTGGGGCCTGCCCCTGGGATGTGAACACGGTGCAGTCACACTCAGGTGCTCCACTGCTCTGTGGGGCTTTGATTTCTCTGAGGTTCAACAACGACCACAAACACAGCTGCAAATCTTTACAAAAAAAGTTTTATTGGACCCCTGAGAGGGGACGTGGGGAGGGAGCTCAGCCCTACTTGTACTGCAACAAGGCATCGTTGTAGATCATGGCCAGCGCACCCAGGAAGGTGACGTATTCCTGGAAGTTCACCTCCTGGTCCTTGTTGCGGTCCAGGTCCTCCATCAGCCCAGCGATCTCCGCATCCTTCAGTTTCTGCAGCCCCAAAGAGCACAGAGCCATTGACCATCGGGGTGTCGGGGGGGGGAACATGGCCCCATGCTTACCCAGAGAGGGGGATCACAGCTGAGGGGCACTGCGGGACCTGGTCACAAACACATCCCCAACCCATGTCCCCCCCAGCAAAACACCAGTGATCACAGCGTGTCCCATAAAGGCAGGTGCGGGGGCAGGGCTGTGCCAACCCCCCCTCCAGGTGACGTCACACCCCGTGTCACCTCCCACTCTGCCCATCCCATGCCCAGTTTCCGGGAGTGTCTCTGCAGCCGGTCCCTGTTTGTGAGCAGCGGTGACATCGCTGCGGGGCACTCACCGGCCCAATGGTCAGCTCCTTCTGGATCAGCTCCTTCAGCTCACCCTTGCTCAGGCTGTTCTTGTCGCCCTCTTTGCCTGAGTACTTGTGGAAGGTGGCCACCAGGAGCCCGATGGCTTGGTCCAGGGGGGCTGCCATGGCTGTGGGCTGGGCTGAGGGCCAGGGCAGAACTCAGAACCTACAGAACCTCAAATCCAACTCTCCCAAACCCCCCAGCCCACCCAGAACCCCTAACCCCAACCCGAGTGCTTGGGGCACAGCCCCCAAGGTCCCAGCTCTGCACGGCCCCAAAGATGGGGGGCTGATCCATGTCCCCCTTATCCCAGGGCGTTGCACAGACCAGGGCTGTGGCTGTGCTGACTCACAGAGCACGGTGCCTGCCACCTCCCACGCAGCCACGGGGCTGTGAAAGCTGCTGGGGGCCGGGGCAGGGGGCAGAGGGGGTCAAGAGTGGGGTGGATGGAGAGAAACCTCTGTGGGGTCTCCAGTCACCACTGCCTCACCAATCCCAAGATGGGAGGGGACATAGGGAAGCTGTTAGCTTCCATTAGGAGTGGGATGCGGGGGGGAGGGGGACGTGGGAAGCCATTAGTTTCCATCAGGTGTGGGAGGGTCCCCACATCTGGATGGGGCACTCTGCACATCTGGAGCGCAGACACAGAGCCCCAGGGTTCGGTGAAAAGGGAATGGGAAGGAGGAAAGGGAAACTTACCGCTGGAGCAGGGCAGGATCCGGGAGCAGGGAAGGGAGGGCTGTGGTGCGCAGCTCCTCCTCGCATTTATGGCCGTGGTTGAATCCTCCCATATGGGGGTGGGGGGGGGGGGGGTGGATGGGTGCAGGGGTGAAGCCACTCCTCTGCACGCCATAACCCCACCCCGGATGGGAACGCAACCGAAATGCCGCTCCCAGGGGTTCACTGGGATAGGGAATGGGGTCCTGAGTGCTCCATGAAGGAGTGGGAGAGGGACAGCCCAAGACCCCCCCTCACTGAGCACGTCCCACTGGATCCCTTTGGCATCACTTTACACAGGGGGGTTGTGGTCCTGGCTGCAGGGTCAAGCAGGGTCACCTGGGCTGAAAGTTGTTCACTGTCCCCATTATCACAGTGCCATTGGAACCATTGATCCCTGAGAGCTCCCCCGATTGGGGGCAGTGGGGCAGGATGCTGCCAGCAGGGCTGACTCACAGGGATGAGGCAGAGCATCCTGCACACGGGAACAGGCACCCACGCAACCCCAAGCCCATCCCCAAAGTGCAACCTCAAAACCTAGACCTCAAAAACCCAGACCCCAAAAACTCAGACCCCACATCCACCCTTTTGGTTCTGAGGCACCTGCCGAGCGCACGTGGAGGAGAAACAGGGAATTTCCACGCACGACCCCATTGCAAGAGCCCTGCTTGCAGCACACACAGAGGACTGACTTCGGAGCAATCTTTATTGGAAGAGCACTCAGATCGCAGTGGGGGTGACCCCCGCGCTCACTTCTTGCGCGGCATTTTGTCGGGGTACTCCTGGAAGAAGTCGTTGCACATGACGGCCACGCAGGCCAGGAACGTGGCGTACTCGTGGAAGTCCACCTCGCTGTCCCTGTTGCTGTCCAGGTTGCTCATCAGCTTCTGGAAACTGGCCTCATCCGTGCGTTTCTGAGCCCGGGGAAGGAGAGGTGGCACCAGGGGTAACTGTGAGACCCCCCCGGCCCCGTATCCCCACCGCACTCACGCTGATGAAGCTGGGCAGCTCCCTGGTGAGCAGCTCCTTCAGCTCCGCTTTGCTCAGCTTGAACTTGTCCCCCTCCTTCCCCGAGTATTTGTGGAAGGTGGAGACCATCACAGACAGAGCCTGCTCCAGGGGGCACGCCATGGGGATACCGAGGGCCTGAGGGCACTGATGGCAGCTGAGGGCAGAGCCCAGCACAGCATCATACCCGTGCATCACCACGTCCTCCCATTTCCCCAGGCAACGGGGCTGGGTGGCACTGGGTGAGCAACCCCATAAAAAGCAACGGGGCTGGGTGGGGGGGGGGGGGGGGGGGGGGGGGGGATCAGCAGCAGCTGGTAGAGGGAAATGCAGCCCCCAGCATTGGAAGGGAAGCATCTGGGAAGCGAACAGAGCACAGCGGGCAAAGTGACTCACCGAGATCTGCAGCACAGCGATCCGGGCCGGGTGTGGGTGGGGGCAAAGCACCGGGATGGGACGCTTTATAGCCCCACTGCCCCCCCCCCCCGGATGGATGAGGAGGTACCAACACAGCGTTCTCCGCACATTGGCTGATGGAGACGGACAGGAACCCCCACGGGCAGCCCCAGCCCCCCCCAGAGCCTCCTCCCCGCTCAGCCCAAGGGGCGGGTTGGGTCCAAAAAGGGAGAAAGTGCCCCTGGAGGATTGGATGGGGGGGGGTTAGATGGATGAGGGGGTTGGATGGATGGGGGGGCATGGGCTGATGGGGCACAAAGCGTTTGGCAGCGCCTCTCAGGGTGGTGCAGGCAGCAGAAGCCCCAGCGGTGTTGGTCCAAGTTGGGGGTTGGAGTTTTCCTTTTTGTTTTTCCTGTTCTTTTTTTTTTTTTTTCTGTTTTTAACTCAAACCACCTGCGAGAGCCATTGCTGTTTCCCAACGCCCCGTTGTGTAACGTGGTGCTATTTTGGTGCCCGCGTGGCCCTGCACGTGACCGGGAGCGTGTGGACTACAGAAATGCTGCTGCGGGATGGGGACCGGGAATAGGGGATGTCAACCCCCCCCCCCCCCACAATACCATGCCATGTCTCCTGGGTGGGAATAAACCAAGCAAAATGTCTTTGGGCACAAGCGACTCCCAGAGCTTGTTAGGGAGCAGGTGCAACCTGGTGCTAATTAATGGGAGGAGACAAAAGCACCTGGGGCTCCTTATAAAGCACATGGGATGGGGCAGGGCAGAGCTTGGAGCTGTTAGTGGGAATGGGGGAGGGTTTGGGGTGACCTCGGGAGGGCTGTGGGGAAAGGGGGATGTAGTGAGACATAGGGGTCTCTGGAAGGGTTTGGGGATGTGGTGTGGGGTCTCCATGAAGATCTGGGGATGTGATGGGTTTTGGGGTCTTGCTGAGGGCTGTGCAGGGGGTGCTCTGCCCTATGGCAGACCCAAGGTACAGTCTGCGGTTTGGGGCTGGCTGCTAGTCAGGACTTGTGCTCTGTGGGGGGGAGTAGGCATCCAAGCTCAGAGTCACCGTGCTGTGTGTACTGAGAGCTGTCTGCAGCAAAATGGGGTTGGGGGGCATCTTCTGCCCCCCCAGGGTGGGCCCATCCCCAGCTGCAGGGGCTCAGGGTCCTTCCAGGCACTCAGAAATGGTTCCTACCCCCCATGAGGGTGCAGTGTGTGGATTTGGCTTTGCTTCTCGCCTGGGCAGCGCGTGTTTCTGCCTGGTTCCCCACTCCCCTTACCCATGCTGAGCTGGGGGGGGGGGGGAGGGGGTTAGGAGGGAGAAGGAGGGCTCAGTGCACCCCAAATCCCTCCTTAGGGACTGTGGTGACATTTAGGGGAGGAGGGGATATCTCAGTGCCGAGCTCTGAGCCTTTTCCAAAGGCGCCTCTGGGGCCGCAGGGTGGAAAATCCCACAGAGGGATGGAGGCATGAGTCACACGTGAGGCGCTGGAAGGGCTTTATTGCACAGCGCGGTGCGGGATCACTTCTTGCGGGGCCGCTGGGCATCGCGGAAGAACTCGTTGTAACCCATGGCTACACAGGCCAGGAAACAGGCGTACTCCTTGAAATCCACCTCGCTGTCCTTGTCGTGGTCCAGGTCGTTCATCAGCCGCCTGAACTCCCCCTCATCCATCTGCTTCTGTGGGGGGAGCGAGGGAGTCAGCAGGTTCTGGGAGGTGTCCCCTTGCAGAGGATGGAAGCCCCCAGCTCCTTATGGTGGAAGGAGGGTTTTTCTCTTTTTCCCCCCAAAGAGAGGTGGCATTTACGGGCTCTGCTGGCACTGGGGCTGTGCGGATGCTATGCTCATGATTCATTCATAAATTTTGCCCATCCCACCCCCGGTTGCTCAAACCACAGCCGGAAGGAGAAGGGGGGGGGGGGGAATAGAAAAATGGGGGAGAAAAAGAAGCACTGAAATGGGAACATCGCTCTGCCTATGTCATCCCAACACTGCACAGGTTTGCATCTGCTCTAGCCCCACTCCTTCCCTCCAGGCACGGGGTCCATCCTCTGGCTGGGGTTATGGGGCAGCATACAGCCCTCCCACCTCAGGCTGTGGGTGTAAGGTGTCCCCCCCTGTGCACTTACCGTGCCGAAAGCGGGCAGCTCCCTGGTGAGCAGCTCCTTCAGCTCTGCTTTGCTCAGCTTGAACTTGTCCCCTTCTTTCCCCGAGTACTTGTGGAAGGTGGAGACCATCACAGCCAGTGCCTGCTCCAGGGGGCACGCCATCATCACCTGCGTGGAGACACAGTGGGGTGACTGTGGGGGACCCACCCGGATGGATGCACACCTTTTAGGGTGCGGAGTCTACCCCCTGAATTGCAGCTGCGGGATAAATATGGGGCAAAAAGGGACTCACCGGGGTCGAGGCCGAGCAGGGACAGCGGGAGCCAAGGTGCCACTGTCACTGTGTGCTGGTGTTTATAGTGCAGCTGGGGGACGCAGCCCCTCGCCCCGGGGTGTTCCCAGCCCCAGGTTTCACCCGCGCCCCATTTTTGCTCACTGAACTGTGTGATGCTATTAGTGGGAGGTGGGGGTGAGCGTGAGGATGGGGCAGGAATCAGGCAGCAGCCCCTGGCCCCTGCTCAGCCACCGTGCTCTGGGTACTGGCGGTGGTTCCAGTGTCCCCAGCATCAACCAGTGCCGTGGGACAGGTGGCAGTGACAGCAGTTGTTGCAGAGTGAGCTGAGACAGAGTGAGGCACAGCACAGGTGGGCATCACCGGCAGCAGATGCTTCGGGGATGTGGGGGGCATGCTGAGGGGGGGGGTCCGAGCTCACTCCCAGCCCCAAAGCTGTGCTGGGAGTGGGGAAACATGCTGCTGGGGAGCAGCCCTGTTGTTCCCGTGCTCCTCCACGGAATGCTGGCTCTTGTCACCCTCCTGCCCAAGTGCTGGTGACGGTGGCCCATGCACAGGGGTGGGAGCAGGGATGGGGTGGCTGAGGTCTGGTGGCGTTCCCCCTCCCGCAGGGTTGGATGGGTGGGGAGGGTCGTGGATAATGCACTTTTGGTGCTCTTCTTGGAATCTCACAATTCCAGGGGGCTGTGTATATGATGGCAGTCTCCGGGGTGGGGGGTGCCGGTCCCACAGACTCCAAATGTGTAGGAGGACAGATTCCCCCCACTCCTCCCCCTGTTGTACCCCAGGGAGAGGCAGTGATTGTGCCTCCCCTTCCCCTCCCAGCTGGCACCTCACTTTGCAACGGTGCTGAACTGGGGCTCACAGGGACCGTGAGCTGCGGCTCTGCACGGGAATGGAGGGGTGCACAACTTTGCCCTCTCCCATCTCCCTCCCACTTTAGGACAGGAACACGGGGTGCGTGGACCTGATCCCCACGGCGACACGAGGACGGCGGAGCGCTATCCCCGCACCGGGCCCGGGGGAGGGGGCGTTCCGTAAACCTTCTGCAGGGGAAGGGAGGCGTGGATTTCCACGCACCCCGAGGCGGTGGCGGCTCCCGATCCCGCACAGCGGCAGCACTGAGCCCGCCCCGGTGAGTCACGGTCCCGCCGCGCCCCGACGGGATTCCTGCTCTGTGACTCAGTTCACGCGGCTCCCACGGACCCACCCCCCCACCCAAACCCACCGGGATCCCCGGGGCATAGGGGCGGAGCGGGCAGAATTCGGGATGGGTGGGATCTTCCCCCGTCCCCAAGTGCTGCCATCCCCTGTGCTGGGAGACGTGGGGGACGCGGGATGTCCCCGTGGGAGCTCAGGGGACCCCTCTGATCTCGGGGAAAAGTCCCCTCGGGCTCCCGCTCCCCTTGGGGGTACGCCGATGTGGGGCTGCGGGTTGGGGTCGCTCTAGGACCCGCGTGGGGACTCCCTACTGGGACGCATCGTGGCTGCACCCCACGGACACGGGCAGTGAGGACACCTCGTGGTGACAGGGGGACGGGACAGCCCCTCCCCCCCCTCGGTGCCCAAATCCCCGCTGCATTCATCATCCTCGCCGTAACCCCGCTGCTCCTCCGAACTTTATTGCTGCAATAAATAACCCGCGGCCGTGCCCGGGAGCTCCCAGCCCCAGGGGTGGGCAGGGCAGACCTTCACCAGTCCCGGGGGGGGGGGGGGGGGGCAGGGGGTGGGGGGTACCCCATGGAGACTCCAACGTTTTGTGGGGGAGAGGGTGCCCCAATGGCACAGGGGGTGTCGGTTGGGGTGGGCTGAGAACGGACAGCATTCGTGTCCTAGGTGAGGGGGAAGTCTTTCCCCACGCTTCCAGCCCTGCTTTTTTTTCGGGGGGGGGGGGGCGGGGGAGAGGAAATGAGGGCAGGGATGGGGCAGGAGGAGCCCCCCTGTGGTGACCTTGCACCCCTTTGCTCCGGTGTGTGGGGTCTGCATGCCCTGGGCAGGAGGGGCACAAAGTTGGGGGGCCATGGAGCAGCGGGGGCCGAGCTTGGAGTCTGGGGGTTGGGGACCCAGCCCGGCTACTTGGTGAGCTTGATGCTCTGCTCCTGCTGGCGGATGATGTGGGCGATGGGGCTGGCGATGCCCCCTATCAAGGTCCAGTACTCCTCGAAGCTGATGCGCCCGTCTTTGTTCTCATCCAGGTCGCAGATCAGCTTGTCGGCCGCGCGCCTGTTCCCAGTGTCCTGCGGGGCAGAGAGAGACATTGGCACTGGGAACCCACAGAGAGGAGATGTCTGGGGACCCCGAAGCCGTCCCCCCGTGTCCCCCGGCCTCACCGTCAGCATGTGGTTGAGCTCACGGCTCAGCATCTTGCGGAAATCCTTCTTGCTGATGCGCCGTGGCTTCCGGCAGCAGCAGCGGCTCGAGTACTTGTCGAAGTTGTTCACCAGCACCTGGACGGCCCACTCCAGCTCCGTGCCCTCCGCCATCGCCCCACGCTCACCTGTGGGATGGGGGGGAGGGGGGCTAGTCAGGACTGGGACACCTACAGGGCCGCTGCTTGGGGAACCCCATAGGGAGGTGTGGAGTTGGGTGCCTGGCTCCCTGCATGACCCCAGAAAGGCATTTTCACCCCAAATCTGGGTGCTCGTTGCTCTGTATCACCCCAAATGGCACTGCTTGCCCCACCTGCCCCCCCAGGGCGGCCGCCCCCATGCGTGGGACGGTGGTAATTATGGCACCGCAGTGCCCGGACCGCGGCGCCCTGTTCCCAGGGCTCATTAGGTTGGAATGGGGTAGGGAGTGGCAGGAATTACCGGCCGGCCCTCCTCTTGCTTCACGGCTCGGGAACACCCCGGCGGGGCTCTCGGTTGAGGCGTCACCCAATATAGGTCTGGGCCACGGGTTCCCCGACCCCACTGTCCTACCCTGTCCGTCAGCACCAGGCACCGGGAGCCCTTTCCTATGGCTGTACCCAATGGATTGCTGCTGTCACGGGGTCTGGTGGCCGCATCCCGGCAGGATGCACGCAGGCGGGGACGGAAACGACACCGTCCGGTCCCAGCTCCTTCCTGAACAGGGATGGGGCCGAGCAGGGCACGACGCTGCGCTGGTTCTTGCAGTGCTGATTTGTGCCGCTGTGCTGAGTGGTGTGGGTCAGGGTGGAAGCCGTCTCATGGCAGATCAGTGCCTTCCCAGTGCCATTGCACTCCAAATCCACCCCACGTTTGCACCCTTCTTCCCCATTTCAGCCCCATGCAGGGTGTGGTGTCACAGGGTGCTCCCCATCACATGCTGGTGTGCTCATGAGCTGTCCCTGTTCCTTTGCAGGTCTGCTGAAGGGCCCACTGCTGACAGCAGGTCCTGCTGTGATCTGCAGCCCCCATTGCATCCCCGTAGACCTCCACCTCCGTCCTTGCCTCATCCTGGTCTATTAAACTCCACTATGACTGCAGCGATCCCAACCGCAGACCCCCCTGGGCCCCACTGCTCTGCTTCAACACTGACTCACAGCACCAGTCTCACCACGCACCCCTGGGGCTGCAGAGCATCATCCCATTATGGGGCACAGGGATAGCATCCACAGAGGGACAGGGGGACATCATCCCACGCTGGGACATGGAGATGTTGCCACTGAGCTAGGACACGGGTGGGTGGGACTGGACTCATCTCCTGCCCTGCTCCTGCCGCCATGATGATTTCCTTCTCTCCTCTTCTCCTCCCACAGCCCCATCCCACATCTCCGTAGACCCCCTGTGCCGAGCTCCCCATCCGCCGCCTGTCCCCACATGCACAGAGCTGCCAAAGGGCTCAGGAAGGGGTGGGGTGGGAGGGGGGGGATTTCCACCCCACTTGCAGCCACACATCCCAGCAAGCGTTTCCCCCCCACAGCACCCATTTCTGGGTGCAGTGCCTCACCCGTCCGCCCGTCCCGCTGTGTCCGTCTGTCCTGCTGTCGGCCGCAGAGCCGTGAGAGCAGTGCCGCCCGCTCACCTTCACCTCACACCCATCCCAGGGGCCCTAGGGCTTTAAGGAGGCTCCCCGCCCCTCCCTGACGTCCCAGGGCGTTCCCAGCTCACCTGGAATCAGCCCCGATTGCGACACACAGCAGTGGGGCCGTTGAGCCCACCCCACGGGTCCACTCCAGGGTCCCCGTCCTGATGTGGGGAGAACCGCTCACTCAAAGGTCCTGCAGAAAACCTCCTGAAGGGTTTCAGGGTCTCCACCATTGGGGCACCGCTCAGCGGCAAAGGAGGAACGGAAACCGTGTGTGGAGCTTGCAGCTGGAATTAGGGAACCAAAAGTGCTTGCCAAGAGTGTGCAGGATGCACGGGGTGTGGAAGGCCCTGTCCCCATGCGGAGTTCCCCTGCTGCAAGAGACGCTGACCCAATGGAGGAAGGGTCCGTGCTGCCCTTCCCCTTCCACACGTGCACGAGTGCTGAATCCCACCTACTCCCACCCCACGTGCAACCAATACCCCCTTTGTGCAACCAATAGAGCAGACCACGTCTGAATGGCAAGTGTGCACCCCCCCAGCCCAGTGTCACCAGCACAGAGCCTGTGCTGGAACCAAGGGGCAGCGATTCTGCCTTTCCTCCCCCACCACCAAGTCCTCTTTTTTTTTTTTCCTCTGCCCCCATTTCTCCTCTTTTTCTCTCCCAGTTACACCAGCACATAACCCACTGCACATGGGTGTTGCGTATCACCAGTGGGGTGCAGGTGGGTGAACGCACAGTGTTGTGCACCAAGTGTGGCAGTGGGACACAACCAAACACATAACCCATCGGTTTGGGGTCGTTCCGCCTCCATTCAGCCGGAGGGACTCTGGAAACATCAGCAGCCCCGATCTGGTCAGGTTGGGACACTCTGAACCCAAAGTGCTCACGGTGAAGGCGCGCAGCCCTCCGCAGACACACAGGGACCAGTGATGCGCTGGCGGGGCTGTGCCAGGAGCTCACAGCCATAATTAACCAGGCCAGCAAATTGCACCCTGCGTCGGCGCAGCGATGGCGCAGCGATCCAATGCGAGATCAGATATGGAGACACCGGAGCTGCATATTTTGGGATGCAAAGAGGAGGTCACGGCGCCGGGCAGCGGCCACCCACGCTTCTTCCTCTGCTCTGCAGGGACCTCTGCTTTTGGGACACGGTCCCAAAAAGCGCAGCGTGTCATCCCCGCTCCCCTCTGCTTGATCTCGGGACGAGGAGGAGTGCAGGGCCGGTGCTGCAATCCTGTCAGTTGGGAGTCCTCCCCGGCCCCGCGGGCAAACAGCTCACGCTGAATCACGGCCCTCATTACCCCGTGCCGGGCCGATGTCACAACGCAGCCCGTATTTTTACAAGGCATCCAGGGCATGTGCATGCACGGAGCAGCCGTGTAGGATCACAGCCCATCACACACCGGTTCCCAGCCCCTGCTGTCATCCCTGTGAGTTCCTCTCCCCCTGGACCCCCACCTCAGGGTGCTCCCCTGGTGCTCCTGGACCGCATCCATTGCCTAGTTGTGGGGCTGAGCTCCTCCTGCCCCACACGTCCTTATCAGGATGGCTCAAGCCATGAGATCACCAACAGCATATGGCAGCACTAGGGTCACCAAACCCAACCCCAAGATCCCCCTCCCACCACAGAGCACCCCACAGCCCCAGCTCCCCTTTCCCCCTCCCATCACCCCAACCATTTGACACATTTCCTGTCTCTAATTAAATGCACACCACACCTCTCGTCTTAATTTCCATGTATTTATTTCCAAGGCAGGAACAATAAATAGTCATTCGCGTTGTGAAATCCACCCCAAGGTGAGAGGAGACAGAGGGCGGCCGCGGCCGAGTCGCGGTGGCGGTGGCGGGAGGAGTCCCTGCCTGGCCCTGCTTTCATCACCTTTCTCTGGGTTTTGGGGTTTTTCATCTTTATTTTTATTCTCCCCGGAGCACAAAGTGATGCAGGCGCGGAGATGGCACCCATCAGGTCCCCATTACATTCCCCATCTCAACCCCATCCCAAATCCATCCCAGCTCTTCCCCATTCCATCCCCATCCTATCCTTATCCTCCTCCCAACCCCATCCTCATCCCATCCTTATCCTCCTCCCAACCCCATCTCCAACCCATTCTTATCCTCTTCCCAACCCCATCCCATCTCCATCCCAACCCCATCTCATCCCCATCCCATTCCCTGTCCCAACCCCCTCCCAATCCCCAACCCAACCCCACCCCATCCTCATCCATGGCCTCCTCCAGGCCACATTGCTCAGTGGGAACCGTGGTCCCATCCCATATGGCATTTGCTTCAACCACACAGAAATCCCAACTCCTGTCCGCTCACCCCACACCTTTCCAACCCCAGAAATTTCATGGCTCCCCCCAGGCCAGCACACAAGCACCAGCGGAGCCACAAACCCACAGCTCCAGTGCCACTGTGGGAACCACAGACGTGGGCACCACGGCCCTGCACAGCATCCCGTGCACACTCACCCCGTGCGACCCTATGCACACAGACCCCGTTGCCCTGTGCACCCTCGTGCTCTGCAGTGGGACACGCATCCCAGCAGCGAGCGATGCGCAGCCCCGTCCCTCCCGCTCCCTTTTTTCCTGTGACAGAACAAGGCCGCCCCATCCCAGCTGTTGTTTTGTTCCATTTTTTCCTTTATTAATTTATACAAAAACGGTTGCACGTGCCGCAAGCAGCTGACATCCCGCCACCGGCCCACCCCGAGCGCAGCCGTCTGTGGGGGCACGGGGACCCCAAACCCGTGCAGGGACCATGGCCCCCAGGATGGAGGGGGGCAGAAAACACCCCCGAACCACTGACGGTGCCATCAGGGCTGCTCTGGTGCCCCACATCAGAGGGGTTTGGGGGGAAAGGAGTAAAGTCCCTCTCACTGCAGCACTGCGGGGCCAAGGAGCTCTTCGTGGCGCGGGGCCGAAGCGGCACCTTCCCATCCCCCCCAGCCCTACTTCCTCCGGCAGCCCTTGGCCGCATCCCCCATCATGTCCCAGTACTCCCCAAACTCCAGCTTGGCCTCATCAGGGTCTCCCATGCACTCGATTTTCTCATCCAAGGGTCCGACACACTGTGGAGGGACAGAAAAACTGTCAGAGTGGTGACAAGAGGTGGGGTCCTGGGTTCCCCTCCCCCCCCCAATCCCTGAGCTGTGTCCCCACCTTCCCCAAGTGGGGCAGCTTCTGCACCACCAGCTCCCGCATCTCGTTGGGGGTCAGGTACTCCTTCTGCCCTTTCACAGCGTAGCAGTGGAACTGGTTGATGACAGTCTCGATGGCGCGCTCCACGTCGGTGAGCTCCTGGCTGTCCTGTGGGGTGGGGGATGGGATGGGTTGGGGGGGTGTGAGGGGACCCCAGGAGGGAGAGGACACCCCGGGAAGGACGTGGCAGATGTGTTAATGCTCTGTGCCACCGCCCCACACCAATGCAATTCATCCATTCTGGATACAACAGCCCTCTGCACAGATGGGAGCCCCCTCCGCACAATGTGGTTCCCCCCACACAGATGTGGGCCTTCGTGTACCAGTGCTGACCCCACTAGAGAGACCTGAGACCCTTGCACAGATGTGACGGCCCTCCACACCGCTGTGGGACCCCCCATACAGGTGTAAGACCCCCTCCCCCCCATCCCGCTGTGTTACCCCTCCACCCAGATGTGGAATCCCTTCCTGCAGACATAGGGCCCCTCCATACAGATGTAGAACCTCATCCACCAGGCTCTGCACAACCCAATACCCACACACAGGTCCCGTACCCCTCCACCAACCCTCAGGACCCCGACACGACCCTCAGCAGCCCCGTCCCCCCAACCTCTCCCCGCCCCATCCCCGGGCGCACACCCCCGCTCAGGGCCGGACGGGTTCTTCCTCTCTTTGCACAAGTGGCGGTGCAGCCGTGAGTCAGTGCCCATCACGGGGCCGCCCGTCCCCACCCCATGGGACTGTGGACCCCAAACCCAGCAGAGGGGCACAGCCCAACCCAGAGCAGCTCCCCGACCCCGCTGCTAATTAGCAGGAGCTGCGTCGGAAGGGAAACGAGGGTGATTCACGGGGTGCTGCGGTTTCCCTTCGAAACACCCCGAAACCACATCAGGCGATGGGGCCATTAGGGAGAAACCAGTAATCTCGGGAGCCCCCACCCCCCACCGTGGACTCCGCAGGTGCAGAGCACCCAATGCCCCCTCCCTTCCCCCCCCCAGGGATGCAGGTGGGCACATGCTGGTGGCCAAGGGGCACGGAGGACACGTTGCCATCCTCGGAGGGGCTGCAAACCCCCAAACCTTCCCAGCACCAGCTGCTCAAATCAGGGGAACATCTCCAAATCCAAAATCATCCCGGGGGGAGGGGAACACACAGCTCAGAGCACCCCGAGCTCTGAGGGATAGGGACCAGAGGGTGTCCCCCCCACCACTACACCCCACAGCTCCCGGCCCTCCCGGTGCCGGCGTCACCCACGGACCTTGCGCTTCTTGCGGCAGTTGCACTGGCCCATGCTGCTCCTGCGGGGTCTGCAGTCCCTCTCCTCGGGGGGGTCGTGGAGGGCTGGCGGGGGGGAGAGAGCCACGATCAGCGTCAGCCGTGGGGGAGCGTTCCCCTCCTTCGGCGAGGAAGACGCCCTGGGATGCGCCGAGCTGCCGGGACACGTCCCGGGGGTGGGAGCGTCCCTGCAAGTTGTGGCAGAGCCGAGCGTGGGAGCAGGGGGGTGGCGGACCCCTGGGCACAGGGAAACCCCCCCTCCCTCCCTTCCCCCAGCTTGGGCCGGGTCACTTACCTGCTGCGAGGGCTGTCCCGGCTGTGCGCGCGCTGCGCTGCCGTGGGGTTTTATACCAGGGAGGTGTGAGTGGGAGCTCCCGGCGCGGTGTGGTGCAAGGAGGTTCATTTGGGAGCCTGGCCCCCGGCCAGCGTGGGGCTGGGAAACGCCTCCTGCATGGCCACACCGAGCGCTCCCCATCCAGCACGGCCACGCAGCGCTGCGTGGGAACGGGCACCGGGAGCCGCGCACCATGCACCGGGTGCCATGCTCTGAGCACTGGGAACCATGCATTGTGCACCAGGTACCGTGCTCTGAGCGCTGGAACCATGCACTGAGCAATGGAACCCATGCACTGAGCACTGGAATCCATGCACTGAGCACTGCGACCATGCACTGAGCACTGGAACCCATGCACTGAGCACTGGGAACCATGTATTGTGCACCAGAAACCATGCACTGAGCACTGTGACCATGCACTGAGCACTGGAACCCATGCACTGAGCACTGGGAACCATGTATTGTGCACCAGAAACCATGCACTGAGCACTGTGACCATGCACTGAGCACTGGAATCCATGCACTGAGCACTGGAACCGATGCACTGAGCACTGGGAACCATATATTGTGCACCAAAAACCATGCACTGAGCACTGTGACCACGCACCAAGCGCTGGGTACCATGCATCTTGCGCTGGGTACCATGCCCTCACTAAGCAGCAGGCACAGCACACACCGTGCATTACCCGGCACTTGGGGACACGTCACCCCATGGATGGTGCCACCATCCCCCACCCTCCCTGGAGGATGCAGGAGTGGGATGCCCCCGAGTGGGGCTCGGTGAGGGACACTGCTGTGCGGGTGGCATTGGGTCACATCCCCAGGTGACCCTGCAGAGGTGGCACGGAGGTGGCTGCTGCTGCAGCTGTCACCGCATCGCTGCTGAGACCCACAGTGCTGTGGGTGCGTTCTGCTGCTCTGTGCGACCCCATCCGTGGGGTGCAGGTGGGACCCTGCAATCCAGATCAGCACGAGGGCAGTTTTGGGATGGCATCATCTGCTCAAGAAACGTGTGGATACGGTACTGAGGGACGCAGGTGGTGGGCATGGCATGGCTGGACTGGATGATCTTAGAGATCTTAGAGGTCTTTTCTGTGATGCATAGGGCACAACTGGACTACAGGGCTGCTCGCACCACGGGGCTCCACAAAGAACAGCAGCGAAGTCCAGGTCCATGAAAACCTCTTTATTGTGCTCCACAAGCATCCCCCAATCCCCATCACTTCTTCCTCCCCTCCTTCTCCCCCCTCAGGGCTTGGACCAGCTCGCCCAGCAGCCTCCAGAAGTCATCAAATGTCAGCTCCTGGTCAGCGCTCACATCCAGCGCCCGCATCTGCTCTTCCAGGGAGGGGACGTCCTGCAGGGAGGAGGGCACGGGGACAGATGGCTTCCACCGTGAGGGGACACTTCTGTGCCCAGAAGGGGTTCACACAAGGGCAGCCCCACAGCAGTGCGCACCAGCCCAGAAAGAGGAAACAGGACAGGCAGATGGACAGATGGACGCTGTCAGTCCCCCCCCAGCACAGAAGCACACGGCCCCTCCGCCTTCAGCACTTCGGCCCTTCCTGGGCGCTTTCACTTCTGCTCCTCCACCCCACAGCTTGGAGTGCTCCACAGAGACCAGGACCCTCCTCCACCACCACCCCCCAGGCCTCCGCAGCCCACTCTCACCTTCATCACATTGGGCAGCTGCAGCTGGAGCAGCTCCTGGAACGCGGTGGGTGTCAGTGTCTCCGTCTGACCCTTCCTCCCCGCGTGGGAGACGAACACGGTGACAATGGTCTCGATGGCCGTCTCCACCGGGGTCAGCTCGGCTGAGGCCATGGGGGCTGCGGGGAGAGGAGAGTCCTAGGAGGGGGGAGAGGGGAGGCGATAGGATTTGGGGACCCCCAGTTCTTCCAGCATAGAGTGCAGCGAGTTTGCATGGCCTCAGTCCTACAGAGCCGGGGCCTTCCCCCCTACACTGCAGGGATGAAAACCCCACCCGCAGCCATCGGGGTCACCGTGTGCCGCAGACAGAGGGCAGCCGATACCCGGAAGGGGACGGTGGCACCCAGGGAGCCGCATGGCCACTGCTGGTGGGTGGGGACGGGGCGATGAACCCACTTACCCCACTTGGCCGCAGCCCCCCACGGGGTTTTTAAAGCAGTGGAGCGTGGCACGTGGCCCCTCAGTGCCGTGTAGGGTTTCCCGTAGGGTTTCCCGTTGCAGACAGAAGTACGGACACCGCCCGGCAGCAGCTTCCCGTCTCCTCCCCACACAGCAGAGGTCCAAGGGCAGCGCTCTGTGCACAGACAGCACCGTGCTGTGGGAACATGGGATGGGGCAACGGGATGAACTATGGGGTCCCAGGGCACGCTCACTGCATTGGGTCACCCGGATTATCATACGATGCAGGATGTGTGCCCCCCCAGTGCTTCCCGGGCTCTGCTTTGCTCCTATGGGAATGGGGATGCAAATGGGATGGGAATGTTGACCCCTTTGTCCCCCTCATCCCATGTCACCATGGTTTTACCCAGCTGCAGACCTGGGGCCAGGATCACCCTGCTCCGAGTGAGAGTTGTGACTCACCACTGACTGACATCACCCCTATTAATAGTGGGCTTTGTGAAAATTAATTAATCCAAATTAATTAGGAGGTTGGAAGTGCCCAAGAGCTCCTCTGTAATCGCGGTGTATTCATAACATGGCAGTCCCAGCACAGCTCCGCTGCAGCACCGCCGTTCCCGTGACACAGCAGCATGGGATGGAGGGGACACGGGGACCCTCCCCAGCAGGAGCACGGCAGTGTCCCCCAACTGCTGACCACCCCTGGTCCCTGCCAGGACAGAGGTATTTGGGGTGTCCCCAAGGCCAGGGTGACACTGTGTGTGAAAAGGAGTGAGGATGCCACCACTTTGCATGGATGTGGGGCCATCCCTCAGGGACCCCACAATCACTCGTTTGGGGGACCTGCAGCAGGGCACAGTGCAATGTCACCGTCCCTGACGCACTCTTTCCACCCATCCATGGGGACAGTGTGACTCCAGCAGTGGGCAGCCCGTCCCCACCCGCACACCCGTCACACCAGCTCACGGAGCAGGAATTGCCTTCCTGCACTCCATCCGGCCCGTCCCCATCCCCGGGGTGACAGGGGGACGGGGACAGCCCTTCCGCTGAGCCCCATGTCAGGGGACTGAGATGGAAAACTGCTGGGGTGAGTCAGGCTCGGAAGAGATGGGGACAGGTTGGGGGTGAGTCAGCGCCCCAAAGCCAGGCGGGCCATGACTCGCTGCCCCTGGAATTCGGGGTGCCAGGACGAGGTGAGGAGGGAGCGGACGTCGCACAGCCCCAGGAGGGGACATGCGGGGAGTGGTGGCCTCAGGGTCCCCAGCACTATCGGGACAAGTGAGTATCACATCCTGGGGTGAAAGCTTAGGGTCAGGTGTGGGGTCAGCGCCTACCACCACATCCTGGTGCTGTTCCAACCTGTCCTGCTCCGCCAGGGATTGTCACAGGGGCTGTGGCCGCCACGCCAGGACACGCCGTGCGTGAGGACCCATCGCCCACCCCATCCATTGAGGTTGTGGGACAAGGCCACCAGACCACGTGCCACCGCCATGTCCCCAACCACGGCACAGAGCACACCCAGCAGCTTCCCCTCTCCCAAACTCCAGGGATGGAAAAGCCTCTTCCACGCTCCGGCGATGGATCAGAGAGACAAGATCAAGCCCAGCCCCGGCACCAGCAACTGGAGCAACTGGTTTAGCTGGGTCAAAGTGGAGCACGGGAGTCACAGAGGCTGAAACCTGTTCCAGGTTGTGTGTAAACCTCCTGGCACGTCCCTCGCTGCTCCCAGTTTGGTAAGAGCTGTGCTGGGGAGCTGCCAGCCCGGACACACCAGGTGGCACCGCTGCGGTCCCGTTCCTAGGACCGATTCCTTCCAATGTGATGTTGAGTTCGTGGCTCCGGCCCATCCCACTGCTCGGGGAACACCCAAGCAAACCCTGCTGTCAGAAAGGTTAGGGGTTTGATAAATGTGGGGCAGAGCCCAACTGAGTTCACCCAGAGCTCAGCGTAGCGATGGGAGCTGTACGGCCACCACCCAGCTCCCGTCACCCACCCGTGCCAAGGGCTGAAGGGATTGGGGTTATTTTTAAACTCGGGGCAGTCCCGCAGCAGCTGTGCAGGTGACGCAGGGCCAGGCAGTCCCGGAAAGGGGGGGGGGGGGGGGGTGGGCTCATCCTGCCCACTGCTGAGAGGGGGACAGGGGTGCCGCCACCGCCAACAGCCCCCGTACGGACGCTGCCACGTGAGTGACACTGGGGTCTGCTCCCCACGTTGGGCTGTGCGTAGCGCTCCCCCAGTGCCCTGGGCCCTAACCCTGTCCCACAATGGCTGCTGGGTCTGAATGGAAATCAGGAGCATGTCCTGGAGTGACGCAGCACCTGTGCTTCCCCCCCAGCTCCGCCTTATCCATCCAGACCCCTGCATCCACCCAGGACCCCCAGTTCCTTCTGGTTTCCTCACCTCCATCCAGACCCCCTCTGCAGTCATCCCAGCTACTCTGCATGCAGACACCACCCCCCCTAGAATCCTGCAATTCACCCCAAATCCTCCCCCCCCCCCCCCCCCCCAGCTCTGCATCCCCAGAACAGGGTCAGGACCCCCACAGGGTCAGGGCAGCACAGCTGGGGGGGGTTGTTAGCTCAGGGGGGGGTCCCCATGCCGCAGCATTTCTCAACCACAGGGACAGGAAGTGCGGAAAGAGGAAATGGAGGGAGCAGGATATAATTAGCCCCAAATTAGGGTTGGAATCTGGGATAAAGAGCCCAGCACCACCCAGCTCATGTGAAAACACCACAGCCCAGCACCCAGCAGCCCCCTGCATCAGGGACGGTCCTGGCTGCCCCATTTTGGGGTCTCAGCACAGTTCAGGAAGGGAGGGAGGACACCCAGGGATGGGGAGGAGCAGCGGGCACGGGCGGGCAGCGCGGATGCTGGGCCGTAATGAGAGCTGGGATTATCAGCACGGCCAGGAATCTGGTTTCTTCGGCCGCACCGTTGCTGAGGCAACCTTCAGGCAGGGATTGTGGGGCTTTTTTAATGGGACAAGGGCCTTTCTGTGTGCAGGGAGCGGGGGGCCCACGCTGTGTCACCTGATAGCCCCCGCCGGTTCCCCCCGCCAGCTCTGAGGACACCAGATACCTGTGCACATCGGCTGTCGAGAAGGGATGGGGCCAGATCCATCCCGCACTGCAGCGCTGACAGATGGGGGATGCCCAGTGGGTCACACCTGGGGTCACGGTCTGACCTGGGGCCGGCCCCACTGCCCACACCTTGTGACCAGCATCCCACTGCTGCTCATCCCACAGGGCCACAGCAGTGGCAAAAAGAGGTCATGGGGGAGACATGGAGCACCCCAAAGTGCCCCCTAAGCAACAGCAGGGCTAGAAACGCTCCTCCACATCCTCCAGGTGTGGGATGAGCAGTGGGGTCAGAGGGGCGTCCCCACATCCCAGCCCCAGCGAAGGCAGCACGGGGCGTCCCAGCGGAGCCAGCCCGGCTGTCCAGCCCCGGTATCGGATCCTCCCGGAGGGAGGGGGCCTGGAGCTTATTTAACATCCCCGGGCAGCCCAGCCCAGCACTTGGCGCGGCGGGGAGCTCAGGTGAGCGCGGGGCAGCAGACGGACAGCAGATACCCACCATGGTTTGACACCATCAAGGGGGTTTGCGGCAGGGGCACCCCATTCAAAAGGGGGGAGCGGGGCACCCCACAGCCTGACGGCGTTCTGTGTGGCACCTGCTTGGAGCTGGGGGGGCGGGGGGAGCAGGGTGGGCAGTGCATGCAGGATGGGCCAGGGGGGAGAAGTGCGATCCAGGGTTGGCCCCATAACACAGCGGGTGCCTCCCGCAGCCGGAGCCATGGCATCACAGCTGGAAGGAGCCATGGAGACGCTCATCAACGTCTTCCACCACTACTCGGGCAAAGAGGGGGACAAGTACAAGCTGAGCAAGAAGGAGCTGAAGGAGCTGCTGCAGAGTGAGCTGGGCTGCTTCCTGGAGGTAGGGGCCGTGCTGGGGAACACGCGGGGCATCCCAGCGGGCTGCCAGCCCCGGGGCTCACCCCTGTCCCCCTCCCCCCCAGACCCAGAAGGACACGGGGGCTGTGGAGAAGATCATGCAGGACCTGGACGAGAACGGCGACGGGGAGGTGGACTTCCAGGAGTACGTGGTACTGGTGGCCGCCCTCACTGTGGCCTGCAACACCTTCTTCTGGGAGAACGCCTGAGCCGGACCCCAGCACCACAACACCCAACCACAGCACCCCCCAAAAGCAGAGCCTCCCCACGCCCCTCCCCCCCATCCCCTCATCCCCCGCTCCCTGTGCACCTTGGGGTCCCGCAGGGACCCAGCTCCGCAATAAAGGCATCGACCCCACCAGCAGCGTTGTGTCAGCTCCTTCATCCGTGGGGGTGGATGTATGCTCACATCACCCCGGGGGTCACCCATCAGCCCCACATCCCCGGGGCTGAGCACCACCGGGAGGGTGACCCCGACCCGCATAGAGAGTGGGAGAGGGGAGGGAACGGGGGGGGGGGGGGGGGGGGGAGGGGGGGCAGCCGTGGGGCGAGAGGCGTCGTCCCCACGGAGACACGTGGAACGGCGCCAGGCGGGGCAGGAGGAACCGGTTCTGATCTCGTCCCCCGGCACCGGGCTGCGCAGGGCCCGCCAGCGCCATCGTCTGCCGGGCCCGCAACGCGCCGAGCCCGCGGACAGCTTCCAGGTCACCGGCCTAACGGAGCCCACAGACCCAACCGCGTCACATCCAGACGCCCACGGCACAACCGGACCGCGCGGACCCCACGGGTCCGGCCCACGCCGCGGGGCACGACCTCCCGCCACGCCACGCCGCGCCCGCCGCCATAGCCCCGCCCGCCGCCGCCATAGCCCCGCCCACCGCGTCCTGAACGACCAATGGCGGGGGAGGAACTTGGCGCGTCAGCGCTCGCGCCTCACTGCGCCTGCGCGCCGCCATTTTGGCCGGGTGCGCTCGGAGCGGCGGGAGGAGGACGGGCGGTGCGGCCGCCGCCGCCATTTTGTCGCGGGAGCTCGAGGGCGGCGGGAGCGGGCGGAGGAGCTCAGCCCCGGCCCCACGGACGCTAGCAGTCAGTAGCCGGCCCCACCGGAGACCTGGCGACCGTTTGCTTCGGTGAGGAGGAGGAGGGGGTGCTGTGAGGGGCCGCGTTGTGAGGAGGCACCGGCGCCGCCTCAGGCGTTGGGGTGGGGGAGGGGTTTGGTTCGCGGCCCTCAGCTCTTCGGTTGGGCCAGGCCTCGGTGCGCTGCTGATGTGTGATGTTTAATGAAGAAATTGGGATGGGGGGGTGGGGGGGGGTGTTTTAGTTCGGTTTCTCCCAGTGGTCCGTGCTGGGTCCGGTTTTGTTCAACATATTCATCCGTGAGCTCGATGAGGGGATGGTGGCCGCCCTGAGCGGTTTGATGATGGTCCGAAGTTGGGAGGATTGTCTGCCACGCCTGAAGGCTGTGCTGCCATCCAGCGAGAGCTGGGCAGGAAGAAACAGGATGAGGTTTAACAAAAGCAAGTGTGGAGGCTTGCAGCTAGGGAGGAATAATGGCAGTGCGGGATGGGGATGAGTGCTGGAGAGGAGCTCTGCAGAGAGGGACCTGGGGGTCCGGGGGGGCGGCAGGGTGTCCATGAGCAGTGTGCCCTCGTGGCCAAGAGGGCCAGTGGCATTCTGGGGTGCAATGCCCTGAAAATGACCCCAAAATGATGTCAAAATCCACTCCAAATGACTCCAGAATCCCACAGGGTGACCCCAGAATTTTTTATTCCGATTCCATGGGCCCCATATGGCAGCAATGGCCCCCAAACTGACCCTAACATGACCCTAAAATCCTTTATTACAATCCATCCTTTATTACAATTCCATGTGCAGTAGTGCCCCCCAAAATGGCCCCAAAATCCCACAAAGTGACCCTAAAATCCCATGCAATGACCCCCAAATCCCTTATTCCGATTCTATGGGCCCCGTATGGCAACTGGGTCTGTTCAGCCCTGAGAAAAGAAGAGTGAGAGGGGACCTGATCCAGGTTGAGAAATATCTGAGGGGTGGGGGGCACAGTGGCGAGGCCAGACTCTTTTCAGCAGTGTGTGGAGACAGGACAGGGGGAAATGGCCACAAACTGCAGCACAGGAGGTTCCATGTGAATTCTTTAGGGTGAGGATGATGGAGCACTGGCACAGGCTGCCCAGGGGGGTTGTGGGATCTCCTTTTCTGAAGATACTCAAGACCTACCTGGTGTAGGGAGCTGCTTTGGCAGGGGGGTTGGACTTGAGGATCTCTGAAGGTCCCTTCCAGCCCCTAGGATTCTGTGGTTCTGTATCGTGGCAGTTCTTGAAGCGTTAGGTTTGCAGTTGGCAGTAGAAAAGGAGAAATCAGCCTCCAGGCCTCAGCCTGAGGGCCCCGTGCTGTGCTGCTGTCAGGTGCAGAGCATCCAAACCACCCAGCCCCACTGTGGATGATGGATCCTGAACATCTTTATGCAGCGGTTTTAGGATCTGGTGGCAGAGTACGGGACCTGTGTCTATTTAAAGACAGTTTGGATTCCTTTCTTGCTGATACCGACTGCTTTGTTGCTGTGGCAGTGCTGTGAGGTGCAGCTCTGGGTGCTATTTTGATGCCTGTGTTTTTGCATTGCTCCCGCCCGAGGCAGAATTTTCACTTCCTAAAGAGTAGGCAGCTTAACGAGTTACCGTAACTTGCTAATTAAGCATACTGTATCATGGCAACAGGCTGGAAAAACTAAGAAAAATATGCTCATGTGGTAGCAGTTATCTGTCTGGCTCTCAACCTGGTCTAGGGAGCCTGCTCTGGCCTGGAGGGGTTGGACTTGGTGATCTCTAGAGGTCCCTTCCAACCCCTGAGATTCTGTGATACTGATTTCCTCTTGGAAGGAACTGGGGTGGAGGTCTCTGAGTGTTCAGTGGAGTCTCAGCAGTGTCTCCGTGCTGTTTGCTAAACCTGGCTCTTGTTTTGCAGATTCTGTTGATCTGAAGATGGCTGCACAGTCAGCACCGAAGGTTGTGCTAAAGAGCACCACCAAGATGTCTCTGAACGAGCGGTGAGGAAGCCAACAGCAGCTTCAGCTCATAAGAAAATTTTTATTTAATTATCACTGTCCGGTGTCCAAAAAGCCAACGTGGTTTCTGCCCTCTTTTAACCTCACTAAAACGAGCAGATGGCTCTGCACCTCTGTCTTAAACTGCAACAGATGTGGTACGAAAGGTTAAAAGGGCAATTGTTTCGGAGCAGTCTGTCCGTAGCACTTAAAATTAACCTGTTCGACACGTAAATGTGACGGGATGTGTTGTCAGAAAAGAGAGAAACCCCACGCCCTCCCTTTTTCTTCCACATGTTTTTACATTTATATAGTTGACGCTGCGGTACGGTAGCATGTTACCAGAGCTGCAGCAGGCTTGCTGCTTTGTCCGAGGCGGACACACGTGCATGTGGTCTGGCCTGTAAGAGGCATGCAGCAGGCCACTAACCGAGCCCGAAGGCCCTGTAACAATGTTTTGGGCCTTGTAAGAGGCAAATGCTTCGCTTCATCTCCATCTCTCTTCTCTCAGCGCTGATTTCTTTACGTCTTCTGTTGAGTATTCTGTTGGTTTGGGGTTTTTTTTTTGTTCATGCCATCGAGCTTTTGCAGTTCTGCAGTGACAGTTAGCAGCGATGCTGCGGTGGAGTTTTGCTGTCTTGCTAATTGCTCTAGGTTTTAACTATGTTGGTATCAACGAGACAGGGAGAAAATGGAGCTGTTTGTGTGCAGTTTTTGCTCTGACATGTGCTGGAGGGGAGAGCTGAGCCAGAGGTTGGAGCTTCTTCCAGAGAAGGCAGGTGGAGAGGTGCAGTGCTGGGAGGGTTGCTGGCCTGGTTGGTTCTGATCAGTCGAGATTCCTTACCTGCAGGTGTTTTCCTGCAGTAGGCTGCTGATGGGTTGCTGTAACAGTGCTTACCATCCTGCTGTGAGCTCTGCTCCAGCATGGCTCTTAAAGACGGAAGATAATGCACCACAGATAGAGCCAAGTGAGCTGCTGCTGTAAGCGAGCATGCTCAGGTGATGGTGGCAGTGCCGTGTGAGCCAGAGCTGTATCACTGTGTTCCCAGGGCAGTGTTTTCTCTCGGCCTCTCTGGTGACATTGAGCTTTAGTCAGATTTCTCAGGTCTTTGAGGGCTGGTGTAGCTTTTGCAGTTTTGCTCCGCTTCTCTGCGATGTCCTCTTCCATCTGTCACGAACATCTCTGCTTACCGCTTGTTTTCATTCCTTCTTCCATTTCTCAAATCAGTAACCTAAAGCTTTGATCACTTCTGAATTAATATACAGCATCATTCCTGAGTTTCCAGTTCTTGCACACTTGTGGAAAACAAGGAGTGTGTAATTACACATGCCGTGTCCTAAGTACCACTCTTTACATAAAAAGGTTCACGGGATCTGGAGATCCAATCTTGAGAACCATGAAATGCCAAATAAATGTATGTAATAAAGCTTTATTTAAACACCCATTTTATTCGACCTTGAAGCTTCACTAATATGCTGAAGAACAAACAGCCGATGCCAGTGAATATTCGGGCTACCATGCAGCAGCAGCAGCAGCTAGCCAGTGCCAGAAACAGAAGACTGGCCCAGCAGATGGAGAACAGACCTTCTGTGCAGGCTGCTTTGAAGCTCAAGCAGGTGAGGGGAAGGGCGCGTGTGCTGCTCAGCAGCTGATGGCATTTTGGGATATGGTGGATATGGAGAAACGTTCCTGACGATTAAAAATGAGACACCATGGTGGGACTTCCAGGAAATGCTGTTTGGATAAGTAATGCTGTGTAACTTAATGGTTAATATTGAGTTGATTTTTTTTTTTTTTTCTTTTTGGTGCTGGCTGTTCATCTCTCCTCTCTATTTTTTCAGAGAAATGTTCTCATTCTGGGTTTCTGGATCTGCTGAGTGCTTCATCTCGCAATCTAGCTGCAGTAACACTTGCTGCAGGTTGTTCCCAGTACTCAGCCCCCAGCTGAGGCTGCTTGCTCCCATCCCCAGCTCCACCCTCTTGTGGCAGCAGCTGGCTGCGAGGACCAGATGAACCAAAGTGATTCTTGGTGGCTTGCCAATGCCAGGCTGCAGGCCTGGGTTTCAGGAGTAGCCTTCACGTTTCCCTTGTGCAGTTGTCTTTATCCCCCATCTCAGTGGGAAAACTGCAGGTTATGGTGTGTTGTTGAACTCCTCTCCCTCTGTAGAGCGGACGATCTAAACCAATAACGCTAGCTTTTGATTTCTCTTCTTCTCCACAGCTGTAGGGAAGGGGCAGCAGGCCGATGCTGGCATTGTCTGCTCGTTGTCAGATCGTAAGAGCTTTAAAGTTTGTATTTAAATGAGAGGGTTGGAAAGATTGGCTTAAAACGTTCATGTGGAGCATGAAGCAGAACCCGCAGGGTAGTGCTGTGCAGCCATGCAGTGTGTTTAAATAGCAGCACCACACAGCTGGACTGCAGCAGAAGTTAAATATACTTCCCTAAGCTATCTTGCACATGGGGAGAAAGCCCTGGAAAGTTCTTAGCTGAGCTGCTTCACCAAATAGCTGGAATACTTCAACCTGCCACGCGTGGTTGTGCTCAGGGCTTCATCTCTGATAAGGAGGAATGCAGCTGCTTGTTAAGGCCCTTTGAGAATTCTGTTCTAAAAACAAGCTGCTGTGCCAGTCAGCCTTACAAAGCCTATAAACAAAAGCTCTGGGAGTGGCAGCCTAAAAATAAATAAATACTGTTGTACCTTAAGAACCTCATGGCAAGTGAGGGCCAGCAGCCCTCCAGCCTGGAGCATGGGTGGGCTGCCCTTCTTTGATGGTGATAACTGATGATAAGAAATGGCTTTGCTTTTTTTGTGTTGCCGTTTTCAGATTGCTGCATGACTTTCTTGTTGTTTAACAATCTATTCCAGAAGAGCTTGAAGCAGCGCCTCGGTAAAAGCAACATTCAGGCACGGCTGGGCCGCCCTGCAGGACCCCTTGCTCGCGGAGCCATGGGAGGAAGAGGACTTGCTATGGGGCAGAGAGGTCTGCCCCGAGGAGCCATGCGTGGGGGCCGAGGAGCCAGAGCTCTGCTGAGAGGAGGGCTCCCGCTCAGAGGTCGGTGCTGTGGGGTGCAGTCGCTGTTAGGTCAGACCGTGACACAGCTCTGAAAGCCCATCAGTTCTGACGTGCTGTGCTGCTCTCTTGCAGGTCAGGGGCTGCTGCGGGGAGGCCGAGGCATGTCCCCCAGGATGGGGCTGAGAAGAGGGGGACTCCGGGGCCGTGGGGGCCCAGGCAGAGGCGCTATGGGTCGTGGAGCCATGGGCCGTGGAGGACTCGGCGGCAGAGGTCAGTGGGCAGGAACCTGAGCAGCCCCACGCTGCTGCAGAACGAGCTTTAGCTCTTCCTATTTCAGTCCGTAACGCGTAGCTGTGTGCAGCCCCAAACTCACCTCATCTTGAGTTGATGTTGTGCTGAGTTAAGGCTGCTCGTCCCGAAGCGTTCTGCCAGGCCTTGTGCCTGACACACCATGCCTGGGGGGTCCTGGGGGCTGTCACAGCACCATCCCCTCCTGCAGGTATCGCTCTGTGCGATGCTTTTGAGTAGCAGCAGAGGGAGCTCAGGCTGTTGAGGAAGACTGCTCTGTGTCTTCTCACACTTCTTAAAGAAAATAATCCACAGCGTGCGTCAGCCAGGGGAGAAAACTTAGGAGGAGACAGAGCCCAAACTTCAGTGTGTGAAGGGGTGGGTTCCTAGCTGACACTGAAGCCAAACAGATGTCTGAAACTGAATTGCATCTCAACAAAACAGAGGGGCACCAGAGTGAGGTGGGAGTACGAGGGTTAAGAGGAGTCTGTTGGTGGCTGTTAGGGATCAGTCATGTTGGGTTAGGACATCAGGGAGCCTGCGTTTCTCCGCATCTTTGGCTCGTAGCTGCTGCCTTAGCCTGACAAATGCATCTCAGTGTGGGCTCCTGGAGCAGCTGCTGTCCCAGAAATTTGCAGGTAGCGAATCTTGCTCCACGGAGCACGGGTGGGACGGGAATACAAGAAGCAGAGCTGGCAGCTTGAGCTGGGGGCACGGATCAGATGTCCCCTCCAGCAAGGCCCCCAGCTGGAGCCGGGGTGTGGGACAGCGACCCAACCCCCCCCCTGCTGCAGTGTGTAACTGTTGTCTTGTCTCTGCAAGGTCGTGGCATGGTGGGCCGGGGAAGAGGGGGCTTCGGAGGTCGGGGCAGAGGACGAGGACGGGGCAGAGGATCGGCACGGCCCGCGCTGACCAAGGAGCAGCTGGACAACCAGTTGGATGCTTACATGTCTAAAACAAAAGGACACCTCGATGCCGAGCTGGATGCCTACATGGCTCAGACAGACCCGGAAACAAACGATTGAAGGTTGTTTTGAGAGACTGTTGTCGTAGTGTGTATGTCAGTACCCATAAGCTAAAAAAGGAACCCCCGATTCATGCTGGAAGGACCCACGGGAATAGGGAGCAGCCCTGTTCTGCCAGAGCTCAGACTTCAGGCCGTTTTCCTTTCACGTTTTGATACTCTTACGTTGTGTGAGACCTTTTTGGATTATTTTTATCTATTTTTCTCCCCCTTCCCCCGTCGTTATTCCAAACTCAGACCCTCTGCCATCAGTGCTGCGCTGGGACCGCATATCTCTGGGGCTCTGTGGCGGCGTTTGGGGATGGACAGCATTCCCCCCCACCCCCCCCACCCCTCCGACAGCAAATTGCGATAGAACGATCTCTGTAGAGCGCGGGGTCCAAAGTTCAATGGCTCAGCAGCGCCGTCACCGTGTGCTGTACCCCAAAGTGGGTCCTCCAGTCCGACCCACACTGCTGGGAAGGGGTTCCCCCCCTCCCCCCCCCTTCATCCCACGTTTTAAGTTCTGCTGTTTCTGTGAATTCCGGTCTCGATGGAATCTTGTATTTCTGGTTTGTTGTTAACAAAGGAGAAATGACAAAAGCAGCGTGTGGGCTCCGTGCGTTTTATTTCACCTCGGGGCGTTTTATTTCACCTCGGGACGCTGCGACGGATCCCGCTGGGCTCTGGGCAGCCCAGCTCGGGGGTGTGGGGTGAGCTGAGGGTGGGGAGGGGGCTGAGAGCATCTCCCATCCGCTTCATGAGCGTTTCGCTGAAGCAGTGGAGGGATGAGGCGCTGCGGGGTGACCCGGCCCACGGAGCGGCTCCGTATTGGGGTTTGGGGGGGGGGGGGATTGGGGTTTGGGGGGGGGGGGGGATTGGGGTTTGGGGGGGGGGGGGGATTGGGGTTTGGGGGGGGGGGGGGATTGGGGTTTGGGGGGGGGGGGATTGGGGTTTGGGGGGGGGGGGGGGGATTGGGGTTTGGGGGGGGGGGGGATTGGGGTTTGGGGGGGGGGGGGATTGGGGTTTGGGGGGGGGGGGGGGATTGGGGTTGGGGGGGGGGATTGGGGATTGGGGCGGGCACCGCTCCGCCCGCCCGCCCGCCTCCTTCTGCCCCGCCCTCTATGTAAGCGCGGGCCGCTATTGGCCGGTGGGGCAGCGGCCGCCCGTCACGGCGCCTCCCATTGGCCGCGGCTCCGCAGCGCTTCACGCGCCCGGCTCCCCCTTTTGTTGTGGGGCGGGCGGCGATGAGGGGTTCGGGCTGAGCGCGGCGCGCGGCGGAGGTGAGTGCCCGGCCCTGCCCCTGCGCGGCCCCGCTGCCCCGGACCCCCCCTCGGTGTCCCCGCTGTCCCCGAAGAGCGTCCCCTCCGGCCTCGCCCTGCCCGCCTGCCGCGATCCCCCGTCCCCGTATCGCCACCGCCGCACCCCGAAGCGCTGGGACACCTCGTGGGGTGTCCTGGCTCCGGGACCCCCCCCCCCCCCCCCCCCCAATGGCTGTGGGGGCACTGCTGCGTCCTGCTCTGCAACATCACGTAGCTGTGGGGATACCCCATTGCTATGGGGACGTTGCTGTGCCCCTCTTTGGGACACAACAACGCTGTGCCCTGCTCCAGGACGCCCTATTACTGTGGGGATACTCTGTTGCTATTGGGATATTGCTGTGCCCCTCTTTGGGGCACCGCGTTGCTATGGGGACAGTGCTGTGCCCCATTTCGGGACACCCCGTTGCTGTGGGCATGGTGCTGTGCCCCTCTTTGGGACACCGTATTACTTTGGGGTCAGTGCTGCGCCCCATTTTGGGACCCCCTATTGCTGCGGGGACAGTGATGTACCCTCTCTGGGACCCCCCCATTGCTGTAGGATCTGTGCTGTACCCCTCTCTGGGGCACCCCGTTGCTGTGGGGTCCGTGCTGTATTCCTCTATGAGACACCCCATTGCTGTAGGATCTGTGCTGTACCCCTCTCTGGGGCACCCCATTGCTGTGGGGGTCCGTGCTGTACTCCTCTCTGGGACCCCCCATTGCTGTGGGGTCAGTGCTGTACCCCTCTCTGGGACCCCCCACTGCTGTAGGATCTGTGCTGTAGTCCTCTATGAGACACCCCATTGCTGTGGGGACGATGACGTACTCCTCTCTGGGACCCCCCATTGCTGTGGGGTCGGTGCTGTACCCCTCTCTGGGGCACCCCATTGCTGTGGGGTCCGTGCTGTACTCCTCTCCGGGACCCCCCATTGCTGTGGGGTCAGTGCTGTACCCCTCTCTGGGACCCCCCACTGCTGTAGGATCTGTGCTGTAGTCCTCTATGAGACACCCCATTGCTGTGGGGACGATGATGTACCCCCCCTCTGGGACCTCCCCATTGCTATGGGGTCGGTGCTGTACCCCTGCACTCAGGGAGTCCTCTCCCCCCCCCCCCCACATCACCTCCTCTTCCCCCAACATCGTGCCTGGTTCATGGGGCGCAGCGAGCCCCCCATGAAGGCTCAGGGCTGTACCCCAACCACAGGGACTCCTCCAGCATCCCCCTGCCCCACTCCCATCTGCCCCCCTGGGAGCGGGGAACCCGGGGGGGCCACACCAGGGGCCGAGCCGGCAGCACTGGCGTGACGGACAGACGGACAGACGGACGGGGCTGTGGGTCAGCGCACCGAGCGAGGCGAAGGGTTTGTTGTGTCTGCCGCTGGCCCAAGGATTTTCCCAGGCCCCGGAGCTCTCGCACCCACCCCAGGCAGGGGGAGGAAGGATGCTCGGGGCCCTCGGCACACGCGTGTTGGAGCAGCTCTTGGCGTGTGCTCTCCGAGGCATCAGCGAGTGAGGGGTTAAGGAGAGGCGCCAGCAGCCCGGGCTCTGTTTAGTCTGGTCCCTGCGTTGGAGACGGGGCCGGGCAGCGCTGAGCGCGGCCGTCACCCCCGGGGTGAACGCTCACGCTGTCACGCTCCCATCGCAGCCCCCCAGCCCACGCGTGCCCACCCGTGGGCTCTGCTGCCACCCCGAGCGTCTCCAGGTCCACGCTTCGAGGTGACACATGGCTCTGTCCCACGTCCATCCCAAGGGGGACCGTGTCCCCCTCCGACCCCGCTTGGGCGCTGTGTCTGTGCACGATGCTGAGCTCAGCCCCGCACCGCGGCGGCCGTGCAGGCGAGGGCAGGGGGTCCGGCGTGTCCCCTGCCACGGGGTGACGGGCAGGGCCGTGCCGTGCCGTGCCTTGCAGGGGAGCAGCGACCATGTCCCTGGGCGGCGCCCACCAGCAGCGACGCGTGCCTGAGCATCGTGCACAGCCTGATGTGCCACCGGCAGGGCGGGGAGAACGAGAGCTTCGCCAAGAGGGCCATCGAGAGCCTGGTCAAGAAGCTCAAGGAGAAGAAAGGACGAGCTCGACTCGCTCATCGCCGCCATCACCACCAACGGGGGCCCATCCCAGCAAGTGCGTCACCATCCAGCGCACCTTGGACGGGCGGCTACAGGTAACCCACCCCCTCCCCCCTCCTTTCCCCTCCCCATCCCTGCACACCCTGTAGAGCTGAGGTGACCCCCAAGACCCTGCTAACGTCCCTGGGTTAGGGGGGGACTTGGGTGCCCCTGTGCCCCTTAAGCCATCCCCATGTGAGCTGTCCCCAGACTGGGGGAACCCAAGCACTGTGGTACCCATAGCCCACCCCCCCCAAGAGCTTTGGCAATCCGGTTGTCCTGCTGTCCCACAACCATCCCCCCCCTCCCTCCCCAACCCATCTCCAGTCTGGAGGGCCCCCTTAGTATTCCTTAACCCCACACCAGTCCCCCACTTTTGGGGACTTCAAGCAATCCATCCCCAAGATGGGGAGCCTGTAGCCCCCCCCCCCCCCCCCCCCAGGGCCTCCAGAACCCTCCCAAACTGGGGGAGGCGGGGTCCCAAATGCTGGAGCTGGAAGAGACCCATCAGAAGGCCCCCCCACATCAGTGGGGCACTCAGTGGGGACCCCACTGCCCTCCAGTCCGTGGCTCCGGGCCCAGCACTGCGCTGACTTCAGTGTCTACGCTCGCACTCCTCCCTCCCCCCCCAACCACGACTTGGGCCGTGGGGGGGGTGGGGGGGGGGAGGGCAGAGGAGGGGGGACAGGGGAAGGCAGCGCAGCCCCCGCAGTTGGACAGAGCCTCCCTGCAGCATCACATCACAGGGGGGGGGGGGGGGGCTGCGTTGCCCTCTGCCCGCAGCCCCCACACGCCGGCATCCCCCAGTGGTGCAGCCCCCCTTGCCGGATGAGTCACTGTCTGGCAGCCTGCAGCCGGGGGGGGGCTGCGGGGGGGTTGTTATGTCTGCAGCGAGCGCGGCTCCGGGGAGGCGCAGGGGGAGCCCCCGGGGTCCCAGCCTGGCGCCAGCTCTGAATTGCATGGATGGTGGAGTGGGGGGGTGGGGGGGGGGGGAATGGAGGGGGGGGTCCAGCACCCCACGCGTGTTTATGGCAGCAGCGGGTGCCGTTGGCGGGGCTGGCTGGAGCGTGGCACAGCGTGACGCCGTGTCCCCTCACCCCATCTTGTCGTCGTCCCCCCCCCAAAGGTGGCCGGCAGGAAGGGGTTCCCCCACGTCATCTACGCCCGGCTCTGGCGCTGGCCCGACCTGCACAAGAACGAGCTGAAGCACGCCAAGTTCTGCCAGTTCGCCTTCGACCTCAAGTACGACAGCGTCTGCGTCAACCCCTACCACTACGAGCGCGTGGTGGCCCCGGCCATCGGTGAGCCAGCCCAGCTCCGACCCCCCCCTCTTCCTCCCCCAGCCCCACCCAACCCCTCCCAGTAACACCCCCCCCCCCCCCCCCGTCTCTCTCCACCAGGTCTGAGCATCCCCACCACAGGTGAGACCCGGCACCGGAGCATATCAGAGAGCCGACAGCCCCCCCCGGTGTGCCCCCCCCCGAGCCCCGCAGCGGGTCCCCGTGCCCCCCAATGGTCTCCGGTGTCCCCCCCCGCCCAGTGCCCCCCGCCCGCCTGGTGAAGGAGGAGTTTGTCCATACTGTGTGCAGATGGAGGTGCCGCACGGGGCCAAGCAAGCGCCGCGCCCCCCCCACCGAACCCTACCACCCGCCGCTGCCCCCCCCGCAGCTCCCTGAGTCCCCCCACGCCCCCGGGAGCATGTACCCCACACTGCCCATTTCGCCCCCAGGTGAGGACCGTACGTTCCCCCCACCCTTCATGCCCCATCCCTGAGGAAGGGTCTTGTGGTGCCTCGCTGACCCCTCTCCCCCCCAACCCCATCCTCAACCCGCAGTGGCCCCCGGCGGCTCCCTGCTCCCGCTGCCGCCACAGCGAGGGGCTGCTGCACGTCGCCTGCCCCACACCACCGCCACCAGCACAGCCCCCCCCACAGAACGGCTTCCCAGCACCCCCCAAGCCGCCCTACCACAGTGAGTACGGGGCCGCCCCCACCTTGAGACCCCCAGCTTTTGGGGGAGGGGGTCTGGCACCCAGACACCCCCCCCCTCACCCTCTCTTCCCCATAGGTTCGCCAAGCTGGAGCGGCAGCAGCGCGTCCATCTACACGCCCAGCCTGGGGGGGCTGCAGCCCCCCACCCAATCAGCGGCCGGAGCCACTCACAGCCCCCCCTGCACCACCCCAACCACTACTGTGAGTCCGAAGGAAGGAACTGAGGTGAGGAGGGGACACAGCTTCGCATCACTCACCCCATCTCACCTCCTCCTCCCCCCCCCCCCCCCCAAAACCCAATCCCCAGGCCTCCGCACCACAGCTCCGCGCCGTACCAGCCGCCAGTGTCCACCCACCCTGGTAAGCACCCGACGTGTACCCCAACGCTCACCCCCATGCTTTGACCCCACCCAAGTACCCCCCCCCCCCAACCCCCCCCCAGGGCCAGAGTTCTGGTGCTCCATCGCCTACTTCGAGATGGACGTGCAGGTGGGGGAGATCTTCAAGGTGCCGTCCAGCTGCCCAGTGGTCGTCGTGGACGGTTAACGTGGACCCCTCGGGGGGGGACCGCTTCTGCCTGGGGCAGCTCTCCAACGTGCACCGCACTGACGCCAGCGAGCGGGCCCGGTGGGGGTGGGGGGCGAGGGGGTGGGGGGCAGGGGGAAAATGGGATGGGGGGGGGTAGATGGGTGTGTGGGGGGAACGCGTGGGGTGGGGGTGATAGCGGGGGGAATGTGGATGAATGGGGTGGGGGGATATGGGGGTGGGGCAGATGGGGGTTATAGGGGGTGGATGGGGTATGCATGTGGGCAGAAGGGGGATGTAGGGGGCAAATGGGGGGAAGTGGGGTGGAGGGGTGATAGAGGGGGCAAAGACGGAGTGGGTGGGGCAGGAGGGGGTTGTGTGGGGTGGGTGGGAAATGCAGGGGCGACGCGCAGGGCAGGAGGGAGATCCAGGGAGCAAACGGGGGGGTGGGGGGGGGGGGGGGGGGGGGGGGCATGGGGCAGAAGGGGGGGCAACTTGGGGTCGGAATGGGGGACGCCAAGGGGCTGACGGTCTCCCCCATTCAGGCTGCACATCGGGAAGGGCGTGCAGCTGGAGTGCCGCGGAGAGGGCGACGTGTGGATGCGGTGCCTGAGCGACCACGCCGTCTTCGTGCAGAGCTATTACCTGGACCGCGAGGCGGGCAGGGCCCCCGGCGACGCCGTGCACAAGATCTACCCCGGAGCCTACATCAAGGTGGGGGGCAGCCCCAGGGGAGGGGTCCCAGGGCGGAGGGACGCAGTGTTCATGGGGGTTCCGAGCTGTGTGTGTGGGGGGGGGGGTGTTGTGGGGGTGGGGGGGACCACTGTGGTTGAGTTAAAGGGATCACGAGCAAAGGGTGCTCTACTCCGAGAGGACCCTGGGGACGGAGGGACCCTGAGCGGAGCCCAAGGTGGGGGGGAACGAACCGTAGAGGTGGGGGGACCCGTGCTAGGGGTGACCCCATGCTAAAAGGGATCGCAGGCGGAGCGTCCCCTTTGCTAAGAGGGACCGTGGGGACAGAGGAAGCTGGAGGTCCCCCCGCTTCACCCCCAGGTTTTCGACCTGCGCCAGTGCCACCGGCAGATGCAGCAGCAAGCAGCCACAGCCCAGGCTGCCGCCGCCGCCCAGCGGGCCGCCGTGGCCGGCAACATCCCGGGTCCCGGCTCGGTGGGCGGCATCGCACCGGCCGTGGGTGAGCGTGCGGGGCGGTGCGGGGCGGGGACACCGCGCCGACCCCGAATGACGGCCGCGTCCCCCGGGCAGGGCTGTCGGCGGCGGCGGGGATCGGCGTGGACGACCTGAGGAGGCTGTGCATCCTGCGGCTGAGCTTCGTCAAGGGCTGGGGACCCGACTACCCGCGGCAGAGCATCAAGCACACGCCGTGCTGGATCGAGG